>JBAMNC010001020.1:0-600000 GCA_037902135.1 Cetoscarus ocellatus
CCTAAGACTATGTTCACACTACAGGCAAAAGTGGCTAAAATCCAGCTTTCTTCCCATATTTGACCCAAATCTAATCTTTTTTTCACAGTCTGAACTGATTTTTCAAATCAGACCCAGACCACTTCCATATAATATATCTGTCACCACGAAAATCTTCCGCTCGGGACAAAGTTCACAAGCTCTTTTATTGCCAATCATATTTACTTGTGCTGTGAGCCTCTAGCAACTCCACTTAAAAAAAACCAAAAAAAAAAACTACACAAACACCCTTCAAAGGTGCAACAGGATATAACTTACTTAACTCACTTATTTAAGCAGTTTTATTTGCATATGCTTGTTGTACATGGAAATCTGCAAATATCAATCAAATCAGTTAAAACGGGAAAAAAAACACCAAAATAAAATGATCATTTTGTCCTTTTGTACCTCTATTGTACTCAAAGATTCCTGTTATATTTGGTTTATGAATGTGACATTTTTCATGATAAGCAGTCCATCAACCAGCTGCCCACAGGACGTGAGAGCAGCTCCTTATCCTTCAAAGTGTCTTATCCAGTGAAGATTTTCTGCTAGCATTCGTATGAATCTGACGAGTAAGACTAAGCTTCACATAATTGGATACTGTTTCTTTTTTTTTCCTTTTTTTTTTACACACCCCGCTCTTTAAAATGCCACAGCCGAAAGAAAGCATTAGCCTCATGCTGTAAGGATGTGTTGAACATCCTGCAAGAGATGGTAGATAGAGATTGGGACAGATAAAGCTGAATGGTGAAAGTGTTTCAAATGCCTCATATGCAGCATGAGTCAGAACGCGTTTGGTCTCAGTGGGAATGTCTGGCATGACCTTAGAAGAAGAATTCACTCAGGCCGTCGCCACTGATCATAGTTGATCTCTGCTCACACATACAGCACAATGGTCTTATTTTTAATTGTTCCAGCCTCAAAATACTCTGAGGTTTGAGAAAATGAGATGCAAAATGTCCTGGAGGTCTCAAACCAGCTCTGAAGAAGGGAAGGAAATGAACAAAATTCTAGAACTCATGCAGGAATTAAGAGTCCACAGAATTTCAGTTTAACTTGGAAATGACTGGGACACAAGAATTCAGATACACAGTACTTACTGTAGTTTAATCAGCTCAGCTTTCCCAGAGTCAACATTAATATTTGTTCATCTGTCCATCAATCTCTAATATGTCTCTGTTTGCATGAAAACTCATCAACAAAGTCTTTGTGAGGATTCACTTTGGCAAGTTTTTATTGTCACGATTACTTCTTGAGGGGAATTTCTTGCCATCTTTAAAAAGCCCTGCTTTTTGCAGATTATTCACTTTGTTAAGCTATGCTGAGCTAAGCTTCTGCACCCCATGCCTTTGCACATAGAAAATCTCAGTAAATAATGTCACTGTGCATCAGCATTTCATTTTAAGTTTAGTACTTACACTTTCTGAAGCATTTTCAACAATTTTTAAAGTTAGAGAAATCCCAATATTTCTTGTTCTTGTGTTGTTAAACCTCATTAAGCCCCACAAAGCAATATGTGGATGAAAATATGTCACGTTAATGGGATTTTTCAGTATTTTTAACGATGGGTTGTATGAGATGCTTGACAATAGTCAGTGAGGTGGCTGAAAGGGCCCCCAGCTGAACCTTTAAGGAGACCAAGCTGAAACTACCAGAGAGGTACAGTACTGTTTGCAGGCACAGTTATTTCATGTAATTGTGTCAGTTTTGCATAAAAAAACGAACCATGAAACTTTGTATGTTGGGTTTAACATTAAATTGGGAAAAACATTTCAAAGTGCTTTATTTTTCCCTCAGAAAGTCTGTGTATTTGGCACTTTTTTACAATGCAGCAAATGTTTGTATGTTTTTCAACCTAAAAAATTATCGGGGGGCACAAGGAAATTACCCGGGTAAAGTCAAGGTAAAAAGCACTGTTTGTGTTCACACACATACAGCTTACCTAGGTAAAATCTGGATTTCAGGGGTTTTCTGCAAGTGTGAATTGGGTTGTAGTTTCCTCTGAGGTCTGTTGTGTCTTCCTGAGTCCATAGAGCTGCATCATAATACAGTGCCAAAGACGGAGAATTCCTGGTGGGAAAAATTTTGAGACTGGTGTATAATTTGAAACGATTTGAAATCTCTGATAGTTTCAGAACAACAGAGATTGGTCAGAACTGATTATACCTTAAATGTAAATGATAAATAAACATTATAAATGCTTAAAATGGTCCAAATGCCTGAAAATTACTTACACTGCATCATTAAATTTACCGTTCATTGCTGATATTTTTTTAGCTGGCAGAACCCCAATGGATATACAGAGCCAAACCTGAACAACTTCAGACAGAAGCACAAAAATTTCCAGTTTTTGTTGGAAGGACCTACGGAATAAGATACTCACTATTTGAACTAATCAGCTCAGTACTTCCAGAGCTTGTAATAACATTGGTTAACCATCCATCAGTCTCCATAGTTCACTACAGATTTATGCTCCTGTGCTTCATCAGAGATGAAGCCTCTAAATGTGCCACTGCAGTCTGTTTCTTTTTTATTTTTCACATTTGTTCCCTCAGAGCAAAGCCGTGTTTATACAAACAGAAAAAATCTGTTCACAAAACCTACTCAGGAGCCGAAAATAGGCATTTTGTCTCTGGAGTCCTCCATCAGAGAGTCGCAGACATGCTGTCAGTGTTACTGTATAGACTTTGTGTTATGATGCTAAAGCCTCTGTTTGGATGATTCACAACTCAATTCTTCATGTTCTGCTCCACTGGCTCGATCCAGGCTCCAAGGTTACAATGACGCCATTCAGGTCTTAAACGTCTCTCCCTGGGGACGAATGCGATGATACCAGTCAGCCCATAGTGTTTCAAAAGAATCCCAAATGGCTACATTGCAGAGATCCTGTTGACAATTTGGATCATTCTGATTTCTAACCATGGCAATGATTTGAGCAGAAGTGAAACGCAGTAAACGCAAACACTGATCAAAGCAGCAGGTCACTCAGCAGCCATGTTTGTGTTCTTAAACTGTGTTTCTCTGTCGTGTTTATTTTTCTGCAGGGTGAGCTAAAGTGCAATAACTTTACCACAGGTCGGCTGATTCCACATGAAGCAGTCGTCCATCACTTCAGCTCTGGGGCAGCCCTCCAAGGCAGCAATGGTATCCATTGCGTTAACCGATCTGAACAGCTCTAATGTAGACTGGAGATTGCTTCCATATGGGGGGCCTGTTTTCAAGCACCGTCTGTTTGCTTAAGTCTAAGAAGAACCAGCTTCCATTTTGTCGTTTTCCCACTTAGAGTATCCAGTGGTTACATGGTGTTCACACCAGCATGCAAAACAACATGGTCCACCTTTCACCTTGGAAGATAAATCAAAGACAGGTTGTTAAAGAGTCTGAGCTTAAACAAAGACAAACAAAATAAGATGAAACAATGAGATCAGTTTAGTTCTTTATTTGGAAAAAATGACATGAAATGGGGATTTTCAAATCAATCAATGAGCAATATAAGTGAGGCAAGAGAAACAAATATACTTTAATAATAACTTGAATAAATTACAAATGATGATTGACTTGGCATTTGAAAGGAACACAAGGTACTTGTACTATGAGGGATAAGCCCTCAGTGTGGAGAACCATAAACCTCTCTCCTGTCCCCACAAACAAAGAGTTACAAATTCTACCACATGACATGTCCTTGCCACAACAGTGAAACCTTCAGCTGGAATCATATCACAAAATCAATATTTCAAAATTGATTTAAGGGGCTGAAAGCGAGATAAACTTATCTGCAACAACATTGCTGGTTAGCTCTAGTTAAAACACACAGTCTTATTTAAAGTTTGACATCTCCAATGCCAAAATTATCAGGCTTTTTTATTCATTTTAAAGCAGAACATTTTCTAAGGTTTGGAATATTGATCGAAAAAAGGAAAGAATGTTTAAACTTTTTTGGTTGAGGAAGACTATGACAGATATGTGTTTTTTTTTTTTTTGGTTTGTTTGGGGGTTTTTTCCTTTATTTCCTTTCATTTCAAATGTCTAACAAATGGCTAAAGAATTTCCAGGATATTTGTTATAATGTAAACAGCATACAATGACTTGCAAACCGTTTTTGATTACTATTCAATTAAATACACCACAAAGACAAGATGTTTAATTTTCAACATGACAGAAGTAGGTGGTGAAAGCCCTAAATTACTTGCAATTTTACATTGAGAAATGTTGGTCCTAAACTATTGGACTATTTGCTAATCCTAAGGTTACTTGTTCACCAGTGGAATTTTCCAAACAATGTTTTTTGAGCCTGCGCGTGGTTGGTACTGGGGCCGGTCTAATGTCTATGACAGAGCGAGTGATTTCAGTTCAACAAGCAAACAAAATAAAGAAACAAAACACAAACAGAGCATTGTTTCAAAAAACAATGTAAAGTAGGCTATCCTATGTCTGTTACCTGTTGACTTTCCCAGACGCAGATAATTGATTTGTAATGTTGAGTAGCCTAACTAGTCTGACACTAAAAAACGGCATTACCTCTTACCTAGAGAAGGCTAAGTGTAAAATAAAAGCCTTTTTAGGCTGTGGATGACTAGCTTTAATGTTATTTTATTTTATTGTGTATACACAAAAATACATTGATTTGAAATCATTTGCTAACAGCTTGATCCCCTCCGGTTCAAAAATCCCATCTGCGCCCCTGTCTCAGCTTTTTGGAACGTGTTACAGGCATCAAATTGAATAAAAAAAATACTCTATTTTAACAGTTTGAATACGAAATATCTTGTCTTCCTGGTGTATTCATTGAATATCATTTGAAAAGGATTTGCAAATCATTGTATCCTGTTTATATTTATGTTTTACAAACTTCATTGGAATTGGGGTTTGTATAGCAAGGCAATCCCTTAATGCCCTTCAACTGCTAGATTTGGTTAATATACTAACATGTTATAACAAGCATACTGGAATTTCTTTAGCTATGTGTGGAAAAAAAAAATAAATAAATAAATAAAATGTAAAATAAATTAATTAATTAATAAATAAAGGAAATAGCTGTTTTTTAATTATTTTTTTTAACAATGTGCCAACTTCATTGTAATTGGGGTTTGTAACTTTTAAGATGAGTTAAACTTTGCTCTCCTTCCTCCTCAAAACAGTGAGTCTCTTTTATAGATGTGCTGAAACAAAACAGCAGATAATTAAAAGATGCACCCTTTTAAAATGTATGCTGGTTCAATGGAAGTATTTGAATCCCAAAATGTTGATTTTTATAATGTCTGTGGTTAGAGGAGTCACATTTTGCTTGTATGATGTGTTTTAGTTGAGTTTTTCTTCATCCTCCATGCCTTGGATGAAAAACACCAATCATATTTTATTCAGCTGTATGGATTTTAAAGCAAAGCTGCGTAAGCGTGCCATACTGAGCAATTTAGAAACCTTAGATAAGGCAATGTGAGGGTCAGCCTCCCCAGAAATCTGTAAAATGGCAGGTTTTCTTGTATTTTACTCTGGCACTAACATTAGATAAAATACCGTCTTTAATCTCTTTAAATAAAGTCAAGTCCTCTTCCTGCCTCATCTGCATAATGTGCCAGAGAAAGCATTTGACACTTTTAGATCACTGTAGGCTTTGAAATGTATATGAAGTGTTTTGTACTTGTCAGAAGAAAAGGCTCTTTCTCTGCACAGTAATAATAGCCCTTCAAAACGCCACTCTCCCCTCCCTCCTCTCCGTTTCTTCTTTCCTTTTTTCAAACACTTGCCTCACTTCCTGCTCCCTCAGTCCTCAAATGAGCTTCCTCGCCATACAGACTCTTTGACCTCTTCCAGCTTGAAATGTCTGCTCTGTGTGATATACACATGAAGTTCGTAAGCACAGCTAAGCTTGACTTGTGCAGCAGCCTTCCTTATAAAAATTCACATCTTAAAGTCACAGAGGTCCTGCAGAGTCTGTCGCTGCCTTGGAAAAGAAGGGCTAATGGGGAGGGTGCTTCAGCATAAAGGGATGTGTCCAGAGGTTTACCTCCTACAGTGCAGAGCCCCAGGTGTTCATCCTCTCTGGTACATGTGCCTATCAGTCATTTCTCTTTTGTCCATCCTGTGATAATTGTCAGGCAGCAGATGCTGCAACACTTACATCACATGCAGCAACTCCACATAAGATGAGAGAAATGAGATAGTGTCATGGAGATACAAATGGACTAGTGTCTTCTGGAGTTGGGTTTCTAAACTTAGGGTCAATCACTGGTATAACTTATTGGGAGCATTTCTCTATTAACTCAGAGTTTAGTAATAGCTGCCATGCTCTTTTGCTCCCCAAGTCCATTCTAGCAACATTTAAAGAAAAGAAAATTGATTTTACAGGACCTTTACCTTAACGTAGCTTATCCCTCCATGCTGTACGACAGGAAGTCATTCCGGCCTGTGGCCATCAGACTTGACAACTCATCACTCTAAATATCACTTACACTGTCTAACCCTGGAAATTTGAGAATTATATCAATATAGTATGTATTGTTATTAGTGTATATTTTTGTGTCTCTTACATATACCCCTTTCCCACTGGCCAAAAACCTGTTTAAACCCGGTAACAATCGGCTCCTGTCAGCACTGGAAAGGGTCTAATCGGCATTTTGACCCGGGTCCACTGACCCTGCAAGCAGCACAGGTTTTTATCGCCTGCCTCAGATCGGCTCCAGTGGGAACATCACACCCAGGGAAACCTGGGAAAGCCATCCATAAATCCTAATTTATGGATGACTTCGGCGTAACATGCCTATGGCATAACATCACGCCCGTCCCCTCCGTCTGTAACTTCTGCGACTCTTTGCCATCTCAGCAACAAATTCCATCCGCCTTTGTATCATCAGCGCTTGAATGTCGTTCAGTCTGCCCTGAGCTTGTACAAAGTACAGAAAACAGTTGACCACCGTGTCCATGTCTTCTATGCTCCTTTACATTGTTTACATGGTAACGTTTCGGCACGCAGATGATGTCATCAACATGATGCCATCATTAGAGGAAAAAAAACAGCCGCGCAAGTCGTCTGCTGGCGATTAGACCCGGGTCTGCTGGCAATGGGAAAGGAGTCACTTGCCGATTGTTAGCGGGTTAACCCACATTGAAAAAACCTGCGTTTTCCTGCTAATTTTAGTGTGAAAGCGGTAACGGTCTCACTTTTACTTGTTTTATTTTTATATATTATTTTATGATTCTCTCATAAGTATTATTACCTCCACCAAGGAGGTTGTATTTTTGCCTGGTTTTATTTGTTTGTTGCAAGATTACAAAAAAAAAATACAGGACGGATTTTGTTGAAATTTTCAGATGTTGGTAATGGCCCAACTTAGAAATGATTAGATTATGGTGGTGATCCAGATAACCGCCATTAGTGAATGATCATTTTTGCTCAATAATGGTCAAACTAATAATGATATCAACATGATTCCAAGTGCTAGGGGTAGGTTTTCAGGGTCAAGGAATCATATTATGAGGGTTACCTCATCCCAGAACTATTGCTTATAGATGTAACAGCAATATGTGAGCTACCTTGGCAGGGTTTCGCATTCTCTGAGTGCTGTCTAGTTATTGTTTCATTTTTATTATTCTTTGCTTAGGTCTGTTCAAATGTACACCTCTGTCTTATTTTAATGCCCAAATCATGTTTTTTATTACTTCTTTACTGTGTAAGAGCAACAAACTTCCCTGTAAAGACAAGTAAAGTAATTCTGATTCAGCCCCCCTTAAGGACTCACCCTAAAATCATCCCATTTAAGACAGAACTTGTGCATTGCAAGTGTAATAAGCCACTAATCCTGCGGTCATTTTAAATGTCACTCCAACGGCCTATTTAATTTGTTTTATTACCAAGCTCCACACATTTATTGTTTCTGTCAGTAACAATGAGCCTGTTCCTTAAGTCAGTGTGAGGAGTGATGGAGTGCCAGGCATCAACACTGGAAAATTTTATCTAATTTAGTTAGAATTTAATAGTACTTAATGAGATGTCTGGTTTTATGTGAGACTCTGCCTACAGCAAAAGGCTATCATGTCATAAATGTTATACAGAGCAAAGATCTTCTTGAGAAAGATGATTTCGGTTAGGGTTTGTGGTTATAATGCAAACACTGAACCTGTATTTTTGAGCAACCTTCTGCCATGAGTACACAAGGTGTGTGAGGAAGAGAAATGACTCAAAAGACATCCAGTTCAATGGTTTATGCCTTAAAAGTAAAAATGCATGAATAAACTTTGACTTACAAAGCTTTGCTCTCTTATTCCCCTGCACTGAATGCCAACATAGAAAAATTAGGATTACTCATTCAATATTTCCAATCTTTTGCCTTGTAGCTGAAAATATTGGAATATGTGATTACAGTCATTGTTGGAGTATTGATTCATGTGTGGGCAGCAGCAGCAGCAGCAATTTCAGCCATGTGGAACCGCAGTTTGAAATACAGTTTTCAACAAAGGGCAAACCGTTACTGACAAAGCAATTTTCCACTCAAGGTCTCCATAACACATTCAGAAAGGTTTAACATAAAGCCATAGATCATCGTGTGAAAACCAGACCATATTTACCAGTTGGATGCCTCCTGTATGACAAGAGTGTAATTACAACAGAGTATAAATAAAAAGCCTCGTCAGTTTAGTATGCATAGTCATGTGCAAAACTTCTTTAGTGGAGAGAAACACCTGAGGAGCACTTAACCTTTGTTCCAACACTGCTTTGTTTAAGAGCAACAAGAAACAAGTTTTGATGGCTGTTTTGGGGGGTTATACTGTATTTAGTGGACTTGGGGGTCAAACACTGTAAAAGAAAAGGTTTAGGATTTTTATTGTCTCTATACACCAGCACACTGGGGGACATGAGTCGAATGAATCACTGAATATGATTTGAATATCATTGGACATGACTTGGTTAAAATTGGGGTCAAGCGATATATACAGTAGAATTCTTTCAGGTCCTGTGTCCTGGTGTGTTTACACCATCTCTTGGGTGTTTATTAAGCAAGGATTTGAGTTAAGTTGGACAAAAAATAAAAAATTAATCTCTGCAGAGGATCAGATGCAGCTCTTCTGCCCTCCTTTTTGAAAACACTCAGATCTGAGGGGTGGGGAGGCTACAGGAGGCCATAGTAGTGCACTCTAGATTGATACGCTATCCAAACTAAGCTAATGGGACAGGGTGGAAGGGCTACAGGCTGCTTCAAAACAGTCATGGTGTCTGCCTGTATAGCTATTACATAATAAACCCCAGAAGTAAAAACAAAGTGTTTTAAGGGGCATTTTCTTTGAAGAGGCGTTGTGCATTTTTTAGTGGACTGAGACTTTAGTAATGAGGTGTTATTTTGCTTCCCAAGCCCCCTTCTAACAACATTAAAAGCAAAGAATGATTATTTTTAATGCTTCACAATAGTTATCATAAGTCATTATAATGCCAGCAGTTATAAACACACTTATAGTGAGTTGTGCCCATAGCTAAATATTTATAACTCTTTAAGACAAAAAAACAAACTTTGAAGCATTTTCTTTACTTTTTTTGTATTCAATAAAACAGGGTTTAATTATTTTATTTAGAGCACCTAATGACCACTTAAAGTGATTCAAAATACCTAACAATGCATTATAACTGTTAAAACGTCTTAACATATTTTTCGAGATTGAAAATCTCAATAAACTTTGATTTTTGTGAATAGTCAATGATCAGCCAATATGTTGTATTAACACCTAACCTCATTCATCAGAAACTGATTTACAGTGTGTCTGATTTTTTTGTGATAAAAAATGTCTTGTTATATGCACAACACCATAAACATGCTTATAACTCATTATAAATATTGGCATTATAACGAAGTATGTTTGTTCTAATGAAGCATTAAAAAAATTAATGCAGGTGCTTATAATATGATATAGCATTACAGCACATTATGCAACATTATAAACACCAATAACAGTTATTTGCTTACTGTAAAATTCCTAATGTACATGATGATTTCTGTTGCATTCAGTAAAGAAAACAGCAATCTGAGTTGGTTTTCTTAATACTATTAGTTCTGGTCAAAAACTACAGACAGGGAGCTGGATGTGCCAACAGCTGAGCAGTAAGCCAGCGCTCCTGAACACAGAACTCTGCAGCCAGAGTGGATTCAACTCAGGGCTCAGGCTCTTTAACACATGTCTGCCCTCACACTCTGCCTTTCTATGCTATGTACTGCCTCTCCAGGAGGAAAAAGCCAAAAAAATAATCCTTAAATAAAATGTTGCTGAAAGGAGTGCTCTGTCAACTTTTAAACCTAAAGAGACAAACTACCCGTCTCTGTTTGAAGCCAGATCTGTGGATTTCAGCATAAGCTGGCGGTATAATGAGCATTGCATATTTACAAGTACAGCGTAAGGCATGTAAAAAAAGGAAAGCGCTTTGAAACTGTACATTGTTTTGCTGTTTCATAAACAACTACGAAGCTGCTTGCTGACAAGGTCAATAGGCAGAGGGTCCAGCAGTAACGGGCTGAAATGAAGCATTATGCCACCTTATGCATGGGTACCCAAACTTCTATGCCCACATCACCCAAAGCAACACCACCAGAGCCCGAGGACCCTGACTGTGTGTGTCTTTAAACAGCAGCAGGTGATTGGACAATCGTTCTGTCAATGATATTAACTATGGGCCACTCAGCTAACTTAGTAGATGGGCGCTACTCCAGTACAGTAAAGACCCTTAGTGAGCCTCTTCGAATAACATGCTCACAAAACATGTCTTAAGTGAAAATATCCTTTCTATTGCAAAGTGCTTTGAGAGACAAAAAATAAAAAAAATTGTTTTTCATTAGATAAAGAAATGTGGTCCAGATCTGATAAAACTGCTACTGAAGCTGTTAGCATCTATGCTAATCTCTCCTGCTTTAAAGAATGCTGACTGGGCCGTGCTGCACAACCACTGTAGAACGATACAGCAGTAGTACAGACATTGAATCAGGTGGATCCAGCCGCACTGCAAGATAAATCCCTAACACTTTAGGCTTGTTTTGTCGATTGATGAAAAATAAACATACATTTTTATCAAAGTTTAATGATCAAGTATTTATTTTAAGCTCATTATAGATCTTTTTTTTGTTATGGTAGAAAATAAGATAGATACAAACACTTCTTGTTGAAGTAAATAATACTGCTCTATATCATATGTAAAGCTTGTAAGCAGCCACAAACTGAGGAATGGCTCTTCACTTTGGTGACTTGGATCCTTTTAACGGCATGAGAACGCAGGTTAAGCGGTGAGTCTTTGTTTCAGGTCAAAAGTTAATCCTGCCCCAAGTGGTCAAAATGTGACTGATGTAGATTTATGATTTCTTTATTCATATTTCATGAGCTGTGTGGAAACCTTTTGGTACATTCTCTGTGGGGGAAAAAGGCGTACCAGGGCTTTAATGTTCAACCGCTGTGGATGTGAACATGATCAAAAACCCTGCAAGATCAAAGTCTTGGTACTTTGTGTTATTTTAAACCCCCAGTGTGCTGAAGTGGAATGAAATAATATCACCGTCCCAACACAGCGTCACTGCAATCTAATGTATTGTACCTGATTTAAAGAGAAACCTCTCTGTGACTGATCTGAAAATGGGAAAAGAATGAGTGAAATCCACTGATAATGAGACATCTCTCCACACATTTGGACTGTTCTTTATTCTTCTGGTCTTCGGTAGTTGCTTAGCATGGCAGCAGGAACAGGAACTGGTCTGAGTATGAGTAAGTCTTTCATCAGACATCTGTCATCTCATCCTCCATCTCATCCCCCTCTGTTTCACCTTCTGCCTCGCCTTCTTCTTCCTCTTCCTCGTCTGATGTGACATCCAGCTCATCCATCTGCGAGACGCACTTTGGACAGAAGCAGACAAACAGGTAGTTCTCCCTGAAAAGAAAACATTCCAGACATCATTTTGTTGCTCAGCTGACTGGAGCTGAATTAATCAGGAGCATATTAAACTGTGCTGCTCTGAAAAAGCTGCTGTGCAACAGAGTTAATGAGTTTTTAACACTAATTAACACTTGGTGGTGCAATTAATACTCTCGAATGAGGCTGTGTGATATAGAGCTTATAAAAGTAAACACTCCTGTATGAGGCACAACTGCCCCCTTATAGAGTCTGACGATCATCACAGGATACATCGAAGTGCTGTACTTCTCAGATTCTTCAAGATCTCAGATTCTCAAACCTGATCTCTGTGAATGATGCAGGGTAATTTAAAGATGAGTCAACATCATGTTGGAGCATAAACACAACAATGCTCATCAGACCTCCAACATCACTGCATCAGGACTTCCCATGATTTCAATAAATGCTTTTTATTGATCCAGACAGAATTTGAAAGGGAGATACAGAACTCTGATTTAGGGCTGAATGATTTATCGTTTTGTAATCGAAATCGCGATTTCAGACAACATGATCATGTGATTGCCGATGCTGCATTTTTTGCAGCGCTCCTGAATGACCCAGGATCTGTTGTGTCAACTATTTGCTAGTGACAGTGTTGTCACATGTCAGCACTCATGTCCAAGACCATCAGAGGTTGACATACTAGTTTGGCATGGCTGTCTTTTTTCCTTTATTGGAATTGATGAATTTTATTGATAATAATAATAATAATCATACACTTTAATTGTATAGCACTTTTAAAAACAGAGGTTTACAAAGTGCTTTCACAAACAGGCAGAAACATAAAGACAGCAAAGCACAAGAGCTCAAGCACAAAGGAAAAAAAAACAACCTAAAAAGGTCAATTAAAATCAAAAAACAGTTCAGACATACACAAAAGGCAAAATGAAATTGACAGAGTTCCACAAAACATAAAGGAAAACTTAAACCCCAAAAAGTAGGCTCAACAATCCAGGCCCAGTCACTGAACACGGACACAGAGATTTTGTTTTTCTTATTATTACTTATTTAACATTGTTTTTTGTTTTGTTTTTTTTTCATTTTACTGAACTTTTTAACTTAACACAATTAAGGATTTTTGCACTTCATTTTTTAAAGTTAATACAGTCAAAGATGGCTCTTTTAATTCTTCAGTTGTAATAACTGTCGTTTGGCCAAGGACTTTAAACAGTGCATATGCATGTTTCTTGTTAATAAATACATCTGGAAGCAATTCTTAACTTTAGTTTTCATCCTTGCCTTAGTTTAATAGCTTTTAATGTTTAATGGTATGATGAAATTTTCTGTCCTGTTTGTAAATGTTACTGTAAACATTGTGAATATTACACTGAAGCTTGATTTGAAGAAAATCAACAATCGAATTGAAATCGCAATATATGCCAGAAAAACCATACTTAGATCTTTTGCTAAAACCATTCAGCCCTACTCTGCTTATAGTGACAGGAAGCAGATTTGGCTCTTCAGTGCAGTTTTTTTTCTTTCCAAGCCCAATGCAAGATCAAACTGCTTTCTCAGTTTTAACATTTTTCCTGTTTTACCTGCAACCATGCAGTAAAACTTTTTATGTTGATTTGCTTTTCTACGGTTTGAACTCACGTCATTGTCTATTTATTGAATTCTTTGAACCAAACCACTGATTTTAGTTATTGTGCCGGAATAAGCAGCAGATTGGATTTCAGCTGAGAAAACTCTTCAAAATCCATCAGAGGGACACTTCTTGGAATAGAAAATCTTTTACATAAACTTTGTGTTACTGTTTTGAACAAGGAGACCATAGGAAACATTTTGGCACTAGGGATCAATACCAATGCAATTAATCGCTCTCCTTATTGATTTGATTATATTACAATTTCCTTATTGATTCCTGCTGATTATCTGAGTGGATAATTTTGACCACTTCTGACCTCTGAAAGTGGAAGGACTTACAGGAATCGTAAGCAAAAAGACAAATGATATCAAAGCCTTTTTTGGTAGGAAATTTTAAAACTATGTTCTAGGGACAACTGGGACTAATCTAATCATCTTTAAAATGAGTCAAAATATGACACTTTTAATGTGACAAAAGCTGTCAAGCATTGCTTACATAATTCACACCCAGCATCTTATTTTTGCTTTCTCTTACTTGCAAAGCCTGAAATTTTCCTTTTGCCCATCCTGTAGAAATTGTGCCAGTTTGACTGTGCATGTTTTTTTCCTTATTTGTAGACAGGCAGACTTCTCCATGGTATTAAATTGATGGTAAAATGTGTTGTCTGGAAAATTCACAGTCCAGAACATGATGACACCCTGTATGGTTGGCTATAGGATAGACAACTTGAGGTCCTTTTTAGGCTTGATTTTATCCCCAAATGATTGAGGGGGGCTCAGCTCAATTTCAGTCTTGTTGCAACTGTTCTGGTTAATATGATCTCTGAGTGTCGAGTGTAAACACTACTATTTTCCAAGTTCAGTCTGAGTTACACAAATGGCCACCTTATGTCATTGTGTCACAGCCAGCATTGTTTTGACTGCAAGTTGAGCTGTGCAGTACAGGAAGAAAGACAGCAGGCTATATATCCCAAAAAATGACAAGATGAATTTAAATGTCCTATATAAGATTAGATGGACAACCATATTCATCAATGTGGGATGAGCCTTGTCATTAACAAACTCAGCGCAGGAAGAAGAGGGGCTTTTAACGCTCACCATTGTCTACAGCAGACCACAGGGGACACCAGATAGCATGGTTACATATTCCTATGTAACACCTGTAGAAGTGTACACAGAGAAAATGCCAGCGATGTGGGGAAAGTAGAGAGCTGCTTTTAAAAGGATCGATTCTCCTGCTTGAACAAGCTGGACTTAATGTTGGGATTTTAAAGACTTTTAGAATCAGTCCATGTTATTTCGTCCTGTGATGATCTGCTGTAGAGACCGTGAATAATGTTTACCTGTTCCTATTTTCATTGTATGTTGTTGCTGTGCACAGAAGGTGACTCTGTGGGATCCAAAACATTATTATTAAGTAGTACTTTGTCATCAGCCTGGTTTGTCGCGATAGCTGTGTTCATGTAAATGCAAACAAACCGTGCTGAGCATGAAAAAAACACTTGTATCAGAACTCTCCCAAATGATCTAAGTGCAAAAAGGACCTTAGTCTTCTGGTTAATGAGAAGAGTCCATTATCAATTTGTTAACATGAAACATACACTGCCTAACCAAAAAAAAAAAATCTGCCACCAAAAAAAAAGGTCACACACTCTAATATTTCGTTGGACCTCCGTTTGCTTTGATTACATCATGCATTCGATGTGGCATTGTTTCGATAAGCTTCTGCAATGTCACAAGATTTATTTCCATCCAGTGTTGCATTGATTTTTCACCAAGATCTTGTATTGATGATGGGAGAGTCTGACCACTGCGCAAAGCCTTCTCCAGCACATCCCAAAGATTCTCAGTGGGGTTAAGGTCTGGACTCTGTGGGGGCCAATCCACGTGTGAAAATGATGTCTCACGCTCCCTGAATCACTCTTTTACAATTTGAGCCCGATGAATCCTGGCATTGTCATCTTGAAATATGCCTGTGCCATTAGGGAAGAAAAATCCATTGATAAAATAACCTGGTCATTCAGTATATTCAGGTAGTCAGCTGACCTCATTCTTTGGGCACATAATGTTGCTGAACCCAGACCTGACCAACTGCAGCAACCCCAGATCATAGCACTGCCCCCACAGGCTTGTACAGTAGGCACTAGGCATGATCCGACCACATTTCTTCCTCGAATACGATGCTTCCCCACTGTCCTTCCAGTTTTTAATAATGCGTTGGACAGCTCTTAACCCAAGTTTAGTAGTTTCTGCAATCTCCTTAGATGTTTTCACTGGTTGATGCATGCCAATGATTTGACCCTTCTTAAACAGACTAACATCTTTTCCACAACCACAGGATGTGTCTTTCCACATGGTTGTTTAAGAAATGAGAAGCTTCTCATTGCATCAGCTGGGGTTAAACAACTTGTTGCCAGCTGAAAGATAATCGTCCATGCAGTAATTATCCAATAGGAGGCTTGTACCTATTTGCTTATTTAAATCCAGGTGGCGCCTTTTTTTTGGCCAGGCAGTGTATTTGATAATTATGATTCCACTTTAAGCCTTATGTGGAAGCACTAAAATCTTAAGTATACACCAATACATCCAAGTTTTTCTTCACCTTAGAATTTTGTGTCTGCTGTGTCGGCTCCGGTCCCTCTGACAGCAGTCTAAATAACTGATGCAGATCTCCTGAAAGAGGAAGAAAAATCAAACAGGTGAACTGGCTGAAGATCTCAAGCTTCAAAAACTTGCCTGGAAGTCCCAACAATTACAGTCAAGTGGCAAAAA
This sequence comes from Cetoscarus ocellatus, assembly GCA_037902135.1. Classification (NCBI taxonomy): domain Eukaryota; kingdom Metazoa; phylum Chordata; class Actinopteri; order Labriformes; family Labridae; genus Cetoscarus; species Cetoscarus ocellatus. The sequence goes on from JBAMNC010001020.1 coordinate 16,295, forward strand.
TGTCTTTTTTTCTTTCAAATGGCCAAAATATAAGGGCTTCATGTTTTCCCAACATGTCAGAAGCTGCTGTGCCCTCCACTTCCCCAATCTTTCTGCTGGTGAATGCTACACAAAGCTCTCCTGTCTCAGCCGGCAGTCAGAGCACCTTTACTGTAAAGTAAGGCGGTTGCTGTGACATTATTGTGCCATGCAGATGCAAGCCTTCTCGATCTTTCTGACAGCTTGACAAACCCACTCCAACCCTCAAAGTCTCAGCCTTCAAATGCTGTCTGACAAGGGAGCACATAAAGCTAGGGGTCTATCCTAGGCCAGAATTTAGGACTCATAACCCATACGAGTCGACTGACCTCTCCTGGGCTGATGTCACTGAGGGCGCTGAGCTGAAGCAGGAAGTTGTTGTCAGGGAAGGATGCTTCTGCGTTTGGTACACAGCTGTGGTTACCTGGACGTCACAGATATGACAATATAGTAAAAAAAGGAGACTCTCTCACCTTTTAATGAGGTAAATGTTGTATTTAAACTGCAGTGACAACACTAATAACAAGGAGATCATGTTCACTTACATGAGCTTTGAAGCAGAAACAGTCCAGAGCCCTCACAGTTCAGAAAGTCTCCAGTTTCTATGGAGAAAACAGACAAATACAGACCACAATTTACTTTCTCTGTTTCACTTTAGAACAGGGCTGGGCTTATATTGAGCCGATAAGACACATGAATACAATTTTGCATGAGAAATAAAGTAAACAATACTGTTAATCATTAAAGTTATTGTTCATTTGAAATAGAAAGTGGATGTCAGGTCTAATTCTTAGTAAAAACGTTGTTCACAAGAAACCCTGACAGTAAGATAATAAATATCAGAGATGTATACTCTCCTGGGTAATGAGGGCCTATATGGACAATCCTGTATCACTATGCAACTAAAATATATCAAAATAAGTTTTTCCGGTGTATTTCCCTGCCCTACTTCACATCCAGTATTATTTATGCAGTCATAGCTCTGACTGAACACGCATCCAGACCTCGACAGATAGTTATTATAATAATAATAATATTAAACATGTGTTAAGATATCACATGAGTGTGCTACTACAAATAATACAGCAAGTGTGACCTTTCTCAATGTCCTTGTACAGCTGGTCTATAAAAGAGTCCAGCTGCTCCCTCTGCTGGGCAGGAAGCTCAAGTGCATCACAGGCATGAACCCACTGACTCAACGAGCTGAGGTTGAACAAGAAAACAGAGCAAAGACAGAAAACTACTTTAGCCCAACTTAAATCCAGTAAAATATAAATAAAATATGTTGTGAAGGATCAAATGAATTCTTACCTTGTTCCAATGCCTTGTCCATTTGTTCCCACCAAAGCAAAAAGAGAGCGAAAACCCTCAGGGACAAACCACTGAAACACAAACACATCCTTTATTTATTTAAGGGCAATCCCTTATTTACATCACACCAGATGTCAGTCAGCAAAGTTTAGTTTTGATTATATGTTAATTTAGTTTACTGTCCGGGCAGACTATATACATTATCATTGAACCCTTTCATGCATGTTGTCCACTACAGTCGACAGATATTTGGGATAATTTTATACCCTTTAGGTTGCAGTAACATGTCCAACTACCAGGTGGTAAATTCCCAAATCCTCCTCTCTAGTTTCACAAAAATATTATCTTTGTACATTTTTACCATATCGAGATATTGCATCATAAATCCAAAATACCAGACAAAGGGCAAGTTGGGTATTATGACTGTATTTAGATTTCACATAATTTTGTATTTTTTATTTTAAATTTTGGTGCAATTCACAGGTGAGTAGTTTGATTAAACAGCAACAACACATATACTTCAGATTTTGCTTTTTCGTTTATTTACTCCTAATAAATGTTTAACAAAGACATGTGTTTGTGGATCTTTATAAAGTTCCACTAAATTACTATTTATACCGTGGATGCATGGTGTCCACTGTAAAACTCCCTTAAAATATAACACTGAATAAATGAACAGGATTTTAAACTTGTTTGAAAGTAAAAAAATAAAAAAATAAAATGTATCCTGTTGTTATTAAATAATTCATGCATGAAATGGTTAATAGTTTGTATAAGAGGTGTTCCTTATAATGTCATGATGAAAAAGTTTTTACTGGACATTTCTTAAGACAACTGCAGCTTTAGGTAGATGGTTTTTAGTTGTATGATACAGCAGCTTGAGCAACACCCAATTAGTTAGATTGTTTTTTCACTATTCTGACATCTTGAAGACATGTATTTGATTTTAGGTCTAGTAATGGTTCGAATCTTCAAGAACGTCTTCAGTGACATTCTGATTTTTGTAGGACGCATAAAGCTACAGCTAAGCAACAAATAGCTAAGTCTGTTAAAAATATTTGGCTTTTCAGTTTTAAAGGCTTTATTTTACAGAAAAAGGATTATATGATAATTCAAGAATCTGTAAATGCAGCGCTGCAGCAGGATATTCAAAGTAAACATGAAAAACTGATGGTACTTCTTACCCGAGTGAGATGATCATCATAAAGTGCTGCTTTGAAAAGGCTATGTAACAAGGCCAGCTGCCCCTGTAGATGTAGATGCCCATGTTAGATAAAAATACATTTAATGTAACAGAGAACATACATGATATTCACTGAGTAGCCCCAGTGGGATTTGACAATGTCATGTTTGCTCATTCAGCTGTAAACATCTGTGATTACCATAAGTGCAGGATATCCATGTCTTGAACTGACCGACTTTTTTTACACATCTTTCACGTCAACGGTTTTATATTTCAAGCAGATATAACATGAATGTTTCTTACTCTGAACTTTTCTCCCAGGAGCTTATGGGCGATCTCCTCTTCCTCGTTGGCTGCTCGGCTGCAGAAATGTGAAAACAGCTTCTGCCAGTGGGATTTGTCTTTGGCCTGTGAAAAAGACCCCAAAATACTAAAAACCAACCACTGTGTCCTCCTTAAATATATTGTTATATTACTGTATGAGTTCATGACATCCATGTTGCACATAACATATAATTCAATCCTTCTCCCACATTTCAGGCTAATTGTGTGATAAAACTGATCTCGCACTATAGATTATACATGAGGCATTTTTCAAAGTACTTTCAGTCTTCTATTATTTATGAAATTATGTTAATTAGAGCAGCGTTTATCTGATAACATATATCTTCTTCTAAACATTTTTATATATCTTCCATCTCATTTATTCAACTCTTTTTTATGTTGCACTTTCTGATGTGATAATTTCCCAAGAGTTAGTAAAGATAGTCATCATTTTATACACATGTTCAATAAATGATAAGATAGAGCTTTATCTGTCACATAAAGCCATGAAACAAAGTCATAAAATGTTCTAAAACCATCACTTCTATTGTTTTTATTCTTATTGAGCATATCTGAATAATTCAGACCAAAGTTAACATGAAGCTAGTTTTAACACATAAGTCATGTATATCTGGTTCTCACATTGACAACTTGCTAATGTAGCCATTGTTGAGGTATCAATCATTAGTTCTGTCAGGAGAGTTTTGTCAAGAAAAGACAAGAGCAGTTATTGAATTGGCTTTATCTGCACTTTTGATTTGGGGGCTCTCCCTGCCTTTCCACATGGTGATATTGGAAGCCCTTAGCTGGAACAGCACACGTTCCTGCCTTCCTTCAGCCCACAAGGAAAGCATGAGGCAGGGAGAGAAGTAGCAAAATCCCCCAAGAGAAAGCATCAGTGTCATCTGTCATTGATGAAGAGAATAGCAGAAAGAAGGTGCTGGGGCGGAGGAGGGTTGCAAAGCAGCTTGCAGCAGGAGCAGAGTAGGCTGGGAAGAGCAGCTTAAGTGAGGTGGTCTGAGTGCATTTAGCCAATGACTTGGTGGCCAACTGCTGGCTGTCAGCAGTGGCGAGCTAGCTTTGGATCAGCTGTTTAACAATCCATTGTTAGCATGTTAGCAATCTTGACCGCTTGTCCTGCCCAAACCAATGCTATGCTCCATTTTAGCAGGCTGAACTTAAGATGATGGCACGGAAAAATTATGTCAGCCTTTCTGCTGTTCTGGCCCTGATGATAATGGCCTTCTCACAAATTTGTTTGCCTTAAACAATGATAACTGATCAAGTGAAACTGTGGGGGGATTCAACCTTTCCACTGTGATTGATGCATCAATATTGTAACTGTCCACCATTTTGACTTCTCACTTGTAGGGTGTACTGCTAGTTTTTTCCAAATCAGAACAATAACTCAATCAATCAATCAATTTGACATTATTTGTATGACACCTTTCATACAAAATAATGCAGCTCAAATATAAGCCAACAATCAGATAATCAAATGTAGCATTTGAAAATAAGGGAGATAAAGGTAAATGCTGAAAATACAGATAAGAAAATTAGACAATTACTTAAAAAAAGAATTTAAAAAAAAATTAAAAGATAAAGCATAAAGTAAACTGTTAAAAAGATTAAGAAAACTGATAAAACACTCAAGGGTAATTCAGTAAAATATGGCAAATCAAGAGCATTAGGCACCAAAGAAATTTATTAAAAGTACCTAAAATAAAATTAAAAAAAAGACTAAGATTATACCAGTACAGTTTTCCAAAATGAGTTTATAAAATGCCAAAGTTACCCTTTTACCCGTTGTCGCCAAGTCTGCTTATTAAAAGTGACTTTGGGCTTGTTTTTTGTAAATTCCCTTGTTTTTTTCTTTTTTTTCAGGAGTATTTTTGTGTCTTTTTTAATTTTCTGCACTCCGTATTCAATTGTTTTACCCTGTTCAATTTTACTTGTTATTGTAAAACACTTTATGATTTTTATATGTGAAAGGTGCTTCAGAAATTAATTTTCATTAGGTACTTCCAAAAGTGCAGAAGTTAGTTTGAGCTTCATTGCTTCTCGTATTAACTCTGCCTCTCTCCAAGCTCTCATTAATGAAGCACAGCACCATGATTGTCCCATTACTTGGGCTAGCCCTGTCCCTCCCTCAAACAGCCATGACACACACCAGCACAATAAATTACTAATAACAGAAAAAGAGTAAAGACCAATATTCAGATAAAAGCCAGAGAGTTTGCCTTTAAAGGATAAGTTTGGTTTTTTGACACCTGGACCTTATTTTTAGGATTAAATATGCTCGTAGACTCACCCAGACAATTTTGGCGGAGCTCGGAGCCGTTTTCGAGCAATTTAGATTTATCCGACGGCATTTTTCCTCATGCCGTAGTTGCAGACGGGGCCAGAAATCGAAGCCCCTAAATTAGACATTATCTGCTGCGAAACTCACTCATTTCAGCTACATTTTATAAATGAATGGCCAGTGTTATCACCATGTCAGCTCAACTTTGTTGTTACGGTCATCCGGGACTTTACAAGGATGGGTAACTTTTGGTGACGTCATAGACAAGAACATGAGTAGAGCCGCTGTTGTTGGTAGGCTACACGGCTACACGGCTACTTTTGTGCAACATGGTGGAATATTTATCCAATGTAGAAGTGTCTGACGACGACTTTGAGTATAATGGATGCCCGTATCGTTTTGAGCCAGAATATACCGACAAGGAGCTATTTGAAAGGAGGATGCAGAGGGAAAGAGCCGAACAGCTGGCCAGAGAACAAGCAACCACTGCATGTCCACGAATGGGGGCTAACTGGTGGTGATGTTGTGGACATTGCACGGCAAACACAACAGAGGAGGAGTGCCTTTGCTGCTCAGAGTGGGACTTGAGACCAGAGGAAACACGTATTGATGCCCCCCAAAATACGATTTCTGGCCCCGTCTGCTACTACGGCATGAGAGAAAAACGCCGTCGGATAGATCTAAATTGCTCGAAAACGGCTCCGAGCTCCGCCAAAATTGTCTGGGTGAGTCTACGAGCGTATTTAATCCTAAAAATAAGGTCCAGGTGTCAAAAAACCGAACTTATCCTTTAATAACATGAACATCAGGTGCGGCCCCTAAGGGCTTGAAGTAAACTGCTCCACAGACGAGGGCCATAATAATAAAAAGATGCCTCAACATATATTTCAGCTCTGGCTTTGGGCAAAGTTAAAAGACCATTTCCAGAGGACCTGAGGGCTTTTCTGGGCTCATAATTCAACAACAACTTCAATAAAATGATCTGAGGCTAGATCATTTAGATCTTTATAAACTAACAGAAGAACCCTAAGGTCATATCTTAAACAAACAAACAGACGGACGATGTACATTTAAAATTGGTGTAATGTGTGCTCTCTCTCTGGTCCCATCATCATTTGGTTATTTACGTAGTACTGCAGTTCACACCTGTGTTTGCATACTTCATTTTAGCAAATACTGTTACCACAGCAGTCAACTTCTATTACAGCCAAAGACTCACCTGTTTGACTAACGCGACCATCCTGGCCATCAGCATGATGCTGGAGGTCTCTGGGGGGTAATGCATACTCCTGAACAGGCAACAGTAAATTGCTTTTTTTAGAAACAGAAAGTCTGTGAGGGTTTACTGTGACAATACCATATAACTGTCTTACCTCCATGCATCTTTAAGTTTGTTGATTGGGTGATCTGGATCATCTTGAGAAGGACCCAAACACAGAACTCGATGGTACTGATCTGCTGCAGCCTGACGACACTCACTGCTACAGTACATCACCTGCAGAGGGAGACAGTTTCAACAATCAGGAAACACTGAAAATAAACAGAGCAAATCATATCAAGAGATAGTATCAAGGATATTTTAAGTATAATATTAATATTGTAAAGGTTGTTTGCCTAATGGCACTTTCATTTTATTCACACAGCCATGTTTTAAAAAAAACATAGCGTTCCTTTGCACAGCGATGTGGGGGACAAATATTATTCTTACAGAGAGGTAATCCGATTACTATCCAGGCTTGATAACTGTTTTATCTTAAAGCTGAATTAAAGGCTTCATAATAAGCCTTTTCTCAATGGTTCTCAAATTCTCAATCACTCCAGAGAATGTATAGTACTGTGTTACCATGCTATAATCAATTGTGTGATAAATAAAGGAAGCTCTAAAACATGTTAATCATTTGAATAATCTCTAAAAATGGATCATTTTGTCATATTGTTCATCAAAGTTGGTTCAAAATCAAAATGTCTTCTTTCTGAAATTGACCCTCTACTTTTTCCTTTCAGATTTTCTTAGATTTCACACATTAAGGCCCTCTGAAAAACCAGGATCAGAATCATCGAGCTTCTTCTGGTTGGACAGACCTGACAGTGTGGACACGCCTGATGAAGCTCTGGTCGGACCCTGCAGAGCTCAGGGTGAGGGAGGCTGAGTCCAGGGATCCCACTGAGTCTCCTTGCATTCTCCTCAGCTGTCTCCAGAGCTCGTAGGCAGTACTCACAGGCTGTGGAGGACAAAGAGCGATGGCAATAAGCAGAGGCAAACACTAATACAGTCCTTTAATCACATTTAAAGTCTCATTCTCTGTCTGATAATCTGAATGTATTCAGAGTTAGTCATTGATATGTTCCAATAATACAGACTGCAGTTTTTCATCGTTATCTGGACTGTCAACAACATACAGCGGGGTATTGCTGATAAGTGCTGAAAGAAACTTTGCACGTTTACTCAGGTCTAATTCTGCTCTTCCTTGCACTTAGCAGTTATCACACAGCCAACAACTAAATTAAAAACATCAACAACTACGTTTTATGAAAAAAAGACACTCAATTAACCTTTCAAAGCCCCACAGTCAGCCAGAAAAAAAAGATTTTCTTTCACCACTTTAAGGTAACATCAAAATATTTTTTGTCACTTAAGTAATGTAAATCACATGGCCTGTTTTTTAAAACACGTGGTACACCATGAGTTAAGTATCTGGATGACAGTTGAGAGCGTCTGTAGCTTGTAAACCTCACCATGTTCCTGTGTTTCTAGTCTCTTAACACTGATAACATAATTATAAAGAGAAATTACTTAAAAGATCATCAGAAAAAGCTAAAAAAATCTCTCTGTGTACACGAAGTTTCGACAGCTGGCTACGGTATTCAGTATTTGTAGCTGTTTGGAGACGTCTCACCTCTATATTTATACAAAGAATTCCACAGGAACTGTGCAGAGATCACAGGCCGCTCCAGAAAGATGGAGTCTCCCTTCTTGATGCTCTTTTTGGCAAAGAGACCTTTACCCTGAAAGATACAAAAAGAGTTGTAAATCATGCGAGGACACATGGGTTGACCTGAAACAAAGGACAGGGTTAGCAGTAGATACTCAGGATAAAAAGACGTGACGTGGCACACAGCATGCTGTATTTACAGAAGTAAATATGGATGCTACACTATACGATGGCCTTTTGTGAAGCAGTGGCAGCTGCCTCTGTACAGAGATGTGTGTGGATGTGGAGTCTGAGCCAGGAGAGGTGGGATTGTGACATGAGGGGCTTTACTAACAGAGGTCATCCATTATTGTGACGTCTGACTCACTTTAGTAACAGGCCGGATGAAATGCAACATGATAATTCAGAGTGAGGTCACTTTAAAAAACATCAGATATGTATCTGATTTAGGACCACATATGAACGTGGCCTGGGTCTGATTTGAAAATAAATCAGATTTGTACCGTTCAGTTTTATAAAAGATCAGATGGGTCACATGTGGGCAAAAAGTCAGATATGGGCCACATTTGCCTGCAGTGTAAATATGGCCTTAGTCCCTCTTGTCGAAACTATTAATACTTTTTTGATATCTGTGTTAAAATAGTCAGAGTAAAAGCTACTTTTATGACTTAACAAACCGAAATATGATTATAATATGGGAATGAATATGCTGTGTTTTGGCCAAAACGTTTTGAAAAACCACTGAAATACAGTGATGTCAGATGAGGAGTTTTTTAATATGTATTTTTTCATTATTGATGGTGTGTCTATGAATGAAGATGATAAATCATTTTTACATGTAAGCAGAGTACAGGCTGAACTCATTAGACAGTGGCTCTTAAGGGTGGATTATCTGCTTCTTTAAGGCCAGGAAGTACAATTTACTACTGACATACTCACATAAACTGCTGGACATCATGGACGATGCCAGCCACCATCTGCACACCATCATCAGCTCAAGACTGCTCCTTCCCAAGTGCAGGAGTAACAGACTGAAAAACTCCTTTGTCCCACAGGCCATCAGACTGTACAACTCCTCATTGGGGGAGGAGGAGTAACAGGAAGACAGATGACGGGAAGGAGCAGTAGCCAGCCTGTAGCCACATTTTCATTTTTGTTTGTATTTATTCATATTTTTGTTTATATCTATCTTTTTATATATCGTTTTATCTGTTATACTACACTGCTACAGGAATCCTATTTTCCTTGAGGGAGTTTTCCAAAAGTAATAATACGTTCTATCTATTTTAATCTAATTTAATTTAATAAATCAACTGTTTCGTCCCTTTATCTCAACATCAGAGCATAAATGAAATCACACTGAAGGTATGGGTTCTCTCTTTCACCAGATGAGATAAAATCCCCTATTTTGCCATTTAAACCATCACTTTGATGATGGCAGCAGCCTGGTGTTCACTGTTCATGTTATTAGTGATAAGGAGTGATCAGTCTGGTGTAGTGAGGTCAACACAGTCACATCACATCCTCCCTCAGGCATGAATGGATGGATGCTGTTCCTCTGCTTCAAGCTCGCACTCTTGACGATAAAGTACGACACCGACGAAACTGATAATTGAGGAACTGTCTCCTACTTTTCTGATAATCACAGACGACACACTGACGGACCCAGGCCTTCAAGAACTCAGCCGGGTCTCCTCAGTACTGTCTGTACCCAGCAGTCTGTGCTCAGCTCTCCTCCACACTAACAGATGTTTCTCCTCCTCGGAGCTGATGCAAACCACATATCCGTAAAGAACAACTCAATCTAACAAACTCTTAACTGTCTCACCTTTATGTTGTCGATAAATCTCACTTCAACCTGGGCAGCAGCTTTGCCGGGATCCACGCAGAAAGAAAACATGTCATCCACGGGAGCAGCCATGTTTCTGACTACTTCTCCACTTTCGACCCTAAAACAGGCGGGTTTAACGCTGGGCGGGGGGCGCACTGGCCTCTGGTGGCGGACATGTGAACTGCAGGATATTTCACAGCTTATCCAAGGGGCCCAAACTTTATCTATAGCAGGGACCCCCATAGCATTAGCCCAAGCAGGGAGCCCTCCAGTCAGAATTACTTAAATATCTTGTACATTATGAAAAAAAAAAGGTTCATTAAACTTTTGTTTTCTCCTCAGCATGCCCAAGTTCATTTCCTTAGAAACAGTTAATATTATTTGTTTAACGATCTTTAAGTGTCTTGTCCTGATTATACTGACAATGACAGAAAAGCAAAAAAAATAAAAAAATATATAAAACATTTGTATTTATGACACATATGTCTAGCAGCACAGAATGAAACACAAAATAGACAAACAAGCAAACAAGTCAATGCATGATAATGTTACTAACAACAACGGCAAACAAACATGGACAAACCAAAAAAAAAAAAAACTTACATAGATGAAGGTTTTGTATAGGTTAAGATATCAATGAATGTTTTGTCATAGAGATAAATGTAATGATAAATTCCTGTTTATATGCAAACATAATAATAAAAGCAATTAAACACTGGCTCACTGGGCTTCTGTGAGAGGTGGGAAATTAATCAAGCATAACATGTATATACATTCAGTTTATATATATATATATATGTTGGAGGAGGGGTTTTACTTACAGAGGAAATTTTTATTAACCCTTTTAAACCAAGTTCAAATGATATCATCACTATCTATTATTACTGTTTAACAATTACAAATGTATCAAATTATGATTGTGTAACATTTTGAATGTTGAAAAATGTACAATTCAGTTGTAGGGTGGCTTACCAATGAAATTAAATAGATATAACCAAAACTGATACCAAAAAAGAAACCTTATTCATGAATTAACAATGTAAATGCTCTCCTGGGAACACTGTGCATGAAAGTCAGTTTTTTTTATATACAATTAAATCTGTGGAAACAAACAAATCATACACAAAAATAAATGGAGAAATGTTTTATTATATATTATATAGATAAAAGGTTTACATTGTTTTACTTTCAAACATTTTATAAACAAACATTTTTTAAAATTAAATACAAGGAATTAAAAATATTAGTTCATAAACAGTGTTCATATATTGCTTATAATCACATATTGTACAAAATGTAGTTATCTAGAAATACAACAGCAGGCTTAGAAACAGTCTGTGTTTGAGTAACAATTCTTTAGACAGAAAGTTATCAGACAGCATTGGCTACAGTAGAAAATATAAAACAAGACAGATAAATTGAAAGTATTTTTTCACATTGAATGGGTTAGAGTACCTTGTGTTAACCAGTTTAAACATTGTGTATAATAACATAAATCTACAGCACAGTCTCCACATCAGACAAACACAGGACAGCCACGTACATCAGTAATAATGATCCATTAGGGTACAGTCTCTGAACTTGTACAGGATATAAATGCAGCATAGTCAGTGCAAAGTGTATTGATATTTTCATAAAGACTTTATTTTTATATATCATTCATAGTTATCCCATAGTTTAAATATAGAGTAGGGAGACATTTTTACTCAAAGTTTACTCAAATAGGATAAGGAAGAAATGATTATATTTTGGGACTGATCCGGATCATCACCCGGATCCAGGAATTTTTTAAAGGATTCTTTAACATTGCGAGATAGGACCATTTTGGCCAAAGAGGACTGAAGCTGCTTGGCGGAGGTCTGCGCTCTCTGAGTGCTTCTCTAGTTTGTCTTGTTATCACCTGCTGCTGAGAAACCGATCTTTTTCCAAAAACACCATTTGATTGTCTAACTCGAGATGAATACAATGCGATTCCTGTTCAAACTAGCTACTGAGCCAAACTTCTTCAGCAAACGACTTCACAGGGGTTTCTGATTAACATTCTGACTTGGAGTCTGGAAATTCCGACATTCTTTTACAACTGGAATGCACCATAAGTCAAAACACACAAACGCCGGGCTCTCAAAGTGCGTCTGTACAGCATCTTTGAGTTTTTTTAAGCACTTTATGAAATAAAGGTATTGTTATTAAATTTGCTACACAGGTCAAAGATGTCCAAATGACGTCCAAAAAACTACCTGGTCCAAATGTCAAAAGTTGAACGTCGATATGACGTCCCAGTTGGGTCATGGTTGGACATCCAAAAAATGGACCAAGTTTGGACGTCCAATAGATGTCTAGAATTGGTCATGGACCAACAATAGACATGATCTGCAAGTCTATCTGACGTCCAATGTTTAGTGGGATGCTTCACAAAAGAGTTTAGAGACACAATCACAGCTCTGAAGTCTATTACATTACAAAGAGCTGAAAATATAGTAATCAAATAATATTAAAGAAACATTTGACAATTTTCCTAACTCTATTGGATTTTGTCTTTGTGCATTGTGCTGCTTTTATCTTTTACAGGCAACTTAAATTCAAATCTTTGTTTTCCTCACATTTAAAATGTATTGGTATTGCACACAGAGTTGTGGGCAGCACAGAGTGAGGAAAGGGGCCACATGTGGTACTCGCCACCAGTTGTCTGCCCCAGACTGAAGCATTATTAAGCTGGTATCAGCTTATTGCAGATATATATACAGTAAAATCCCCAAGTTGAGAACTAAAATATAAAACTACTGCAGCATTTATTCATCATAGTACAATATGTAGGAGGTCAGTGTTGGCCTTAACTTTTACTGACTGTATTCATCATAAGTAGGTAGTTTTTAGGTAAATTAATTTGCGCTGTCACAAAACTGTTAAGCGCTACCCACCTAACTCTGACGGCTAGTAAGTATCAATACAGGACAATACAAAACAGCAAAGATATTAAGAAAACATGGCCTTGAGTTTGTCCAGTAGAGGGCACTGATGATTGTATTATTCACCTGACAGTTTATGATTGTGTGTTGTACATGTATGCAAGAGCTGACTTGTATATTGTTGTTTTGTTCAGGCTCTAATGTGAGCTGAGTAAAACTCAAAACTGACATCTCAACTCTAAACTATACACTGGTCACCAGTCTGAGAGAGCACCGTGAGACTTTGCTACACGACTGGGGTTTGAATGGAAATGCTTAAAATACATTTCATCCTCAGCAAAAATAAGTGGTTTTATTTTGTTTTGTTTGAGAAGAGTCCCTGATCTTCCTCATTTTTCATAAGATGGTAAAATACTGGCTGTAAATATTATTCATAAAACAAATTTAGAAACTTGATTCATCAAGTAAACATGAATTTAGATGGCCTTGCTTACAAAGCTAGTTATTTAGAGAGGGATGAGCAATACATTATCTTTTTCAGGATATACGATCAATATATCATATATATTACAATATAACATAAAGGGTACAAAAATTGCTTTTACTGATAAGATTTATAATGATGTTGGTCTAAAAAAAGGGAGACTGGTTATGATAAGAACAACTTAAATTAATATTCTTATTGATCACATGATCATTTGTTTGAAATGCTGAACTTCTGACATTTCATACATCTTATTTTTAGCATTTCTTATTTCATATAGGAGTAGTTACCTCCACCAAGGAGGTAATGCTTTTTCCTGCATTTGTTAGTTTGTTAACAGAACAACTCAAAAAGCTAAGAACAGAATTTTATTAAATTTTCAGGAAACCTCATACATGTGCCAAGGACTAAGCAATTCGACTTTGTGAGTGATCTGAACACAGAAGCGGATCCAGTAATTTTTTCAAGAATATGTTAACAGTACAAGAAGGGGCAGTTTCCCAAATTTTTGACAAAAACTTGCCACCAGTGTTGGAAATGCCTTGGCTGAAATGCTGTGGGACATTTTGCCCAAGCAGATTTAGCCAAATACTGACTTCATTTTTATCATTCAAAACAAATATATCTTAATCAAGTATCTCCGTTCAGCAATAAAATACCAATACTTTTTGTCCTTAATTCATATCCCTAATTTGAACCTTATATTCATCATGGTCCAATTACATAAAAATCTTAATTAAGTCCCTGACAGTCCCAAAGAAAGAGGTCATCAGTCAAACATAAGACTCGAATATATTTCTCAACAAACTATTTAACAATATTAAAATGTTAGTGTCCCCTTGTTTCAAACAATCCCTGATATACAGCATATTTTATACAGTATATTTAAAGTTTTTCTCTAGACAAGATAAAAGGTAGTATGTTTAGCACCTAAAGAGACCGATATTTTCTTCAGTAGTCAAAAAAGGAACAATTTAGGCTTTCTTTTTGTGTGTTTAACATCTATGTTGGACAATTAGCTACCAAGTGGTCTGCAGTCTTATATGTGCATTCACAATTTGCAGATGCAATACAGATCTAGAGAAAACTTGTGATTGGAGTTCACTTGTAAGTAACTCCAACAACCAACAAGAGCTATTTTCTAAAATGTATTTCACAGCTTCTTTTATGTGCCCATTTACGACAAAACCAGGGAGAAAATGTTAACAGAATAACTAACAGCCTCTTAGCTCATGGCCTAGTTTCCTATTAAACTATGTGCAAATGAGATGGGTCAATAAGCTAGCATTTTAAACCCTAGCAGTACAATTTAACAATTTTTCTTCCCCATTTTGTCTTAACTATACTTTCAAATAAAAGAGTGATATACTCTTAAGCAAACAAAGCATGGGAAGTCCTGCTCAGATAGAAATGCCAACTCAGTTCAAGCAACATGTGGCCAGTCCATCACTCCTTCACCCACAGCACAAACTGTGCTTGGATTCTTGACCATCTCCTTATGCAGTAGCTGCTGTTATCAAATCTCTGTCAGCATATGCTGGCATGCTCTCACACCTAGAATAAAGGAGCACCACTTGGTATCCAGTTACCCTGCTTAGATGTTACTGCACAACATAAAAAGGCTCACTGAGAATGAACATCGGATTCATATCTATCTAGAATACAACATCTAATTTAAACAATATGCTTCAGTTACTGTTGTATGCAGCTACTATTTGTCGGTAACGTTGTGGTATTAGAAACCCCAATTCGAATTAATTTGGGACGTTGTGTAAAACATAAATAAAAATAGAACAAGATTATTTGCTAATACTTTTCAACCTTTGTTAAACCAACACTATGCGGTTTTTCCACCTTAATATAATATTTCTGGAGTCATTGTAATGGTACATCACCTTACAACAGGTTGAAAGACACCTCTGTCATGGTCTGAGGGGGTCTGCATCGCCTTCACTGGCACTATGTAACTTCGAGGTGGATGGTAGGAACCCTTCAACACTAAAAAACTACAAATTTTTACTGCTTTGACTGCTTTCCAGCATACATCACTTCGCCCTCCTTCCTGATTCGTTTAAAAGATGGAAGTTTAGGGGCAAGCTAAACATAGAGTTGTTATTATGGCGGAAGCAGCGAAAAACCCGAAGAAAAGAAAAGTTTTATCAGAGGAGACGAAAAAAAGAAAGCGGGAGAGTAACAAGCTAAATGCCTGGACAAGGCTAAACATTGGCCCGGTGTTCACTTGCTGGCATGAGCTGAAAGACGAAGAGGGATGTCCGACCGATGCTGATTTGGCCCTGTTATCATGGACTTGTAATTACATGTTGCTAACAACTGACAGCTGACGCTTGAAAAGTGATTGATTCGAAAAGAAACATGATCAGACTGTACCTTACCAGTCCACATGGTTTATTTGTCTCTCGGGACGTCCTCTCGGCTCGTTTCTCCTCCCTCTGTATGTCAACAAATGCGCCTTGGTGTGAGGTGCTCTGTTACAACAGCGCAGTTACACTCAGCATCCATAGAGGCCACTAGAGAGCAGACAGCCGGATTCTTTCATAGTGGGGCTTTAAGTTGAATACACTACAAAGACAAAGTATTTAATGTTCAAATTGATAAACTTTTTTGCTTGTTTGTTTTTGCAAATACTCACTTAATCTTAATTTGGTGCCTGCAACGTGTTCCAAAAAAGCAGCGACAGGGGCAACAAAAGACTGGGAACGTTGAGGAATACTCAGAAAAATCCAGTTTGGAAGATTCCCCAGCTGAACAGGTTAATTGTAAAAAGATGAGTTTCATGACTGGATATAAAAGAATCATCCCAGAAAGGCTCAATCATTCATAACTTCATGAACAAATGAGTGAGCATATAGACCAACAGTTTAATAATGTCTCTCAATGTAAAACTGCAAGGAATTTAGGGAGTTCATCAACAGATCCAGAGAATCTGGAGAAATCTCTGCATGTAAGAGGCAATGCCAAAAACTAACATGAATTGCCCATGACCTTCCATTCCTCAGGCGGCACTGCATGAAAAACAAGCTTCATTCAGAAAAGGATATTACCAAATGGGCTTAGAAACAGTTCGGAAAATCATTATCAGAAAAAAACAGCCCATCACTACATCTTCAAGTGCAAGTTACAACTCTACCCTGCAAAGCCAAAGCCATATAACAACAACACCCTGAAATGCTGCTATGAGGGCTGATTGATAAGTTCTGAGCCTTGTATTGAAGAAGATAAGCAGGGATGTCCTTTTTCATATCTACTATTCCCTGACTATTTAAGGCTGTGTACCCAAAGACTGGTGTCATTTGGTCAGTTTATGTCGAAGAGGTAGCACTCTAAAGTAAACAAGGCAAGTGACTTTTGCAAAATGGACAAAATGCCCCTGTTCATAAGTCTGTCATTACCATGGCTGCCATTAAAGATTTTGGCTTTGAATTGATTGAGCATCCGCCTTATTCACCTGATCTCGCTCCTTCAGACTTTCATCTATTTCCAAAATTGAAAAAGGCCATTTCTGGTACCCACTTTCGGTCAGATGATGACGTCATACATGCAGTGGAGGACTTTCTGAATGGTCAAGAAAAGGACTTCTTTAAAAGTGGCACTGAGGCCATTAAACATCACTGAAAAAAGTGTATAGATACTGAAGGGGATTATGTTGAAAAATAATGCAATATGTCTGCCAAAAGTCAAACCTTTAAATATGAGGCTCACAACTTATTAATCAGCCCTTGTAGCTTCTGTCAGTCTGAGTTCATCTGAGATGGAGTGTCGCAAAGTGGAAAAGTGTACTGTGGTCTGATGAGTTCACATTTCAAATTGTTTGGTAATCATGGACGTTTTGTCACAAAGTTTTAAGCCATCATCTGTGATGGTATGGGTGCGTGTTAGTGCCCATGGCATGGGTAACTTGCACATCTGTGAATGCAGCATTAATGCTGAAAGTTACAGACAGGTTTTGGGGCAAAATATGCTGCCATCCAAGTGACAACCCTACTTATTTCAGCACAATAATGCCAAGCCACAGTCTGTACGTGTTACAAAAGCGTGGCTTTACATTAAAATACAGTGAGTACTATACTGGTCTGCCTGCAGTCCAGACCTGTCTCCAGGTCTGTCTCCAGACTTGACGTGTGATGGCACATCATGAAGTGCAAAATATGACAATAAAGACCCCAGACTGTTGAGCACCTGAGATCTGTCATCAAGCAAGAATGGGAAAGAATTCCAGCTACTAAGCTTCAACAATTAGTGTCCTCAGTTCCCAAATGCTTATTGAGCATTTTTTGTTTGTTTGTTTTTTAAGGTGATGTAACAGTGATAAACATGAGACAATATTTGAAAAAAACAAAGTTGAAGAGCATTACATATATTTGTCTTTGTAGTGTATACATTCAAATATAGGTCAGAAAGGATTTAAAAATCATTGTATTCTGTTTTTATTTACATTGTACACAATGTCCCAACTCATTGGAATTAGTGGTTGTACAATAATTATCAAATAAAGCATGATCTGATTGCTATGTTATGTCAACAGCTCAAAATAATCTCCTCCAAAGAGGATAGAAAGTGACTTATTGCAGGTTTATACTATTTAAAAACTTTAGTAAGTAGGTTAAAAAACAGCCACAGCTGTACTTAAGTTGTTGACAAAATTGTCCTATTTTTGGTCTATCTATTACCTCTGGATTGTATATATTATTAGCTTTTAATGTTTAAAAACTTTTAGAGTGAATACATAATCATATCTACATACAGCATGTTCTCTTTGATTAGGAAAGCCATGGCATCCTTTCTATACTCAGAAGAAACTTGTTCTTATTTGCCAGGATCTTGAAAACAGGCTTAGAAATAGACAGACTGGAACAGGATGATTTACAGGCTCAGCTGTGATAGAAGATCCCTGACGGCTCTTCACAATGCTGCCTTATTTCCATCCTCACTCCCTGTCCTCTGCTCTGCCCTCCTGTATCATGCCATCCATCATAAACCCTTGTTGTAGGTCACAACCTTGCAATCTGTTGCCATGGCAATCTCTGGCTCCAGGCAAGACACCTCAATCTGCAAACAAAAAATGGTAAATGCTGCAGGTAAAAATTCTAGCTCCATAAAACCTTCCTCTGAGCCTCACTCTGACTCTTAATGAGATGTAAGTCTTGTGAAAACAGGGAGTGAGTTAAAGCTTTGTGGGTCGAGGCTGTGCACATCTAGTGGTGTGTGCATAATCTGAACTTCCTCCCAGCTGCTTCCCTCACCCATCTGGCCTTGAATAAGATGAACGTGACCTCTGATTTACTGTACCTGAGACATCTGGGGGAACAGGCTGATGGCCACAGGCAGGGAGAGGGCGAAGGTAACCAGGCACACCACGCTGTGGATGGGCAGCAACAATCTGCGGTTGCGTTGCAGGAGACGCAGCCTGAAAAAGTGAAGGAGAAAGAGATGAAAGGAAATGTGAGTGCTGTGTGGATCGATCCCAGGTGACGAGAGCGAGTTATTTTTGGATCTGTTGGAAAAACATCATGTGCAGAGTTTGGGGGAAAGCTGTTATAGAGAGAGAGAGATTTTTTTGTCTGTGTGGAAATAACAGATCTACGTTTCATTAGTCAGGCTGCACATATCCTCTCTATAGTGATATTAAGAAGAAAAATTCTGTTCTATTCAGGCTTTGTGTCTTAAATAACTGGCTGTGACCTAAAATGACTGAATAATTATGTGTTAAGTCCTTGAGGGTAGACCATATGTTGTCTCTGGTTCACTATGAATGCACATTTTTATTGACTATATAATTAAACCAGACTCAAACACTGACACTAACATAGGCAAGAAGGAAAAACATAAAATGAGAAAATAACATTAAGAAAAAAAACTTAAACAGGCAAACCATACTGACATACAATCATGGAGGGTCAACTCATGTTATGAAGATGGCAAAATGAATGCTAATGTAACTGACATTTTCTTTAAAAGTTTAGAAAACTTTCAGTACGATAATTAAATAATTCATATTTTCACAGAAAGAGACAAAATAAACCATATTTAGGAAATAATATTTCCATATTTGTAGTTAAAAAAGATGCAAAAAAGTGAAATTAAGTTTAGCATGCTAAAAAATATGAAGTAACTTTTTCAACGCAAAATGCAGATTATTTAACAATTACACTTTGTTTTTCAAATGAACATATAGTCTTATTTCAAGACTTTTATATTAATAATCACAACTAAATTTATATAGTCACTGCAAAAATATCAGTATGTGAAGATTATTAGAAAAATAATAAAAGTAGAAAATACCAGGGATTAATAACATTTTTGATTTTGATTTTAATTTTTATTCATTTCATTTTTTTATTTAAAGCCAAATTGACCTAGTATTTATAACAATAACTGGCTTACAGTTACATTTTTGGTGCCAATAAACAACCAAAAAGAATAGATGCAACAAAGTGAACAGAATTTAAACACATGGACATCGACTCCAAAACATGTTAAAACCGATATATAAAGACAGATGTATATATATATATATATATATATATATATATATATATATATATATATATGTGTGTGTGTGTGTGTTCGTGTGTGTGTGTGTGTGTGTGTGTGTGTATATATATATATGTATATATGTATATATATATATACACACACACACATATATATATACATATATACACACATATATATATACATATATATATATACATATATATATATATATATATATATATATATATACACACACACACACACATATATATATATATATATATATATATATATATATATATATATATATATATATATATATATATATATATATATATATATATATATATACATATATATATATATACACACACATATATATAAATATATAGATATATAGATAGATAGATAGATATAACATACATTACCAATAACGTGGGTATTTCATCACAGTAGTTAATCAGCTTTATAATTTTTAATGCATTTGATCTTTGGGCTTGGTGTGTCATGGAAACTCCATTGAAATCCTTCATGGCAGATTTTTTTCTTTGTGTTATCATTTCACATCAATTGAAACTGACCAGTCCACCATCCGCCCATCCCTGCCACCACAAAACATGAAAGAAGTTGAAAATGGAAAATGTTGATGCTTTTTAAGTTTAAATTTAAGTCCTTTTGGGGTGAACAACTTTATTTCTTAATCAAATGTTAAGCTTTCAGATCTCAGTTATGATCAAAACACATTTCTCCAAGAATGGACATCTGTGTCACTTCACTTGTTTTAGTGTCACCAGCAAGTTTAGTTTTTGATTTATTTTATTCCTGACAGAGCCAACAAATTATTTTTCAACTGGAACATTGTTGTAAGAAAACAACATAACAAAATGTTTAACCTTGGGCTACAGAAAACACAGAGGAGTATATTTCATTCCATTCATTTTATTACTCCAGTAAATTTGGAATTAATCAATAATATAAGTGATTGACACCTGCAGCCCTGTTTAATTAACATGTATTTCAGTACTTACTTCTCTAGGTAGGACATGATGATGGGGGGCAGGACAAAGATCGGCATGGGGAGGACCACACGTGTGAAGGCTGTCTCCATGATTGCCTGAGGTAAAAATGAGAACAATGTGCACACGCTTCACTTCAGATACTGCAATGAGACAGATTGGCTGCTGAGTGACGGTAGGGGAGCAGGAAATATTTTCTTTTCCAATAATCACCCACCATCATATTTGCAGTAAATATGTGAATGTTATTGACAACATAGTGAATCAAATTAACATATTGCATGCAGGTGTACTCAGAGTGTGGCAAAGCTGCTTACATGTCGTGCAGCAATTTTGGATGATCCCACCACATTCCCATTGTTGTCCAGGACATCGATCCCTTCAGAGAGCTCGTTGTGTCTCATCAGACCAACATTGCAGATGTTTGCACTCGCTGAGGATGGAGAGGAAAAATAAGATTGTATCATTTAAAATGTTTCTAAGATTTGATCAGACTTAAACCAAGATTACAATTACTGCCTTCCAATTTATGAAAGCTGAGTAATCATGATTGAAAGACTACTGTGCCCCATGATATGTTTTTTCCATTAAAATTATAGAATCATTTAGATATTAGATAACTGATGCAAACTGATGCTTTAGACATAAAATTAAGACAGCAAAAAAACTGCTTTAAAGAGCAAGAAATCACAAGAAAAGAAAAATGTGAAAGGGAAATGGTCTGTTGTGTAGTATAACAATATTTAAACCTTTTAAAACTTTAATTTTACCTGCTCTTAGAATAGAGACTTCTATAGAATAATATCTAAACATGTTGACTCTACAGCATTTTTATTACATCTGTATGATATGGCCCACCAGCAGAGGGCCTTATATTTACTGACACATTTAAACACACAGGATCCTCTGAAAACCCACCTACAGCTGGGAAGGGGACTAATCTTTGAATTATCATTCTGGTGGCAGGGCTCAGCTTGTTGGCTTTCTGAATCAGGACATTCAACCCAACCTATTAAAAACAGAAATAAGTTTGAAAAATGGATGTCAATCAGAAAAAAAAATCATCTTAATATACCAGCAATATTGCAAAATTCTAAATCTGTCATAGCTTTAATAGAGGAATTTAGATTTCATGCTCTGTTGTAACTAAAACAATGACGTGATTCTGCTAGATCAAATTCCAAAGCTTAGATCCCAAGCATCCTAACAAGTAATACCATAAACAAAACACCAAGGACTGGTGAAAGATATTACTGCCAAAGACGGAAGTATCTGAGGACTATATTTACTGCTTTGTATCACAGTGAATAAAAGAAGTATTCTAAAAGAGGATGTTGACATAACTGAGGAAGAAACCCACTCACTGCAATAGACACAGCGCTGGTCACAGCTCCTACATAGCCTTGGAGAAATTTGGATGTGGGCGTCGGCTGAGGAAGGACAGGGCAAATGTTGTGTCATAGTTTTATATAACATCAGATAAAAACAGAATTTTATACAATATCCTATCTCGAGGACATTTTCAATAAAGGAAAGAATCTGAAGGAGAAAGTCTGTCTACATATTTATAATATCATAAATAGAGTTAAATAAAGACTGAAATCTGGTCTGGAGTCACACAAACACATTCACACAGAAACACACACTGGTTTAAAGTATTTCAATTAACACACACATATAACCTACTCTGACTTAAAAGATAAAAAACAGGGAATGTCTCACTTAAAAAATGATTACAACTGTTAAAAGAATATTACACTTTCTAAGAGAGTACAGAATAAGTGCACTGAACAACTTTCAATGTGGCACACCATTTACTAAGTAGGCTGTCTGCAAATGTCCTTGATGAGAATACATGTAATTGGATCCATAATTATCCTCTTAATCTGACTCAAGACATCACTGCAGATAAAGTTAAGCCAGCCTTCAAGTTTGTCAGGGAAGGAGTGCCCTAAGGGTCTATTCTGGGCCCACGTCCATTTAAATTAGCCTATATATCACTGACTCTGCAGAAAAAGTGGTTTAGTTTAATTTATTCGGGGTTTTTTTTAAAATCAGGAACAATGTACAAAAAATATTGGATTTTTTTGTACATTTTTTGTCAGATTTAGCTGACTAGTTTCCATCTGTAGTCCCTGAACAGGTCAGATGTAACAGTACAACGCAAAGCAGACTTACATGCACATATATACATACACAGTAAGACTAAGGATGGGAAGTGAAGCCAATTCCAGTTGAGAATCGATAATAACTCCCTCTTAGAACAATTAGTGTTTTTTGCTTATCAGTTCCCTTATCAATTGCTTATAAATAGGTCTGCATGCCTTGGAAAACAAGGACATCACACTCTCACCAGAGGCAAGTTTGCAGAAATGATAACAAAGTAGTCTAACCCCCAATTTCCACCAGTAGTGCCACACCGCGGAACAGCAGCGCCGTGTCCGCCATTATAGATAGAATTTGTTTTAGTTAATGGTAGTATTCCCACTAGCTGCACTAAATTTACACTAAAAATAAGCTTAATATACACAAGTCAGTCCATCTTCAACAGGACTGTCAGCACTGGCGTGTCAGTAAACACAGGACAAATCGCACCAGCCAGGAAGTCAGCCACAAAAAACATGACCCAGAGCAGCCAGTCTCTTCAAAATAAAACTACACTTGCAGTCTTCCATGATGTAATTACTGGTTGGATCAGCCCTCAAATCTGACAAGAGGTCCCAGAAAGAGTTTTTTTTCACCATTGATGATGAGCTATTTATGTGGAAAACTCAACATTCTGTGACACATCATTGCCCTTCTACATTTCAAGATGAAAAAACTCCCAAATGAAATCGCAGCAAAACAAATGACCATTCATCAGGCAAGGTGAGTCTTCTCTGTTTGTTGTAGGCCGTTTCCATGGTTTTTATTTCTTGCGTGGATTTGCATGTTTCAAGTGATCTTGTGATCTCACGACAAAAGTCAGGGCAGTGCTCTGTGGCGCGGCAAGGCACTCTGGAATCTGCTGGTAGGTGTTGGCGCAGTGCGGCGTGGCGCTCTCAGTTGAAATTTGGGGTAAGATTTTCTCGTTGTTGACATGATGCAGTAGTTGTCAAAATATTTTTTTTTATTTTTGACAAAAGACTCTCACTGCACAAAATTTAGTGGGTGGAAACCCCTGTAAATTCTAGAGGCATTTATCTATGCAGCACAGCATTGATTCCTGGAGTGCCATGTGTTTGACATTTTTGTCAATGAAAACTAATGGAGGTAGACTTTTGCCAAACCAGAAAATCAACAGTAATCGATAAGAGAACTGGCAAAGAATCAGATCGAGAAGCAGAATTGATAATGGCATGGTATCAATAAATCTTATCAATTCCCATCCCTAACTAACATACACACACAGGTACACACAAACATCAACAACTATAATAAAGCATCACAGAGCAAAATACAGAACATACATACATACAAGAAAAGGGTTGTGTAAACATATAACAAAATATAGAATCAAAAACTCAATGAGAAATATGATAACAGAATGACAAATCAGAGAAAACAACAACAATTTAGAGAGGACAACAACTGAAAAACACATCCACAAATCAAAGGTACAACTTTTTATAAACCTAACAGCAAATCAAAAAAACTAATTAATAAGCAACAAAGAAAAAACAACAAAAAATAATCTGTTGTAGTGTACTGGGATTTGTTTCTTGTTTCATCTGCATTTTCATGTTTTTAGATTTGTTTATTTGTAAATTTTTGTTGTGTTTCTCAATTTGTTGTGTTTTTTATTTGATCACTTCATTTTTATAAATCAATTTTAGTGTTTTCAAATGTATTATTTTTATTTTTTATAGTGTTTTGTGATTCAAATTTTTCTTTTGGAAATTCAATATGCCGCTGTTTCTCCCTTGAAGTCATCGAATGACATTTTTAATGGTCCTTTTCACTTTATCACAAGTGACATATTTAGAAATACAGTGTCGCTCTTCAAAGTATAAACTGAACCCTTCAGGACCCCCTCTGCCATTTATGTACGTTTCAGTCATTTTTTTAAATTTGGGTGATCATTATGGCTGTGTTACAGCTAATGCCATGACTTTCTGCAATAATGTTTCCTTTTTTAACTTAAAAAATGTCAGTAATAGATTGATTATACACCACTGAAAGTTTTTGCAAATATAAAACTATACACGCAAAAAAAGTTATATAATCATCACAAATTATATTGTTTTCTGCTTATTTCCTTATAAATCTCTTAAGTACTTCAGCTCTGCTCAAAACTACCAAATATTCAATAACTTGCAGAATTTTAACCCTTTAACAATCAGTTTGAATATATCTTGCTTGGTTTATTAATTCAACACAAAAAATGAGACATTTTTATTAAATGACTAGTCAGGAGTGAAGCATTGCAGGTGATAAGAGTCTTGGATTTGTCAAATGCGCAAGTTATAAAGCAAGTTTATAACTGCTGTGAAAGCAGCCAGGTGCAATAACACACTAACCCTTGCTACCCTTCCTCCAAAACATTATCAAAACCTGTTAGAGTACAGCAAGTGCAGGAGGTCATGACATCACTGAGGTCATTTATATGTCTACTGAAAAGTCACATACAACACATCCCTAAAAATGCCCATATGTATTATACATGATATATCCCCCTTTTTTATGTTTTTCAGATACAAAACAAGTGGCATCACATATTCAAATTGTTTTTTAAAGGGTTAATAGTTTTGAGCAGAGCTGAAGAAAAAAATATTGATATATGGTGATTTGATAGCAGTTTTTTGTGCATGTACAGTTCTGGCTCTAGCTAAATCTGACACCACATAAAACATACTAATGCAATAAAATCAGTGTTTCTGTGACTTTTGACATATTCAAGAGGTTGTAAATTAGTAGGAGGCCCACGGGCTAAATATCCATTATGAACAGTCCCTACCTTTGTGGCGTTGCGGTTGGCGTAATTTACACAAGCATTGTGACTCTGGTTCAGCCACTGCAGAAAGAGGAAAAGTTATGACGGAGGGATTAAGAGAAATAATTTAAGGGATAGAGAGGGGTAAAACACATATAGATAGATAGATAGATAGATAGATAGATAGATAGATAGATAGATAGATAGATAGATAGATAGATAGATAGACATGTTTGTGAAGCAATAACACACAAATAGAAGCAGACTGAGCAGCAGCACTTTATATACAATATCCTTATTCCATCATGAGGAAATTGTTTGCATATAAGCAATAAAAGTGCCCTTATTGGCCAGTCAACAGTAAATGCCATGGATTCACAATATGTTGCTTCTTTACAGTACCTGCCATATAATGGTAGACACCACAGTCTGATTTGGGAGGAGAAGCCCAATGACCTAGATGAGACCAAGGAATAAGAGCTTATTTCTGTGTAAAATAAGTCCAAAGTCTCATGTCATCTGTTCCCAAATATGAGCATGTTAATGGATATCTGCACAGCCAAGTTATAATGTATGATCATTATGTGAGACTTACAATTGGTGTTCCAAATGGTACATAACCTGCACGAGCCAAGAGGTGACTTTCAGTGAGAGAAAATGGTGAAAACTTCAACAACTCTAACAAAGATCTTCATGTGAGGTTTTACCTGACATTCGAAATGGCATGAAGATCTTCTCTCCTGTGTCAGGATGAATGATGGCCTGCGTGCAGAGAGCAAGGCATCATCCTCATGCTGCACGGAGCCCACAGGCCTCAATGTATGGAGGTGTGCTTAACTGGAGCTGATGAATGAGGTGGTTCACTTACCTGCTTGATCTTCTGAGCTTCCCACAGCTGTACAGGTGAGCAGAACAATAGCAATTGCAATTAATTATGAGCTTTATCTAAAAAACATGGGACAACATTACTCTGAAAAACAAAGACAAAAGCTCTGAATAGTTGTGCAGGGATAATGCATTTGCATATGCCAACCAAGAAGT
The DNA here is from genome assembly GCA_037902135.1 of Cetoscarus ocellatus. Classification (NCBI taxonomy): domain Eukaryota; kingdom Metazoa; phylum Chordata; class Actinopteri; order Labriformes; family Labridae; genus Cetoscarus; species Cetoscarus ocellatus. The sequence continues at coordinate 43,051 of JBAMNC010001020.1, forward strand.
TAGCATCACGTTGGCTCCTTGAGTAAAAGTTTATAGGATTTTTTACTGTGTTCTGGGATTAATGATGACAATAAAGTCTGCTGCAAATGTAAATTCATGAAACTTCAACATTTAGTTCATTGTCAAAATCTTCACAAATGCACAAAAAGTTTTTAAGCTAAAATGTAATCAGCAAGAGTAAAAAGCCACGTTTAAGCTACTATGGAACTAAAACATAGCAGTACTACTCAGAAACAGCGACCACACTTACAATGTATGACATGTTGTGACCTTTTGTTAAAGAATTTCCTCCTAAACTAATGACCTGATCAAGTCCATGCCCAAGGCCGAGGTGTATGTGTTTTTGTTTATTTAAAAAACTGTCTGAAATGATTACGTAAGGTCTCTGGGAATTGTTGCACTCCTTGTAAGCAGCTTGTTAGGAACCATCCTTTTAAACAACATAATAGCGCTTTAAAAGTCAAAGAAGAGCAACATCAGATGCATTCATCTTGCACTGTGAAATGTTCAATACTCGCATCTACCAACCTTGTTTTAGGCAGCTATACTAAAATCCCATATACTTTCAGCCTTAGGAACTGTATAAGCTAAAATGTTAACTCATTACTGTGTTTTTGGACTCATTCCTGCACCACTCTATGGTTAAGTAAATCTTACCTGAAGATCTGACACTCCGGGAGGAAGTGTGCCATGTTTGTAGTCGTCTAGTAGTTCGATGCTCTCTTTTAATCTTTTCTACGGAAGAAAAATACAAAGTTGACTAAATTTGACCTTATATTTAATGTTTATGTAAACGTGAAAATAGCAAGATAGAGTTTAACCATGTTATGCATGCATGTGCACTGATCAGGCATAACATTATGACTGCTTGCCACCCTGATCTATAGCCTCATACACAACTGCAATACACAGTGAACGAGCATTACCTTCTTCGCCAATCCAGGCAACAGTAGCTCGTCTGCTGGATTTGACCACAGTCTTCATTTGACAAATGCATCAATGAGCCTTAGCTGCCCATGACCCTGTCACTAGTTCACCACTACTCCTTCCTTGGACCCCTTTTGAAAGATACTGACCACTGCAGACCGGGAACACCCCACAAGAGCTGCAGTTTTGGAGATGCTCTGACCCAGAGCATAATCATCACAAGCTGGCCCTTGTCAAACTTGCCCAAATCCTTAAGATTGCTCAGTTTTCTGTTCATGTGAACTTTGAGGACAAAATGTTCACTTTCTGTCTAATATATCCCACCCACTAACATGTGCCATTTTGAAGTGATAACCAGTGTTATTCACTTCATTTGGCAGTGGTCATAATGTTCTGCCTGATCTGCCAAGTACAAAGACATTTACAGAGAAAGGTTTACCTCTGACACAAACAAGGTGCTAGGATCAATGATGTCAACAAAATGTCTCAAACGTCCAAGGAATGAACTCTGAAAGAAAAAACAAAACAACATGATGAAGTTAATTCTTAATGAAGTGACGATCCTGTCCTGAAGTCAAAGTCCTCTGAATACAGAGCTGGTTACCTTTAACTGGAAAAATATCCTGATTCAACATCAACAAACTCTAGAAATGTTCTACTGGTTTCAGAACAGGCTTGTACAACTTCTGTTAAATTTAGTACCATGTTTCATATGTGACTTTTGTAATCTTAAAATCCCTATATTATACACTCACCGGCCACTTAATTAGGTGCACATTTCTGGTGCACATTAGTGGCCCTAACCTGATACACCAGATGGACCAATCAATATATTTCACTAGTCCATCAGGGAAAAAGCCCATAGAAATGTTTGGGAATGGGCAGAACCTTTGAAAAGCATATGATTGGATGATCATTTCGTCAATCACATTGATTACGGGCCAATCAGATAATGTAGCAGGCAGGTGCATAGTCTAAAAAACAGAACGTGAGCCACTTCTTAAATTAAACTTTCTGCAAAACATGTTATGTATCCTGCTGGAAGCAGCACCGTGAGGAGATTGGTACACTCTGGTCAGAGAGGGGTGAAGATGATCAGCAGCAGTATTCTGGTAGGCTGTGGCATTTTAATTATGCTCAATTGGTACTTAGAGGCCCAAAGTTTGCCAAGAAAATGTCCCCCAAACCATTACACCACCACTACACCTCACAGATTTATTTTACATGCCAGATTTGAGAAGTAATCAGATAAATTCTTAGACCCCTGCCAGAGCCTCAGTCGGTGTTGGGGTGGTAGAGGGTTGAAAGCATGAGTGCGTTACGGATGCAGGCAGAGCTGGAAGAGGCAAAGCAGCAAAAAATCTGGAAATCTTAAGGTGGCTGCTTATTATTACAATGTCTTTTTCATGTGACTTAATAATGATACATCTCAGCTGTGTTACGGCACAGCTACAGCAAGACAGCCCAGAGTTGCCACAGCTGTGCTACAACGTAAATTTGGGAAAATAAAACGAAACAAAGTTGAGCAAAATACAACAATGGAGACCCCAAACTTTCGAGCAATTGAAGTTGTACATCAAACAAGAATGGGAAAGTAATCCCCCGACAAAGCTTCAAAAATGAGTGTCCTCAGTTCCCAAATGCTTATTGAATGTATTTAAAAGAGAGGAGATGTAACAGAGCGGTAAACTTGCCCCTGTCCCAGCTTTTTTGGAACATGTTGCAGGAATCAAATTCAGAATAAGTGAATATTTGCAAAATAACAATGACATACATTTGAACTTTAAATATTTTGATGGATATATGTCAAAAAGGACTTGAAAATCATTGTATTCTGTTTTATTTTCCATAATGTCCCAATTTCATTTGAATATGGGTGTATACCAGGCCTGTTACACTCAGTGGTAAAACAGATAAAGAGGACAATCATTTATCAGAAGAAAAAAATTGCATTTATAATTGAACATTGAATCAGGACCTGGTTGTAAACTTAATACAAAACTGCCTGTGTGAGTTAAACTTTTAAGAAAATGATCAGTCTTGGGTAAGTGTACATTCAGCAAACACATTCCTGAGGGTGTATCTTGGAGCTGCTGGTCAGGCTCTCTGTTCTCTGTTCCCCTCACTCTCTTCATCAGAATGCCAATTTGCAGAGTATGTGTGCCAACAGCCTGAAAAGGCCTCACAGCACTTTATGCCAGAATCTCTTTGGCACACCGGCTGTATGAAAAAGTGGTAGCTTCAATCAGATTCCCTCAGAGACATTTATCAGTTATGAAGGGCATGAAAATATGGTGGAACAAACCCCTTTGTATTCTAATTATCTGTCCGGCAGCGAGTCCTAATTGACCCGACTGGAAACACTACCCAGTCCCTCTAAGGATTGCAAATAAACCGTCTATCTGTGCTGTATCTCCGGGATTTCTGACACAGCCATTCCTCCATCACAAGTCTCCTCCTCTGACAGGCCATATGTGCTGCAGTGCTGTTTTGTAAGAACGGCATAGAGTGAGGATCCATGTGAGGAGCCCGCTTTAATTATGCATGAGTCTCAGCTCCCTTGAGAGTACACAACAAGGCTGGCAGAGAGGGAGGCAAGCGCACACAAATGGAGTAAGATTTATGCTGATTCAAGGACTGGCCTGATTTTAACTGCATTGATGCAATACACTGAAAGTGTTGTAACACCTTATCGAGCGAGCATAGACGAAGGGTTGCAGATGGGAAAATAAGAGGCTCTAAGGGAACAGGTAGAAAAGATTCCTGTACAGAAAAAGATGCAGTAGCTGGAAACAGACATTTAACTCTTTTCCTTGAATTTAAAAGAATGTGTAATGGTGAGTACCAGAAAATCAAAACTCTCAAAAGACAAGGGGTGTAAATTAACTGCTGGGAGGCTTTTTGCAAACTATTCAATATCCCATGTTGATTGGTGTTTTCATTAAAAGCCTGCCAACACCTCCCACATAAGGACAAGACCATGCTTGATGCTGATTAATTTCCTGGAGTCTCTTAAGACACATTTACATAGCAGAAGGACTCAGAGAGCACAAGTCGCCAAGGCATTTCTAACATTGCGCGTTATCATCAAAAATGTGGAAAACTGCCCTACCTCACACTGTTACCAAATCTTTGAAAAAATTCCTCGATCATCATCTGAGTCACCCTTGAACACAATCAAAATCTAATACTTGTTTCTTGTGTCATGGCCAACATCCCCTGAAACAAAATGTGCCCTACTTGGCAATGTTAACAAATCCTTAAAAAAAATTCTGGATAAGCATTCGAATTCAGATCACTACAAAAATGTAATACATCGGCCCTAGACCCACTTTTGACCTGCCCTGAAAATGTCATTAAACTCAGTGACACATGATGAGACATGAGAACAGATTCAACAGTTTTGTTTTTATAGTGTGCAATGTCGTGATCAACACAGCAAATCAACAGACCAACAACCAGGGTCTCTACTCTCTCAGCTCATGATCTCACAGGGTCAAACGTGACCTACGTGTAAGCTAACACGGCGCACACACGCAGGACAAATTGAAGCTAAATGCAGCTAGCGTTTAGCCCTCTCTGACATCCATAGTAGAGGCTATTTTGATCTGACTCTTTTTCTTATCAGTTTGGCTGTATGTTTTACAGGACATGTTAAACACTTGTGTTGTTGCCACAAATCAACAAGTTACTCCTGTATCTCAAACATCCATCAGACTTCGCAATGTTTGTTTGGGTCACCATGGCTAAGTTTACTGTGCCCCCTGCTCTAGCCAGTGTGCTTCCTCATTGGCTAATGTTTCAGCCCATGTGACAAAACACAATGTAGTGCTTAGCAGTCCATTACAACCGGATTTTAAATTAAACGTGTTTTTTTTATTGGGTTTTGATTCGGAAGTTATCAAACACAATTTTCTTTTCCTTCTTTCCATTAAAAAAGGTTCCTTAATAAGTATGTCTATCTTAATTACTCAAGTCTTTCTAATCTCGTTTTAGCTATGTCTTTATGGTCTTTGGGGTTTTTTTTTTGTTTGTTTGTTTTTTCTCCTTAGATCTATTTGTTTTGAATCTTTATGATTGTTTAATTTTCATATTTTTATCTGCTGTTGATCTCTTGTTAGCCATGTTTTGAGTTTTTACCATCTTACTTCTTAAAGTTTTGATTTTTGACTTATTTATGAATCTCTTTTGTTTCATAAGTGTAAGATAACGTAGGAAATCTCAGACTTTCAGTGTAAATGATGTGTCTTGTTTTTAGTTTACTTCTATTTTGTTACATTTAGATTTAATCCTTATGTGCTTGTTATTAATTTCTTTGATTTATTTTTTCTTTTACATTTGTTTTTAATACTTTTGAGCCTATTTATAGTTTTCAGCATCTTCCTTTAGTTAATTTAAATATCTATTCATAAAAAAATAATGGTTTTTACTGATCATTGAACATATTTTGTTACCAACCACAGTTTTCCTTAAAAATGACAGTCAAGTTGAACCTAAGGGCTGGTCCAGGGGCCCATTGATCTTTGAACCCTCCGCCAGAGTCAAGCAGATATCTTCCAAAATCAATATATGGATTTGTTCAAATGTATATGTGTGAAGTTAGTCAAGTTTCATTTTTTTTTTTTCGTTTTTGCTTCATTTGCTGTATAATTTGGTGGTATCTGACTGCCTATTTGGCAAAAATTCTGCTACAATAGTAAAAGAACAAGCAGATCAGAAATTTTGACGAAATATTAAGACAACCAGAATGGACTTTACCCTCTGAGGCAACTCGGTGCAAATGATTTCCTTGCGGCTATGGTTTAATAAATAGCCTTCAGGAAAAAGAGGCTTCAGACATTAACCTGTAGCCTGTGCAGTTTATCCATTCACGTGCCGCCAGAGTAAATGTGAAGGTCACATTATCTCCCAGGGCTGACCAATGCAAATCCATTTCTGTGGATGAAAAGTTGAATGATTGGCTTCAGATAAGAACGGACAGCGTCATTAATCTCTTTCACAGGACATGTTACAGTCAATCTATCTGAAGCCATTCTGCTTCTTGTCTGCCCTAGAACACCACACATTTAACAAGAAACTGCAGCACAGTGCCTGATTTTTTTGTGTTGCCTATTTATCCAAATGTGCCTTTAATTGAACTGGAAATCATTTGTTGTGCTTTTTAATGCTACTGGTCTGCTGTTGAAACATGCAGTATCTTCAACTGAGTAAACTTAGTCTCTTAGTGCCTCTGTATACGTGAGGTCACTGATACTGATACTTACAGTTTCCATTTAACTCAGAATGACCTGTTTCTTACACTATAAATGATTTTAGCTGTTAGACACAGATATAAAGCAAATAATATTTTATTCTCTTAAACTGATAATGTTGTTTTTCATCTAGAAATTCAGTGATAAAAAGGTGTATCATTATATTAAATTCATACATTCTGTCAATATTTTAGCTGATATAAGGATTTATGGCCGATATGAATGGCAGATATATAGGCTGTAACTATCGTCTGAGATTTTCATATCTGCAGAATTCAAGATTTAACTTTTTAAGTTAATGTCTGTTGATGTTGATATCGTTCTGATATTATGGTGCATCCATTTTTTCTAGAATTAAAATGTGTGTCTTTGGTTTCTTGCAAACTCAAGACTTTAAAGTGTCAAAAATGTGATTAATTTTCCCCCAAAAAATGAATGGATCCTTTTTACAACCACTGACTTAAAGCATGACAAACAATGGGTGTGTTGGCTGTGGCTCATGATGCTTTGGTGTTACGATCAGCCATTTGAGAGTGCAGCATCTCCCTACTGTCACAGCTTCTATTCATTTCACCTCAATGAAGGGTTTAAGGATGTATCACCTAATCTTATTTACCTGGCATTAAATCTCAAATATGATACTCTAAAAAGGGTGGCATGTCATGTGTTCAGCAGTAAATCAGGACACAACGTTTAGAAAGAGCAACAATAAAGCTTCTAACCAGACACTTGATTCATTGTACGACTTGGAAAAGTTGCCAAGATGTGCTTAAAATACATCCCATGGATATTTGAAACAATCCATCTGGAGTGTCAGGTTACAAACCCCAGTTCCAAGGAAGTCAGCATGTTGTGTAAAATGTTAATAAAAACAAAAACTAGAAAAGCACTCAGAGAGCGCAGACCTCCGCCAAGCAGCTTCGGTCCACTTTGGCGAAAATGGTCCTATCTGGCAATGTTAAAGAATCTTTTCAAAAATTCCTGGATCCAGACGGTGATCCGGATCACCCCCAAAATTTCATCAGTTCTTCCATATCCCATTTCCGACAATTCCTGAAAATTTCATCCAAATCCGTTCAGAACTTATCAAGTTATTTTGAACACAAACAAACAGACAGACAGATAAACGCCGGCAAAAACATAACCTCCTTGGCGGCGGTAATAATTTTTTAGCAAATCTTTTTCGATCTATATCCAATTGAATACACTAATCTGTAAAACATGTGAAGCATAAATACGACAACGGAGACTCTGGACTGTTGAGCAACTGAAGTCGTGCGTCAAGCAAGAATGTGAAAGAAATTCCACCTGCTGAGCTTCAATATTTTAGAGTCCTCAGCTCCTAAACGCTTATTGATAACTATTTTAACATGCTTGTCTCAGCCTTTCTGGAACATGTTGCAGGCATTAAATTCAAAATAAGTGAATATTTGCAAAATAACAATGAAGTTTATCAGTTTGAACATTAAATATTTTGTCTTTCTAATGTTTTTTATTAAATATATAGATTGAAAAGTATTTGCAAATCACTGTATTCTGTTTTTAAATATGTTTTACACAACAGCCCAACTTAATTGGAGTTGGGGTTTGTAGAACCGTCCAGCAAACAAGTGCTATTAGACCTTCATGCATAATGCTTTTTTACCTCTAAGGAGGTTATGTTTTTGACGGCGTTTGTTAGTTTGTCAACAGAATAAGTCAAAAACTAATAAACAGATATGGATGACATTTTCAGGGAATATTGGTCATGGCATGGCAAGAAAGAAGTGATTACATTTTGGTAGTGATCTGATTTCAGATGCGGATCCAGGATTTCTTTTGTATTTCTTAATTTTCTTAACATCAGATGAAGGATCATTTCCCCACATTTTTACAGATAACTCGTCCAACAATGTAGGGCATGCCTTTGCAGAGGTTTGTGTTCATGGAGCATTTCTAGTATATTATATTATCGAATTTTTCCAATATATTTAATCATAACCTTTTAAAACATTAATGTGTCATTTTAACATTAACTATCATAGTAATTCTCATTTATATCATGATTAATCATTTTCCTTTATTTAAAATACGTTTATTTTTTCTTCTTTCTCTAGTTTTCCTACATTGAGGAGGTTAAGTTTTGCCAGTGTGTGTTTTTTTATTGGACAACTTGTTAACAAGATATTTCAAAAAATTACACAGAGAATTTGATAAAATTTTGAGGGATATGTCAGATGAAAGTCAGGGTGAATTGACTAGATTTTGGTGGTGATCAGAGTCCAGTTGTTGATCCAGGAATTTTTTGAGGGTGTCTTAACATTGTGATATAGGGCAGTTTTCAACATTTTCACTAATAACCCAGACTATTTTCTACAGATTTTTACGACATTTTCAGGGAATGTTGAACATGGCACAAGGAAGACGTGATTAGATTTTGGTGATGATATGAATGTAGATGCAGATCAAGGAGTTTAGGATTTAGTCAGTGAAAGACAGGGCAGTTATCCAAATTTCTGACAATAACTCACTCAACATTGTTGGAAATCTGTTTTCAGAGCACTTCTTTTTTCCAGACACACATTTGCGACCCACCGTGAACAGATGAGCAGCCCGCTTTCGGACCCAGAGCCACCTGCTGAGAACCACCCAGTGAACACGCTTAAGGATGTTTAAATGGATAAATGCAAAAAAACGACGCGCAAATTACAATCATCACATTTACAGCTGCACAATAACTTGTAATTACCGCAATGACTGTATTAAACGTGCATAAAAACATTGACGTTTTTAGTTGGGTGCGCTTGATTTGAGTATCTCGGCTGCAGATCTGAGCACTGTGATATAATCTTTGACGGAGCTGCATCGAGGAGGAAAAGGGTGTGAAATCTGTGAGAGGAGATGATGAAGAACGATACAACACCGCCGTGACACTTCATCCGATCAAACTTATCCAATCACAGCAGAAGTTCATTAGCAGGAGGAAGTTGTTTCGCTCCCGTAACAAAGAGCAGGAGCGCTGATCAAAAGCAACTTTGTCTGCAGACTGAGAGCATCCAGAGCAGAAACAGAGGAGCAGAGAGGAGGAGGAGGAGGATGGTGGTGGGGCTGTTTTTCACCAGAACCCCTCAAAAACAAAATGCCCTTAACCAACATTTACCGGAGCGGAGACAGCACTCACCTGGTCGTATCGGGCTTTCCCGAGCTGGAAAACGGGACACGCTGCAGATTCCGCCATGACACCCAACTATTTATTTATTAATGAAGAGAATCATGAACGGGTTTCCAAGTGGAGCGAACTACAGTCAGTGAAAGTAGTGGAGCGCCGAGCCGCTTTGTCTGCCGGGAGCTGTAGTCCTCACGTTTACGTCCGCGCAGGCAAAGTTAAAGCGCATGACTACACATCCCAAATGATCGATAAGGTGAACGCTATTGCATAACTGTTCGGATTGATCTTGGAGAGATAACAGTTGATGCACCCATAGGTGTCCGTTTTACTCAGTTGATTATTGCGTGAAGAGGCGTGGCCGGGGGGGGGATGTCTGAGAGGAGCAGGATCAGCAGGACATCTCTCTGGTCTACTTCATAGTTAATTAAAAAAAAAAAGGAAGGAGAAATGACCTGGAGCACTGAAGCAAAGATATTTGTCACCGAAGAGGACACTTTCATTTGCACACATGTCATTCAGTGACCGTGGGCAAGAGAGAGCAGTTTTTAGTCAATTCAGTTCGAAGGGCTTGAATGTTGTAGGGCTTAAGAGCCAATTAAAGAACTTCTTTAAAAAGATACAACAGGAAAACCCACATTTTTATAAAATAAAAAGGGAGTAGTTAATCATAATAAAAGGAAATTTTACACCTCCTTCAGGGGGGCTAAAGCAACCACAAAATTCCATCTTGGCCTTTGAAATAACCATAAAACATGTCCAGTTCCCCACTAGATTTTCGTTTATTCATTCATCTTCTTTCCAAGCTGACACTGGGCGAGAGGGCACCCTGAACTGGTCGCCAGACAATCTCAGGGCCACATAGAGGGACATAAACAGTCATGCTTATACTCATACCTAAGGGAATTTGGAGTCACCAGTCAACCTAATGAGAATGGTTTGGGTCTGTGGGAGGAAGTAAAAGTGCCTGGAGAGAACCCACACATGCACAGGAAGGACATGCAAACTTCAACCCGGGATGCTGTGGGGCATGTGCACTACATGCTGTGCCACCGTGCCACTCCCACTAGACCTTTGGTACATCAAATAAACAAACACGTAAATAAATTGCATAAACCTTAGTTTGATATTTTTAAAATCAAACCACAAAATATTGAATGGCAGCTCTACACCAGGATGCAATGGAAATTAAGTTTTCTCTTAATAAATTGCAAAACAAAAAACAGGAGTTAGTAACACAAAAGCTGGGTTTCTGGTCAGAAATGATGGGTTTCAAGGCCCTTTAACTTAACAGAAATGTTAAAATAAATGTGAAAGGGACTTTTATAATTTACTTTACAATACGTGGTTTTGATATAAAATGTGAAGATAGAGTGTGACAAATTCTGCATTCAACCTTTGTTGATATAATTGTTACAGAAAAGGTGTTAAATATGTCCCAAATACCCTGCTGAAAATAATATGCTGAATTTCTAACAAAATAATGTTCTTGAAACGATCCAATGGTGAAAACACCTGCACCTATTGGGTTAAAAAAAACATTTAACACAGTATCTGTAATGCTGTAAAACTCATCTCACTGCACATGATCATTAGTGTTATTATTTATATTCTCCCACATCGTGAAATATTTCTTGAAGTGTTTGGTTTGAGGAAATTGAACACTCACAAGGAAAGAGTTATGTCTTTATGTCATAATTTCTGTAAGAGCTGAGCCCCCTGAAAGTCAGATCCTGGAGTCTCCCCTGATCATAATGATATAAATGTGTGTTACCATGAAAGTAAAAGCTAAAAAAAAGAAATAAATGGAGATTTTAAAAAATGCTTTCCTTCAATATCCAGCTATCATCCACATGGGTCTGGAACAGCTGACAGTGGGTGAGAGGTAGGGTACTTCCTGGACTCATCGTCAGCCAATCGCAGGGCACCACAGAGAGACAGACAACCATTCACACTCACACTCATACCTACAGGAAATATAGAGTAGCCAGTTCACCTAATGAGCAGTTTGTTTTTGTTTTTGTTTGGGGAGACTATGCAAACTCCACACAGAAAGGCCCTGACAGATGCCAGCAATCTTTTTGATACGAGGCACACTAACCTGCTGTGGTTTGTGCCCTTGGAGCACTTTGAGTTTTTAAATGAAATGAAAGAAAGAGTTGTAACCTGGAGCTTCAAACAGACATGTTTGTCCCCTAAAGAGACACTTTAATTTGCACCCATGTCATTCAGAGACCACTGAGAGCTGTTTGTAATCAATACAGTTTACAGTTTAAATGAGCCATCTATGTATTGAGGAATATGAGAAGTAATGTTTATCAACTTTTATCATATCACATTGTCTCGTATCACATCACTAACTTTATTGACATTGACATTGCAGAAGTGAGTTTTATATCCCCTTTGGTGTATTTTACATAAAGTACTGTGATGCACATGACAAAAGCCTGAATCATCAGGATTTCTCCCTCTCACCCTCTTTTCAACATCACCAGAAACTGCCTGAAATGGCTGTTTCACTGACTAACTACATAAAACTACATAAATACTTCTGTCAAGAGAGGGAACATTTCAAGTGCCATAGATTTTCCAATGCTGCAGTGACAAAACATGGAGAAGTTTATCAAGGAATGTGCACCACCACCTGGGCTTGAAACACATAAGGTGCAAACAAAAGCCATATTTCAACAATCTGAAACAAGGCTGAGAGAAAATAATGAATCAAATTTATTTGTCTGTGCAAAAGACTCATGTAAAAATCAATTGATGAATCTGGCAGACTTGTATTCACAATAAATCTATGAATGAGGAGGGTGTACTCACATAAGGTCAATGGAGTCAGAGATTAATTTGCAGAGGACAAATCGATGCTGAACCAGCAAATTTCAGATCAAACTGAAGAGTAAGCAGCACCCTCTAGTGTACACAGAGACGTACAGCAGCAGCTAAGGATGTACAGAATGTTTTATTCTGATCAACAACAAGCCATTAAAAAGACCAATAACACTGGTTCATGTGCACTTTATTTATAACTATACAGTACTGCGGTCATGTAAAGCCTTGCATGTAGCTACAGTGGTACTTTAGTGGGATTGTAGAATATATTATTAAAACAAAATTATCTAACTGAAATAAGTTATTAAACATTATTCACTGCATTTACAATTTCTGCAGCAAAGTGCCATTTCAACTTACCAAAAATGCAAATGAACAACAAATCATTAAAATACATTTAAACATACTTTGTGTTGTAAATGAACAGAAACAGTGAGTCTTTATCCTCCTTAAGTCTTTTTACACAAAAATATGAACTATATATATATATATATATATATATATATATATATATATATATATATATATATATATATATATATATATATATATATATAAATATGTATGTATCATACAGCTATGTTAATGCAGAAACATCTCTTGTTGCAGCACAGCCATAATATGTTGGTATTTTTTTTGCATTTCTAAACCTCTAAGCTTACACATGAAACTAACCCAAGTAACCTTTGTGCTCTTAGCATCTCATAAAACCATTTGTGATAAAAATGCTGTATCATCTTATTAAGCAACAGCTTTGGTATTTAGGTTAACTTGTGTTAACTTCATATATAACACGAGAAACACATCTAACACACCTCAGAGTAGACTTTGCCCTGCTTGTTGTTTTGATGCATGTGTGAAAGCGGTATTTTTTAAGTTTGTACTGATTACATCTGACTATGATAAATTATTCTACTAAGCAAGGGTAAAAAATTGTTTTTTGCATCTGAGTTGATAGAAGCTAAATCTTCAAAATTTTCTGTTTCTTTTTTTCCTCGTGCCAAAGTCTTCTAACGACCAGCATGCATGTTGGATAATGTGTCTACATCAACAGGGCAGTAATAGCAGTGAGAAGACCTGGACAGGTATGAAGCATTTGGTTGGCTGCCTCTGGACACTGTAACCCAAATTTAAGTACGAGTTTTGCATCTTCACTGGTTGAAAAATGTTCAATTATGTCCAAAACAGCAAACACACACCAGAACTGTCATCACTTGTGTCTGGAGCGCACTTGCAGTAGCGTGGGCGTTTGCTCCATGATCCGCAGCAGGAGGTTATCAATGTAGTCCTCCAGGTCTCGAACTTGTGCCTTGACCTTTTTCAGTTCGGCCTCACATTTATGCAGCTGTGCCTCCTGCCGCTCGGAGACCGCCTGCTGCTTCTGCATGTCCATCTCCTGCTGCAGCAGCAGAGAGATCAGCTCCATGTTGGTCAGGTGCTGGTACTGCGCTGTGTTGTCCACCGTCACTTCCTGCAGGCGAGCAGACAGACACAATAAAGATGTTAGATGATGATTAAAAGTTGATTGTATTTAAAGTCGTGTGAAATCTGATCATAAACAAGTAGAACATTTTTTCGGTGACCCATGTTTGCAGAACTGAGAGTAATGTTTGTGTGATGCCTTGTGCAATATCTGCAGAGCTCAATACTGTGAGCGTTATATATCATTTATTTTTCCAGTCACTGTGCTGGTTTATGCATGTTTTTGTCATGAATTCTGCACATTTTCACATAGCTTTACCCCCATCCAGTGCCTGTCCAATCCATGTAGACTGGTCAAAGGGCAGTAGTCCAAATAAATTAACTATATGCTTAATTTAACTTTAAATGTAAACACACTATACAAGTGACGTCTCTGTAGAGATTAAATTTACTATTTTCAAATGTTGAGCTAGTATTTTTTCTGTTATCAGTATTTAAACTATACAAATTGCATTTGTAAAAGAAACAGGATATTTCCAACAATATTCACGTTCAAATTTTTAATCAGAAAAATAGAACTGCAAACAGAGCCAAGGTTGCTGTCACCTTTGATTCTGATTTTTATGTGTGCCAAACTAAGCAAACTACCTCCAAGCTGTGGCTTCATACTCAACATCTGAGCATAAAGAGGTAAAATACACATTTCCCTGCATGTCACATCATTGATTAAAATGACAAACCAGGTTTGAAAAAAAGTCCTGCTGGTAAATTAGATGTCTGACTATGGAGTTTTGAGAAGTGTTGCAGGTGGAAAGGAAATGAAATGAGTCACAGGAAACAATAAAGCCTTTCATTACGGTTTTGGAGAGTTTTCTCTATTAACCCCAAGCGCTCTGCAGGTGTTAATGAAAGCCCATCAGAGCATTAAATTGTCTAATGGCTTTCTGTTATTCAGAATGACAAGTTTGTATTCTTTCATAGCCTGCACAGACTAATGCAGGGTCACAGGAACATTGTGAGTATTCAGTGTGATTTTTGGCTCCTGTTTGCAGATTGTAAACAGCTGACAGTCCAAGAGCTTATTTCATCTACAACTTTACTTGGTATATTATTTCTTTGGCTTAAAGTCCAAATACACTGTATCGTTATTTTAATTTTCCAAAAACTGACTCATTATCTTGCCATACAACCTCTATTTCCTGATATGCTGCTTCAGGAAGAATCCAGTAACTCGTGGCTGTTTTGAGAAAACAATCCTCTTCCCACACTAACAGAAGTATAATTACTTCATTAATCATGCTTTTATCAAACCAGTTTATTTATTTATCTTGGTGTCATGGTTTGGATATGTGTCTCCAAACAACAGAAACTGACAAAATCAAATAGTGAAATTGTCTATTAAGCCGATTAAGAAGCTGCAGTTAAACCCAATATCTCTGTACTCCAGACAGTTACAGAAGACAGCTAGCTCCATTTTTAAAGATGACTCCCACCCTTTGCATCGTGAATTTCCATTTTCCCTGTCTGGACGGAGGTTTTAAGTAGCTTGTAGACACAACCAATACAAAACAGCTTTGACCTGACCAAGCAATCATCAGATGACTGCTCAGATAGTAGCAATATAGCTCTAGTGATGTAAAAGCAAACTACTATTACTTTTGATTGACTCTACCAGTCTCTACTTGTTTTATCTTCAATAAATCAATGAATCAGCCTTTCTATTAATCAATCTATCTATCTATCTATCTATGTTATTGATGGCAATAGTAAGTTGATTAGGCAGTTACTTAGTTTGTTAGTTAGAACAGAATAACTAAAAAAATTAAGAACGGATTTTGAGGACATTTTCCAGGATCATTGGTCATGGCACAAGAAAGTGGGAAATACATTTGGTGGTGAGCCGAATCTGGATGATAGTCCAGGAATTTTTTTAATGATTTTTGATTTTGCAAAATAGGACACTTTTTCTTATTTTTGACAATATCTCGCCCAACAGTGTTAGAAGTGCCTTGGCGGAGGATTGTGCCCTCAGGGCACTTCTCCTAATTTATTTCTTTAATGTAGACAAGGTTGCACCACTGTAGTTAATTGTATGCCTTGATAAAATAGTATTTGATTTTAATGGGGTTCAGGATCAGTTTTAGACCAGCCAGACCTTGTTGGAATGAAACCAATTTGTATTGATTAGAACGTCTAACTGTGTCATTGCACTGAAAAAAAACATTAATTTATCAGTATAAAGATGAGCTTGACAGTATTCTAACTTTCTTGCATTTTTCCCTGATAAAGTATAATGTAAATAAAAGTGGACCTAGAATAGATCCCTGGGGAACTCCTTTGCTGGACACAATGAAGGCTCAACTTCACATTTTCTGTTCAGGAGAGTGTGCATTTGTGTTTCATTCTAACCTAAATTTCATTTCTTATTTTAGTTTATTTGAGCTGCAAATGCAGTGCAACAAAACGTGCTCGAGTTTCCCCCTTGATCAGCTATGCAGAACAGCTATGTATATCTGTGTGTATATTTATATGGTCTTATGAATGCATGTCTTTTTGGATGTATCCATGTATGAATCTAAGTGTGTGTGTATATGTTTAAATTCATTTTAAAGTCTATTTTGGTTTCACTAACACAGTTATTTAATTGTATTCTTCCTGTGTTTAAATGAACTGACTGAGGACCAAATTTACATATGGGTTTCAGAAAGTTATCTTACCTTACCTTAGAGTTAAAAAGCGTCAGACTAGAAACACCATTTAAGTACCTGGAAACTCTTATCTAGGCTAGAGTATTATGTCACACTTGAGAGGACTTATGAGTTCAGCATTTCTCTCCCAGGTGTTGAAAATAACTGCAGTTCGACAAAGAGCTGGTAGGTAGCAGAAAGACATTTTCATGCAGTGGGAGAGGACTTATCAAGAGTCATAACTTACCTAAAAGAATTGAAAAATACTCTCTTTTTTCAAGATATAATGAAACAAGTAAATGTACCGGACTCCTCTCAGGTTCTGCTACAGCCTGCTGCATGGCGGTGCGTCCAGGGTGGATGGTAGATTTCAGTTTCTCCAGCACAGAACGACTCTCTTTCTTCTCTGATTGGCTGGAGGTTAATGGCTTCACTGGGTGAGGTCTGCAAAGTAAAGAGGTCAGCAATGGTATTTAACACAGATTGACTGTGTGTTTACTGTAGGTACAAAAAAGTGCCCTATCTGTCTGGGCAAATGTGTACCATCAAATCACAGTCCTGAAAATCCGTCTAAATATAAATCCTTACTTTTTAAGACAATTGCCATCAATACAGATAAAAAATGAACAAGAACTGCAGACATATGAGTCTATTTATATGAATATTTGCCTAATTGGAAAGATAGTTGCCCTCTTGCTATTAAAGGATATGATTATCTTGGAGGAAACAAAGGGTTAACTGTTCAATGACACCAACAACAACAACAACAACCACAACAACACTAAAGGGAATGATTAAAAGCCAAAATTAAGAATCAACACAAGAATTAAAAACTTGGGGGAATATAGCAGGAGGAAAAGCTGAGTTTCAAAGGCAATATTTTCAATTTTATGTTGTTGTTTTGTTATTACTCCACTTAAAAAATAAATTAACAGCTGTGGTGTAGTTGTGGCTTTAAGGTTCTTTATGCATGACAAAGAAAAAGTGATGAAACCACAGTTCTTTTTTATTTCATTCCTTGAGTCTGCTTCATTCTACATAAAAAGTTGCAAACCTAACAAAGCACATAAATTATTTGTTTCCTGGGACTGAGCCCAGGTGTGCCATTGGAAGCTACCGTCCCTGAACAGCTGCTGTGCCAACTATCTCCTTGTTGCTAAGCATTTGATTTTTATTCAGGTATCGAGCACATTTTGAATGTGAGTTATAATACCTAAACTTCAAGAGTTGTGAAACTGGTCTCTGATATTATATAACACGAATGAAGCCCAATTCAAACAAAGGTATGTAAATAAATAAACATGTTATCATCCATTTAGATGTCTTTTGAATGACACAGAGCAGTGTGGATTTTTAGAATTCACGATGTCTCGTATTTTTTACTTGGCCTGTTTTGGTTTAAGCTGGGTCATATTTCACATTAAAGTAAAGTGCTATAGGTTCAACCTCAATATCTGTTTTGGCTTCCCACCATCATGGAAACAACTATCAAAGATATCACAGTCATTTTGCTATTAGCTGAGCTCAGTATTAGCATGATTTTTGAGTTTTAAACTGCCTAATATAGCAAAAATATGGTCTCAACATTTAAAACAACAGGTAGAAGTGACAAGGATCAAGGCTTTTATGACCCATGCTTGTGTGGTTCTCTCCAGGCACTCTGGCTTCCTCCCACAGACCAAAAACATTCTCATTAGATTGAATGGTGACTCCAAATTGCCCTTAGGTATGAGTGAGAGCATGACTAGTCATCTGCCTCTCTATGTGGCCCTGTGATCGGCTGGCGACCATTCAGAGTGTACCTCACCTCTCACCCAATGTCAGCTGGGATAGGCTCCAGCCCCCTGTGACCCCAAATGGATAAGAGGTATAGATGATGGACAGAAGGTGCACTTGATTTTTACACCTGTATCCCCATTGTCCTCTTGTGGACATTTTTAGGAACAAGGGAGGGGCTGATGTAATGTTTAAAATGTTGTTGGTGCTTGTGCATCAGGAAACAATAAAAGCCCCACATTTACAATTCAGTTAAACTAATCCTTTACATATTTTAGTCATGCACGCCTGAAATCCAGGTCAAATGCTCTTTCTTAACTGACATGCACCCACTCACCACTTGTTACCATTGAAGCTCTGCTTGATGGCTGATGCCATGCTACCGAAACGCTCCCCCCAACCCGCAAGTAAATAAAGACATTGAGTGAGGCCTATGAACTGATCAGGTAGTAACAGTAGCAATGCATAGGTACAATGCAGTTTAACCGTCTTTTATCCAGAAAAATAGATTTCTACATTAATAATTTTTTGTTAATAACCAGTATGATAATATTTCAGACTCAGTTTGGTTGAAACCAGTCTCATTACCAATATTCACAGATTTATTCCCTGAAAAAAAAACATTTTAATATAAATTTTCTTTGGCTTTTTTTTTGCTTTTGTTGATATAAGAGACCCACTTAAAAGTTTAAATGATACAGATGGCAAAAAAAAAAACTTCAGGTAAGACAGGTCTGTTAATTCTGATTCAAACAGAATGAATTTAAGAGTATATTGTTTCTGTATTTACAATTAGGATATTGGCTATAATGGACAGAAATTTCCATATCCACTGATAACAATAATTAACTTTTTGAGCTATTATCTGTCAATGCCGATATCATACCCATAATGTTGTGCATCCCTATAAGAAAATGAAGATTGAGTTGTATTTAGGCTGTGTTAGATAATGGCAGCTTGACATTAGCAGCTAATGGCTGGTAATGATTAATAACCCAGCACAGAAATGAGGATGTTAAACTGAGAGAACTGAAAAGTAGTAGTGTTAGCACTGCTAACATCAGCCACACTTAACTCTGCAAACAAACGTAACATTATTTAGGTGCTAGAACACAATCCTATGTTAAACTAATAGTACTCAGATAGACAGTTTTCTGAGTGCTTTCAAAGTCTAACCTGTCTGCTAAATGCATTTCTGATTAGCTGTATGTGGGATTTAAGATAGACTTCTTGGGACAGCCATTATTTTCCACAGTAGTCGCTCTCTTTGGGTCAAAAGTATGACTGAAGATCATAACGGTTCTGCATTTTTGCAGGTAAACTGCAATCCGCTGTTTCATTTGTAGCAAAACACTGGATATATCTATTTACATAATTTTTACACTATTAATACCATGTGTTTACAATGATTAATTCTCTATTAATGGTGAGTGAAATAAAAGGAACAAATAAATCTACCAGCCCTACTACCAGGTGGCTAAAGGAGCAGCACGTGTAGCTAAATTTAGGCAGAACAGAGTGTGGGAAAAAAGGAAAAGTACAGAAGCCAACAAGAAACTGAATAATGAGATGAAGAACAGAAATGAGAAGCAAGGCCAAGACTGAAGCAGCAGGTGCCATCCAAAATACCCTTTGGATGAGAAGACAGAAATGATAAAAGCATTCACATCAAACAAGCCAGGCCAACAGCAAACACAGCAACCAGAGCAACAAAATAAAGGTGTGTGCTGACATCTTGTCTGTTATTCCAAATTCAACACAGCCTGTAAACACCTACACATGTGGTATCCTGGAGTGAGGATTCTCACCTGCTCTCCTGAAGGGGCAGGCTGATAGCTGGCTGAGTCTCCTCAGGCAAAAGTGAGTGCCGTGCATCGACCAGGGTCTGGTCTGTGGTGCAGTAGGAGAAGGAGGTGCTGGTGGTGTAGGGGGCCACAGCCAGAGTTGTGCCAGCTCCAACACTGTGCCCCATGCTTGAGGGATGAATGGAGGGGCTACAGACCGTGGTGGGATGGAGCATAACTTGTGCATCAGCAGACTGGGGGAGTACACAAGTAGTGGGGGGAGAAGAGGGTTCAGGATCTTGCAAAGATTGCCCAATCTTTGTCTTTGGTGGGGTTCTGGAGGTGGGGGCTACTTTAGCGTGAAGGTCTTCAAAACTCATGTTTGAGGATTTTCCTGCTACACAATTTAGAGGGGTCATGCAGGTTTTAGGGACTAGAGGTGACGTTATAATGGAATCATTTGATTGGTCTTTGTTGGTGCTATCACTTTGGGACTCTGTCTGTTTGTTGGATGACAGTAAGCTGGAAAGAGCTGTTCTAGTGGGCTGATAGGACAAGGGTCCTTCACTGACTCTTGAGATGTTTTTGACAAGAGACAGCAGCTGTTCAAACTCTCTGTCATTGGCTATGGTCCGGTAATTTGGGCTGCCACAATTGCTGTGCTGGGATAGTCCTTTTGGTCTGAAACGGGCACTAACCACGCCAGAAAATGGCTCTTTCTGGTTGGTTGTGCCTTGAAGGTTCCCATTATCATCAAAGTCCTTTGGTGTCTTCTTGAAATAACTTTCTGGCGGGTCTTTTCTAAGCTTGGTTTCAGGGGTGGATGGAGCAGTGGGAACATCCATATCATTTACCTCTGAATTATGAGGAGTCATATTATTCGGTCCACAGTCCTGGCAATTGTTCTGGCAAACTGGTGACACTTTGCAAAGTTTGTTGGACAATGCAGGTATCTCAATGGAAGAGTTCATCTCAGGTATGTACGTGTCCTTCAAGGTAAACATATCCTCTGGTGTGGTTGTTGCCTCTGTATGGAAAGCAGCAGTCTCTGGATCTTCTGGAAACTGCTGAATAATCCCACTGAGACTGTCGATACCCTTGAGAGTGTCAACTGTCTCTGATTGAGAAGACCCATCGGAGTCAATGAAACCAAAGTCTGAATGACCCAAATTCATGTTTAGATCTCCCAAAGTGAGTGAGAAAGACACATTGTTGTTCATGCATTCTGTTTCTAGTGGATCACAGTATTTCTCCTCAGCTGGAGCAGAATTAATGTCTTGAACCTTTTCATTTTGCTTTGAGGAAATAATGGGTGTTAGGTTCAAAAGGTCTGTCATGGATAACTCAACATCTAGAGGCTTCTTAGATCCGGTGATCATTGGTGTTGTCTTTTTTCTAGCTTCTTCAGTGTTCAACAAAAGATGGTTGTTCACTTTGGGTTGTCCATAACTTCCTCGACATATACGTCCATACAAGTCTTGCTCAAACAACATCCCTGCCCAGCAATCAGCGTCATCCTCTAAAGGTTCATACTTTGACTTCTTAAGTTTTTCTTCAGAAAGGAATCCCGGTGAAGTGACATTCCTGTACGGGTGGGAGTGACCACTGAGGGAGTCTGAAGTATCGCTGCCAGTGTGAGGATCTGAAGATAATCTGTTCCTTTTCAATTCTCCTTCTCTTCCATGCTGCAACGAGGCCACACCAGTCTGTGAGAGGAGGTAGGCTTCTTTGTGGACTGCTAGCTCCTGACCTCTGTGTAACCAGCCATCTGAGTAGATTTCATTCACAGAGTTTCGTAAGAGTCTCCTCGGTGGAAGAGGCGGGGGCTCCTCTTCGCATGCTGCCAGTTCTTGAGCGAGACTTTTAGTGTTAATTGGAGGATTACCACGTCTACCAGAGGAATTTGTGCTAATTCTCGGCTGAGGAAGACTGCCTTTTGGTGAGTTGAGCCGACTTGAAGCAAAGGCATCAAATGATTCATCCCATTCCCCTGAACTCATGGAGCATGGAGCCGAGTGGATGGAGGAGTTTGGGTATCCTGCTTTTGGTTGTAACGCAGGGAGGGATATCTGTCTAGCAACAGGCCTGGGGCGCTCCCGCTTAATGGAAACCATGTTTGTAGCATTAGCATCATTAGCAGGGCTGGGTGTGCAGGGCAGAGATGGCACAGTGGTGTAATGAAAAGGTGATGAGTTACGAGTGTAGTAAGGCGCAAAAGTTGGGGACTTCTGCAACTCCTCAGCTATAAGCTCTTCAAAGAAGGGGTTACGTTGCATAGGTGAGGTTTGGAAAGGATTGGATGGGGATATGGGGGTCGAGGCAGGAGAAGGGGTGAAGGGGTTGGTGTGGTTGTAGTCGTCTGGGGAGACATGATCAGTGGGGGAGGCAGAGGGTGAGGGATACTGAAAGGGAACAGGGGATCGAGGAGGGAGGGGAGGGGGTACATCTGAGCTGCTTTCTACCTTAGGAGAAACATCCAGCCTGTAGAGGGAAATAGGGCACAATAGTCCTCTTAGTTAATCATGTGCCAGGTTACCAAATGGGGAACATCTTTCTTACACAAACAAGGAAGACAATCAGCTGAAATTCATCAGAATACGCCCAACATCAGTCAATATTAAAGTGGCCAAATGAAAAACTTGTGAAAACAGCAAAACAAATTTGAAAAGCAAAGCATAGTCGCAAAATAATCAAGCAAAATAAAATGCATTTTAGCCACTCAAGACCATCTGTGATTCTGTCAGGTGAGCTCATATTGAATCAACATGGTGTGATTTCTTTCAGCATCTTACCAGTTACCCAAACCACATGGATGCTGTGCACTAAATATGAAAATGGAGATGCTGCTGTGCTACTTGTGGATGCATAGCGTGAGATAATGGTACAGCATGATTGTAAAATGGTAAATGCTATAAACCAAAACAGCTTCATTATTAAATGAGTAGGAGGCAGAGCAAAGACTAAACTCAGGACTCAAGACTAAAAACCAGACTCCCATTTGCCTGCTGTGCCTGCAAGAAAGAACATTAATTCAACAATCGGTACGTTTACATGATAAAACTGGTTGATTGTATTAATCCGACTTAGGGTAGCTAACCAATGACTATTTTAGGCCCAATTTTCCCTCCTTAAAAACCAAGGGGCATTGTCTGATTTGCAGCCCATTATCTGTCCAAAAAAATCTTCAGGTATGTGGCTTAAAAAGGACTATTTCAATGCTTCAGACTTGCAACAGCCAATAAAAGTGAGCAGATTGGGAAGAGTCATCAGAATTTCGGGAAATTTTACAGCTCACAAGCTGTAGCAATCATAACCCCCACTTCAACTGAGTATTGAAAACACGACAAGCTTGTGGGATCATGCCAACAACAGGAGTGATTTTTAAGAAAAAATTCTTGCAGAACCACAGTAGCTCAAAAGTGGGCTTCACTGTTGAGCTTGAATAGTCAAGAGAGATGCTCCAATAACTTCGATGGCAGAAATTGAACTTATTGTCATCAACCTGAGTAGTTGGACATACTTTCTTTCATGCTTCTTATTGGACAAGGACAGTATATCAATTAAATGGCCTATCAAGGCTATGAACCGCTCAACTGAACTTATCATGTAAATGTACTGAGAGCATATTAGAGACTGTGAATGACTCACCTTGGTTTGTTCTGAGAGTCACCTGAACCAAACCAGCCTCTGAGTCTCCCTTCAGATGAAGAGGAGGGCTGATTCAAGTCAGACTTAGCTGGGAGGGACTCACTCCTGTTACCAGAGAATAAAGTCATTCTAAGCCTCCTCCCTTTCTCAGGTGAGCTTGAAGCAGAGGAAACTGGCGTCGCTGCCTGAACAGAGCGACCTCCTGTCTGAGCCTGCTGACTCAAGGGAGATGATGCCTGGGCTTCCTTTTCCTCCTCTTTTTCCTCTTTCTTGGTCTTATCAAATGACCAGCGTCTGCCCTCAGAGAAAAAACCTTTGTCTTCACTTCTTTTGGTGATGTTCTGCAGGGAGCGAGAGAGCGGGGAGCACTTCTCCAGCAAGACCAACTTGGACGGTTGGACCCCTGAAATCCTTGGAGTGGATGGTTCAGAGTCGTAGACGTGGCTCCCATTTATACACAAGGAAGACTTGGACTGCGTCATGGTCTGACCCTTGACTGACTCCAGCGCTGGATTAGTTCGGGGAATGGCTGTTGTGATCTTGCTAGCTTCATCGCTGAAGGCTCGCTTGTGTGTGAGAACCCTTGTTGTATGCTGGCTGGTTAGCACTGTTGAAATGAAAGAAAACTTGGTTATGGCTACCAAAATTGTCTACTATTTTTATTCCCCTACAGCCCATTGCACCCCATTGCAAAAAATGGTTTGGAATTTACTGATATCACTTTTCTTTCAATATGTCTTGGTGCCTTTAGGCAGTAAGCACTACACACATTAATTTGAGGAGATACACAATAAAAACACTGACAACTTCTGCCATTACCATTTTTTAGGCAATGTTACATACCCAAAAATACATTATAAATATCTTGGACACAGTTATTAGGGGTGTCAAAAATAATCAATTTAATTGATGCATCATGATGTGGATGTAGATGAAGATGCACCTGAACAGTTTTTCTCCTCTGCTGTCAGCATCATGAACAGTACCCCGATCCTACCCCCTCCCCCATACAACAGACTGTCACCAAGACTAATTTTAATCTTATACACACACACATTATATCTATTTTTATATTGTATTTATACTGTTAAAAAAGTTCAGTGCTCATAAGTACAGCTCCTTCACTGCACCTTTTGTATAGCCATATTGTTGGTGTTTTGTTTTTTTTGCCCCTTTTGTATATTTTGCATTTTGCATATTTTTGATATAGACCCAAGTCAATTTTGCATGATTCTACCTATTTTTATACTTCATTTGATTCCTCCTGACCCTTATTTTTTATTCTTTTTCGAAATATATGTTGGTTGTTTTTGCACGAATATACCAAGTCAAATTCCTTGTATATGCAAAAGTACTTTAACAAAAAAAATTCTGATTGTGATTGTGATTGTGATTCTGATCGATGCAGAGACAGTCAATAATTGTTTAAGGCCATCTGCAGTCAAGCAGAGGTTGCTGGTATACTGCAGTATCACTTTTGCTTCTGAGGAAGGAAAAAAAACAAGTACAGAAGCATGAGATCTATGAAATGTATTTATTCAAATTTATAATCAAAAGACATCTTTGCTGCAGTTGATCTAAAAAAAACCCATTTCTAATAAATAAAAGGAGTTATCTGACTTTTAAAGTTGCCTGGTGCAGTAAAATGGAAAATCAAGGATACAACTTTCTGCATTGCAAAGGGATATAAAATCAAACTGAATCGTTAACTTCATAATCGTAACCAAATGGAGTCATGAGATAAGTGAAGATGCACAGCTCTAACGGTTATTTGGCAATTTGGCAAATTTTAGCCCAAAGTCCATCATTACATTTAGCTTAGTTGTCCATACACTCTTTTGGAAATATCTTTGCTCTTAAGTTTCTAATTCCTTTGCTAAATAGTTTAACTTACTTAAGCTAAGCGCTACCTATGCTAGCCCACAGTATGGTGCTTACTTGCCAATAAGAGATGACATAAAAGCACTTAAAGGCAACCAAAAATATTCTTGGACAGTGAAACCAAAACAATAAGCTAAAAGATGCTAAAACCTGGCAGAGCTTGAGTTTAAAATCATTGGGAAGACTCAAGAGGAAGCACTTCTTTCTGATCAAATGCCTGGGGTTAAAACACTGTCTAAATAAAATACTATTTTTCACTATTTCAAAGTATCACACTTATGAATAGCTATATTAGCAACCACTTTTAGCCATTGATGGCTAAAAGATGGCTAGCAGTGTATCACTGAATAATACTGAGCTTGAGCCAAAACATTCTTCAGTGTGGTGAGTCCTTACGGATATATCTATTTATTAACTGTTCTTTTTAATTTCACAGCTAACAAAGAGAGTCAATGTGCTTTCACCTAATAACTAATGTGATGCTGTACAAACTGTTTTGAGCTACCCTACGTTTTTCTCTCCTTTTCTTTTGTGTATCCTTCCCACATTATACTATTGTCCATGGGAGGTCTAAACATCAATGTTTTCAGGCAATATAAGTGTACCAATGTATAAGACAAAAACATGTGCATGCCATTTCAACACAAACTGATAGCTGTTTGCTGTCAAATGTTTAAGATAGCTATAAGACAAGTAGCATCATAAAAAAGTTATCTTTTCCACTGTAACACACTCTTTAACTCTTACATAAATCTGTGTGACGTGCAGGTTTCAAGGGTTCTTATTACATTTTTCAGAAACACTTTACTGATTTGCATGCATTTCACTGTCTTCTGTTTTCCAGTGATAATTTCCAGTGCTTTTTTTACATCTTCTCTTACTTTACTTATTATCTTTGGATAACTGACTCTGTTTACTCCAATTATAATAGATTAATTTATCCCAATATCTTTAGACTAATGCTTGTTTTCTTGTGATAATGAGATAAATACAGTATCTGATGATCTAGAAAACAATAACAATAAAACAATAGGCTGCTCACTGTGAAAGACAAGACAACAACATGCCAGGCTGCTATTTTCCAAACTAATGAGGCGAGATAAGCAAAAAATGTGTCACTTTATTTCATCTAATTGGACATTTATTCTAATGTGGACATTTATTGTAAATTACTGCGCAGTATGTGATTTTATCTCATTGGAATTATGGGAAAATATGTCACTTTATTCACTAGTCATTTCCTGCCCTTTATTTCATTTAAGAAGACATTTTATTAATTGTGTTTTATGTCACAATGTGTCATTTTATTCATCCTAACTGGACATTTATTCACTTGTCATTTACTGCACAATATGTTACTTTATTTCATCTACCTAATGGCACTATATCTCACTTTATATCACCTAACAGGATATTTATTCATTTGTAATTTAATGCACAATATGTAACTTTATTTCACTTTATTTTATCTACTTAATGGAACTTTATATCATTTAATTGGACATTTGTTCACTTGTCATGTATTGCACAATATGCCGCTTTATATCACCTCACTTGACATTTATTCACTTGTCATTTACTGCACAACATATAACTTTATTTCATTTAGAAGGTCATTAATTTACTTTTTCTTCATGGCACAATGTGTCATTTTTTTCACCTAACCGGGCTTGTATTCACCTGTCATTTACTGCCCAATATATAACTTTATATCACTTAACTGGACATTTATTCACTTGTTACTTACTGCACATTGTAATGCTTTATTTCATTTAACAGAACATTAATTTATTTTTTATGTATGGCACAGTGTGCCATTTTATTTCATCCAACTGGACATTTATTGCACAGGATATATTTAATGTCATTTACCGTAACAGTCCACAGCACAGAATACCTTACATTGTCCTGTATAGGGATGGGAATCCAAAGCCAATTCCAGTTGAAAATCGATAAAGACTCCCTCAAACAAAGGATATCATTAGTCTTTTTGCATATCAATTCCTTCCACTGACAGGGGTCAGAAGTAGTCAGAGTTGTGGCTTTATTTTTGACAAAATGTGCTTACTGCACAACTTTCAGAAGTGGAAACACCAGCAACTTGCAGAAGCATTTATCTATACAGCACAGCACTGAATCAGGAGTGGCATGCTTGATATTGCTGCCACTGAAATCCAATGGGTCAAATTAGCAGGAATCGAGAAAGGAATCATTAAAGAATCGCATCAATGAGCAGAATCATCAGTAACATTTGTATCACTAAAATCATATCTGTTCTCATCGCTAGTCCTGGCTTCTTTGTATTATAATTATTATTTTACTTTACTTATTAACTTTATCTATGCTTTCTTAAAGGTGCGGTGTGTAGAGTTTGGCATTTGAGCGACATCCATCGTTCAGATTCTAGAATGAGCCCAACCGTAACCAAGACATCAAATCGCTGAGCAACGGAAGCCTGTGAAGACCAAAAGGGATCGTGAACACGCCATCATTTACTAAAGTGACAAGGTTTGTAGCCGTTATTTTTATAGATTATAGGTCAGTTGTTGTCCTCTCTCCTCTTCTTCGCCTGCATTCCAGGTAGATTTCACAACAGGCAGACAGATTTGCGTTTCGTTCTTTTTGTCCCTAAAATCCACCCTTAGACAACATGGCGCTTTTTCTAACTAAATAAAAATAAAACAACGCTTTATGGGGGTGATTGTACTCCTATTTTGGACTAGAAACTCCTATTATATACTAGAAACATTATATCCTATATTTCTCCATTTCTGTTCGGCAAAATGTTGCCAAATTCTACACACTGCACCTTTAAATTCTTTATTATCATCCCCTGCATGCTTCTTTGCACAGATGATGATGAAGATGACAAGAACTGTTTGATTCAGGCAGCCCCTCTAGTGGTGCTCTCAGTCTTTTTAGTGATCGTGTTTTTGTGTCACTTTCTTATATTGGCTCAGCTTGCTTTGGACCTCAACAGAGGGGATACAAAAATTCCTGGTACCAGGTGCAATCCTTAAAGTAAAGAGTGGAGTGAGAATGAGACAATCTGGTACCAC
Organism: Cetoscarus ocellatus; assembly: GCA_037902135.1. Lineage (NCBI taxonomy): Eukaryota > Metazoa > Chordata > Actinopteri > Labriformes > Labridae > Cetoscarus > Cetoscarus ocellatus. The sequence goes on from JBAMNC010001020.1 coordinate 71,467, forward strand.
ACAATGAAAAGCACCATATGAGCCTTTAAACAGCTACTCTCAATAACATCTGTTGTGTAAAGTGACTCTCCGGCTAAAATCCCAAGTTCTTTTCAGATGTTGGTTAAAGTTGTCCTAATTTCTGAGGAATTGGCCCACTTCTGTTACAAAACACTGCTCAGGAAATACCCACAGCCACCAGCTTTGATGTCATGCTCTTAAAAATAATCTCTGAGCCTACCTTTCTTTGCTAAATCTGTCTCTCCGTAGTGGGTGTCCACCCTCACTTTGCTGCTGTAGATGGGAGAGCTGGGGGGGTCTGACATCAGGTCCAGGCTGGGTGGTGGTACAGGGTTTTCACTGGCCATAGAAGACACACTACTATCTGAGGCCAGGGATGAGCATGACCTGGTGTCAGACGACTTTCTCAGCCTCCCTTTGAAGAAATCCTTCACTTTGCTCCTCTTCTCCTCTGCTATCTCCACATCTTGTACTTGTACGGACCCAACACCCTCCTCCCCAAACGGCTGACCCACAGATCCAGACAGAGCGGCATATCGCCCGGGCACGATGGCCGAGGAGGACTCCATGTCCCCCCTCTTTCTCCCTGTGACGCGGTCCTTGAGCTTGCCGAAAGCAGAGCGAGGCTTGTCCTTCATGGTGAGGTCGAACATACTGGCTGTCATGTTGTTACGGGTGAACTGGACTGTTACCTGAAGTTCACCACGCTCCTTCTCCTTTCTGCCAGCCTTGGAGTTCAGCTTGAACCATCTGCAGGCAAAAAAGACAAGAGAAAGTCAATATCCACGGAGTCATTGTCAGTCTTGTATGCTCCATATAAACACGTTTTTTAGAGCCTGAAATACATGGGTGAAGCCATCTAAAATGGGCCATCAGATAAAATGGAGCATCATATCATTGCAATGACTGATTAAAAATATTTGTTATGGCGCTAAATGACAATCAACAAAAGTTAGTATAGGTATGAGGTCTGAAGATCGCTGAAAAGGGGTTGTGGGCAATTATTACTTATATTTTTTTATTAAAATAGCAAAATGTTTATGATCTTTTATTTGACAGATCTAAAAACACAAAAGACAAGGCTAAAATCGTGAAAAAAGCTTAGATTTTTGTGAGTGACATCTTTTTAGAATCTTGTCTTTCTTTAAAGGAACACTCCAACATTTTTTTTTTCTTTTCAGAGGCTTTGTTTTGTTGACCCGCTGAGAGGCACTTCTGTGGTGGTTTGCGCATGCGCCCTGCGGCTTAGTTTCGTAAGTATTTCTTTCAAAAATTGCATATAATGCTAATCTTAGTCTAAAAATAGATAAGGTAACATCACATGGTCAATAACAAAATACAACAAGCACACAGGACAGTCTAGAGTTATATTATGACTGTAAGCAGAAACAGGCTAAAGCATTACCCGTATACTCCCAGTGTTTGAGCTAAGCTAACCAGTGGTTGCCGATCTTTGTCCGTCTATTTCTCGTTACCTGACAGACAGTCAAAAGAATGGTGTCTACCTGCTTGTAATGGACTCAGGAGTGAGGTAGGACACGGAAAGAAAAAAATGTTGGAGTGTTCCTTTAACATAGGCAGTCAGATAAAATGAGAAATGTCCCCCCTCTGTCAAACTTGTTGGCTTTACTTTTCAGAACACCTCTGCTAAAACATTTTTTCTTTTACTTTAATCATTAAGCATTTAATATCACTTGACTACCCCATGTCCAATCCAAAATTCTCTGATGTGATTGGCTATTTTCTTTTCTGAAATTCTCTTTATATTTGTAAAGCAACTGCATTTCTTACAATTCTCATAGCTTAAAGCGTCTCTTGTAACTGTTTAAACTTCACTAGATCCATTGTGAAATATCACACCATGGTTTGATGACTCCTTCCAGGACATGTAACTGCAAAAAGTCCCAATCTCTATGTCCGTGGTGGCCTTCAGGTTGTTCCATACCGAGTTCACTCAATACTGTAACACATAACCACCAAACAAAACAGGGCTACATTAACATCTGTAATCACAAAGCAGAGAAAGAAAGGGGGGTGGTCACAAAATACCAATAGATTTAGATTAAATCCGATCTTACAGGTTTAACATACTCAGTCCATTTAGAATTGTATTATGGAATTAAAACATGGTAGTTACATAGAAGCAGCTACATCACTTTCAGCATAAAACACATTTTAACACTCCTGTTTGAGAATTTCCTCTGAATCAAATAATCTGATCAAGTTGGTGCCTATGGCTGCAGCTATAGCGTATGTGTTAACGTTTATTTAATATTAATCCCTGGCCATTTCTATAGTCTTTGTTAGCTGTTCATTAGCAACTACTCTTTTAAAAACACATTAACTCTTCAAAATTCAAAAGTTGAACAATGTCAGATGCACTTTTGAAAAAAGAAACATTAAAATCTTGAATGTATGTGTTCACGGCAGACCCCATTTCAGGCATTTTTCCCAAAAAGCTACTCCAAATCCCACAGAATTTTCAGCCTTGCGGACCTAAGTGTGAATAACATCATTAGGGGAACATTTTCAAACAGATTGTTTGAGTACACAATTTTTTTAAGTTGGAGCAAGCAACAGAGGGAGAAGTGGGAATTCATGTTGGGGGTTTTGTCGACAGGCTACGAGCATATATTAACACACAATAAAGAATGAAAAAGTGTGTAATGCAACAAAAGCTGTATTGACATTTATGATACTGTCTTACTCTTTGCTTTGTTTGAAATATATAAAACATTTCAGAAGCTTTAACATGTTACTCAGCCCTGTATTAACTTTATATTTTCCTATCATTCAGGCTGTTGCAGAGTAACTATTTCAGAGTAACTGAAGTGTAATGCTAACCCTTGCATGTTTTGTCTGGTCAGTCTCCCAAGCAGAAAGAGCAACAAAACAAAAAAATCATTGATTTCCTTTTGGAAATGTTTTTTCCACTTCTTACATAACGCTGGGGATACAGCTGAGGGGCATTGTGCTCTTTGACAGCAAACCTCAGAGCAGGAAATCAAAACCAAAATTCCTTGGTGTCCACCCACCGGTGCGCATGCATTGTGTAAGACATGTGCAGAAGGGTATGAAGAACCAGCCAATGAAATCCTCTCTTTGCTCTCCAGCCTCCTGAGTCCCCTGTGGACCAGAGAAGAAGTGCTGCAGAGCCAAGACTAACAGGAGGGATCCAGTGTGAGTTTCACTGAGCGGGTGGAGAGTCTAAAATTAAAGACAGATGTGTTGTACTGCGCTGCTGTCCTGCTCTTCACTGTTGATAGTGGAAATGTTTCACATAGTCTTTCTGAGTCCTGCTGTGTCAAAGAACTGAAGTCTTTAAACACTCTGTATTTAAAAATGTGGTCCAGAGCTGGCAAATAAAAAATCTCCAACTCAGTCCTCAGGTTAGAGCCTTCTGTTCACTCACTGAAGAAGTTATTAAACAAACATGTACACATTATGTTTTAATGACTCCTCTGAAATATGAACCTAAAACATCCTGACTGCCCTCAGGGTCATAGAGTGTATGAATTAAAAATGACTGCTGAGGTAATTAAATAAGTTTTTCTATAAGTAAACTTCCTCCTGCATCTATGTTGCAGTAAATGAACTTTGAAGTGCTCTTGTTATTCCCCCTTCTTGATGTGAGCGTGTGGACAAATAATCTCAAAATCTGTCTTAATAATTCAAACATATTTGATAACATTAAATACAACATCCTCAGAAATTAGGGCTGGGAATTATATCAAGTTTTTAAGACATCACTATGTTTGTCATTGTGTCAATGTCTAGACAAGTTATAGAAAAAACTACTATTGTTTAAATCCTTTAAGTTTGATTGATGTTTGTTTGGAAAAAAATGGCAGGCCAATTGTACAATAAATCAAAATAAGACAGTCTACATAAATTGTTTACCCCTAATTGAAGATTTGTTTTTAATTTAGGGAGCACACTCAAGTGATATTAATACTTATTCAAAATAATGGATAAGAACTACAAGCCCCTTTAAAAAATGAAAGGTAAGAAAACCTGCACACTATCTTAATTCTACAAAAACATGGGCAACACTGAATCTGGAAAGGAGTTCTGATTCTGAACGTTTTTTTCAAATGCTGCACACAAAATGGAGCACTTTTGACAGATATTACAGTTGTTTTCTTCATTTTCAAAAACAGTATTTAAGACTAGAGAACATGTTTACATTCTGGGGTAAGTGAGGTGCACGCTGGACTGGTTGACATCGAACCACAGAGCCCACATAAAGAGATGGACAACCATTCACTCACACTCACACCTAAAGGGAATTCAGATTCATCAACTAACCTAACACTCATAATTTGGTCTGAGGATGGAAGTATACAGAGCAAACCCAGGTATGCACAGGGAGAACTTGAAAACTCAGAATAACCTGCTGCATCACTTTCCAGCCCCACTTTGATGTCAGCTTAAAGAAAAAAATCACCAAATTAAAAAAATAACCTTCTTATTTTCACATACTGAGTACCCCTGATCCAGTTGCATTCTCACTCTGTCTGAGATGCTGTGTTCGAGCTCCTGCCACTTTAAAGATCCCTCCCCATGTAGGCCCATTTTTCCCTGATAGGTTGACCCATCTACTCTGTGTGTGTGTATATATATATAGATAGATAGATAGATAGATACATGTTAAGTTTTTTTTTCCCCAAAAAATCATTTTCTTTGATTTAAATGGGCACTTTGAACCAATATGCCTATCAATGTTAAAACCAGTGAAATAGCAAAATAGCCTCCAGGTCTGGTTCTCTATGTTTCATGGGTTTAAGTTGAGTGAAGCCTCAGAGAGCACAAACCTCCACCAAGGCATTTCTAATATTGTTAGCCGATTCATTATCAAAAATAAAAAACTGTAGAAATAGTGGATAGTAAAAAACTGCCCTACCTCAGCATGTTAAGAAATCCTTAAAATATTCATGGATCTGCAATCAGGTTAAGATCAGCACCAGAGTCTTATCACTTCTTCCTTGTGCCATCACTAATATTTCCTGAACATTTCATCAAAATCCATTGAGGGGTTCCTTGCTCACAGACAGACGGATGAACAGACAGAAAAACAAACAAAAAGACAAACGCCTGCAAAAACACAACCTCATTGGCAGAGGTAATAACCCTTGGAATTTTAATGCTTTTCCTGAACCATCAATGCTCATGCCCTCATCTAGGAGGGTCTCATATACTTAATGGACCAAATTTCACAGCACTCATAATGCAGAATGACTGATGCCAGGATTACAAAAGGTTCTTATATTCCTTATTATGCACACACCTCCCTTTAAGGATCAGTTTGAATGTCCACACAGTACTTTCTCTTTTGTGTAGTGATCTGAGGACTTCCTCTACTTCTGGTGCAGTAACACCAAGATTTATCTCATTTGGTCAGGTCTATTTCCTGAACCCAATTTAGAAACACTGTAGAAGGCAATTACTGTTCCCTAATTAATGTAAGCTAAGGAGAAGTAGAAAAATATAGCATCTCATTTTCATTTTTCCCTGCTCTCATAGAAGACACTTCATAAAATATGCATAAATACTTTGCTCAAAGCCAAATATGCTGCTAGTCAACTACATATACTGCACACCAACTCTATAGGTGAAAGCATATGATACTAATGGTTGAAAAGGAGGGAGTCTTTGTGGATCAAATCAGCACTTGTTCCACAATGAAAATAACTGCATCTAATATGGTTTGCTTGCAGTGCGTTGTGTGAGATACTGCCAGAGGACAGCAGTCTAGAGAGAGACACATTTTATGAGCCTGGGAGCAAAAAGCAGTTTCCATCATCTTGCAAAATTCGGAGTTGTCCAAGCATGAGAGTGGGGAAAGCTATTCCATTAATAGGTCATTAACTGCAGCCTTTTAATGAGGAAAATAGGAATGTTATTGGGTGTTATTGTCCTGTAAAGTTAACTTTGCAAAAACTTACATTTTGGCAACTTCATTTTTTCATCAAGAAAAGCACATCACTAAATATAAGCCCAGCTTTCACCAGACAGGAACAAATAAGCATCCAATTTCAATATATAAAGCAGTGAACTAGACAGTCTAACTTAAAATCTGGCATTTAACTGTGACAATAATACATCACCTCTCAGAGGTGTAAAACAAACAAAGACCAGAGTTGTTGGTTTTTTTTGGTCACATTTCTCATTAGGACAACAGAAACATTTTGGTTTTACATGTTCAGAAATTTGGCCTGAACCCACACTGGAGCAGACACAAAATACTGGGAGCACACTTACACTGGGCCTCGATGTCCCATGCCAACTCAAAACATAATTGTTCTCCCACCGAAGCCCCCCATTGACCTACCCAGTACATTACATTAGGTACAAGCCTATGATACATCCTGTCTTAAACTGTTATAATGTAGTCCCCAAGCCAACTCTTGCCCACACTGTAACCTTAAAGTCTGATGTTAAAACTTCTTAAAATAAGAGCTCCTTATGAATTCGGGGTATTTTACACTTTTCTGTGAATGCACTGTAACAACAAGGATGTGAAGTCAACCAGTTGTTTTTTCATGAACTATCATATACTAACATTTGACCACAACAATATATAATTGTTCAACTATATGTTCCAGCATTTGTCCTGTTGGAGTGTTTAAAAAGTACCATCATGGTGAAGGTGCAACAAAAAGTATGTGTGAGCATGTGAATAGAGTGGCCAAGAACATTTAAAACAGCAACAGCTTAGCAAAGTCTGCTTCAACACATGTAAACAACAGTAACAATGATGTTCAGAGTGACATCAACGCGCTCAAAATGATTTCACCCTAAATGGAGTTTTCAAAAACCAGCATTTTCCTGGGCCTAAAATGGTATTTATGTGTGGACAGAAGGCCAAAATGCACAGAAAATGCTGGATTTTCAAAAATATACCTACATGTGGACATAGCCATAGACTATCACTGGATTTGGTGGCAGTGTCCTGTGCCTGTGCCCTCCTATCTTAAAGCACCTTGGTCTCTGATTCTACCACTGATGTGACTTTAAATGTATTTACAGTATTGATCAATTGAATTTCTACTTATGTGTAATGTTTATACTTGATTTACTGTGTACTGTGTTTATCATATCTGTATTTTTTAGGTGGTTATGTATTGCATGTTCCATGTCACCTCAAAAAAGATACACACTGTCCCTGCAAAATAAATTAATAAGCAAACAAACAAACAAAAAAACTAAGCATAATGGTGCTTTTCATAAAAAACTCAAAAAACTACACAAACAAGCTTCTCAGTTACAGTAAAAGAAACTAAGTCAAGGATAATTTATTACTTTCAAGCCCAGCAATTGACATGAAATTACTTGTGGACCACAGTTAGGAAAAGTGAGGGCCGATTGTGGTCCCCAGGACGCCAGTTGCCCACCCCGTTAAGACCTATTAAGTCTGACATAAAAACATGACACATCACTTCTGCCTCTTGAGTCAGCATAAAACCAGCCCTCTAATTACACAGCATGTCATGCATGTGGCATTATAGACCCAAACAGGACGTACTCATCTCTTGGGCACGAGCCCTCCTGAAAGATCTTATCCAGAGGGATGATGGTCTGACCGAGGAACACGTCCAGCCCGATGAGCACCCGGTGCATCACGGTCAGCACCAGGTCCCCACTCCCCGGTGGGTACGAGTCCCGGCCGCTCTCCTCCAGGATCCCCGGGAGCAGCTCGAAGCAGCACTCCTCGTTCCACTCCGGCACCTCCGCCTTCTCCACCAGCCCCGTGGTGTACTTCTCCTTCCCCACCTGGATGATGGTGTAGAGGTAGCGGCTGCCGTGCTTGCCCTTGGTGCGCAGTCCTCTGGCGCGGAGGACGGTGACATTTACGTGCGTGGGCACCCATCGCTGATCATCATCCAGATCGATTAGAGACATCATCTTGGATCGTTGCAGACGGCCTCAATGGCTGCCAGAGCGTCCTTCAATACCCATGTATCGCTCACTCCTTTGTTGCAGCTTCGGGTTTGGAGATCATCACCATGCGCAAAAACCCTCTGCAGGATGTCTCCAAAGTCCGCCGAGCCTCAGAGGGTTTACCCGAGGTCAGTTTCTAGACGGCACGCCGAGTTCCCCTCAAAACCGCATGCCATTCCCAAATCCAATCAATGCAAACCATGTGAGGAGAGCTGCATGTACAATACACCCACCGGGTCCACCCCTCTTCACTCTCCTCCTGCGTGTCGCATCAGTTAGTTTACAGTCCAAAATGTGCTCAGCGTGTCCAGGCCCGCCCTCCTCCTCCTCCTCCAGCAGCAGCAGCATGCAGAGAGAGCGCTGCCGCAGAATTAAAGAGAAACACCCAGCAGATCCTCACATCCGCACACACTTTCATGGACTCATGCATCCTCTGTGTGGAGCCAGAGAGACAAATGTGGAGTCGGAGCAAAGAAAGCTGAGAAGAGACACGCAGTCTGTCAGAGAATGAAGCAGCAGAAAATGTGAGGTCACTGAAGTTTGTGGGCGGAACCACTTCAGAAAACTCAATGTCTACTTTATCTGATAAGTGCTGGGTCTGGAGGAGTTATTACACCCACCACACATCTCCTGAGCAAGAATACAACAGCAATGGGGGAGAAAAATTTAGAGTAAGCAATAAAGCGATCAAGATAGTCCGGTGAAGTTGGGACACTGTGCAAAACCTAAATAAAAACACAATACAATAATCTGCAAATCCTTTTCAACCTATATTCAATTGCAATTATTCACTCATTTTGGTTTTGATACCTCCAACACGTTCTGGGCCATGGGCATGTTTACCACTGTTATATCACCTTTCCTTCAAACAACACTCAGTAAGCCTGTGGGAACTGAGGACACTAAGTGTTGAAGCTTTGTTGTCAGAATTCTTTCCCACTCTTGCTTGATTTTTGACTTCAGTTGCTCGACAGTCTGGGGTCTCATTTGTTGTATTTTGCACTTCATAATGCACCACACATTTTCAGTGGGAGGAAGATCTGGACTGCAGGCAGGTCAGTCTAATACCCACACTTTTTTACTACGAAGCCACACTGTTGTAACATGCCCGGTGTGTCTTGACATTGTCTTGCTGAAATAAGCAGGCACATCCCTAAAAAAGACATCATTTGGATGGCAGCATATGTTCCCTCAAAACCTGCCTTTCAGCATTTGCAAGATGCCTTGACAGATGTGAAAGTTACCTATGGCACTGGCCCTAACACACACCCATACCATCACAGATGCAGGCTTTTGAATTTTGAGCTGATAACATTCTGGATGGTCCTTTTCCTCTTTAGCCTGAAGGACACAATGTACATGATTTCCAGAAACAATTTAAAATGTGGACTCGTCAGACCACAGCACACTTTTCCACTTTGTGTCAGTCCCAGAAAGGCTAACAGCATTGTTGTTGTTGATATTTGGCTTTTGCTTTTCAGGGAGTTTTAACCTAGACTTGTAGATATAGCAACAGTGTTAGCTTACAATGGTTTTTGGAAGTGTTCCTGAGCCCATGTGGTAATATTCTTTACAGAATGATGTTGGTTTTTAATGCGGTGCCGCCTGTGAGATTAAAGGTCACAAGCATTCAATGTTGGTTTTCAGCCTTGCTGCTTTTGTGCAGATTCCTTCAGGTTCTCTGAATCATTTTATAATATTATGGACTGTAGTTGATAAAATCCTTAAATTCCTTGCAGTTGTACAGTGAGAGATGTCGTCTTTAAACTGTTGGACTATTTCTTCAGGCAGTTGTTTACAAAGTGGTGAACCTTACCCCATCTTTAAACGACAGAGCCTTTCTACCCTTTTATACCCAATCATGAACTGAGATGTCTCGAATCAACCTGTTTACCTGCAGAATGCTCCAAACTGGTGTTTTTAAATAATTCCTCAACTTTCCCAGTCTTTTGTCACCCCCGTCCCAGCTTTTTCACGTGTTACAGGCATCACATTTAAATGGAGTGAATATTTGCACAAAAAAAAACAAAGTTCATCAGTTTGAACATCAGTATCTTGTTTTTCTAGTGCATTTAATTGAATAAAGGGTCAAAAACTATCTGCAAATAATCTTGTTTTTTTTATGTGTTTTTCACTGTGTCCCAGCTTCATTGGTATTGAAGTTTGTAACAGAAAGACAAACAGTGTCTCACACCATCTTTTGTTTTTGTGACCAAAAGGCCTAAATAGCCAGCCTCTCAGACCCACTCCTCTTCTTCAGGGCATGTCCATGCATCCAATTACAAAGACAGTACAGTCCTTTCAGCTCAGACATGAGATTTGATTCCTGCTGATGGACCATGGCAGGTTTCTGTTATTCATGAGGCTATGATGCCATCTGGTGGAGATAATCAGCACAATGGGAGACTAAAAGAGCAGCTCCACGCAGGTACCAAAGTCCACCAGGTGGGGGTACTGCAGCCACAGATTGTAATTTCAAACTTAGGGTCCATCACTTGAGCCCTTTTCACTCATGAAACCTTGATATTTCTTAGAAAATACCAGGAAAACCTGCCCGAATGATTCCCGGACCCTCTTGGCCACACTTACCTCTCAAAACAGGATGTTTCCCCGCAGTTTGCATGTAGGTCAATGGAGGAGTGGGGGAGGGGGGAAATACAAGTAAAGCAATTCAACATATTCAGAATAAATTCAAATTTCATTCATTATTGTTCTTTGGATGTATTATCACAGCCTCCAAATTTACAAACGTTTGAGAAGCACTGCTCTAGACTGTGGGTACAATTTTACATTCGCAAGTTTTAATTCAATCAATCAATCAATCAATCAATCTTTATTTGTATAGCGCCAATTCATAACAAGTGTTATCTCAAGACACTTTACAATAGAGCACAAAGCTCTTCATATTATGGATACACATATATGCATGGATACATATATACATATATAAAATACACATATACATATCTATACAAATATATACATCCAACACCCAACATGAATCCATATAGCCAATCATGAATCCCTCCATCATGGCGGCAAGAAAAAACCTTCTGTTAAGCAGCAGGAAATCTTGAATGTGGACCCCAGTCTCATGATGAACAGCAAATCCACACGATGCTGTGTTGGGTGAGTGGGCAAACGGAGGGAGGTAAGTGGAGACAAGTGGACTAAAGTAAGAACTAAAGCTAGTGACAGATCAATGGACCAATCATAGACCTGTCGTCATCAAATTTAATTTAATTGATTACATATATTATGATATTCGGTGGAACCACCTTTCACCATCAAACCAGCATCAATTCTTGAAGGTACACTTGCACAGGGAGGAGGACTGTCTTATGTCCCAGGTCATGTCCTATGGCAAGATGGATAACAGCAATGACACACAATGTAGTTATACTACATCAGCAAGGTCTCTCCCAGGCAAATATTTCAAGGAAGACTGGGTTTTCAAGATGTGCTGTTCAAGCTTTCTTTGAAGAGGCACAAACAAACAGGCAGTGCTGAGGACTGTAGATGCAGGGGTCAACTGAGGAAACATAGTGCAGCGAATGAAAGACACATCCTGATTACTTCCCTTTAAACTCAGGGAAGATGTCCAGCAGTGCCATCAGCTCAGAACTGGCAGAAACCAGCAAGACCCATCTACCATCCGGAGAAGTAAGGTCAGAAGTGGTAGAAGCTGCGGCGTAATAGCCATACCTCTGACGTGTAACTCAACCATGCCCGTGACAGGAACTGGGGTGAAGAAAACTTGCAGCAGGTGTTTTGGACTGATGAGTCAATATGTGAAGTTCTTGGCTGTAGCAGAATGCTGTTTGTTTGCAGAACGACTGGAGAGCAGGACAATAATGAGGGTCTGCAGGCAACAGTCAGGCATGGTGTAGGTTTCTTGCAAGTTAATGGTATCCTCAATGCTGATAAATACAAGCAGATAGGTATCCATCATAAAATACCATGGGATTGGCCCCAAATTCATTCTGCTGTGAACAAAAAAATACAGCCAGTGTCATTAAGGAGCATCTTCAGTGTGCAGAAGAACAAGGACTCCTCTAAGTGTCAGTATGCCCCTCACAAAGCCCTGATCTCAGCATCATTGTGTGTGCCTCGAATGACTTGAAGAGACAGAAGGATCTGAGACAGCCATTCAGGAGAAGGAGCCATCAAAGACTGTCAACCATCCGCAAGCTGAAAGGACTCTATGTTGTCCCATATCTCTTCCTGCTGCTATACATCAACGTTTGATCCAATCCATCCTCCTGTACTGCTCCACCTGCATTTTTCAACATGTTATCTGTTAAAAACAAGGCCAAACTCACATGCCGAAACCACCACAGCTTCAAGAATAATTGGTCTCCCCACATGAAACCTTAGATTTAGACAACAGCCAGTGCATGCATTGCAACCTCAATAGAAAAGGACATCACACATCCACTAAGCAGATACAAAGCAATGAGGTTCAGAAGGGTTCACCTTGGGAAATGCCTGATCCCTGCTTCTATAGCGGCCTTGAACAAAAGTCCTCGCTGACCAGGCCACAGTGTGAACTGAGTGAGTGAAATGTTGACACTGTTTTGTGTTTCTGTTTTCTAATGTATGTTTCCTAATGTGTTTTGTTCTTGTTTTCTGGAGACGTCTGTGAAATGGAAATAGTGCTTAGGAAAAGAACCAATAAATTCTGAAGTCTGAGTCTACATCCATACATATTTTATTATTAATAGGGGTCTGGGTGAATTTTTTCCTAAAAAAGCACAGCTTGCGTTGGTTCAGTGTAAGATTAGAAAAATGTTCCTACTTCATTCACAAGGGGTGCCAAATCAACACAAACTTAAAGTTCCACACTGGAGCTTTAAGAATTCCAGTTTGCTCCCTTTTCAATCTTGCAACACTTTGCTGAAAGGTATATCAATCCCACTGATAATTTACAAATGTATCCTTATGAATAATGCATCACACATGCTGCAGTGGAATCTATTAAAAATCCATCCATTATCTATACCGCTTATCCTTTTCATGACCAGGATGGAGCCTATCCCAGCTGACACTGGGCAAGAGGCAGGGGACATCATGTCAGCAGATCTCAGTCCCACAGAACAAGACAGAAAAACATTCATCATACACTCACACCTAAGGGCAACTTAGAGTCACCAAGTTTCACCAATTAACCTAATAAGCATGTTTTTGGTCTGTGGGAGGAAGCAAACCCACGCATGCCCAGGCAGAACATGCAAACTCAACAAAGAAAGGCCTTGACCAACACAAGGAGTAAAACCAGCAACCGTCTCGCTGTATGTGCATGTGGCATGTGCACCAACCAGCTATGCCACCACTCAAAAAGTGCCCCATTCATAAAAAGGCTGCTGTTATGGACTTTCTATAAAGTCCACCCTGCAGCAACACAGGGATCAAACCAGCAAACTTCTTGGTGTGAAGCATGTGCACTACCTGCTATGCCATGATGCCACTCTAAAAAGGTATCAGTATGTTTTAAAATATTAAATAAGCTCTACTGCCGCAATTTTATAAACGCAAATGTGCATATTTGTTTCCAGTTTTTCTTTGTAGATAGACAGACCGATCGATAGAAAGGTAGGTAGACATACAGATAGATAGACAGGTAGATTCATAGTTAGACGAATAAAATCAATATAAGTAAAATCATTGGTCATTACACAATTTCAGCTTCAGTGCCTATTTTATTTATAATAAATAAATACAACAGAAGCTCTTAAATTTGTAAAAATCCTACTGATGTTTCACAGTGTTGATAACAGCCACTTTGAGGGTTTGAGGAGTAAATACAAATAAACGCTCACATTCAGAACGACAACACAACGACAGAATTGAACTGTTTAAGGTTCCTGTGGCACTTTTCTACTTGGCTTTTAAAGAGAGAGAAGTGGTATTTGTAGAACAGCTCACACAATATTGTACTTTATATTACACATTTACACAGCACTGTTGACGTGGCAGACTGACCGAGTAAATCTGGTACATTCAAATGCAGATAACAGTGTCAAGGAGTCAAGTTACTGGGAACTTAAACAAATATAAATAACGGATAAAAAACATAAATGGCTCATCTTTTTTTTTTTTTTACTTCCAAATGAAGGACGGCCTTTGTCACAATGGGACAAGAACAAGTGCAAATAAGAGCTTTAAATAGAAACAAGTGCTTTTATCAACATAAGTCAACAGCATTATGTAGAATTTCTCTATTTTCTGCTACTAAACAGAAGACATCAGTTTAGTTGTCCAAGTTATGACATGAACAGTCTATAAATAACTGCAACTGTCCAGGTCTTAAATTCAGGGTAAGGCATCTTTAGATGGCAACTTATACAGCCACATTCATCTTGACTCAAAATGTATACTAATTTTGTAAAGTTGGAATGTAAAATGCTATAGTTTACCTCGTAATTTAACTCACCCAAGACATCAAGCATCAAAATGAGCAAAATAATCCTTGATAGTGCAAAAAAATGCAGAAGTATGCAAATATCTTCATTCTTGTCAACTTTTCTTCTGCATATCTGAACTTAAATACTGTAGGTCCTGGCAGCTAAATTTTTACAAAACATTAGCTTTTGGTCTCTGATACATTCAGTTTTTCTATCAAATTTGGTAAAAGAGGGGCAAAACTTTGCTAGAAGTCATCCTTAGAAGCAAGTTATACTTTAGAAATTGTGTAATAATAACTGATGTTAATTGTATATGTTTTTTTAGCTGTGTATCCGAATCCCTCCTTTCAATTTAATCACTTTGCTAAATTCTAAACAACTCTTTTAAGAATGAAGTTGCATTTGAGCACATGGGTTGGCTTTTTGGAGCACTCTGCTTTCAGAAAATGGACTAAATTAAACAGTATTAAATCAAGAAATAAATAAAAGAGAAGGACTACAGGTAATGAACGGTGACTTTCTCAGAGGCACTCCTGTAGAGAGGTTGCAAAAAAAGGCGCTTTTCCAATAACACAATTTTGCATGATATGCTACTTTCTGTAACGGAGGATGTAATGTAATCAAAGAAAAAAAGTGTCAACAAATAAGTGATCTGTAACATCGACTCTTCAAATGTAAAAACAGAAAAGGAGCAAATGGAAGACCAAAATGTTGCATTTGGAGTTAAATTTTGACTGAACAAAATCAAACCTGTAACAATGACAAAGAGCTTCGGAACTTAAAGATAATCTGCTTTAGAGAAATGTGTTCATAAACTGTTTGATAATGTCTGGAATGTTTTATTCACTGTATAAAGTGACAGGATAAGGTCAGCGTTTTGGGATATGTTGTTATACGGCTACATTTCTGGCTTTCCCCTCTGATTCCCTCCTTATCTTCAGTCTGATTGGCCGTTCTGGCAGCCTTTTAAATACAGGTCGTCCTGTGACAGATGTCCGTCATATCCGTCCATGTAGAGGCTGCTGGTGCTGCTGCCGCTGCTGCTCAGGAACGTGCCGACCGCTCGGCCCTGACGAGCGTGACCCACGGCATCGCTGAACACTTTGTTGATCTGCTCCTCTGACGGCATCCACCAGTCAGGGTTTGAGGCACAGTGCATCCGGATGAACTCTGGTAGGAAGAGAAGTGTTCATCCTTAATGACAGGAAATCAAAGTAAGACTGGAGTAAGATCAGAATCTTGGTGTACCTGCTCCACCTTCAGGACCTTAAACGCATAGTGTTCCCTTTATAAAAGCCATAATGTCTTATCTGTGTAGACCCATCAGCAATCTGCAGCTATCTAAAGGGTTCAGCAGCTGAAGAGCCAGATATCTCCTTCTACAGGTAGTGACTAAAGAGGAGCTTAAAGAGGACAAAGAGTGGACCCATTCATTATTTATCAGGGGGAAAAGTTAAAGATGCTGCGGCAGTTGTGCTTACTCTGTAAATACAATGTTCAGTACAGATCCTAAAGAATTCTGATAGAGTCCTAATTTGGATTTTCTACCTGTGAAAGGTCTTCATCATAAGATAGTACATTGACTAAAACTATTTTTATCAAGTCAATTCTGGACTGCTAAAGGGCTGCTCCAGAATCTACTGCATAAAAATGTGGCAGCAGCACCACATAAGCATTGAAACATTTCTGTTGCTAAAGCATGCACAGACATTTTCATGTCAGGCTCTCTCTTGGGAGATCAATCCGTTATGATATCGTATCAACTGCTTGTTGCATTCAAGTGAAAATTGCTATAACACTTAAGAAATCAGACTTTCAGCACACAATGGTGCTCTCAGAATGGTTCTCAAACTGCCAAGATGGACAAGTGCGAGTGAGGTGTTTGTCACTTGTAATGTCTCCACTTTTCATGCTGTGCTTTGAAATGTAATGTACTGATTTATGTGCAGATTAACTGCTTCAGAAAATGACATTTTTATGTCACTGACTCAACCCTCGTTAAGTGATACTCGATATTTCTCTTGTTACTGGAAACACTGGAGCAAACGTCTCTTTGTATTTTAATTATTTTGTTTTATTTCCGATATTTATACTTTTATACTGTAATGATGTGGATTTTGAGTCTGAAATAAAGAGCCTATCTATCTAATGACAAATATCCATAATCTATCTATCTATCTATCTATCTATCTATCTATCTATCTATCTATCTGCCTTTCTGTTTGTTTATCTATCTATCTACTGTACGAAGAAAACTGGAAGTGAATTTGACCATTTGCATTTTCAAAGCTGCTGGCAATGGAGCTCACTTAATATTTTAAAATGATGCTGGTACAAGTTTAATCCATCCCACTGCAGCATCTTTCTATCTGTCTTTCCACCTGTCTGTATACCTGTCTGTTTATCCATCCATCCATCCATCCATCCGTACATCCATCCGTACATCTATGCATCTGTAAATTGGATCCAGTTGGAAATGGTTAAAATCGGTCTGACTGTAATAGGGCTTGAAGCAGAGGAGTTTCAAATTGTATCATCTGCATAAAGATATATTATGCAATTTAAAACATTCATGGACAAATTGAAAAGAAGCATCCCAAATACTGGACCCTGGAGCACTCTTTGCAGACCTACGTAAGGGTGACTTTACATTTCCTGCTTGTGTTCTTTTGGTAAGTAGCTGTGAAAGTTCCATGCAGTCATGTCCAAACCAACAGAGGACAATATGCTCAGTAAAATAGTCAACAGCATTAAAACCTTTGACATGTCAATGAAGAATGATGACTGGTCTTAGCCTCAGTTCTGGTCTTAAAAAGTTTTGGTAAAACACAAGGTTTAAGTAGTAATTAGTAATATAAAATACAGAAGAGTATAATTACCTCCGCCAACGAGCTTATGTTTTTGCCTGCGTTTATCTGTCTGTCTGTTCGTTTGTTTTTGTTCAAAATAACTTGAAAAGTTCTGAACGGATTTGGAGGAAATTTTCAGGAATTGTCGGAAATGGGATATGGAAGAACTGATTAAATTTTGGGGGTGATCCGGATCACCGTCTGGATCCAGAAATTTTTTAAAGGATTCTTTAACATTGCCAGATAGGACCATTTTCGCCAAAGTGGACCGAAGCTGCTTGGCGGAGGTCTGCGCTCTCTGAGTGCTTTTCTAGTTGAGAATAATTTCTCAATTATAACACGCACCCCATATTTTCAAGATTTTTGCCTGGAAAAACACTGTACTCAAATACAACAGGCCGTAAATTTTGCCCAAACCTTACTCTCTCAGACAACTCAAAAAATGACCTTTTTTTAAAAGTTTTAATCAATGAAATTTCAGTATTTTCACAACAAATACCGTACACGATTTTCTCTCTCAAACTGACGCAGAAACACCTTTTGCTTCACGCATGCGCACTTACTCGATTTCTGCCCGAGCATGCTCAGTAGTAGTGTACCGACCAATCAGAGAGCAGCTATCAACGTGCCGATGTCTTCAACCAATCACAGTGCAGCTATTTTTGCGTCCTCTTGCTCACAAGATGGCAGCGCTCTGTGTTTGCCTGTTTTCGCAGAGAAAGAGAATATTTCGGCTTTTTGTATCAGATGTGCTGCAATCGCGATGTTGGCGAGACGATGTATTTGAAGTATTTTGTTTGTACTCGTGTATAATACGCACCCAAAAAGACAGAGCTTATTTAAAAGCAAAAATTGTGTGTTATAATTGAGAAATTATGGGGTATGCTGAATGCTCTTTGTTGAGGTCTTGTACTGATTAACTCACCTTACTTTTCAAGAGCCATGAAGGTGACCAAGATAGAAGAATGATTAAAATTGGACAAATCTGCAGAATCTGATTGGATATAGTTGAAAATTTGTCATCGTGTCATATTTTAGATCTGAGGCTGAATGCATCCATATTTCCGTTTATAAGGTTCAATCTTATTTTTATAAAAGCATAAAGATCAAATGAACTGAGACTGCTGCCGAGGTCAGACTACATGATTAAGCTCAATTATGGCCCATAGGGTTTTGGGACCAATCAACCACGACAATCATTCCAGCTTGTGTATTGTGTCATAGTGACGGACAACAAAAAAACGGTCAGGGGAGCCTCAGGACTTCACGACAGAAAGTCTGGTATGTTTGATGTTTGTCCTGCTTTATACGATTTATTGCCTCACGTCAGGACTCCAATGAGAGCACAATGAACTCTGCATGTGCCACAATCTCCGATATAAACAGACCAAAGTTGTTGCCTTGAGAACTATGAGACAGAGAAAAAATTTGCCAAGCTCTGAGAAAAATCTCTGCTTTCTATGACTAGATTGCAAAAGGATAAATATTTGCAGTAGAGGAACGTTAGCACTTTGGTGAGTGACTGCTTGCATTTATCATCAAGCCAACATATCATTTATCATAATGTTTTAAATACAATCCAAAGTTTAGTGCTCTGAATACAGTATGTTTGTTTAATGTCTTCAGTGTCACCCTTTCTTCCAACAACACATTAGTCGTCTTTTATGCTTGTTGGGCTTGTCCCAGGGTGATTTTATGCTCCTGGTGTTGCCAAAAAAATGCCAAAAAAAAAGATAGTCCGACCTCAGCGTAAGTGTTATTAAAATTGTAATGGTAAGAATCAATAACTGAGTGGATAATTTACAGCATGTTATTCTCAATTGTACATCACGAGGGTTAAAAGTCAAGCGCTTAACAAACCTTGCACTGATCAAATTACAACACAATGTTTGAATTATTACTCATATTTATTTAGTGGGCTTATCAGGATGTTCAGCTCGAATAAAACAGACTCCCCCTTTATGAACATGCTCTCTTATCTACAGTCTCTCACAGTGTTTACCTCTGAGGCAGCTGACTTTGACAGGATTGAGCGGTCTCCTCTCCAGGCCTGGATCTCCTGAGTGGACTGAACGCTTCCTCTTTCCTAAACCGCAGGAGAACTTCAGCTCGTCCGTGGTGAAGACGTAACGAATCAGGTAGCGCAGCAATCGTCGACCGTCTTTCTTAGAGGAGTTTACAGCTTCATCCCACTGCTTGTTAGAGATGAAGAGAGGGTAGTTCTCCAGGAGCTGTTTACTGCCCTGCAGGGAGCAGGAGAAATAGTGATATCTGATGTAATAACTGCATCAGTGTTACCTTCTCATGCAGCCTAACGTGGCTTTATTTCCAAATTTGCAGTCAGGGTTTTGTTTTTTCAGCTTTAAGATGCAGCAAAAAGTAACAATATCATTTGATGACTATTTTACTGAAACTACAAGATATTTTAGTTGATTTTAAATGACAAGCACACACAAATTTTCCTTTCAGTTGTCCAATTTCTTGAAAAAAACAATGGAGGATTTTAGTATTTTGTTAAACACCAACCTCAAAGACAGTCTGTCGCTCCTCTTCCTGTCAAGACAAAAATTACTTTAACACCACATTTTCACAGCAATTTATTGTTTAATTAACACTAAGAGAAGGCTATTAATACAGTATGAGTATGATGTGATGTTTCAACACCCTAACATGTGCTCTTTAACACATTATTTAAACAGATTGTTAATAATAAACAGGTTTCATCACCTCAGTAAGCTGCTCCTCCGGCATTGGCTGGACCAGCTGGTTGTGAAACTCAAGAACAGTCTTGAAATAGTCGAGAACATTGTGACAGGGAACTGCAGGAAAACAGAATAATAGGACCGATTTCTGAAAAAGGACTGCAAGCATCTGCTGCGTCATTAAACAATAATAGCCCTGCAGTATTTTCTGTCCTCCTTAAAAGATCATTTTGGCCTCAATGTGAAGTTATTCCAAACCAAATGAGATACGGCTCAGTGCAAAATGGGTAAGATGAGGAGATTTAGTTTAGTTTGGATTCCAGTGGCACTCAACAGCTCTGAATGCTTCAGGGTGAGCAGGAAGGTTAATCAAAAAATGATTTAGGGAGCTGATGATGGACTGCCAGATTGGTTCCCCAACATGTACAAAGGCTTGTGATCTCAGTATAAAGTCCAACCTGCACTCTCTCTTTCTGCTACATTTCGTTCTTGTTGAGATAAAAGCAAAGTAACAAATAACAGATCAGCAAAACAAACATGGCAGTGGCAGTAAAAAGTCTTACTTCCGGAGCACAGAAGAAACTAAATTTTGACTTACAGTGATGAATGCTTTATGTGTTAGTATTTTTTATATGAGAAAGCTTTGAAATATTGGATGCAGGGACAATGTGTAATGTGTGTCATTCAATAGAAATATTTCTAGTAAAATAAAGGTGAAAATGAATTAGTAAATAAACAAAGAGGTCAAGTTGAAGGCAAGAGCTTAATGTTGAGACTATGGTGCAACTAACATATTTGTTTTTTATTTTAATGAACTGTTTATATCATTTTCTTATTGTATAAAATCTGTCAATTGATACCTCAATAGTTGTAAAACATCTAAGCCGATGTGAAAAATATATAAATGGCTATATTTCCTTTAACTAGCATCTTGAATTTGCTTGTATTTTGCCTACAGTCTAAAACCAAGATACTTCCCCTTGCCCCTAATCAGAAACAAAGAAAAGCAGCAAGTTACACCAGAACTGGAACAGACAAACCTTGGCAAAATATATAAATATAATGGTCCATCTTTTACTTTAACAATTAGCTAACTAGACAAATGATTTTTAGCTGCAGATGTCCGAGTTTGAGGTTCTTAAAGTTTAACAATCTGACACCAAACTGTATCAAATATTTTAGGAAACTGTTTTTTCTCCCTCAACAAGGTCTCATGAAGATGAAACAAGCTTCCTGTCATTTTTTGATCACTGTACCTGGATAATTCTCTAGCTTGTTTCGGAGCTCCTCGTTCTCCTGCTGCAGAGACAGCACCTCCTGCTCCAGCTCCAGGCAGCGAGGACAGCAGTTCTCCTCCTCCTCCTCCTCTGGCAGTGTGGATGACGGATGCCCGTACGACTCTGAAGGAGTTGGAGACCCCCAGCCCCCTAGATTGTGTCTGGGAGGGGACACACCTGAGCCAGGCTCTGCTGACGGACACTGCTCGTCCTCCAGACTCACAGACAGATGCTGCTGCTGGTTCTGGTTCTGCTGGGGTCCTGAGAGCAGATAGTTCTGTAGAGAGTCTGTGAAGACTCTGAGAACAGCAGAGGTCTGGTGTTGGTTCAAATGGCTTTGTGGGGTGTCCTCTTCTGGGTCTGTGGTGGAAGAGCTCTCCTCAGGTTTGGAGTAAGGAAGCCCCTGAACTTCACCTGGACCGTCTTCAAGCTTTATGCTAGAGTGAAAGGAGGAGGACGAGGAGGGCTCCAGGAGACGGCCATTGTTGAGGAGGCTGAGGACTCTGCTGCACTGCTGGGCGAAGGCATCAAGGATGAGTCGATTCTCTGTGGAGGAAAGGAAAGATCATGGTGTCAGAGGGTTTTAAGTTCATACATAGTTTTATTTGAGATTCAAGGACCTTTTTATTCTTATATTTCCCCCTCCATCCATGAGCTATTAAGGTTTGATAAGTTAGAGTAGGGGCTCCAAACACCTGCCACTGGGCAAGAGGCGGGTACCGAGCTGAGATGGTCACAAGATGCCGCAACACTGGTTGGATTTCGTGTTGGTGAATTAACTTTGAAAACAGAAAAATAACTGCAGATGGATGGCAAGACAGTTATCACACCTCAGGGTCATCACAGCATGCTACTCACAACATGTCACAGTGCATGTATGTGTTTTCATGTTGTTGAAGATGGTTTTGAAGACTTCTCAAGGGTGACCAAGTGCATCGTGGAGGGGTCAGCTCGGACGATACCTGGAGAGACTGGGCACGGGCCTGGACGATGGCTTTCAGAAGGCCAGGCAATACAGGGCCCGGGTTGATGCGATGAAGTGTCGACTCAGCATATGCTCCCATACCTGACCTGATTATCATTTTTTAAAAATGTGTTTATAAAAATGCCTGCCAAAGTTTTGACAAAATTGAATCCTAATCTCAGCACCCATCAACTATTGTCTGAGCTCTACATACTTTCTGGGAGCTGCGGGCAAATGTTTGGTGCTCCTGGATAGGGCCGTCAGAAAATAGAAACACTATGTAAATATATTGCCATGTTTTGTTGCACGATACTCAATTGATAATTCAGGGAGCAATAATGCAATTTTTGACAAGTAAGAAGTTGATATAAAGTCAGGACATTTGTCTCGTATTTTAGTCCAGCCTCTCCTCTCTGTCACAATAATTGTTTTATTTCTGTCAATGAATCCATATTGCAGGTAACATGCTTTTTATTAAGAACACCAAAAAGAAACTGATTTAATGCATATTATATTGTGGGATCTTGGTATTGAAAGATACCATCAAAGAGTGGATAGAAAGCTTGAGCACATAGAAAACTGCAGTTGGTCGTGGGGATTTTACTTTCAAGATGGACTGACTTGTGATGTCCAGCAAATATTCACTGATAGATCTGTGGGTAGTATTATTAATAGTTTAAGTAGTTTTGTGCTTTTTGCCCTTGTTTAAGTGGTCAGCCAAAGAGAGACTGAAGGTGTGGGGAGAAAGCCTGGGTGACAATTTGATAATCTGAGTTTTTATGCAGTCTGTAAAGACTGAGGAAAACATTCAACTAAGCCTATTAAGACCAATCTCAATCTTTCTTTATTTGTATAAATCCAGTTTAACAGGTGTTATCTCAAGGCACTTTGCAATACAGCAGTCTAAAGCCATACTCTTCATTTTATAGATACACATACAAACATACATATAAACAAATACACACACACACACACATATAATCTGTCCACATTTGTCTCTGATGAATATAGATACAGTCAATCAACCTTTATTTGTATAGCGCCATATTTGTTGAATATAAATTTGTTAAAGGTAAGGTGTCAAGAGGTCAATCTAATATTATAAATATTAGATTTTATATATAACATGAATACCTATAATGAATATAATCTAAAGAGGAATGATGTTGATTGATATAGCAGCCTCTAGCTGAACTGCCATTAAAATTGGTTTAAGTGGTCTAAAAGTATGAATTTATGTTAAATGATGTAATTTCTGTTTATGGTTGCTGTAGGATAAAGCACTTGGAGTCGAGCAGGACCACAGCAGCAGGTCATCCATGATTGTTTGTCACGGTCATACTACTATATTTGTGCTGTTGGCAGGAACTACCATGTATTTAATTTTGTTGATCCCTCTAAAGTTAATATCAGGGACTGTAATGATAATGGATTGGGGTTAAAGGAATGGCCATTTCATTGTAATTGTACTTATTGAAGCTTTGTAAGTCCACAGCAGGCAGTCTACACCAAGGATCCCAGGCGGCCTACGAGACCAAGAAACTCCCTGCTGGAAGGTGACAATGCTCATCCATGGTCTTTGCATATTTTAAAAACACAGAATTTATACTTTGACGACATAATGCTCCTCTCTGTGCAAGCGGTATAAGATCAACCAAAATATACAACACAGATATTAATTTGCCCTGATCAAATTTGATGCCCCTCCTCCAACAATTTCAAGCTTTATGCTTAAAGACTTGGAATATTAAAAAATAAACTGATCAACTTTTAAGACATTTTAAGGATCCGTGGAGATCCTGTGCGTTGGAACTTTCTCTGCTGGTAAAGTTCAGGCGTGTATAGGAGCTGTTTGATTATATTATCTTAACAGTTTTCTCATTTGCTGAGAAGGAAAAAGTGCACAATGAAGTTTGACTTAGCTCCACGAAAAATCTGAATCTTGAAATTGGCTCAAGTGCTTTTACAGAATGATTTTCCTGACCCTGTAAAGTATCTATCTTCCAGCAATTTGGATTGTGGTTATGATCAATCAAACAGCAAACAAGAGGACACATGAGTGATTCTGTCGTTCATATTTCACTGTGTCCGATTATGGCAAAGCTTATCACTACAGAAGCATACAGTGTTCTTATAGAAATGCTGCTCGTTTGTGTTGATGTATTCAGATGTCAATAAACTGTAAAGTGACAGCATACCCACTGTGACCAAACTGAGGCGATAGGAGAAAATCAGCACAGTGCTATTGTCCAGAATCAGCCTCAGTGCATAGTTTCCCTGGTAGTCTGAGCACGTCTCAATGAGGTGATCTCACACATACCTCCATGTAATGATTATGAGTCCACTATCCTCACGCACACACACTCACACATAAATATACGCACGGACAAAATGAGTTCCAGGCGGCCGCTGCTGCGTTGTCACTCGCTCAGACGTGTCTATCAGCCTGGCGCAGATGTGTCGCATTTATTAATATGCGTGCTGTCTCTGTTTACCCGTCGAGATGTAACTGATATCATTCGCCTTCGCCCCACACACACACACACACCCTCAACACCACCATCACACTACCCCTCCCCACCCTCCCCTTCTTCTCTCACCAGCCTGAGAGCCTCATAAAATTTCATTAAAAACAACACGCTCTGCAGAGGCAAATTTATGAGCCCCATTTATTTTAATCACAACTCTTTGGGAAAGGCCTCTCAATGCAATTTGTGTTATTGTGTGCTCAACTGATTGCAGAATCTGCAGGTCTCTCTCCATGAGAGGGACATCAAGATTTTTCTTCAGCCACAAAAGGGACCAAAGTTGCACACAAAAAACACTTGGATGTGCCATTGTCAGTCATAATGTATGGCATGTTCAGCTGTGATTGGATGATGCTTCTTGTGTATTATGGGCCCATTCATTAAAGCATTGGGAATGTTATTTAGCGTGATTATTTCATGAGTGAAATCAGACCAGAATTCATGCAAACAAAGGGCCATCATCTCAAAAAATCTGGGCTCTATACTTACACAAATTCAGGCCAGTTTTGTTACATTAAAGTGAGTTTCAGCTATTAATGCCCGATCCATGATCAGAACTGGCATACTTCCTGCTCCAGTTCGTCCAATAGGAGCTGATACAGAGCTGCAGGGCATTGATTGATCAAATTTGAAGCTGCAAACCAGCTGCAAACGAAGCCTCTGTTGCCAGCATTGATAAAGAGTTTATAATCTGATTAGAGGATAAGATGGCTAATGTTTAATTTTGTAAGCGCCACGATTAGGTTCATCGCTTTCATCTTAGTGTTAGTTCCCATGGACCCGCCCTGCACACAGGGAACACATTTCTGCCTGAGCATGAACAGCCCTCTAATGAACCGCAGCTGAGGAGGAAAAAATGAACAATGTGCCTCAACCGGAGACTGTGCGGGCCCTCTGTGCACACATGTAAGGAAACACACCAGGAAGTACACACGTTTACACACATGGGCAGACAATTACCCAATGTAATTTTTAGCACATGCACACTGGAGATTCAATCATGACTGCTCTCATTACAGCGGCGAATCAATCACTGTAGATGGGGGGAAAAAAAGGAAGAAATGGGAACAAAAAAACATGAAGATCAAGTGATAGGGCAGAAAAAAAAAAGATTTTTGATTCTGATGATGTATTGTTTTGCCTCATATTCAAGTCTTTGGCTTTGTTAGTGACTTTACGTGCAAATTTTTGCAGCAAAGTTCAAATGAATTATGCCTGTAGTATGAGTATTTTAAACACGTTTTAGTGCAAATTTTATTGATTACGCCTTGTCAAGTGAAATCTGTCTGTCTTTCAAGGGCCTGAGAGATATATTTCTTTTGAAAAATATAGATATGTTTTAAAAGGTTAGACAGTATTGTTAATATTGCTATAGTTATTGCATTAAATCAGGTTAGATGGTAAAATAAAAATGAGTGGCTCTTTGTGTTTAAGATCTCAGTGGAGCAGAATGGTATTTTAGTTGAGAATGCAAAAACAGGTGGCAAAAAAGTTTAAG
Source organism: Cetoscarus ocellatus (assembly GCA_037902135.1). NCBI lineage: Eukaryota > Metazoa > Chordata > Actinopteri > Labriformes > Labridae > Cetoscarus > Cetoscarus ocellatus. Next base: position 97,630 of record JBAMNC010001020.1, read on the forward strand.
ACAGACCTTTTCCATCTTTAACATCAGTGACAATGATAGCTTGTAACATGGTGAGCTGCAGCCCCAAACGTCAAGCCGCTGCAGCCCTCTGCATCGCCACAATACTTCCTTTGAGCTTCATTACTGCGTCTTTTTACCTCAGCCAAGGAGGTTATGTTTTTGCCGGCGTATGTTTGTTTGTCTGTTCATTTGTTAGCAAGATTATGCAACTGCTGGACCGATATTTTGCTGAAAATTTCAGGAGATGTTGGTAATGGCCCAACTTAAAAATGATTAGATTTAGGTGGTGGTCCAGATAACCGCCATTGGAAAATGATCGTTTTTGCTTAATAACTGTCCAACTAATAATGATTTCAACATGATCCCAAGCGCTCAATGTGGGTTTTGAGGGTCAAGGAATCATATTATGATGCTAACTTTATCATGGAGCTATTGCTTATAGATGTAACAGCAATATGTGAGCTACCTTGGCAGAGTTTTGCGCTCTCCGAATGCTTTCCAGTACCGTGAAATAATTTTACTGTAACATTGAATTTTGCCATGTAGCTAAAAAGTATTAAGATATGGATTTTTGTACATATAACTTAGCCCTACTCTCCATCTGTCTGCCAGTCTATCCATGAACAGATGGATAGACTAGCAGGTCGATGTCCAAAATCAAATATGGCAAAATATCATCACGTACTTGGAGATATGTGTATTGATAGGTGTTCTAAAGAATCGATGTGGATCCTAAACGCTGTGGCACCAGTTGTTAAATAGACCTTGAGTAATGTAATCTATGGTGCAGTTTAAAATATGGCAGTAGAGGCTAATCAACTTGATGCAACACACTTACCAGTTTTAAAACACTTCTGGAATCTTTAAGGACCTGATATTTAAGTGTATGAGCTGTAGACTGAAAAAGAACAAAAGTTGTCAGGAATGCTTTTAAAGGTGTCGTCAATGTCAACAATTGATGTGTATCGCAATATCAATCATACTGGGGCCTCTGTAGTGGGATACTTATTGTATTGTGATGTTGCCGGAGATCAATGCACTGTGATATAAAACTATCAAATTCAATTAAATTATCAAATCTAATTTTAAGAAATTTGAATTTTAGCACCCAATGGAAAAAATCTGTATGTATCTATCTATTTATCTATTTTTCCTTTCCTGATAAGTTGACTTTTGTATTGGCCAGCCAATTGTCCCTCCAAAAAGTAAGATCAGTTTTCTGACATTGTTTTCTTATATAGCATAGCAGTGTTACTGAACTGAAAAAATCAAAATCAAATGAATAAATAAAGAAAATTATTTGATACACGCACAGCATGTGCCTATAACTGACAAATAATAACTTTATACTCTGATGTCTCAGTGAATTTCTGTAAAGTGTAACACATTTCTCTGTAGTATCGTTTATATGTGATGCCAGAAGTGCTGTACCAAAGAAGACCCTACTTTAATAGGAGCAAATGGAGCATGACCCCAAATCCCACCACCAGCACCAACTTCAGTGGCAATTATCCTGCAGTAAACACTGCATGTAGGGCAATTGTTATTCATTCTCTATGGCAGTGATTCCCAACCAACGGTACACAAGCACATTGCAGGGGGTACATGGAAACATTTAAGAATTTATTTCCAACTTGGAAGTACCGAGATAAGCCTGTCAATAAAATTATAAGTGTGCACTACCACTAGTTCCCCCGAGGAAACAATAACTTGTGGCACAGGTTATTTTCTTTCACAGACACTTCCTCAGGTGTCGCTGTAAATAGACTGGTTTCATTCAGTTATTTGCCAGGACTTCACCGCGAAAGAAGCACTGAGGCCGCGGTGGGTCCGGAGATGTAGAAGTGAATCCATATGAATCCATTTGAAAAATCCTCAACACGTATGAGTGAGGGGGTACTCGTGATAAGACAAGAGACCCAGGGGGAACACAAGACTAAAAAGGTTGGGAACCACTGCTCTATGGTATACACACTGTATGTCATATGTAGGGACTATATTCATACAACACTTCATCTGAGCAAGGTTACTTCATTGGAGGGGGCTTTAAAGATATGGGACAGATCGAATTGATTGTCATCTTTTACCACATTTAAGAGTGTATAATATGACAGTTTCTTTAATTGTGAGGCCCAAGGCTAAGAGCAATATAAATACCTATCAATACTGCATAAAGATGCCGTATAACCTTAAATACACTTTTTAATGGTTTCATACAAAAATACATTTTGATCGCCTGTCATCAAAGTCCCTTCCCCCCCTAAGAAAAAAAAAACCCCTCATATCTCTCTGCAGCGTGCTCCACCTTTCGGGATGTTTTTAGATTTCCACTGAGGATGTCATTGGGGGAAAAAAACACACCTCCAACTGGGAGACACTCCCTTGATCAGCCTTGGTCAGCTCCAGTGGAAGGAATATGTCGAGTCATGTTTGTGCAACCATAGTTAGCATCATTGCAAAGCCCTGAGAGGAAAAGCCATACCGACTTATTGAGAGGGGGCATGGTCAGACACAGCTCGTGAAAATTTATGCTAGAACATCCTGTTCTGAGAGGGGCCAAGACAAGGGGTTTCAGGAATTCCAAAGAAGACTGTTGAAGAGGTTTTTAGATGAGAATCTCTAAATCTAGACTAAACCTCTAAAAGGAGACTAACGCTGTAATACAGTCTCCTTCAACATAAATGTTCCTCAGTGTCTTTCTTCTTCAGTCTCCTCCCCTTCAGCATCAACACACTGATGCATTCAGGTCTTCACTGACCAAAGCGGTGCAGCAGGTCTTCTCCTGACGGTTGTCTCAGAACTTCTGACACTCTTTCCTTAACTTCTGACACAGACTCAAAACCTGATCCTTTGAGCACAGATTTGATCTTATGAAAAACAAAAAAAGTCCTCAAGTGAAGAGGGAGGGTGATCAAGCTCTGTGATTCACTTGTGGGCCAGACACTGCTTTAATGAGAGCGTGAGAGTGTGAACTGGCGTGTTGTTTTGATGAAGAATGAAACCACTTCTCCACAATTGTGGTCTTTTTCTTGCAGTTTTTCTGAAACCTGTTTTTAATAGTACTGATTCACTGTTGACCCCTCCAGAACCCACTCCGCCAAATTGATACCCTTAATGTCAAAGAAAACAACATGACCTTGAATTTGAACTTGCTTTGTGCTTTCTTCATCCTTGATGACGATGATGTTTTCAAATGCATTGGCTGGCTTTTTGTCTGAGGATTGTATTGGAAGATTCTAGTTTCACCATGTAGTCACTCCTTTGAAAAATGTGGGTTTCCTTCAATTTGTCCAAAAGTCTCCTCAATTTCTTTTACATTTTGCCTTTTGATAAGGAGTCAGATGATCTGGGACAACTTTGGCACGCACTTTTGTCATGATCAAATTTTCATGCAAAATTTGTCAAACTGTCTCTTTATCAACGGAGACCATTTCTGCTATCATTCTTAAACTAGGTTGTTGATCATTTCAAAAGATTTGTTTGGTTTGTTTAATGTTTTCAGAAGTTTTAAATGTGCATAGACGCCCTGTTATTTCATCTGGGACATCCCCTCTCTACCTTCACAAAATCTTTTGTGCCATTCAAACACAGGCTCATGTGACGTGTCTCCCACACACCTCAGTTAATGTATGAAAAGATCCGGCTGCTGTTTAGACCAAAAATTTCAAACTAATTTGTTGCTCTACTTCAAGCTAATTATTTTACGACCCCCTGGCAAAAGCATATGCGCTCCAATCAGTAGCTAGCCGTGAACTAAAGATGTCACATACTGGAAATTTACAGCAGCTGTGTGAGAATACTCGACCTTCAATACAAAACACTCAGTGAGACTGTGACCACATGGTTTTACACTCATATGCACAGTCTTATTATTCAGCAGCCATACCTCAGATGTGACCTTTAACGCGATCATTACTACTATAAAACATGCATTTTTTGACATATTTCTTTCCAGTTAAGCCTCAGAACCCCATAAATTCAGGACAAACCCATATGCTGTCTTTTCTGAGTGACAATATTTCTTATACTCACATCACAGTTTAACATCTGAAAGTACATTTTTACTTTGAAATCAACAATATATACCAGATAAAAGTAACATCAGTACTAATCCACTATTTTCTTCATTTATTTCTCTTTAAAGCTAAACTGCTTTCATACGCTAAGAAGGCATGTGAAAACAAAATGGGGCATTTCAAGGGGTGAAAATGAAGTAGGGTGTTCAGGTCCTTCACAGTGAGGCCTCTATTCTAATGCTATTTATGCACTGCGGGCACCTTATTTACTTACTTACTTATCCTTGTCTAGTTGTGCCTTGGTTATTTTTAAAACCAGAAGTCTGAACCATTCCAACTTTGCAAGAATAAACTAGTTTAATTGTCCAGTTACTTATTTGTGTGCTTCAATTTTCTCATACAGTGGCAAATGCTGGAACCTTAAATGGCCCTTATAAAACTTTTGAGTTTACTTTCTTTCTTTTGTTCTTTCTTTCACGTCTGAGTTCATTTGAGAAAAAAAGGTTTGTTGCTGAATATATGGAATTCCAATATTGTTTCAAATGAATTATTGCATAGTTGTTCACTCATTATTATTTTTAAAGTAACATTTGGAAAGCAATAATGGTGACGTTGATCATGGATGACCCTCCGACTGTTATATTGTGGAAGTCCCTGATCTCAGAGGTTCTCACCTTGTTAAAGTTTGGACACTATGTTGACTGAAGGACTCATCTTTTTCTGCAAAAATGGAAAAAGCCACTGGAATGGTTGAGACTTGACTATAACTTAGACCTATATAAATAATATAGTGGACAACTGGAGCATTTTTGGATCTTGAGTAATGAAAGTAAGTGCATCTGAAGCTCACAAGTTTGGTCACTTAACAGTGTCCTTGTTTGATTTTCTTATCTATGTCACAAAATGTAGTTTATGATTTATCCAGTCTTGTAGCTGCATTATCATTATCATGTTTTTGTGTGTGTTTACTTTGTTCTGTTGAAAGTGAATAAAATAAAAAAGTAACATTTGTCTTTTAGAGTCTATTTGAAAATTAACTTAAATTAATTACCTTCTACAAACCAATAAGATATTGCAGCACATGTTAAACTGAATTGGAAAAGCATAGACTGATCTCTGTAAATGGGAACAACTAATAAGAATCAACACATCTGGCGACTTTCGGATGATAAAAGTATAATAATAATAATACATTTTATTTCAAAGCACCTTTCATGAGACTCAAGAACACTGTACAGCATAAAACAACAACAACAATAAAATCAACAATAAAACATTAAAATCAGCAAGACACAACTGACAATGACAGGTAAGGGAATGAACGTGGCCAATTCATGGAGTATGCAGTCCTGAACAGGTGGGTTTTGAGTCTGGATTTGAAGAGGGAAAGAGAGTTCAGAGTATGAACACTCAAGTGAACAAAAGCACCAAAACAAACTAGTAAACTCATCACATACTCTTACCAGTTTGAGACCCACCTGAGCTGATCCCGTAGGTGCAGTCAGGGGAGAACCTTGGCTCTGCTCTGCCGCCGCTGGAGCGCCCCTCCTGGGTACCCGGGGATGCTGTGGCCGCCACGCTGCCTGCCGGCGCAGAGGTGGATGTCGGGACTCTGCTGCTGGGCCTGCTCTCACATGGGAAACGATGCTGCTGCTGCTGCTGCTGCTGCTGCGAGGGAGTCTGGTGATGCTGCTGGCTGCTGCTGATCGCGACACTGCTGTGTTGGAGCTGCTGCAGACGCTCCTGCTGCTGATGTTGGTGTTGGTGGTGATGGAGGGGCTGGAAATGGTGCGTCTGCTCGGGATGGAAAGTAAAGTGATGCCCGTCGCCAAACAGGGGCACCTCCACCACATTAGACCTGTCAAAGCGCGTCTTGCCCGCCCAGCGTCTGCTCTGGAAGGTTTTCAGGGTGCTGTAAGGACCCCGCTGCTGTCTGCACATTTTGGGGGCGCAAGGCCCTTCGTCTGCGGGGTGCATCTCTCCATCCATCCCTGCCTGGTGTCACGGCGCGGCGCGGAGGACGGGGATCCCGGTCGGTGCTGGCTTGTGTGACAGGCAGGCAGCTGATGAGTGGGGGGTCAGGTCCGTCACTGTCTGGCTCGGTTTCCCCTCATACACACTGTGAGGAGAAGGGTGGGCTCAATTACTGACAAGCAGCCGCGCCAATCCCCAGTCGGGAGCGCCGACACCGAGTCTCCTCCAGAGGGGGATACAGGCGGGACTTGTGCGCCGCTGCCAGCCTCCTTTGTAGCCACGCCATCTACTCACAGAACAACGGGGCGCTACGGCAGTTGTACAATGTAAAAAAAATGAAAAGAAAAAGAAAAAAAGCACAACGAGATCGACAAACGAAGAGGCAGGGGCCATTTTGCTACTGAGCTCACAGGGAAGCATCAAAAGAGCAACAGAGCGAACATTAAAGAGAAGACTGGAGCTCAGAGCAGAAAATATTACCATTAAAATACTTCAATATCATCATGTGAAAGACCTTTAAATCTACAGCCTTTTAATTAATGTTAACTTCAAATTACATGGCTTTTAAGGCTATTACTCTAACACAAAAACATGGTTTTGGCCCTCACAGTGTAGTAATTTTAGGTTTTATCATCAACCATTTTAAAGCAGTAAAATCCTCGTGTCTCAAGTTTAATTCAAAACTTACCATCATGTTAAATAAATCTTAAAGCTGGTCATGAAGGTTACTGGAAACCTGAAAGCGCAAAAGTTTGCCCCACCACACGGGGGCGCCACATCAGTAGTTTACAGACAGCAGGTTTGCCTCAGGCCTGGTGGAGCAGCTGCCTGAGCCTGACAAAGATGAAGGATCCTTTTCAAAGACTTCTCATAGAAAAGGGTCTAAACAACTGCATCAACGAGCAAGGTTCAGTATATTTAAAACCCATATTTACTTTACCATTACAATAAAACAAGCCCCAACTCCAAAGAAGTTAGGACGTTGTGTGAAATGTAAATAAAAAACAAATACAATGATCTGCTAACCTTTAGCAAAAAGTAGCATACTTATAGTTCATTTTGTTACATATACTTGAATTCAAGTATCGCAAGTATACTACAGACTATGTGCTTGTAGTGCACTAGAAAGTATACAAATTGAATACTTCTTTTTACTAAATAGGAACATTTTTAAGTTTATAAAAGTATACTTTCAAGTATACAAGTACACATATATTTGCTACTAGTGTACTAGGTATATACTTCTAGTCCACATTAAGTTTATTGAAGTATACTTAAAGTGTACCTTCTAGATACTGCCATTGTACTAGTTATATACTTCTAGTCCACATTTTAGTGTACTGAAGTATACTTTAGGTATACTTTTATGAACTAAAAAAATCCTTTTTTTTTGCCATTTTACTAGTTTAAACATTATAATTTAAGCATACTTGTAAGTTCTACTTTCTTGTAATTCCCCTTCATGCACAGATTTAACAAAAAAAGTTCTGTATCACAGTCAAAACTATGACAGACTGAAGAAGAGATACAACAGTGCTGTATAGCCCGGGAAAATTCATTATGTGTCCGTAGATAATATGCTTATACTTTCTTTTTAACAGAGTAAGGTTTTTTGGCTCATACTTTTACATGTTTCGACGGAGCTCTTCTGCCTTCGTCAGAAGTGTCATCAGACGGTAGTGTGACGTGTCTTTTTTTAAGAGCCAAAAAACCTTACTTGTCTGTTAAAAAGAAAGTATAAGCATAACAGTGCTGTATGCTTGAAAGATGGTATACTTTGTTTAATTAATGACTTGGTTAATTTTAAACGAACGTGTTCACATCACATTTCTGCTTTTTATCCATGTGCCAAACTATGTTGTGTTTTAGTTGAGGTACTTACTAAATCAGACATGCCTGTATGTAAAGATTTACAGATCATTGTACAAAGTACTTTCATATATGAGGTTAAAAACAAACTGTTAATGCTGTCTGGCCTGGTATGAGTAAAACAAAATGTGTTCTTGTTCAAACAGATGACGCTGTGTACATAACACCATTGCCAAATCCTTATGAAAGGGACTAGAACTTGATCAATAAAGTCAAGTCAGATGTTTCTCTGTTTATGTTTTTAAGGTACATAAAGATATTGCAATTGAGCACACATGCTATTTACAGTAAACTTTAAAACTCCAGCACTATATGATCTTGAACATGTAAGTTTCCAATGGGGTAATACCTCAAAGCAAATGTGTGTAATGAAAAACATTTGTATTGTGCTAAATTAAATGTAAGCACAATGACTTGACCCTATTCTGTACCTGGATCAGGGTATACTAAGTATTAGTACTTTGTGGCAGAAAGAAGTAAAAAGTATACTAAAGTAGAAGTTTTAGTATTAAAGTATAAGTGTAAGTCTTAGTATTAATGTACTGAGTCTTACACTTATCTTTATAGTTTCCAGTATAAGCAAAGTATACTTCACTATACTATTCTTAAGTATATAAATTATAGTATATAAAAAGTAAACTTCAAGTATACTGCCTCAGTATAAAATAAGCATACTCGTAGTACACTTGAATAAACTACTTTTTGCTAATGGAATCCTTGTCAACCTATATTCAATGTAATGGACCACAAAGGCAAGCTATTTAATGTTCAAATGGACACATTTCCATTTTTTTTTTTGCAAATACCCTCTCATTTTCAATTTGATGCCTGCAACTTGTTCCAAAAAAGCTGGGACAGGGGCATGTTTACCAGTGTTACATCACCTTTCATTTTAACAACACTAAATAAACCTTTGGGAAGTGAGGACACTAAGTGTTGAAGCATGGTACTGTATGTGGAAATCTTCCTGGCTCTCTTTCTTGGTTACTGAATGGGTGACAGGTGTGGATTGCAGGCAGACCAGTCTAGTACCTGCACTCTTCAACAACAAAGCCAGGCTGTTGTAACATGTGCAGAATGGGGCTTGGCATGGTCTTGGTGAAATAAGCAGGGATGTCTCTAAAACAGACATCACTTGGACGGCAGCACATTTTGTTCAAAAACATAAATGTGCCATTCAGCATTAATGGTGCTCTCACAGATGTGCATGTTACCCATGCCATGGGCACTAACACACCTCCATACCATCACAGATACTGCCTTTTGAACTTTGATGCAATAACACCCTGGATGGTCCTTTTCCTCTTCAGACTGGAGGATAAGACGTCCATGATTTTAAAAACAATGTGAAATGTGGACTCGTCAGACCACAGCACACTTTTTTACTTCCTGTTAGTCCGTCTCAGATGAACTCAGGATCCAGAGAAGCTGACAGCGTTACTGGAAGTTGTTGATATATGGCTGCTGCTTTGCTTAGTAAAATTTTAACTTGCACTTGTAAATGTAGCGAGGCAGAAATGTCCTTTACAGAATTATGTTTTTTTAATGCAGCAGTGCTGGAGGGCACAAAGGTCACAGGCATTCAATGTTGTTTATTCGGCCTTGTTGCTAACACTAGATTCCTCCAGATTCTCTGAATCTTTTGATGATATCAAAGTTTAATCTCCAGGCACAAACCTTGCATCTCCAAAATTGCTATTTTACAGGAAAATTTAAAAGAAGCTCTACTTCTGAATGAATGAAAATTGTATTGTCATGATTACATTATTCTGTACTTTCATTTGGTTAAACGTTTATAAAACACACTAACATGGAAGGTGGCCAATAGCACAGTTTTATGAAAAAGAAAGAAAAGATAATAATAAAAAAAAATGGAGATACGAGGTTTGTGCCTAACAGCGACAATATTTTACTTACTTTTTCCCAATTTTGACAAATGCATAAAGCAGAATAGCATAATGCTGTTATTTTAAGCATTTATTTTAAACTTTCTACTGGGCCATATTAAGGATACATGAGGGCTGCATGTGGCCCCTGAGCCACCAGTTGCCCACCCCCGGCTGAAGACAGGTGGGTAATGCCTATTTTCATACAGGAGCAAAAACATCCATGACACCAAAACTCAATGTCTTCAGATGGGCTGTTTTACAGAACATTTAAATTATAAGTTGTTACAAGTTTTAATAGACTATTATTGTTATAATTCACACCATATTGCATAAAATGTAAAAAAAAATAAATAAATAAGTTTAGCTTTCACTAATTATAACATTTATATATTTTTTTATATTCAGATTTCCTTCCCAGAAACTGAGTTCAATTTAAAATGGTCAAACAAATATTACAGTAACATAATCTGCCTGAGTCGGACAGCACACATTTAAAGCTTCTTCAGTGTAAGTGGTCAATGACAGGATTTATCATATAAGAAAAGCTCAATAATCCCAGTATACCAGACTTATGCTTAAAGGGAACTGAAGAATTTTGGTTGCAGGTTGGGCAAGACATGTAAGAGCTCTTATCTTTTCATGTGGTATTTGAAGTTTTTTTTTTTAATTTAGGTATTTATCCAAAGGGTCAAAATAAAAAAAGAAAGGAAAGAATATCTGTAGACATCTGTATTTCACAAGCAAAGAGAATAAAAGCTTTAACTTGGGAAACAGTGGGAGAGCAAGCTTCAAACTGTGAATTTTTTTGGACAAAACAAATTGAGAAGAGTCAAAATTTTGATGTTTGTAAAATATCTGTGTTATGTCCAGTACATACAGGATAATTAACTATAGGAATGCAGTGTTATGTGGAGTTAACACTTAAAAAGTTAAGAAAGATACTCTGAGAAGGTACATTTCCAACACTACAGTGAAGTGTTGATCATCAGTCTCACTGTAAAGTGTTACAATTTCATTCCAAGAGGGTTAAATAATTAGACTTCATCAGTGTGAATGTACCAACTCTCTAAAAGAGTTAAACCAGCTCTCTGTGGTGTGGACCTATTTAGACTCTTTAGAGGAGTATCTATTTACTCTGGTAGTGTTAATCAGACTATACAGTTTCTGCTTTTTATTTACCCTCAGAAAAAAAAACACTTGTAAAGATAAACAAGAGCTATTCCATAGTATCTGGGATCATTGTTGTGATTAACATTTGTTGTGATTTAGGACTATACAAATAAATATTGATTGATTGATTGATTATCTTTATAGGGATGGGTATTTGTGTAATGCACTTGAAGAGGAAAGAGGAAATAATTCACATCAGTCACAGAGGTAATCTCAGCCCTAACTAAATATACTGAATAAGTATTCTAAAAATGTGTTTATCGGTGATAATGTTCTCCTTTTGTTGTTGATTTTAATTAAATTCTGTCATTTTAAATGTGTCAGCTTATAGTTATATTCCTGAACAATTTTATAAACTTTGATTTTTGTAAAAATTTAATGCAATTTATTATATTAATTGAAGGGAGGTACAAACTGTATGTTTTGTGTGTTTTTTTCAAGATAAATTTTAGCCATCTTATTTAGTTAATAATGTATTATTTTTGCACGTACTTTTTTATTATTGAAACATAAGAAAACTCTATAACATATAAAAATAATCAGTCTGGTCTCCGCACTGAATAACTGGCACATCTTCATTTCAATAACGTGAGCGCGCACGCCCCCTTAATGGATGACGTGCGCGCGTACTCAAACTAAAGCCACAAAATCTGCAGCCCCTCACTGAGGTGGGCGCACAACTTCTGCTGCAACACCAACAACGAGCTGCAGTCACTCGGTGAGGAGGGGGCCGGAGAGGAGCCCAGCGCGGGTGTTTTGCTCTGAAACGTGGACATGAGAGGAAAATTTAAAGTTTATCAGAAAGTTTCAACTCAAACTTTTCTTTGACTGAAACTTGGTAACTTTGAGCCCAGCGAGGTTTCAGTGGAGGAAAGATGACATAAGTTTCCCTCTTCGGATGTGGTTGCGCTTCCCGTGAACCAGCCCCGATGACGACCCTCTAACCCGGCTCGACTCTCTCGGTGGTCGCGGAGCTGAAGCCCACCGGACGCAGGCAGGGATCCGTGAACCTCAGCAGCTCGCCGGGATGGTGCGCCTGCTGAGCTGCCTGCTGCTGGGATATCTGACCTGGAATCTGCGGATATCGGACGCGCAGGGGGAGTACTGCCACGGCTGGCTGGACGCTAATGGGAATTATCACGATGGTTTCCAGTGTCCGGAGGATTTTGACACCACGGACGCCACGGTGTGCTGCGGCTCCTGCGCGCTGCGGTACTGCTGCGCCGCCGCGGACGCACGGCTGGACCAGGGCAGCTGCACCAACGACCGCGAGGTGGACAACACGGAGTACGCAGCACGTAAGTTTGGAGGGGTACAAGTTGTGTTGGGGTCCATTACTTTGTTTTACACCCAATATTTCATTCTATTCTTGTCCAGAGTTGATGTTTAGAGTTATAGCCCACGACATTAAGGTGGACTTGTGCTTAAATTCAATCAAAAGGAAACCAGACATCACTTTTATGCATAAAACTTGAGAATTCTACTAAATACAACTCACTGAAAGGGATTTTCTTTTTTGTTTTGTAAATCTGTAGCAGTATCCACCAGCAACACTGTGTTAGGATTTTGTTTCAATTATGCAATAAAAAATAATTCAATTAAATAAGCTGAAGTGATACTAATACTTGAGACAAATGAAAGAAAAAACACAAATTTAATAAACTTATTGTGTTAAATCGTTGGGAAATATGGACAAAAAAACGCAAGTTGATTATTTTTAAGATAATTATACAGCAGGGGGGCAGAAAAGGGGGGAGTTAGGAAGATCTTACAGGGGCCCCTACAAACATATGAAAGTATCATTTTTTTAAGTATTTATTTATCACCTTTTTGATACAGGTAATTAAAGCTTTATCGTCTCTTCACATAAAAAATACCAATCTTTTCTTGTTTGAAGTGGCACAAAATGAATAGTCGGCATTTTACCATCAGTTAACTGCCATAAAATAACTTTTGTATGCAAAAAGATGCTATTTTGAACATTTATTAGAGTATATATGTTTATGTTTTGTTGTACCAAGTAGTGCGCTAAAATATTTAAGAACAGGTTACAGAGCAAGACAAATGTATAATCTGTCAAAGTTATGAATTCTCTAGGGTTAAAATCAGATAATCATAAGCGCTGATTATATGGTAAATAAAACCATTTTAAATTATTTTATTTTATTTAACCAGCTTTGTCCCACTGAGATCAACAGATCTCTTTTGCAAGGGAGACCCGAACAAGAATGGCAGCATCGCACAGTTTCATCAAACTTTACACTCAGACTCAAAATAGCAGAAGAAGTGAGGAAACAATTTTCAGTAAGTCATCAGTTAAAACAATGACATTCAGAAAGTCTGGCTTCCAAAGTTAAATGCTTGAAAGTAGGGATGCACATCGGCTCCAGTTCAACATTGGTATTTTTACAAACAGCGTCCATCAGCAAATGAAAATAAGAACAGATATCAGTTTTCAGATGTTTATTTGTTGTGTCATGATGTCTGTTTTCATGATCAGACAGGAGAAAAAGTTGGCATTATGGGAGAGATGCACCAACAGAGATAATTAGAAAACATCAGCATCCCCGTCGGGCCCTGATTTCCACAATCAGTGCATCGCTACTTAAAACGGTCCAAATGACAGGAAGTTCTGCATAAAATAAAGTTTAATCCTAAGAGTGTTTTCTCCTCTGTTTTGTCTTTAAACAGAATAACCTGGCTCGAATAATTATAAACGGTCCATTAGAAATATAGATTCTGTCATATTTGTTTACCAAATGGAGTAACAGATGCTTGGTTTGACTAACTGTGCAGAGCTGGGGTGGAACAGGGCCCAATGTGATATCTTTTCATGTGCCCCAAAGTTTCTGGCAGGGCCCCTGATATAGTAAATGGGTTTGGGGTTCTATGTCGAGGAATGACAAAAACAAATCAGTTCAGAGTCCAGTTGACCTGGTCTCAAATGCAAACACCAGTTTTATCATCAGATAGCTGAACATAAAAACACCTGTTTCTCAAAAATCTTAGAATGAAGGTGCTCCACGAAATAAATAAAATATTGTTTTCTACGTGTATTTCAAACAATCTCTTACAGATTACGAGGCCTTGCGTGTCTTTTGTCCAAAGACTCATTTAAAAACTCTCTTTGTTTTCAGGCCCTGTTGTGGCGTAAGAAAAGTTACTGGTGAGAGAGAACCTCTTACATACTATGTTTGTGATAAATGACAGTATAACACTTTTACACTTTATCATAATAAATAGACTTTTGGTTTATAATTCAGTTAAGCTGCTTTCCTTCAGAAGTTCAGATGTTGGTTATTTTTGTCCCCCTCTGAAGGAGGGGAGTAGACGGATTACACACAGGTTAAAATGTTTTTATAAGTGCAGGACTGCAGATGATTTACACATCAACAGAATCTTATGTAAACTTTTGTTAGAATATTGATAATAAGCAATTGAGTTCTTCTTTTTAAAATAATTCAGCTCTTTTTCATTGAAGTATTTCCCTGGACATGCCTCCTTATGTTTTGCCTCAAAACAAATAAAACCTCAGGATCTCAGTTTTTTTTTATTTTGACAAAGCTGTTTTTCACATGATGATGCAATAATTTCTCAAGGTCCTAAAAAACATCAACTGCTTGTTATCATGGGAGATGGAGTAAATAAAATGTCTGCATGCTCCATCAGGACCCATTATAAGGTTTTAAATATGCTTATTTTGGTCTGCTTCTGCTGAACAGGGATGGAAAACCAAGTCCATTTGAGAATCAATAACAACGTACAAAAGAGATCGATATTAATAGTCGTTTTGTTCATCAAATCCCTGATTAATTCCTCCTGCTCTGTTCTGAATGCTTTGTGAATCAGCAGAAATTATAACACAGAACTAAAACATGTAATTGTAGGAGATATGGCAGCAGTGGGCTAAATTGTTGTTAAATTTTCAACAAAACAACGTTATGTGCAACACTAGTGGATTTAGCAGCTTGCAGAAGTATTACCGTCATTTCCCGATTATAGCACGCACTCGATTATAACACACACCATATTTTCATGATTTTTGCCTGGAAAAGCACTGTACTCAAATATAACACGCACCCAAATTTTGCCCAAGCCTTACTCTCTCAACACAACTCAAAAATGACCTTTATTCAAAGTTTTATCCAATGAAATTTCAGTATTTTCAAAACAAATACATGACTTAAACAGATGCGAAAACACCTTTTGCTTCACGCATTCGCAATTACTCAATTTCTGCCCGAGCATGCTCAGTCGTAGTGTACCGACCAATCAGAGAGCAGCTATCAACATGCCGATGTATTCGACCAATCACCACGCAGCTATTTTGCGTGCTCTTGCTCACAAGATGGCAGCACCCTGTGTTTGTATGTGTTTTCGCAGAGAAAGAGAATATTTTGCCTCTTGTATCAGATGTGTTGCAACCTCGATGTTGGCGAGATGAAATATTTTAAGTTTTTTGCTTGTACTGGTGTGTAAGACGCACCCGAAAAATTGGAGCTTATTTAAAAGCAAATAGTGCGTGTTATAATCGAGAACTTACGGTAATCTATCAGGATTGACGTGAATATCAGGAGTGACGTGTGTTTGATATTGTTGCCACTGAAAACATACAGTGGACGGCTTTTGCTCTCCAAATCCAAAGGAATCGATAAGGTAATCGTTTAAGAACCGGATCCATGATGGCATTGGTGTCATTAAAATCATATCAATTCCCATCCCTACTGCTGAGTCATGTTTTGTTCCATTTCAGGTCTAAATTAACCTTCAGTGCAGATTTGCCTCATTCCATCTCCAAAGCTTCAAACTGAAGTGATTGTTTCTGCTCAGAAAAAGGCCCGGCATTTCAGTGTCTCTTTAAGTAAAAAGCAGCAGCAGATACAAAAGCAGGTTATTGGGTTATTGTGCTGAAGGTCAGAGGTCACTGCAACCCGCTGATTAACCCAGACTTAAGGTGACGGTAGGGCTGGGCAATTCTGCCTAAAAATAAAATCCCTGTTTTTTTCCCCATAATATTCAATTTTTAATCTATTTCTGTGACATTAAAATAACATAAATCAAGCTTTGCCTTCTTGTTGTCAAAATATATTCCCAAACCAAACAGAATTTCCCTCTTAAAGTCAAAGTGCATGTCATAAAATGTAGATTTAGTTTGTCTACATAAATACTGAAAGCTGAGCTATTTTCACAGCATTGTAACATAAAACTCTGATCAATATTTAATCTAATTTAAAAAACAAATATTAGCCTAACCATGTGCTTGTTCAAAACCTGACAGGGCCCTCCATAGTAAAAACTGTACATTTTCAGTATTTATATTTTTAAACACTGCAACACCTGACAATTGGAGTACGTCAAGAAAAAAAATCTTGATTTTTACCTCCGCCAAGGAGGTTATGTTTTTGCTGGCGTTTATCTATCTGTCTGTCTGTTTGTCTGTTTGTTTGTGTTCAAAATAACTTGAAAATTTCTGAACGGATTTGGATGAAATATTCAGGAATTGTCAGAAATGGGATATGGAAGAACTGATTAAATTTTGGGGGTGATCCGGATCACCGTCTGGATCCAGGAATTCTTAAAGGATTCTTTAAAATTGCCAGATAGGACCATTTTTGCCAAAGTGGACCGAAGCTGCTTGGCGGAGGCCTGCGCTGTCTAAGTGCTTTTCTGGTTAATTTATAAATCTCCCTGCAGAAAATAATTTGAATTCATTGATTTAATTGATATATTTCCAAGCCCTATGTGACGGATAAAACAGTTTAATCACCTTTGAGTTTTTTTTCTGAAAGGATCTGCTCATCCCAATCACTTTCTATGTGCTGTTGTCCAGATGGACTTGAGCTGTACATCCCAAAGGTTTGTGAAACAGTCCATCTGATGTGTCAGGTTTGGTGTACACTTCAACGCTTTTTATTGAACCAATTTAAGTAGTTCTTCTGGAAAACTTAATTTGTGATTTCTTATTAAGGAGGAGGTTGAGGATCCTGGGCTAGACCATGTTATAAAAACTGGTCTAATGAAATCAGGCTTAAAAAAGGCTAAATTTTGCAGAATGGACCTTAGAACAAAATATTTGACTGAACAATGACAGACAAAAAACACAAATATTACAGAAACCCTGGAGAACATCCAGGGTTCATCATCTTACTCTAGAAACATGGACATTTGTTTTTTAGGAGATCTTGAACAATTACACAAAAGAAATGAGAAGCGGCTCACACATAATCATTAAAAAGCAGCTGTCAAAAATGTTGAAAATTATCCTCTCTTGCACTGATAACAAATCCTTGAAAACAAACCTGGATCCACATCTGTCTTTGGATCACCACCAGAATCTAATCACTTCTTCCTTGTGCCAAAAACAACATTCCCTGAAAATGTCAACAACACAATCTGTTCGTAACTTTTCTAGTTATCTTGCAAACAGACAAACGGACAGACAGACAAAGGCAGTAAATACATAAACTCTGAAGTGATAACCACTAGTTTTACACAACCAAAATGTAGACAAAATAATTACGGGTAAAACTAGAGGTGCACCGAGAGCACAAACCTTCGCCAAAGCATTTCAGACACTATTTGTCATATCTCAATATGTTAACAAATCCTATATAAAATAGTCCTTGATCCTTAATCACTCTTTCTTGTGTCATGATGAACATTTCCTGAAATTTGCATCCAAACCTGTTCATAACTTTTCAAGTTATCAAACAAACAGACTGACAAATGCCGTCAAAAACATAAAATGTTTGGTAAAAATGTTCATGGACACTTATTAGGCCTGTGCTCAAAATATCAATACGGCAAAATATCGTCATGCACTTCTTGCCGAAACCTGTATCGATACTGATACTACAGAAACGGTATGGCCTCAGACGCACCGTTCAAAACAGTATCAAAACAGCTAAAACAGTGTATCAAAGTGTAAAAGGGTATCAAAACAGCTGTTGTTGATACACCTTTGGTGATGTTATCGATGGCACAGTTCAAAGTCAAATCCAAACTACATGATGAAGCACGTTATAAAATTTACTTACTGTAACTTCTTGTTTGTAACACGCACTTGATTATAACATGCACCCCATATTTTCACGATTTTTGCCTGGAAAAGCACTGTACTCAAATGTAACATGCACCCAATTTTTGCCCAAACATTCTCTCAGACAACTCAAAAATTACCTTCATTCAAAATTTAAATAAATGAAATCTCAGTATTTTCACAACAAATACCGTACACGATTTTTCCTCTCAAGCAGATGCGGAAAAAACCTTTTGCTTCACGAATGTGCAATTACTCGACCCCTCGCTCACAAGATGGCAGCGCCCTGTGTTTGCATGCGCTTTCGGAGAGAAAGAGAATATTTCGGCTCTTTGTGTCAGATGTGTTGCAATCGCAATGTTGGCAAGACAATATATGATAAGTATTTTGCCTGTACTCATGTATATTACTCACCGAAAAATGAGAGCTTATATAAAAGCAAAAAAATGCATGTTATAATCGAGAAATTACGTTGAGTCTAAAATCTTTCAGGACCTAAATTGAAGTGTCTTGAGTTGTAGAACAATCTTTTAAAAATTGCAATGAAAAGACAAAATTAAAGTTGTAGGGAATTCTGATAAAAGCGTAATAAATCATAATTTGTGCTTATTGAGATACATAACGTATCGTAGCCTCAGCATTAGGATACGTATTGTATTGTGAGATAGCTGGAAATAACCAACCTTAACATTTATGTGCAAGGATGAACGCTTAATTTACCACATTTTTAAATTCAACCACAATTTTCTTATGCCGCCCCTCTTCCCAGTATTAATCAGCTGTTCTTTCTGAATCTGTTTTTATCGTGACCCCATCTGACCCTCAGTCACTCTGAGATTACAGCCCGTTTTAGTTGGCAGACCCTTAAAAATATTTTTAATCTAATCATTTGAAATCTTAAAACACAGATTAGAATAAGACTTTCTGGATCACACTGTAATAAAGTTTTCCAGAGTAAACACACAACTTTCTCACACAAGTCCTCTCATTGTGCTGCCAAATATTAAACACATTCACCGTGACAGCTCACTCATTTAGTAATCACAACAGCATGAGGCAGACACCCATTTTCTTTGGCCTCTTTAAACATTTAACAGACTCACAGTCACATTAACCCTCTGTCAGCGCCGACACTTCCAACAATACTTCAATTTTAGACATTTTCTTTCAATTTCCCGTCCTGATAAGGGCTGTGGCTCTAAATGAATGAGCTGTGAGCGCGCAATTTCCTATTTTTTGCCTTATCAAAATAAATAAACATTCACTGATTTCCTCCCAAAGTCTGAGCAAGCTCCACAGAGCGAAACATGAGCTGAGCGTGTTGTTCAGCGGGAATGTGTCTGTTTGCTTTTGTTGATAAAACTATAGAGGCTTTAAATTAGTTCCCATATGAAACAATTATTTTTAGCTTCAATATATAAGATCAAACTTTAATTTTAACCATTTCTCCCCCTGTTTTGAACCCTATGATACAAAATGTTAAGTATAAAGCCCCAGTTAAGGCTAATATCATTTTCAATCTTTGAAAATGCTTTAATTTTAACAATGAGATTTTAAGGTTTTAAAAGTGCTTGGATTTCTGATTGGGTGCTTCAAAGACCTTGAGATTTGAATTGCTCCGTCTTACTGTTTTATATGAACTCAGTCGGGTTAAAAGAGAAGCAAAAGTCTACATGTGTCACTTTATGAAACAGAAAACTTTTCATTTTCCTGCATTTTGTCATTTTTAATAGACTACATTTAAAAACAAGGGGCGCAATTTCAGTTTAAGGAAATAAAAAGGTTAAAATGTTTGTTTTCACCCTCAGTTGATAGAAAAATTCCTGCTGATATTTGCAGTTGATATTTTATTCTTACATATTCACCATATTTTATGATGCATTAGCAGGAATATTGGCAAAATGAATGAACATGCCACAATGCTCCACTTTAAGACTATTTTTCTTGTTTTTCTTTTTTTATATAAATTTATGTATAATCAATTTGATAACTTTTTCATTAAATGATTAAGTCTTCTTTTTCAGACATAAAATTAGATTTAAAAACTGTATTTATAAAAATTGGGAAGCAAAACAATTGGTTGTTAATTGACAGAGAGGGGTGGGATTAAATAAGTTTTGACTTCTTCTCACTCCTTTTCAGACATGTAACATTTATCTAAGTGCTAATTTTCTTTTTTTCGTCTGTACTTTTATTTTGCCTGTTGTTATATGTTTGAAACAAACTTTTCATTCATTCATTCTTGTCACGAAATCATAATCCAAAGTCATTTTGTTTATATTCATCACTTAATATCTGCCATTTAAAAAACCTTTCTTATTTAAGGTAGAAACAAATGGTTAATCTTGTTTTACATCTGTCATTAAAACAAAATAAACTGTTAAGGAGAACAGGTTAGCTCTGGTGCAGGCAGGACTTTGTGTTCTTCATAGAAAACATATTATATATGAGTATCTGTTTTGGTGTCAGCTAACATAAGTTTTGAAAATACAGGCAAATAGACACAGACAAAAGCTCAGTAATGCAGATCCCTGTACAAAACATTATTTTAGCTGTTAAAAGCATATCAGCTGTTTTAATATGAGGAGGAAGTGAAAAAATCATTTGAAGTGTAAAATCATTTGATTTGATCAGATGGAAATTAACCCGTGGCTATAATCTGGCACATTTACATGTCAATGTTCATTAATGTGCACTGTCCTCTATTTAAATAAATCAATAAAATAAATACATTTGTACAAATTCACAACTTACAACACGAAAAAGGGAAAATTGACCTAATAATTAGAGTCAAAACTCCAGGTATTAACAGAGTCAAGTGATACATAAAAAAGTGTATTTTCTATTCTGTAAAGGCTTGTGTGTAAACAATGACTGAATAATATTCATGAAAACTGTTATCTGACTTACTGGTGTGTCTTTAAATAAAAAGCTTAAATTAGACTTCTTCTTTACAACATTATTTTCTGTATATGAGCTCACAACAACTTATAAACAGAGGGGGATACGAACACAGATAAATCTTTAAATAGGTGTTACAAATACTAAAAAAAAAACCTGTAGAAAGTAGTATTGCTCAGTTATTATGGACAGTATGAGTCTTATGGTATTTTAAAATGAACACAAGAACTGTAAATATAGACCGTGTTTGAAAATATCAAATGACTTGCAGCTCTCTGATGAAGGGATTAAATCAGTCGTCCTATTGGTGCTTTAAATGTCTGAAACTTAAAATGCTGTTTTAAGGTTAACAAAGTTTTTGGATTTCAAGTCAGATGATATAAAATGCCTGAAGCTGTTTTGTTTCTCTTGTGCTAAAAAGTTGTCTGTAAGGGACACTCAGTTATTAAAAAAAAAAAAAAGGGGGAAGGTTTAGTTCGAGAGGGCGCTGTTTTAAATATTTGATCATAAAAATTCTAATAAACCAGCTGAGGAAATAATAAAACACCATTTCTCTTTCCAACATCATTTCTTTGGGACATGACCAGGGGGTTGGGCCCCTCAAAGGACTTGTAAATGGGCCCTGCTCAGATGCCATTAAATAACATCAACATGTAGGAAATGCTGGCGGCCTCACAGTTGTTCTGTACCCACAAAGTCTGGGCTGGAGTCCTGGAGGTGGCTGACCCTTTGGCTCCTTTACCACATGTTTGTCCACATGTTTTCTCACCAGCCTTTAACTCTATCAACTATCCTGTCATTCAAACAGAAGCATAAAAAGTCCTAAAAGCAAATATATGCAAAAAAAGATAATAATAATAAAACATGTGCATGTTGGATACGTGCTGGGAACATTCACCCTGAGGGCAGCTTGGGAGCAAAGAAAAAATTAGGGATGCACGATATTGAATTTTTGCCGATATCCAATATTTTTTAATTCATTATCACCAATACTGATCTGGTCGAAAGCACAAGCTCTATACTTAAGAAAAAACTGACTTGTTTCTTTCAGTGTTACAGTATATTTTTGGGAGGAACAGAAGTGATGAGAAGTTGCATCAGTGTTTTACATTTGTTTAATTTGCCGATATTCCAGCTGATATATGTATGTGTGCCTGATATATCGCCTGTAAATATCTGCGAAAATTTCAATAATGGCCAATACTGATGATTAACTTTTTAGGTTGATATCGGCCAATACCAAAATCAAGCTGATAATATCATGCATCCCATGTTGCTGATTTAAGTCTGGCTAAAAATGATAAACATTATTGTACTAACTGTTGAATTAAATGGCCCCCAACCACAAAATTAATGTGGGGCATTTTATTCTTTGAAACATTCAAAGCCAAAAAATACGCTGTAATAATTAAGTATTTGAAAATAAAGGAAAAGTACCGCCTAATTTTAGGATTATGTCTTTTCCAACCTTCATGGGCCCCAGAAGACATCCCCTTTTACCCCCCTTATGGGAGGCCCTGAATGGTTGTGCTGGTAAAAATAAATCGGCCTTTAAAAGTATATTACATGGGGCCCCACCTCCACTACCCAAAGGTGCCCGATAGATTGGCCATCACTGGACGATTTTAGTTTAAAAACTTCTGATCGGTTGATAGAAATGGCCACCTGTATTCACCTGTGGATTTACCTCACCTCTACCTGTGGATGTCATCCTCTTGTCTGTTGCTCCTGCTGTTCTGTCCTCCTCTTAAATAAACTTTAGCAGAGTATTAATTCAGAGTTTAAGTCTAAAATTCACGCTAAGACCAGCAGGAGAAAAGCTAACCGGCTAAGCTAAACTAGCTAAACACTGCTCCAAACCAGATGCACGTTCTGTTTGGTGATGCGTTTGAGCTCCAGGTGGTAACGCTGTGATGCGTTCAGGTTCGCTTGGTTAAATGAGAACTTATCGAAGCTAAGAACTTGATGTGTTGAAATGTACTGTTTATTACAGAGTATGAGATTGTTTTTTTTGGCTGAACCTGGAATAAATTATGTTGTGTGGGGATGAAATTTGCTTGCTGGATTGAAATAATAATTATAGTCTGTCAATACTTCTGTTGATTTACATGAATAAAACTAAGTAATAAAAAGTAATCATTGTGCCTTTTAGATGTCCTTACTAAAGGGCACTGCACTGATCATCAACTGGTGGCCCTGGGGCTACATCAGGCCCTCCACAGCCTCCCATTAGGCCCCCAGAATATTAACAAATTTAGACATCTGCCATGATTATAGGGGTATTTTTTGCTGATTAATCCTCAAAACAACTAGGATTTAAAGATGATTTGTATCAGAATTGTCTTCCTATTTGATCTGTTTTACAGGAATGCACCTGTCAGCCATTTTGGCCAACATATAAGTGGGAAAACGAATATATCAGAGTCAAACCAAGAAATTAAAATTCTGAAAGAAGTGGTCAAATTAGACCAAAATTTCTACATATCTTTAAATGTATTTCCCTGAGAAGCTTTTTGTCCTACTTTTTTGAGCAAACACTGAAGAAGTGGTTAAAATAAAACACAAAACATGATTGGTATCAGCCAATCACATACCAGGTGATCAGTGATCAGAATTTGCCAAAAAAAAAGCCTGACTGGGGCATCCCTAGTCTTAACAACACCTCCATGGTCCAAAAAATATCTATAAATATCAAACATTTATAATTGTGCTAAGAGATCACTTTATGCATTACTAAACTTTTCCCTAGAGGTTACCCAAACATTTTCTTCCTCTATTTATGTAAAGAAATCTTTGGAGACTTTTTCAACTTTAAAGACAAAGTACGGTTTAAAAGTAGAATATCTAAAACTTTATTGCAGTTTAGGGAATAATTGTTACTTCAAAGTGTATCCAGCTTTACGGCCCTTTGACCAAGGCTACCCAAATGAAACTGTCTTGCATTAAAACCAACGAAAGATTAAAAAAAAATGTTTTAACCAACACAATGAAACAAAAGTCTCCCCCTCTGTTGATGTGTGAAAAAAATATGCTAAGAAATGACAAAAGTTTAAAAGACTGCTTTCAGCCATAGGCTCTAAATACTGTACTAACTTTAAATGAAATTGTATCGTATTTCATTCACGTGTCAGAATTCACTGAGAGGAGAACAATATGTTTGGAAAATATTATCTGTTTAAATATAAGGAGTGTGAAATATGCTTTTTAGAGCAGGGAAATAAGCACCATATTAACATTATCAAGACATGGTACCAATCTGAATTCATCTCAGTAAATAAACAACTTCTTTACAACTTTAATGTTTTCTGGTGTAACAGGCTTGCTTTCACAACTTTTAAAGCAGTCAGATGAAGCAAAAACTGCTAACTTTAAATTTATTTGTGTAATTTAGAGGAGAACAAGTTTACTGGAATTCTTTTAGGTTCAGAAAACACATGTTGCAGCTGCAGGTATTGTATGAAACAAGGAGAAAAGCATAGGCTAGGACACTAAGCAAATGCAGTTTTATCTCTGCAGTCTATATCCTTATCACAAAATTGAACAATGTTATCACACACTGCATGCTTCTCTCATATCGTGCAGGCCTATTCCATATGAATATATGTACTTTTGTACTTTAATAAAGTTATAAACAGACTGGGCTGTAAGGTGCTGAAAAAGTTTGTGAATTCTCCTTAAAAGTGCTTAAATTTGTTGTTGAATATGTTTCAAACCCTGTCTAATGCTCCTGCTTTCCCTCCACTCTCAGAGCCGGTCTATGTCCCCTTCCTCATGGTGGGCAGCATCTTCGTGGCCTTCGTCGTGGTCGGCTCTCTGGTGGCCGTCTACTGCTGCACCTGCCTGCGACCCAAGCAGCCGACTCAGCAGCCAATCCGCTTCTCCCTGCGGAGCTGCCAGGGAGAAACCATCCCCATGATCCTCACCCCAGCCCCTCCAAGCCTCCGTGCCCCTTCAAGACAGTCCAGCACGGCGACCACCAGCTCCAGCTCGGCAGGCGGAGGCAGCTCCATGCGGAGGTATTCTCTCGGGGGTCAGCAGCAGCAACACGGCTGCCTCGTGTCTGCAACCGTCTCCTCTTCAGCCTCCACCCCCACTCAGACCCCTCAGACTCTTCCTCCACCCCCACCTCCCCCTTACACATCCCCACCTATGTCAGGGGGCATCCAGCACTCCTCCACCCACTCCCAGCTGCAGCTCCACCAGACCTCCCACCCCTCTCAGAGCACCGGGTTCCTCCTGCCGCAGCAGTACTTCTTCCCCCTGCAGCCCGATGCCTTTACAGCCACCAAGGGCTTCGCTGACTTTGGACAGAGCTGACAGCGCTCCCAGCAGAGGAGGCGTGAGGATTACAAGATCTTTGGGCGGTGTAGTGAGAGCAGGAGAGGATAAACACACTGCCGCACAGCTGGTGGTGTTTGGGTGGAAATCCAGGGCCAGCTGAAAGGACACAGAGAGTGACAGAGTGCGACAAAGCTGCCATGGCCCGAGGCACTTCCTGCTCTGCACCACAGGACAGAGACAGAGCTGAAAGAGGCGGACGACTCTGATTCTTGTGCACTTTTATCTTATTTTGTAAACAGACCTCACTGGCTCACATTCTATTTTTTATACACACTGTTTTAGAAGCTGAGAGACTAAAATGTCCAGTTTTATTTACCTTCCTGAGAACAGAAAAATGGCACAAGCAGACTTTAGAGACTGAAGCCTGGTTTATACCTCTGCGTCAAATATACAGCATCTTGATCGCTCTTTCTTAGGCAGCCGTGTGTCTCTGTAGCTCAACAATTTTCTTCTCAACACACTAGTCGGCATTGTGATCTTTTCCCCACTCCTGCAACATTGTCTTTTTGTTTGTGTACAAACAAGAAGATCAAGGCAACAGAATCTAATCCTGTCATGTAGGTGTTGTCGCTAAGGTACAGCCAATTAATCAGTGATTATTACAAAGACAAAAGAGAGGAGACAGTGGAAGAAGTTGTATTTACAAGAACCGAACCAGAAGTAGTAGACAGATATGGGGATTTTTTTCGTCACTGAGGCCCTGTTTACAAGACAACGAAAATGACGAAAACGGAGAGTGTTCATTGTATTTTCACCTTCCATTTACACAAGAACAGTGCCCAGAGTGTCTGACTCCGCAAACTATTGAAACCAGGGTCCAGAGTGAAAAGTTTTTAAAACATTCTCGTATCCGTGTTTCCGTAAACAGGAACCAGCGTTTCCCCCTGAAACGCTGACGTGAAGTGTATGCGCAGTACTCTTTCAGATAAAGGTTGAGCGCTCATCCCAGGAACAACAACAACAACAACAACAACAACAACAGCTTCGGCCATCTACCGAGCAACATGTGTGCTGCTTACTGTGGTTGGTTCGTAATCCAGACAAATATATCCAGACAGATTTGTCCTCCAGAAAAGAAACTCCCTCGTCTTTGTGTGTCCACTCGCCATTGTTGTTTATGAAAAGTTTGTCCTCAAGAGCATACACGTGTTGTAACACTGCTGTTTCACTACAAACCTACATCGCCAGCTCTGGCCTGGCATGCACGCAACAGTGTTTTCAGTTGTTCTTGCATCTCCGAGTGAACGCGGAGCGCAAAACGCAAAGGAAAAACCTTTCTGTTTCTGGTGACAATGTTGTCGTTTAAACGGGGCCTGAGAGACACTGAAGAGGAAATGCACCTCTGATACCTTGCCAAAGTTAGACTTGATGAATTTGGTTCATTTATTTAGTCACACTTGAGGCCTCCTGCTATTTTTCTCACAACTTGGTCAATTTGTGAAGTTTCATGTTCAGCGAGTTCATGCTATCAATGAAAGCACTTGTTGGCCGTAGATCACAGTCAAAACATTCAGCTTGATTGTTACATAGCCCCCTGTTTTAATAGACAAAAGGCAAAAGAAGTACAAAGACAATGAATTTTGAGATAATGTGCGGAGAAAGATAGTGTTCGAGCTGTAGTGTGATGATGGTGAGTGAATACTCAAGCTTTTACAGTTGTTAAACCGTTGATCTTGAAGAGACTGCAGCTCCTGAATTTAACAGTGATGATCCACAAATTCCCCTGAAATGTCCTCACCTAGGTTGTCTTCCTCTATTTTTATTCATTAAAATATGCCCTAGGTCACAGTCAAGGATACACAAGTGGCAACCACGGGAGCTGAAAATGGAGGCCCATGGAAGTGCCAAAACATGTAGTACCCCGATTGTCCACTTGAGGCTGGCTGCAGAAACCTGACACAGTAATGACTGTATACAGGGAGAATGCGTTTTTTACAGCCTTAATACACATCTTCAGAGCCTGGTTCAAAAAACAGCTTTAAGCTAAAAGTATAATACATGTATGTACTCACACGCTGAGGAGGGAGAATATTTTTTAAATATCCATATTTCATTTTACTTTTATTGATGATTTAGTGAGAATTTCCAGTTTTGGAAATGCAATGTCACTATTAGTCAGACAGCATTAAGTCCTGCCTCAACACGGCCTTTCTGTCTGTGAGTAGATGGGACTCAAGTTCGGTTGAGGGGACATCAACTGCGCTCAAAAAGGCTCCTGTTACATCAAATGGTGGATGTCACATGGCTTTGTACAATTATTTTACAGTCTATGGGGTAAATGTTATTGGATCAATATCAGTATCAGCAGATGATTGCCTAATATGTGTCACCAGATATGGAATTTGTTGCTGATATTTTGCCACAAATATAGGCCATATATATCCCTATATTGGCTGTAATATTGGCCAAATGTCCTTATGCACCACAGTGGTTTACCCCATCATCATGACATCAGTCTCCACTTCTATAAATTCAAACATTAAATTATACATTAGACCCTTCCTGGTCTGCTAAGTCTCATCAGCCCTTGTGAGTATTACGCTGTAGGCAGCCAATATTTATTATCAGAGATCAGAGAGGCTCCAATCTGGTTAAGAGCAGTTTGGCTAACTAATCCGATACAATTAGCTTTAAATTGCATTTATGTCTCCCTTATCATTGAGAGAGGCTGATCAGGTCAAGTATACAGCAAAAAAATTGTCCAGTGTGCAAGTCAAGAAAACACTCAGAAACAGTCCAAATGGTGCCCTGTTTATATAACATGGCGTGGAGTTAGTTTACAGAGTGATGTGAGGCTAGCATTAGCACTGTTAGCACTTCCTGTCTTTACATTTTAACAATCACATTTGCTAAATGTGGTTACTTATTGCTTCGCCTGAAAGGTTAAACACAACTAAAACCTGACACAGCATACATGCAACTAAAGCTTCCCTTCCTAAATCAAAATACTGCAAAACTGTGCTGATTCTACCAGATGCTATTGATGCTATCCTTTCCAATTTCTTTGTTTACATCCAGGTTGAACGCTGTGTCAGCAGCAAAGCAGTAGTCAAACTACAGCAGCAACTGGGTGTTACAGTTTAGAGTGAGCATTTGATAGGAATTATGTCTGTGAATTGTTAAAAATATAAACAATTAGTTATGTCAAGCTTTAAATCTGTTGACTACTTATTTATCGTAATGTTACTGTTTAGCTAGCGAGTCACCCAGTGCTACCCAGCTGACCAATCACAGTGCTTGCAGCCTGAATGGCTTTAATGTATTGCACATCTACCCACAGATTCTGCATCGGTTCAAAGCTGCATGGAGCTGCAGCAGATACCATGGTGTAGATTTGACGCAGAGGTTTAAATCAGGCTTTACAATTTATTAGAAATAAAAAAAGACGGAAACCAGGGAAATTGAGTTATTTGACAATCTGAAGTTCCTCCAAGACCTAAAGGACTTTTTTATTTTGGCAGAGAATGTGGACTCTGATGAGATGTTGTACAGACATTGTAGCTCCAGCAGGGTTGTCATATTGATTTCCTAATTTACAGCTAATAAAAGTCTTCTTTCAGTACCTTTTTGTTCACTGATTAATGTGGAGAAAACATGATAAACGACAAGAGAAGAAAAGTGTGTTCTGAAAGACGCTTCATCATCACCAAGACAAAAAAAGGAAACCGGAGCGGACAGTCTCCCTACCTGTCGCTCACTCTTGCGCCAGACTTCACAGCAGGAATGCGGCGCTGAGATCAGTCATTGTCAGTGTTCAATGAGCGTGGCATGGCCACAGTGTTAAAAACAACTCAGGCCCAGAAACAGAGGTTTAGGTTGCACCAACAGGTATGACAGAAGCTGCACAAAGAGCAGTCTGTTCTGCGGTTATCTGGCTGTGAAATAGACTTGGCTATCAACGTCTCCTCAAACCTGCAAACCACATTCAGGGATCCCTAAAGGCAGAGCGATTATCACTGGGCAGTTCAATCTCTGAATACAGCCTCCATGTGTAACAGAGTTCATTGTCTGCTGCACACTTGTGGTTGAAAGATCAGTTTTTACAGGGAAATACAAGTTGTAAACTGTTTTTATGATGATTACTATGTTTTTTATGATGTTTGCTTAATTTTGGGGTGAATTATTGTCTTTTATGTGCAATAATTTAGGTAGTTTCCTTTCTTTTAAAGGCATCTCCTGGAGAGGGACTCTAACACTCACCAAATGATAAAAAGAACTCATATTTTGCCTTCACTTGAGTGCATATATTCAATTTCAATGGCTGGTAAAGTATGTCCTCAATCACAAATGTTCAAAAAACCTTCTAGCTTTCACACACAGTACTCTTAATTCCAGTTTCTGAGACTCTTTCGTGGACCTTCTGTCACTTAAAGACATCATGGGGAAATTATTCCCTTGATTTTGTTGCTTCAACATCACCAGTCACAAAAACCCCAAAAGAAATAAACAAAACAAAAACAATCTAATAGGTAAAGAATGAACTTTAATGCTTATAATATGCGGGGCTCTGGTAATACCTGAGGGTAGTAATAGAAGCATCTTGTTGGTTTGAACAGCTAATGTTGGATGGTACCACTGAGATCATACAACACTAATATTTTTGAATATTCTAACAGGTAATGAGTTCTCATCGTGCAACCCACTGTATTTTTATTTATTTTTCACTGAGGCAAAGTAAAAAAAACACACATTGATTGACTTCAATAAAAGTAAATCAAATTGTGAGTCATTTTCAACAGTTTCAAGTACAGTAGGGGCCAGCAACAACAGATTTGGATTAAAGTCATTAGACAATGGGTGAGTATGCAGACATAACCAACTAGTCATTTGTTCTCCTTAGCTTATTTTTCCCACACAAGTAATTTTGGTTGTTATCTTAAGCACAAAACAAAGTTTAAAACTGGCTTAACTTACATCATTAGTGTGAGCAGGGACCAGATGGCAGGTCATGGTCTTATCTGCCATAGTTATAGAGCAGCTTCTATGTTTTGTTTTCAAGATCACCAGAAATAACCCTGTTATCACGAGAAAATATGTTTGTTGTCTTTAGATTAAGATAAAGAGATAAATGAGTCTTTTACATTAGAAAAGCCAACAACAAATGGAGAGCTTTGTCATCCTAACATGGAAGAATAACTTCAGATTTTAAAAACACATCTGCAGTTAACATACAATGTGAGATAAAGCGATAAAAAAGGTACAGTTTTAGGAAATCTACCAGAAAATTATTCAATGATTTTTCAATTCATGACCCGTGGGAAATGGTGTATATGCAAACATGGATGCATGTCAGCCCGAGGCTCAAAAATCACAATCAATTACAAAAAAATAACATCACAAACCCCTTACAAACATCTTAAAGATGTCTGAGAAAGAAATGAAAGCTTATATCAGATGTGAGGATTTTCCAAGACACAAATAAATCCTCACATTTGACAAGTTGAAACGTACTGGGACTGTCTTTGTGCTGGCTGAAAATGAAATATTAATCACAGACAAATGTGCGAAAATGTTTCCTAAATGGTCATTTAAATTTGAAAATGGTAGTAAGCATGAACATAAAATCTAAGTTCAAAGGGGTCACTTTAATTTACTCAGAGTTCTCCTCTTACATTAAACCAGACTGCTGTGTGTTTGGCTCCCAGGCTGTCTCTGAATATCTTCAGTCATAACAAATAAGGAGCGTATTGATATCGTTTGTTTCTCCCTACCTCTTCCTGTTTAGGTTCTCTGGGTGCTGTATGTCCTGTTTGTCCTCTCACAGTCATCACAAACTCCCACAGACACACGGGCTGCTCCTTCTTGATTGTAAAGTTTATTTCAGTAGTCCTTCATGGCAGTAAAAGACAACACTTAGAAGTTTGCAGTCCCAACATGCAGAACAATCGTTGAACAAAATGACAGAAAAGAAAAACAAACATCGAACAGAAAATTAAAGGTGCGTTTTTTTAATCCTCTTTTGTGAAGTGATCAACACTCGAGGGAGAATCAAAGTAGTACAGTTAACATTTTCAGAGAACGGTTTTTGTTATCCATTCATGCAGCCCACGACTTTCACAGACAACAGCGTGTTTTTATGTTTTCTGATTTAAAAAAAAAAAGAGGAAGCAACAGTCCAAAAGCCTTCCACGACGACGACGGTGACATCCACATTCAGCAGTTTTGGAAACTTTTTTGACAAGATGACGCCCAATTAAGTTGCAGAGAATTATTAAACAAACTCTCACCGAACACAAAAGAGTGTAAGGCAGCCGAACGCTGCATGTAGAAAACGAATTACAAACACTGAAGAGAACTGAGATACTGAAAGCAGAGAATACCAGAGATTCACTACTGGAAAAGGTACATCGAGTGCTTTGTGCAACATCTCCTGTCGAAAAGCAAGCTGAGCTTTGAAAACTCTCACAGTCCAGGCCGAGAGTTTGACCACAAACACACACTTGCACACTCATACTACACACTTTCCCGTACAGGGCCATGCATCAGCACACAGCAGAACACCGTAGCTTTACCTGGAGTCGTGCAGACAAACACACACACTCACACGCTCGTAAAAGTAACACACATGGAAGGCCGGGGCGACAGAAAGCCCCCCCGAGTCTCACAGATAGAGGACACAGACATGCATAGACACAGCAGAGGTGACACACACACACATACAGCACATGCACATGCAGGCGATAAACTGACACACGCAGTCACACACAGTCAGAAATCTGATCTCCCATAGGGAGAAGAAAGCAATTACACAGACATTTAGTAGTCATTATAAATAAATCAAGCTGTAACAGTATGAATATTAATAATAATAACAAGACATTTAAGAAAGCTCCTCATTCAATCTACTCTAACCTGCCAGTTTTATCTGAGGAAGAAAAAACAAAGAGTTACAGTGACAGTTCATTACAAAGCCAGTCAATGCAAAAGTCATACATCTCCAATATAAAAATACAAATCCACAAAATAACTATAGAGACAAAGTAGTTTGATATAGTTGTGGAGTTCCTGGCTAATATTTCACTCTCCCTTAAGCTAATGGCACTTATGTTAGAGGGATAAAATCTCCATTTTAAGGGATTCACTATCACCGCTGTGAGACCGTCAGAGAGCGTCCAGTTCACCCCCGCAGGAACAAATCTTAGTTTAACGCGTGCCACAAGGCACTCTGCAGTTTTCACATTGTACGAGTGCAATACTGTGGTGGGGAGACAGTGGTTTTGTCTTCAGCAGGAGTGTGTTGGTGTGTGTGTGGAGCACTGGTCTAAGCTAGCCGGCTAAACTACTCTTGGCTATTGTTTTTCTTCTTCTATGAGGGAAAAGTTCGACGTAGGCACCGTTGTGATTGAGACTGGAGTGATGAGTGGAATGCAAAAATCTGTGGTGACCAATGCTTCTGCTGTAAAAGAGGTGGAGACAGGACTACGGTAGGTTGCAGCAGGCAACTTCTTTAAAACAAAATAATTAAAACTAGGCACGATACCTACATATTTTAAAAGTGAAACTATAAAAGAACATTTTTCCTCTTTAAATAAACAACGATGAAGGCATGAGCATGTAAGGCTTCACACAAGAGATGCTCCCTAAGTGCAAAAACAACTAAAATGTTACACATGTCTGCTCTGAAGTGGTCCGTTTAAGTGCTGGAATACACTCAGGAGTGTCGTTACATTTGGTTTACCCAATTCACGAGTTCTTGGAAGATTGTTTACACGACTGCTCTTTGGCAATCTTACACAGGTTTTAAATCCTCTAATACTAATCATTGTCCAGTGTTTTAACTTACAGTGTTTAGGGGATCAGATCATTTAAAGATTTTAGAATATTCTTAATAAAAAGGAGACATTCACTCCCAGAACGTGAGAGGGTAAGTGAAGAACTTCGACCACAGAGCGCCAAAGAAAGCACAGTGCTCATCATGTCTGCTGGACAAACAACTACAGCTGATAGTGAACACATTTCATTTGTTCCTAGAGTTTTTTTTAAATCTTCCCTTTTCAAAGACAAGTCATTGTTATCGTCCTCTGTCCGTTTCATATTCATGTCCAAAAATCCCCTCAGTGCAGGAGGCACACGCTCACAGCTCGTCTATTCGTGCCCCGTTAAGCTCCAAATGTCGCCGCAGAAGATGGCGGCTCTGGCACCAGTTTGGCGGGCGGCTCACCACTCGTTGGTCCTCTGTTTGGTGGTGTCGTACGCTCGGATCACCTCAGACTGAGACACCACTCCGTTCTCATCCTGAGAGAAGGCGTAGCCATCTGGAAAAGAATCAGAGCATGAATGAAACAGATCCTCTGGGTAATTGATAATACAATGAAATCGATTTAAAACAGAAAAACAGACAACAACTGAATAAACTAAAAATAAAGAACAAATGGAATGATATTAAAGGAGTACTTCCACATTTTGAGAAACATTTTAATTTGCTTTCTTCACAGGAGTTTGATGAAAAATCAATACCACTCTCATGTCAAATTGTGTGAACCTAACATGTCATTCATTTATTCGCTTTCATTTTAGCACACTGCTCCTGAGCAATGTAACTTCAACTCCACTGTATGTCTGTACCCCTTCAGCTGAGTTGACCCTGTGACTCTTTATTAAGCAGAGACAAATGTGTTGAGGACAGATTAATGTTCTGGGCGTCCTTGGGGTTGTCGCTAAATCCTTATTTTTAGCCCCTTTGTCTCTGCCTAGATGGACACATCTCTGGATGTACGTATGTGTATATACTAACATATCTATTATATGTATCTGTGTGTATGCATATATGTGTATTTATAAAATGAAGAGTTTGTCTTCAGCCTGCTCTATTTTAACGTGCATTAAGATAACAATTGTTATGAACTGGTGCTATACAAATAAAGATTGATTGATTGATTGATTGATTGATTGCCATGGATACCAACTGAGCCAAAATTGTATGACAACAGGAAGTCAAGTGACTCTTTAATGGCTCTGATTTGTCCACTGACCCACCAATCAGAGCAAACCCCCTCTCAGCAACATCACTGGGCTTCTTATGATTAAACAAACTTTTGCCTGAATTAAGTCTTATAAACTTAAAAAATGAAATTTGGAGTTTAACTTAAAATTTGCTTAAAAGTTGAAAGTATATCTCAACATAGTTACACTATGAAAAGGTTAATTTAATTATTAAAAAACCTGTACAGAGTCTTTGAGATACTGTGACTTTTTTTAAACACTTGACCTTCTCTAATGTCTAAAATATTTTCTTGAGATGGTGTATCATCATTTCATGCTGTCTGACATTTATTTTATTTATTTTCAATATTAAGACTTGATCTAAAAGTCAGAATTTCAAGTAAAGCATTCACATAGATTCCCAAAGTTATGATTATGTTGTAATCCTGTAGAATGTTCAACAGTTAAAACTGAATTAATTCTGTGCATTGTCCAGAAATGTTGAAAAAACCCCACTGTGAATAGTGACCCTTATTTCATTATGACTACTTAGCTAATAGATGAGTTTGGAGTGCCTGTAAGTCTAACAAGATGTCCACGTTGTAACTCAGGAGCATTTCTCACCTTGTTTCCCAAACCAGAGTGTAATAATAATGAAGAAGAGCCTTCATTAGGTTTGACAAGTCAACTCATTAATAAATACAAAGAGTTCTCACTTATGCCTGAGGTAACAAAAAACTTTTCAATACAAACAACATTTGAAGTTCTGGTTGTGTTGGCTAGCTCAGGAGTCACTTATAGCAAACCTACTAACATTGCTTTGCAAGTAATATCAGCATTAAGTAATACTGATGCAATTACTCCTTTACCATAGACATCAACGCCATGTGACATCAGCTGTTGAATATCAAAGGAGTCTTTTGAATGCTGCTAATGGACGCATGTCATCTCAACCAAGCTTTAGCTCAAGCTACTCACAGACGTAGAGGCCATGTTGAGGTGGGATTTAAAGGCATCTGACCAATGGCAACTCTGCTTGGATGTGCAGCCATGTCAATCACGTCCCTTACTTCTAAAACCAGAGTCCCTCAATAATGTAAAAATGAGCCTGATCTGGAACTGCAAGTTAGATATGTCACTGGGAATGGCCCCTGGTTGTAACAACAATTTAATAAAGAGTATCTAAAGATGTAATGGACTGTATAAGGTCTTGTTTAATACGAAAATACTCAAACTAATGATGACACATAACTCTGAAAACATACTTTTCTTTAGTATAGTAAACACACTGACACGAGTGGCATCAATTTTCTTAATCACAAGCAAATAAAATTAGCATGTTTCCCAAAATGTTGCACTACTCCTTTAAATTAAACATATGATGACAATAATCAACTAAAAAAGGTACAAAAAACTACATTGAAGCTCCCACAACAGTTTATCTGTTTGTCTGCTCTAGCATCTAAACTGTCCTACAGGGTTCCTCTCTGGCCTTTGAGCCCTGACTCACCTTCAGGTGTCAAATGACTCGCTGTGTACCTGGAGGCCAGCGGGAAAGTTCAAAGGACCCCGCTGAGTGGAGTGCATTGTGGGGGAATAACAGCGCAACATTTCATCATTTCATCTTTATCTGGCTCGACTGAGCTCAACACACGAGGCACACGAGGGGAAGAGCAGGGAGTCAACAACGGATAAAAAGACGAGGAGGAAGAGAGAGAGGCGTCTACCTGGGAGCTAAAGAGGGCTGGAGTTTTCAGAAAAGTGGGTGGGGTATGAGTTATGAAATTTAAAAAAGGAATCACACAACAATGGTCTCATCCCCACCTATGAGACAAACAAAAAAACAAACTGATCAGACAAAGGACACAACAGAAAAGAGAAAATAAACAGAAAAGCAAACAAACCCATGCTCAATCAGCCGGAGGTTTGTGGCACAGCCTAATTTTTTAGATTAGCTTCACTTACCATTTCAGCAGAATGGATCTCTCTAGAAAATTGTACAGCATAACTGCAAGGCCGATACTTTTTGCACTACTTGAAGTTGCAAGTACCCAATGCAGAGGTTTTAGTATGCAAACTTTGCTACAGTATTTAAACAGTTTAGACATTTCTCTCTCTGTTTGTGGTAACTCTTGGTTAAAAACATGGTGGAAGTTCTTTAGCTAACTCCAAAGCCTGTGCTATCGTATAGGTCACTGACAAACAGACTGCATGATTGCATGATAATAATAATAACAAATAATATCATAAGGTATTTAGTTATTATCAGGGCTGTCAAAGATTAAAATTTTTTATCAGAATAATCACAAGGCTACTGTGGATTAATTTTGATTAATCACGATTAAATATAGCATTTATTTTAATCTGTATTAATTGTGTGAGGGTGGTTTGTTGCAAGCTGGATGACGCGTTAGCCAAAGTGCTAGCAGGATCACTTACTGATGCATGCTTAGTGTTAATGTGGTACTTTAAGCTGGAAGGGCTTAAGTGTAAAGAAAACTCCTTCCTGCAGAGTGTGCATATTAATGTATGTCAGTCCACGGTTCTGTCTTGCGTTTTTTTTGTATTCAAATGTCCCACCGAGAGGGCCACCGTGTTGTTTAGCATCTTCAAATTCGAGTTGGTTGACTCTGCCGGATCAACTGCCCATATGCGCATGCGCGGCAGCATGCGCTATGGCAAGTCTACTTGGACAAACTGCCCGAAATGCGTTGCCAGGGACATTTTAAGACGATTTTGAGTTATTCTGGATTAATTGCGTTAAAAATTTTAATCAGATTAATTAATCCAAATTAAAACGTTAAATTTGACAGCCCTAGTTATTATATATTTAGACAACCCTACCTGAAGGTCCCATGTCCTGCAAAATCATTTTTCTTTGCTTTTAATGTTGTTAGGAGGGGATTTGGGAGCAGGAGAACATGACACCTCTCAGTTCAGAGAGAAATGCGCAATACCGCTTTAAAAAAAACGATCCTTAAAAAGGTCCATTTATTACTTCCTGAGGTTTATTACATCATAGCTACACCTATGTTTTTCTGCTTGTCACAGGCAGACGCCATGACTGTTTTGAAAGTGGCCTGTAGTGGTCCCTCCATCAAACATTGTTTGGGCAGCTTATCAGCTCAGAGCTCGTTATCACAGCCTCCTCGATCCCTCAAATCTGAATGTTTCCAAAGGGGAGGGAAAAGAGCTGCATCTGATCCTCTACAGAAACTAAATTTTTCATTTTTTTTATTCAACTTAAATCAAAAGCTTGCTTGATGGACACCCAGGGACATGATGTAGGCTGTCAGACACAGCAGGATGAGGGACCTTTAATGTTATACTGTATGCACATGTCTAATCGTCAGGAACTCGTAGTTTTGTAATCCATGTTTTTTAACATTTTTAGTAAAGTCTTATACTTAAACTGAATCTTACAAACTGTTTTGACAATGGACACGATTAGAATAGTAAATAGTAATTCCAAATTGAGGTTTACATGGAAAACACGTTTCTTCGCCTTTATTTAATTCTGCTTAACCCTGGGGGTTGGGAATGGTTCTGATTGGACAGGGAGTGGACGTGACGTATTTACGTCTACCGGAAGAAAACAAACTCCAGTTCAGTGTGTCTGTCAGTTTAAAAAGGTCTTTAAAAGGTCTGCACCTTTATGCTTACGTCCATCCACTCTTTCATTATTTCCAAATCTTCTAAGGCTCTAATTACCTCTGCCAAGGAGGTTATGTTTTTGCCGTCGTTGGTTTGTTTGTTTGTGTTCAAGATAACTTGAAAAGTTATGGACGGATTTGGCTGAAATGTTCAGGAAATATGTGAAATGGGATAAGGAACAAATGATTCGATTTTGGGACTGATCCTGATCACCATCCGGATCCAGGAATTTTTTAAAGAATTCTTTAACATTGCAAGATAGGACCATTTCCACCATTTGTGCATGCAACTCCATGGATACTTTGTCATTGGGAGATTGTGTTAGGGGTGGAATGAAGCTGCTTGGCAGAGGTCTGTGCTCTCTGAGTGCTTTTCTAGTTAAATAAATTGTCTTGGCTCAAGCCAACGCTTGCCTTGGGCAGCCATCCTGTTCCCATCAGCATGGAATATGTGCATCATCGCAACAGGAAAAGGGAACGAGCATGTGCAGAATGACCGGAATTAATTTAAAGCAGAATGAATGTATAAATGAGGAATTATTCAATGCGGATTTAACATCAGAATAAACCAGCCACCTACTTCGGAATTAAGTTTAATTCGGAATGGTTATTTTCATTCGGAATAAGGTGTTTACAAGGTCATTTTTAATCTTTTTAAAGAGGATTTAAAATTACTCTGAATTAAAGGGGAATTAAAGCTCTCATGTAAACGTAGCCACTGTGTTAAAACTTAGGAGGCAGAAGAACGTGCTGTTAAGCTGTCTTATTAGAAGCAAAAACAAGATCATCGTGACAATAAAAGACAATTTAAGCACAAACTTACAAGATGTAACACTACTGCTTTTTTAGGATGCAGACAGTTTAGTCTTTGTTTCTGCCATTGTAATGACCTTTCTATGTAATATCTGGGAGTGTTATTGATACTAGTATTGCCAATATCTAGAGGAGACAGATGGCATATTGCAGCTGTTAGGGTTGATAGCCAAATTACAGAACCATGATTATGAGAACAACTGCTGTAGCAAGTCGGGGCTTAAGTAGCTTTAGTATGCCGGAGAAGGGAAGATAAGTCATCCATTTTTTATGGGGCCTTATACTTAGAAATTATCATTATATTGGGAATCTAACAAAGTTGTGAACCAAACTTATCATGTACACAAAAGCAGTTTTAAAGCAGGATTCTTTCAAATCTTCCATTACAATTGTTAAGTATCATTTTTGTACCTTTGTACAGAAAAGAGCAGCAGTGATATTTTGGCACTGTGCACCCTTCACACTCCATATATTTACTGTATTTCTCAAACTGGTCAAGACAATAACTCATCTAACAGTTCATACACACAGTTTGTTGTGCAGATTTACTGCAGCTTTAGACTCAGGGAAATGCGAGGCTGTTTGCAGACTCTGTAACTGATATGTGTTTCCTCCATCTGCTTAGAGCTGAGTATTTATGGAGAGAGGGGGGATGAGGGGAGTGTTTCTGCCTCCCCTTATAAATGAGGGGTGATCTACTCTGGAGGATTTACTGATACAGTTTGTGTCCGAGAAGGAATAATGGTGCTTGACCTGTTCCCCGGATGAGGGGCAGATTTAGAAGAGGATAAATCTAATGTTGGATAATCTGAAGTCCTTTGGGTATGAGTAAATTGGGTTCAACTTGGGACTATTTGTAAAGAGAGAATATAACAAAAATAAAACAAAACTCACGGAGCAGGTTCTGCTGCATGGAGTCAGAGCGGTACAAGCTAACCGTGCTCTTCTTGAAGACGTTCTTCAGGAGCTGGGCCCTCTCTGTCAAACTGCACACACAGACGGGGGGAGACAGAGACAGGCAGTGTGTTAACAGCACGCTGAGCACCGTGGTCAGATTTAATGACCCGAACATCAAGCTGGAGTGGATGGAGCTGCCAACTGCTCTACCTGCTGCTTCAAACACCATGTAGGGAGACGAAGCAGAGCAAGAACAAAGTGTGTGTTCAAGTGTGAGAGTGGAATATGTGAAGCAGAATGTTTGCATTCAAGTATAAATGATAGGGCAGTGAAATGATTCAATGTTTAAATTACAATCAATTGCAGTCTTGTGCATGTTCAAACCCAAATCATCTGTTGTTGAAAAATGAATTGAGAATATGAAGCAATTCATACAGTTGTCTTGATTTAGGAATAAAATACACAAAGAGATGTCCTCCATGACTCCGACTTAGATTTACTGTCAAAATTGGTGCTGCTTTGCTTCACCAGTGTAATCTAAAAGAATAAACTCAGTGCATTCAAAGAATAACTCATTGAAGACCAATGATCCCCAGTTAATGTGACACAGATTGCACTCTTTAAGAGTTCCAGTTTAGTTGTTTCCTCTGTGTTAGAGTGTTAAGGTGTATAATATAGAAAAGTTTTTTCGGCTGTTTAATGCCAAAAGTTTTATAAAGAAAAAATATTTGGTTGTTTGATCCCAGAAAAGTAGTTTCACTTCTGACAAAAAGCCCAATAACTTTTATTATGGATAATGGGTTTTGTCGATTTTCTGCTGTTTCTGTGCACGAGTACACCTCTTTACAGCTCCTACAGCTGTATCAACCTGTAATACCTCAATTAAAACACACACTTTTATGCTTTTAAATAAGCTCTAATTTTTTTCATCTGATACAAAAAGCCGAAATATTCTCTTTCTCTGCGAAACATTCCCGCCAAACTTGCGTAATTCTTGTTAAACTGACTGTTAAACTGTTGTAATCAAATATTTTGGGTCTTAATTAGTTTAACTTTGTGTAATCATCGTTCAATTCTCAAGTGTTACCACTCACTGTCAAAAAAAGAGCGCTGCCATCTTGTGAGCAAGGGGATGCAAAATAGCTGCTCTGTGATTGGTTGAAGACATCAGCATGTTGATAGCTGCTCTCTGATTGGTCGGTACACTACGACTGAGCGTGCTGGTGTAATTGCGCATGAGGGAAGCAAAAGGTGTTTCCGCATCCGTTTGAGAGAGAGAATCATGTATTTGTTGTGATAATACTGAAATTTCATTTCATGATTAAAACTTTGAATAAAGGTAATTTTTGGGCAAAATCTGGGTGTGTGTTATATTTGAGTTCAGTGTTTTTCAGGCAAAAATCGTGAAAATATGGGGTTTGTGTTATAATCGAGAAATTACGGTATTTGTACTGTTTTGTGTTTATGTCTCTGCGTGTTTGTTACGTTAGACAAGCAACCAGAACTGTGCTTGAAATTGTGTTTTTCTTATGTGAATGAGTGTATGATATAGTCCACTACATTAAGTGTGTAGTTTCAGACATGAAATCTAACATTTGCTTGACCATCGAAAGAGAAATGTTTGATGCCATTTAAGCTCATCTCAAACACCGTCAGTCCTTTAAAACAACAAATGTGTGTTTCTTTGGATGAGTACACCTCTTTAAGCCAACTCGTAGCTCCTCTAGGTGTATGTATCTGTGCATTTCTGTGTTTGTGTCCAACATTCTCTACGTGTTTGTTACTGTAGCTGTGTGTGTGTGCATTTGAGTGTGTGTGTGCCCT
This sequence comes from Cetoscarus ocellatus, assembly GCA_037902135.1. Lineage (NCBI taxonomy): Eukaryota > Metazoa > Chordata > Actinopteri > Labriformes > Labridae > Cetoscarus > Cetoscarus ocellatus. The sequence continues at coordinate 138,938 of JBAMNC010001020.1, forward strand.
GCAGCCTGCTGGGTCCGGGACAGTGGCCAGGCAGAGGGATCACTTTCAGCCAGCAGGAGATCTCACACTGATCTGCTCTGTATTGATGCCTGCTGTAGGCCTCGGGGAGCGGAGCAGCGCTGGCTGACTTTATGTAATAAATGGCTTTAATATACAACAACTAGTGCTCTAAAATGAGACATATCTTCGTCTGACATGATTACTGACATTACAGTAAAAAATCCTGCAATTTAGCAGCAATTTAAAGATTCCACTTCCTCCTTATGGGAATAGTTTTGGCAGCAGAGACGTGAGTATTTGTGTAATTTTGAGGGCTTTTGGAGGTTAGAGATAATTCATCCTCCCAGTTGAACTTATAGTTTCTTTACCGACAGAATAACTGGCAGGACATTCACTCCCCTGATAATGTGTGTCCATATTATGACCCTTACATGGTGAGACAGTGAAGAATTTTTCCATTTAGTTCTGCCATTCATAATTCTATAGCTTTTGTTTATAATAAGTGAGTGTAGGAAATGTTGTAAAACAACACAAGGGAAATCTTTGGACAGAAATTGATTTGAGGATTTTGCAACAATGTAATCAAGTTTGTCATTTTACTATAGTTTTGTGAAATATGAATCTAAATAATGGTCAACAATTGTTTCATTATACAACTGTGCAATATGAGACTACTTTTTATACTCTTTAGAATATTTCAACTGCCCAACACTGCACTTTTGCATACATAGCTTACTCCAAAGAGACTAAACCTATTGTAAATAAGTTTTCCAGAGCAACCCTAATTTTACCCCAAAGCATAAACCTTTTGCTTTGTGTGGAGTGTTTTAAACCAGATGATTATTCCAGGATAGCCACTTGGAAAAACTGAATATTTTATGCATTTAAGAATGAATAAGTGAAGACATTTGTTGAAAAAAAAGGGTTTAGAGGAAGATTGCCTTGTGACTCTAGGAGAGGATAAAATAGTCTGTTTCTACTGAATCAAATTTAAAGACCTTTAACATCAAGCTAAGGCTGACACAGGCTATTTATATTTGTTTCTTTATGTGACAGATATACTCTGAATGCACAGCTGGAGTTTTGAAGATTATTGTGTTTACTTGAGATCTTCACAAAATGATTTTTGCTAAGACAGAAATTAGCTGGCTTTTGTAAAATCTTTAGTATAAACATTAATAAACCTTGAAATTAGCATGCACTGAATAATTTCAGTACATTTAAAAAATATGAAAAGGATGATTATCAGTAAAAATACAAGACTTTAAAAGTCACATACTTTTTTCATATTTTTTTAAATCACTTGCAAACACTAGGTATGGACATTTATTTTTCATTATTTATTAAACAAAACCATTGCTTCTTAAAGGACAACTGTGGATGTAAATCCATGGAAACAAGACAAAACTGGTGTTGTGTTGTGTAACTGTACCTCTTTCCATGTACCACGGCTCCAGGGTCTTTGGATAAAGCTTCAAGTTCCTGCACCTCATCCACCAGAGTCTTGAAGCACACCTTCTTCACCCTGTAGTTTCAACAAGTTATCAAAAAAAATCACGTCACAGATACTCTGATGTTATAGAGTTTCACAGACTGACGTTCTAATAGCCCATCGCCCATTTCGAACTAGTTGAAATATATCAGGCAATAAAATTTCCAGCTTTGCAAATTACTCCTGACACGTTGAATCTTCTGTGGGCTGATGTCAACCAGACCCTGGGGCCGGGAAAGCACATTTCCCATGAAACAATCACAGAATGGAAAACTAGAATTCTTTGGAAGTTTGCAGGAAAAAAGTGAGGCAGGAGTTTCTTGAAGAGATAGTGGAGATTCAGGAGGAATTTCCTGTATGAGATGTGCACTGGTGAGATGATGAGCGAGGAGAGACTCACACTTTGTACGTTACGTCAAAGACCAGTGAGGTGACGGGGATGAAGAACAGACCCATCCAGAAGACCCCCGACCTGAACATCATGTCCGCCTGTCAAACACAGACACAGACACACAGTTACTCTCTGGCTGCAGTGGACAAGGCAGAGTTCAACAGCTGATCAGATAAAAAGAAGAGCTCCTCAAAGGGAGAAACACCTGATAACAGCAGAACCATCCCCTGTAGTGCTGCATAATGGAAACCATACATGACAAAAGGAGCCCAAAACAAGCAGTCATGTTGTGGAAACAGAGAGGAGATGGGACCAAATAACCTGCTCACAGTGGGTTAATCCCCCGTGACTAAATGATCCCATGTTTTTATTTAGATGTCCTCCTATCTGCCCTGCAGGGTGGAGGAAGTACCTGTGCAGATGGTGGTGTCTCGTTCACAGGTAAACAGCTAAAGTGTTTGTTGTCTTGAGAGCTCCTGTCAATACATCACAGGAAACTCAGACCAGTGATCTGAGGGGATCAACACAACAATCACTCGATGTGAGAGGGTGTCAATGACACAGAGGAACACTAAACATAAGAGTTTTTATTAAGGATTAAAACAAAACTGTGAGGAGAGTTTTTCAGCTTGTGTTGAAACAGGCTGGATTTAATGTTTTGGTCTCTGTGTAGGCTGAAGAAACACAAACACAATCACCTGAGATAAGACGAATTACCTCTGCATTATAATCTTAAATGTCGTAAACCTCCGCTGAAGAATTGTTCTGTGTTAAGCGTTTCTGACAGCCACAGAAAACTCTCTCTAAAATTTAGATGGTTTAATCAAAGCTCTAAAAGACTGCAAAAAAACTATCTTAGACATAAAAAAGCAGTAAGCAAGCTGGCTGCAAAATCGGAGCCCAGCAAATTCCAAAAGGCACAATCGAACATGGCTTGCAACGGGAAGCTTCTGCTTGACCAATAAATAAAAACAACTATAAAATGGCAGAAACTTGAAGTTTTCACACTCATTTCTGTGATATCTGCTGTTGTACTGTGGTTTAACAGGCCTTTAGTGTCAATCATTTTTAATCATCTTAATGCACAGACAATCCTACAAAGTTTGTCAGCTTTGTGCAGTTTGTGATTGTTTTGTGTCTGATTGTAGGCATGAACTGTCTGCCCTCTCTGCTGCATTAGGCATCAGTTTTTTCCTGAACAGGGGGCCAATCATGTGGCTGAGGACTGACAGGGCCGGCATAAGGTTTAAACAAGAGCTATAGGTACATTAAAGTGGCCATCAGTGCATTTTTTCACATTTGGCCCTTGATGAATAAAGTTTGAACTCCTCTGCCCCTTAGAAATCTGCCAAAACATTGTTTTTTCTACAATGACTTGGCTGAATATCTGAACACAAACAGTAGAAAAATTAACTTGAATGCCCCAATATTTTCTCCACTCCCACCCAGCCAAACTGCAAGTAAAGTCACTGCTGTGGGACAAGTGTGAACAGGTAAGTCATGAAATTATCTGCCACATGGAATTGAACAGTTGCCAATCAGAACGCAAGCTGGCTAAAAGCAGATTTACAACATACACAGCCCTGGCAACAACAGCAAACATAAAGAATAAAGTTAGATGGAGAACTAACTTGTTGATTTGTGGCAACAACAGGAGTGTTAATAAGGCTACGTTCACACTGCAGCCCTTAATGCTCAATTCCGATTTATTGCTCAATCCGATTTTGTTGTTTGCCTGTTCAGATTATGCCTTTAAATGTGGCCTGTCTGCAGACTGCGATGTGAACAGCTCACGCTTCAGAAGTGACACGCATGCTCAGTTGAATATTAATCACATCACGCACAGAACGGTGTGATGAGGGCAACAAACACAGACCAAAAATGTGCTTCACAATGCTAGAGAAGTTTGTTCCCAAAACGCAGAACCTGATGTTACAGCAGCTCACCTTGAGTGAGGTCTTATTAAAGTAATTATGGGTATAATTTATTTCTTATGAACCTAAAGGCGGCTGCTCTTTCCCGTCGATCCCTGCTGATGAGAGATTGTTGCTGGAGAGAAAAAACAGCTCAGAGCCATAGCACACTGAACAGGTGAACAGAGGCGAAAACTTAGTTTTATCATCTGTTCTGATGTTTCTTAGTTTGAGGGCAGATCAGACAGGAGCAGACTGTTCACTGACTGACGCTGTCTCGTAGAAACACACAGTAGCGCGCAAATGCGCACGGATGAGATGGTCAGCAGTGGATCATCAGTGTCTCTCCGCGTCCTGTAAACTGTTATTTTAGCCTGATAAATTCATTAAAACTGTTGGTGCAGTGTTAATAAACTAAGTTAATCAGATATCACAATACAAACAGTGTAAAGATGTATGATTCATTCAAGTTTATTGTTTATTGTGCGTGTAATGGAGACATCAGTCGATTGCTGCAGCGCTCTCTCACTTTCTCTCGTCACTCCACCATTTATGCATTTTTTTAATCATGCTTGTAGAGGGAAAATCAACTAAAACTCTAGGAAAAAATAGTATAAACTCTTTAATAATCATGTCTATATATTAACCTCTCCTTATGTTTTGGCCATGAAGTGACTCTGAAAAAATCTGACTCGAGGTAAATTGCCGACCCCTGCTCTAGAATGACGTCAAAGTCGCATTGAATGCGACCTGGCTGTTCAGACCGCGGTCGCATTCAAAAAAATCAGATACGTATCTGATTCAGTACCACATTTGAAAGTAGCCTGAATCTGATTCGAAAATGTCAGATTCAATGTGACTTGTGCTGTTCACACTGTCAAAAACGAATCAGATACAGGTCACATTTGAGCCAAAAAATCTGATTCAGGTCACTTTTGACTGCAGTGTGAACGTAGCCTAAATGTCCTACGTATCATAAATATGAAAATGGACTTGAGCTTTCATACCGCTTTTCTAGTGACACTTTTACACCACAGGTAATAGCTACCCACTCACTGATGGCTCAGTTTCTATGTAAGTTGTCCATCAGTGTTAGCTAACACATTTCCACCCTTTCATACCCATTAACACACCACTGATGCAGCAGTGGGAGCAAGTGTCTTGCCCAAGGACACATAAAGCCTGATCCTGGTTGCGTTTCCACGGCCAGCCGTACCCTACTTGGTAGGCGGCGTCTAAGCCGGATGCCGATAGCATGACGTCATAGCAGCATGACACAGTGTACCCGGCTATTAAATACAACGAAGAAGAAAACGCGACACAGTAAACAAAGAGCAACGATGGAAGACACCCAGCAATTCTGGATACTGAGGAAGGTCTGCACCTCCACAGTAGACCATGGGACGCTCGATCTTGATTGCATTCTACCTGACATTGATTACAAAATAACTTTTAAGCAAATATGCTCCTCTGTTAGATTTTCTGTAAGTGTTGCGTTTAATGTTATCATTATTACCTTTATACACTAAGAGAACTTCAGTTTAACAGCCTTTAACATCTTTATTATACTTCTGTTTTCATTATATTACAGAAATAAAGTCAAAAAGTGTGTTAACATACTTGGCAATGTAGATATAGATAAAAGAAAACAAGATTTTGCCCTCTATCCTGCCGATACAACATCAGATAGAAAAATATGTCGATCTCCTCTTCCAAAAAGTATGAAGTTCTTGATTATAGTGAGTAATAAGTACCCTTTGTATTATTATTGTCAGACAAACAGTTCAAAGCAGATTTTCAGTGCTGTCATACTGCTCCTCTGAGTTACACTCAACATTCTCTGTGTAACAAACAATAAGCTGCTGATTTATCTTTCACGCTGAATGTAACAAATGTCCATGTTGAGTTCATGAGCAGGATAAATCAGAGTGTGAGACAGTAGTTATCCGCTCTGAGACTTGTTCATCTTGTTAAAAGAAAAATACATTTGGAAGAAGTCCAGCTCAGATCCAAACAAGTCAAGAAGCAGCAACTACTCTATCATTCGACTGTAGGAAAAACAGAATTTATTAGCAGCAGACATTCACTGATGATTCAAGTCCGAGGCAGTGGGCGAGAGAAGGGCTGGGTTTGGGTGCAGAGCGGAGGGGAAACAGTGGATCTTCTGGGTGGGGGCAAAAGCTTTCAGCGTTCTGTGTGAGGACGTTGTTTGCTTTGGCCCGCTGCACTGAAACTATCTGTCATTACGTGTCGAAGTGCAAAACTCGCGCTAACTGCATTGTAATGTGCCACTTGTTTAAACTGCAGGGGCCCCTCAACAGTGTCCTTCCTGTAATGTGACACAGGCAGGGCCCTCAGGATGCACACACACATGCACTCATATGCACACAAACACACACAGATCAGTGTCAAAACTATTAAAGCAACCAGGTTTGCTCAAATTAGCTAATCTACTCACCATTACCTGAAAATTGACTTTGATGTCTGACAAAACAGTGAGGAGGGAGGAAACCCCAAATGACAGGAAATCAAAAATGTCTCTCTCTCTCTAAAGCTTGAGAGGGGACGTAGATGAATGAAGCTTTCTTTGTCTCCTGGAGAGCGAAAATGGATGAGGTGAGGGAAAATTACTCCTACACACAGGATATTTTCTGGCAATTTATGAAATTATGCAGTTCTGGTGGAAACATTTTCTATTTGTTTTTTGGGTTCCAAGTCAGTTTAATTATTTTCACTTTCACCCAGTGTAACATACATTTTAATGAGGGTATTTTAGCTGTCTTGGGAGCCATTTGAAAATAAACCAGGGATGTATATTCAGCATATTAAATCAAAGTTAAAGGGGCCTAAAAAACAAACCATTTAGGTCATTCACATGTTTAATCTATGATAAATATTTTCATAGCTCTGAGCCAATATACATATGTACAAAAATGTGCTTTAAACTTGAGTTTATGATAGAAATCATAAATACTTGTTATAATATACAGCACAATAACTCATACAAATGCCAAATGCACTGCAAAACTGCTTCATAAAAAAAAACAGGTACACAGCTACAGATCAAAAGTAACTATTTTTTCTGCTCTATTCTATTATATGATATGACGTCAAAGCTTCAAAATCAAAGCAAATCAGACCAGTGAAAGTCAACAAATGTTTGTCTTCAGGCATCTGGACAGGCAGTCTGACTTATAGCAGGGCGAGCAGTGCTGGTGGATGCAAGTTTTGTCTCATACCATGGGACTCCTGGGAACTGCAAGGGGTGAGAGAGGTCCGGGGAGCGGGGCTGTATTTTTAGGACAAACTAATAAACTTGTCTGGCTGGACAGAGAGTAGTGTCCGCTCCTATGGAGGGTTGTGTTTTGACAGTCTGCGACCCCCACCATGGACACAGACACACACCAACACACACACATACTCAGAGAAGAGACACGGGACTAGACAGACAGAAGCAATAATACATACACATGTGGACAAACAGAGAGCCAGCTAGCATATAAACTGTTGAAAGATGTGTCTTTCTCTGAATTTCTGCACCTTTCCAAAAGGTGAAAGCCAGACTCTGGGTGTAGGGTGAGGAGGCTAGAAAAGGGAGGGTTATGGAAAACACCAGTAGTCTGATGATCATAAAGTACACCAGTTTAAACAAATTCCATTGAAGGTGGTGGAATTTGTCTGAAAGCTATTTCAAGTATAACCCTCATATGGTGGAAAAAAAACCCACAATGTGCAAGTTAAAAAAAAAACAAAAAAAAAACGCAGTTCAGGTTTTTGTCCACTTGAGGATGGTTACATACAGCCCAGAGGTTCCAATGACACCCATATAAAAATGCTAATTCTGTCAACAGGAACAACATCTTAAATGGTTTTGGTCTCTTTCACTGGTATACACTGCACAAATCTTTAAAACACAACTCATTTCAAAACCAGTGATCAGCTTGAATAGATGGATAAAAGCACCACATTAAGTCTGGGAGCCATGAAAATACTGTCATTTCTCGACTTGTGCGTGCACTCGATTACAACACGCACCCCATATTTTCATGATTTTTGCCTGAAAAACACTGTACTTGAATATAACACGCACCCATATTTTAACGAAACCTTACCCTCTCAGACAACCCAAATATGACCTTTATTCAAAGTTTTAAACAATGAAATTTCAGTATTTTCACAACAAATACACCATTTAATAGGGGTGTAATGATCCATCAATCTGGTTCGATACACTGATTGGTTAAGCAGTGATCCAATCAAATCGATTCGTTATCTTTAATATATGCCTTTATTTTGAAATTCTGACCAGATGTCTGTTTAACAGTTTCCGCCCAATCGCGCTGAAGTTTCCAGGGCTCTCAAGTCTCACGCATTCAGTGTATGAGACACGCATTTGAACCTTTTTGCTCTCTCACATGCCACACCTGGTATTTCTCCTGCTTTAAAATGTATTGTGTTGCACCCATTGGATAACACCGCTATATGCGAACGTGTAGCAAGACGCTCTGAGCATCACAGAGATAAACAGGAGCTTGACATATCAGCCAATCAGAAAATAGCACTGCTGTATCTGGGTAAGATATGGTCGATCTGACCGCAGAGGATGCATACTGCACACACACGATGGGAGCGCATAATCACACGAGTACAGCAAGTTACCTCATCATTTGATTTTGTAGCGCACTGATTAATGAAATTACTTATTGTACAAAAGGGAGAAAAATGAGAGCTTATTCTTAGTCTTCTTCCACACCTACCATTAAACAGTGAAGCAAGATCTAATCACACTGACATACAAACTGTTAGTTAGCAAGCATCACAGTAAAAAAAAAATCATCAATGTTGAGTTAGTTAAGTTAATAGTTCTACTTAGAACATACGAAATGTTTGGCTTTAATTGAAATCAAAATTGCATATTTTTAGTTGAAAAGAGCATGGTCAAATGTTGGAGGTCAATAATAATAAAAATAAAATAATAATTCTATAATTTGTATTATTGTTTTGCATCATTACAATAACACCCATAAGGTAATTGTGGGGGCAAAAAAAGCAACGGACTACTAATTAATCCAATTTTAATTTTAAAACACAATTAGATCATACAGATGGTTATAATCCTCTATAAACTATCACACCCAAAGGTCAGCATATCGTTTCACATTTCAGTCATAAAATTGTCAAAACATCAAAATTGCTTTGTATTTCTTTCCTGCTTGGGTGAAATGTAGTTGATTGTGTTAAATGTGTACATAATATCGTCTTAAATCGACCGAAGGCCCCTGAATCGTATCGTATCGAAATCGAATCGTGGCAGATTTTGTGATATCGGCAAATATCGTATCGTTGTCGAAAGAATCAATATTGTATTGTATCATCATGAAACTGGTGATTTACACCCCTACTATTTAAACGAGTGCGGAAACACCTTTTGCTTCACGCATGCGTAATTACTCGATTTCTGCCCGAACATGCTCAGTTGTAGTGTACCGACCAATCAGAGAGCAGCCATCAACATGTTGATGTCTTCAACCAATCACAGTGCAGCTATTTTGCATCCCCTTGCTCACAAGATGGCAGCGCTCTGTGTTTGCCTGTGTTTTCACAGAGAAAGAGAATATTTCGGCTTTTTGTATCAGATGTGTTGCAATCATAATGTTGACGAGACAAAATATTTTAAGTATTTTGCTTGTACTCGTGTATAATACGCACCCGAAAAATGGGAGCTTATTTAAAAGCAATAAAGTGCGTGTTAAAATCGAGAAATTACGTTAATGTGTGGACTGTTATTTGCATCAGAGGTGGGCAAATGACTTCCGATGTCAGGTTAGAAGACAAACTGCATTCTAAATTGTTGAAGTACACTAAAGGTGCTATGACTATCCCTTGGACCATTTCTATACAGTTACATAAACAATCAAGAGCTGAATTGTAGAAAACAAGATTAAAGGTTGCTTTAGCCGAAATGCCTCTCCTTCAGTTACTAATTAAATCTCACTGCAGGGGCATCTTTGAGAAACTCTGCTCAACTCAGCAGCTCAAGGGCGAAGCAGACTGCAGTTGCTCTGTGCAGCTTTAAAGTACATTTTCTGAGTGAGTTAGAAATATGGAGTCACTATACACATTTAACCAAACTATGACTTGTGTCAAACATGTAACTTCATTTAAAAAAATAAAGCCATGAACTTTTGAGACCAAGTATTTGATGCATCCTGAGCAAGAAACACTTGATGAGAGGAATTTGACTCCTGGCTGATCACACCTAAGAGCGCCTGTAGTCTGAGCCCGAATTATGTAAATGTCTGCCATTGTTGTGGTAAATGTAAATCGAGTTAATCCACCACTTCACTATTCGCCCAGCAGGTCTTCAGTATGCTCAGGATTCAGCAAATACGCCTAAGAAAAACCACCTTTGTATTCTCTGCCAGCTGTACAGCATCCCAGAGATGCTAATATTCAAACATTAGCTTCCTGAATCCACAGAGCTTCTTTGTATAACATTTTTATTAAGGAGACTGAGAGGAGAAGGGATAGACTAAACTAAATCTCATCTGGGACTTTGAGCATGGATTGATTCTATCCATGTTGACTTCAAATTGGCTGGATATGACTGATTTAACCAGACAACACTCTATGAGCCAAGTTCAAGAGCAGCAGAGTAAAGACAACGCAATGTTACATTTGGCCATACAGAGCTATAATCCACAATAGAGATTTCTGTTTTTCACTATAAAAAGTGGGACTTTCAATATTAAAACGTTAATGGCAATGCGACTGAGGCTTGATGTTAACCGGTGTGCCATTTTGCTCCATTAAGCTACCAGAGTGGGGCCACGCCTGCTTCACACTGTAAGCAGGGATCTGACTTTTATAGAACAATTTCAGACATTTAAGGACATCAAGGTTCAAAAATCACTCCCTCCAGGAAGTCATGATTTTGCAATTTCAGCAGTCAATGAAAATACTGTCAATCCTTGTTAAGTCTGCACAGCCTTGATTTTGCAACTTTTCTGCAACTTTGGTCAATCCAGCGCATCAACATTAATTTCAGACTGACAACCATGTTTGCAACTAAGAAGACGTACAGCACAAAAGCTCACAATGACAGCCAATATCAACTCTTAAGTCTGTAAAAGCTGCTTTCTGTTGTCTTGAATGATATCGGGAGCAAAATCCTGCTGCACCACATGCATTTTGTGGTGCAGCATAAACAACTTTAATTACTTAACGAACTCCCTCCTACCGTACAACACATCCAGGAGTACAGCTGTGTGTGTACAGAATGTGAATGTGTTTGAGTGCAAGTGAAAGATGAGAGACAGACTACATATATGTGTACTGAAATGGCTGGGTGACTGAGTATGTGTCACATCATATTTAGTTGTTATGAGTTAAGCCAAACCCTCCATTAATCCAGAAGACAGGGATGATGATACTTTTTCCTCTTCTCATTATACGTTCTATTTCCTTCTTTAAAGAGAGACCTATTTCTCTTAAATATTTACAATACCGACTCAATCCCTGTTCAGTTTTTGCCAACTCAGTCCAGATACAGAGCCCTCTGCGTCCTGCTGCTGGCCAAAAGGAACCTCATGAGCCTGCAGGTGCAATGGTTAAACAAGCAAGTGAATCCTAACTTCATGGTTAAGGTGGCTCAGACCATGGCTTTAATTTTGGAAAAAAAAAAGGTGGACACCAATCATTTTATTTTAATCAGTGGGGAAGGGAATTGATAAGAGTTTATTCATAACAATGTCATTATCAATTCTGCTTATCAATCCAATTCTTTACCAATTCCCTTATCGATTCCAGTGGGGAGTCTACAGGTTTTGACATGGCTCTACTGATATTCAGTGTTATTCCGGGAAGAGAAATGTTTCAGCATGATGCTGGTGTTTTCATCATTGCTTGAAATCAAGCAAGATGCTTTGCAGTTATTGTTATATTGTGTAAAATCAGGCTCTGCTTCTGTCTCCTGTTTGCCATGATTACTTCTTTGATGACCTTTGGACCAACTGCCTATGATGAGAGCATGACATCCTCAATTTGCAAGGCAGGTAGATCCTTGTGGAGGGAATTGATAAGGGAATTGTTACAAAAAGATAGTTTTAATATCTATTCCTTTACCTATTTCTACAAATGTTATTAATTTGTAAACTTACTCGCCCCTTTAATGTCATTGATGAAATAAAGCTTGGGAATATTTCAACTTTAGCCACAACTTTTTGAAAACTTTTGTTGCAACAATCACAAAAAATTGCCACAAAATCCTTTGGGAACTGGAAAATGTGTAATTTCATAACTCTAGTTGCACAAATAAGTATGACAAGTAGATACCATTTCAGGAAAATAACTTAATTGGGTCACCTATGGCCCTGAAGTTGAGTCTACCCACTGTCCTGTCCTCTCCTAACAAAAAGTTAAAATAGAGAAAAAAGTCCACAAGAATGCAAAAAACAGGAGCCTTGTTTGAGTGAAAAAATCCTCAATTCCCTAAGTGTCATCAGCGGGTCAAATTAGCCAATAACCGCCCTGATAGAGCTAAATATGTAATACAAGCAATGACTTCTCAGGTGGGCCCATCGTGTTCTCTGTGTGTTGCCTAACAAAGACAGCAAGACAGGGTCTATGAAAACAGGACAAACTCTTTACATAAACACTTATAACTCAACGCCCTCACTCGTGATTTACAGCGTGTGTACAGCAGATTAGAACCGTTGTTTTCACTAATGCTGAGCACCATGGTTAGCTATTACACCAGCCATGTGTTGTGGAGTTTATCAATCATTAGCAGAAGGAGGATTAAAAGGTTCTGGGTACATATGACACACTCATGAGTCTTAAAGAGAGAACAAATGGATTCCAAGGGTAGCAACGAGAGACTAAGTCAACAGCAGTGATGAACAAGGGTCCATATTTCTCCTGTGAGGTCTTTCAGAAGTTAAAATATCAGGAATGAATATGACCCAGTGATGCAACAAAGAGTGGGAGCTTATTTTGGCTTAAACTGCAAGAATTAAAAACGCATTATTAACAGATTTCAGTGGTCTTACAGCTGCTTGTGCAAAAAGAAGGAAGAGTTAAGAGTTCATGGCCTGAACTCTGAACTGTTAAACTTCGAATGTTTTTTTGGCTGTTTTTACACATGCACTCCTGAAAGAAAAGAAAAACATATTGAGAGCAGACTGATTCTGAAATCTCTCTGAGAGGGAATGGAGATCTTTTGTTTTTATGCAACACAAAAGCAAACAAACATAATGAAACAAATTATTTGGGCAAATTGTACCTGATGTACAAAATTTTCCAAAACATTAGCTGCTGCATGAGCATCTGTTTATCCTTTCATCACGCTGAAAACTTACAAAGGGGTTCATAGGAAAAATCTGGGTATGTTCACACATGCAGCTCTCCTAAAGGTATAAGGAAATTAGTCCATGTGTAGAAACACTTATTGCTCAAGTTCTAGAGCTAGTTTGTTTTTTTCTGGAAGCAGTAAAGGATAATGTTTTATAACCTTTGACATTATCCCAAGTTTCCAAGGTTTTATCTGAAGGATAGATTTAAAATGAAATCATCCATATTTCATTGACATGGTTCTTCTGGGGGATTTTGGGCAGAATTATTTTTCAATACTTCATGCTGGAGCACAGGATCATCCACTGGCCTTTCAGGTACGCTGCAAACAACAATAATCAAACTTGACATGAAAACTGAGGGATGTGTTTGTGTTCACTTTGATGGATTACTTGTCTAAAACAAGTTTCAAGTTTCTTTTTTCAAAACAGCAACTTCCCTGAGGGTGAAAACCTTAGAAAAAAATAACTTTTTAAGCAAGTCTGCCATCATGGAGCAAATGTGAAAAATAACACTGTTATGATACTTAATGGAGTCAAACAGCAAAACAGTAAAATGTTTTTGAATGATCTTTTGAAAAATGCGGAGTTATGACAAGAAAAGAGAATTTTGAGGCCTCATGATTTTACAAATAAGAAAGATGAGGCTCAAAAGTTGTATCAAATTTGTCATCAGTATGTCGAAGTTACTTTCATAAAAGCAAAGATGAGATAAAAATGTTTGAGTTGAGACTCTTGACGATGTATCAGATCGTTTTTTTTAAGGTCAGAATTAGGGAATTTTGAAGAACATCAATAATTGTGCAGGTGCCTCTGGAAAATTTTCCACATGAAGTTGCAGAGATCTTTAAACACTGAAAATGATATTTCCAAAATATAACCCTTGAAAGTAGGCAGAGGCTGGGATGTTTATACCACACAACCAGACATATCCTAACAACATGTAGCATGATAAAGTGGAAAACTATACATTATACTCAGACTGCCATTTCAGATTTCAAGTGTCTATTAAAGTAACTGCATACATGCACAGGCTATGAGCAACTTATGCAAGTTTGTTTTGTTCTGCGTGCTCAAAGGACAGATGTTTCATAATCCTTGAAGACTTCCTGAAGGTTTCATAACGTTTTGCAAACGAAGGAAGTGATGAAAAATTGTATCTGTTTTTTATGAATTGTTTTATTCCTGTTCTTGATCTTATCCAAGTTTCATTGCTGGTGCAGATCTTTTTTAATTTATTCCTGGCAAAACCAGCATAAACAAACTTCTTCACAGTGACCCCACTCTGAAGAAATGTTTCTTATCACTGAGCAGAGTTAGCAGAAGACTCTGATGCTCCCTCTCTAGGAGTAACATCTATGTGCTGATGACATTTACTTTGAGCCTGTGAAGGGTGAGTGGTGCTTTGTTGCAGCTTGCAGCAGAAACTGGAAAGCACTGAAGGTGTGCGTGAAAAGCAGAGCATAGAAAAATGTGATAAAAAGCACTCGAGACAGCTGTGTTGATAGCAGATGCAAGTCAGCAGTCAGCAGGTCAGTGTGACAGAGCCCACACGAGACATCTCCTGAGGTGAAGCTAAGCAGCTTACTGTGGCAGATTACACCACCTGAACAGAATAATCTGGCATTTTTCTCTGATATCTGTGTCCGACTTTTATGAGGTGAAAAGGGGGATGAGCCAGTTTGGGAGGTTGTGTGAAGCGTGCAAGCCTTTTCGGTATGTATTTCAGATGGATCCTGCACCTGTCTTGTCAATCGTCCAAAGAAAATGTAGCCTGACATTGATGAATGCGCTCACATGAGGCAAAGCGCTGCTTAGCGTCTCTTGTTAAAGGCAGTGAGCTGGATAGTGAGTGAGAGCAGAAACAGGAGCAGAGGGGAGCTCTGGTGTCTGTTATGTTGTTAGTCCTTGGGCAGTTTTTTAGAGAGAGGTGGTGAACAAGAAGAGAACAAAGAGGAAAAAACTGACGCAATGAGCAAAAGAGAAGGCAAAGAAACATGGACTGAAACTGCATAACATTTGAAGATTCAAACACACAGCGAGGAGGCCGTGAAGTATGAGTAGCAGTGTCAGAGTGGAGAGCAATCCTGCTCTTCAGAGGCTGTAAGGTCCTGAAGGTGGAGACGGAGCCTCTGATGCCTGCTCTGGTTTCAGAAAGATGTGTCCCTGTTTGATGATGAACTGGCATCCCTGCGTCGGGACAGGGGCTTAAGGTTACCAACTACCCACAGGACACCATTACTGTCTTCAGTGAAGTGCTGCAGGGCGTGGATGAAAGCAGCAGGCTTCACTGACTGGGCAGAGGGAAGCTAATGTACTCATCTACTGCATGTGTGTGTGTGTGATGAAGGAGTGAGTGAAAGAAAACAAAGGATGTATTTTTATGCATGTGCAATTAGTCATGGCATGTTATAAACATGTCAAGCACATAGAACAGTGTTTTCTCAGCCTTTTTTTCAGTTTTAAAATGCAAAAACTCAAGTCATCATAGCCAAAATGTATCAATTAGAAACAAATATCTGCATTCTTCCAACAACCAACTTACAAATATGGGGCTGTTATCAGACGGAGGTAAAAATTCAATGTTGCAAATTCCTGTTAATGGGAATTCTTAACCTGGGATGATCAAAAAACATCCAGTTACCAAAGCAGTTGAACACATTCTAGCTGAAAAGTAGCTTATTTCAATGGTGAGAATTGATGTAAGCCTAATTATTTGCCAACTCAGATGCTTAACAATCCCTAACCTCTAAATGTATAAGATAAATAGGCTTAAAAATAAAATATGTTGTGTTATTCTTCAACCTTGTTTATCCTAAATCTGATGCATAAAAGCTTCTATTGAGTTATCAGACCTGACAAATTGCACTTATGTGCCTGTACGGTTGTGTTTACAGACAGCAGCTTTGCTGAGCTTAAAAACTTGTCCCTCTAAAACTCACTTCTTAACACGTTGAATCTCATTTGCTTGATCTTAAAATAACACAAGTGTGGAAATCACATTTTCCTGATTTATGGAGAATTATGTGCTGGATTATTTCTCTGCAAGCTGCAGTTATTTTTCTGAGTTTCTGCTGGTTTCTTTAGTCGGAGTTGATTGCATTTCCACTTCAGATTTTATGTGGTCTAAACAAATGAGGTAAAACCTTTGAACTTTTACGCTTTAGAGGTGATGGTAAGCAGCTTTTGTAACCGCTGAGCACAGTCTGTTTCCAGCTTTATGCAATGCATTGCTCAGCGGCTGCTAGCTGAAGTAATTCAATTAACATATAAATTTGCTTTTCATGTTATTTTATTCTTTACATCCAGCTCTGTACCAGTTGCAAAAAGTTTTGTTTCCGAGGTCCCACATTACATTCATACATTCCCCAGTTTCTAAAGGTTTACATTGGCCTCAGATTTAACCGATGACTTTTCTCACTTGTAAATCTACTCAGAAATTGGATTTTGGTACTGTATGTCCATAAACCCTTTTGTTTAAAAGAGGTCATAGTATATTGCCTTAAATCAGATTCAGATACTCATATTTCATGACTGTGAATTTATGTTGACAGTGATTAAAACTCTGAAGTGTTCACGTACTGAGTAACCCTTATAGTGCTGCATTCTCTCTCTGTCTGAGACACTCTGATAGAGCTCCTGCCACCTTAAGGCTCCCTCCCCCGTATGAACCCAGTCTGCTCTGATTGGTTAATCTGTCTACTCTGTGGTTAACGTCATTCAGTGCTGCTCTGCGCCATAATGTCAACAATTCTGCATTCATTCTAATGTGCTCTGCACTGGGCTTGCTACCGTGAGCCAATGAGCTCAAACTGATGACAAAACAAAGGTATGGCATCACACTGGTAGGTCTATTAAGGGGGGTGTTTTGTTCATGAAAGTGCTCTATCATGTAGAGATATGTTAAATTTACTAAAGAGCATTTAAAACATGAAAACGCAGAATATAGGCTCTTTAAGTACTCTGTTGGAACAGGGTGTTTTGGTGTCTGTAGCTTTAAATCATCATGGGCTGTGTCTGGCCATGATTCTCTCAAGTTATTATTTATTGTTTATTTGACATAGACACACAGTAACATTGATGCTGTGATATTTAAATACACACAGGTCCCAAATGCACTGCTCCAAGTGTTTATAGCACAGTGCTAATTTTCAACACCAGTCCATGGGAGGCTTTTAAGGATTAAAATTGTACACAAGTAAATATGTACTTACTTGTATGTAAGTAAATATGTACTCACTGTTACATTTGCAGGGATTTCTTTTAGTCGTCCAACTTTTATCTTTCAAAATTGTAATCACTTCGAAATTACTTTTGCCGTGTTGTTTGTTTTAATCAAATTTATGAAGTCATTTATCAATTTATTAATCAGGCACTGATTAATGCCATCATTAATGCCAAGATTTCAGGAGCTGTTCATCCAATAAAAGTATAAATAGCCTTAACATATGAAGTTAAATCCCCCAATCCCAGAAGCAAGATCTCAAACTGTAGACACACAACATTTAAAAAGATGCATATTCTTCTCCTGTCTGCTATGTGGGGCCAGCAGTTCCCACTGAATAACTTCTCCTGAGCTTTTGTTCTCTAATGAAAAGGTGCCTCATTCTCTTTGCAATGGGAAATGTCACCTGTGGTCAGTGGGCTCACATTGACCACCTGTGGTGACCCAGACAGACAGAAGTCACATTCATGTGTAAATAAGGCAAAAACAATGTTTCTTTGAATTCTTTTAAGGAAAGAGCATTTTGGAGGGCATTTCAAATCTGCAACCATACTACTGTTAAAATCTGCATACATTTTTATCAGGAAACAAATACCTCTTCACCTCCTTTTGCCTCCAGACTGCTTTACTTTTTGTAGTCACCTGTGGATACTCAGTGCCAAGGGAGGCCAATGGAACACAAACACTGAGCTAATTGGCCCAATTAAGTCATTATGCAACACAAGCCAGAGGTCTGACATTTTACACCCCTCCGGCTTTCCTCACAAAGATCTGTGTAAAGCTGCACTCTGAATTTTCCCACCAGCTTTAGGTTGTTAGTTGTTGCAGCAGAAAATGAATTATGAGGCAGCGCAGGCCTGTCAGTGATCGACGACTGGAGCAGAAATTTCTTCAGTAGTCTTTAGAAGAAGGGGAAATTCAAGCTTTAACGTTCGTGCAGATGTGTATGAGGACATGTGTGTGTTTACCTCTCCTGACATATCAGGAGCCAGGGGGATGAGGGGCCACAGCGAGGAGTAGATAATGAAAAACACCACCCAAAGGCCGATGCTTCCCCAGATGGCGATGTGACTGAACTGTTGGAGAATCAGAAGACAGGAAAATGTTTGACATTTTGCATATCCTTGCATTACCATACATGAGTAATTGGATACCAAGCTGACTGAATTTTAGTAGGTACATTCACTCTTAGTAATAACAACACATCTCCTGAGATGACCTGCAACTGGAAACACTGTCAACTATCCAGTGCCCCCCAAAGGTTTATTAACTAAATTTTACATTGCTGTGCTTTGTAGATACTTTATGTTTATGTTAGAGAGAAAAACTGTTAAATGATTCACTGCTAGACTTGTAGCTTGTGGCAAAGTATTCCTGGATAAAAACAAGAGTAAGCTATTTACGATACAAAAAAAGGTAGGCAAATCAGCTGCTGGCCAAGAGGTTGGTAGCCAGTGTTTCTCATAGGCATGTATTTTTAATGAAACATTCATATCATCACTGCCAGGCACAAACCTCCTATCTCTAAAATTGCTACTTTCCAGGAAATTTAAAAAAAAGCTCAACTACTTCATGAATAAGTGTTGCATTGTTCATATTACAAATTAGCTTTTTGATTTGGTTAAGGCTCATTCATACATAAATGTATAGAAGCTGACACTGACCAACTTAAGAAATCATCAATTTTGCTATGTTTAATGCAGGTTGGCAGATCTAAAGTGGAGAGAAACGTGCTGGTGGAGTATGATGTTTCCCAGTGGCCCCTAATCATAGACGGATTATACACATTTGTCACCACAGATGTAACTCGAATTGGTGTATACCAGCCTGTTGGATTGAATGTCAGAAATGTTTAATTTTTCAATGTACCCGACAAGCAACAGCACTGCCCTGTGTGAATGTGACTTCAAAAATGTATAAAACCCACTCACAAATATGTAAGGTGACCAATAGCACTGATTTATGAAAAAAATAAAACCCTAAAAATGGAGACAAGACGTTAATGCCCATCAGCAACAATATGCTGTTTAAAGTCAAACATTGTGGCATACTGGTGGGACTGCAGTGCCAACTGAGCTCAAAGCAATATGTGACTATGCTTGGTGCTGTGGCTACTTTGCTCTCATTTGTTAGTATTGCAAGTGGCTGCACTGCATATATGGACACCCTGACATAAGCTGAAAGGCTAGCAGTGCCTCTTAAACACAGGGCTCTCAAGTCTCACGCATTCAGCGTGTGACACATGCATTTTAACCTTTTCACACGCTCACACGCCAAACCTGGTATTTCTCACGCATGAAAATTTATTATGTAACGCCCACTGAGTTTGACCGCTCCATATGCATTCATGGAATGTGTAGCAAGACGCTCTGAGCATCATAGAGCTGAACGGGAGCTTGACAGGACCCAGCCATAAGATCAACTACTCATCAGCCAATCATAAAAATAACATACAGCTATATATCAGCCAATCAGATAACAGCAGTGCTGTATCCGGGTAAGATACGGTTGATCTGACTGCAGCGACGTTCTGAGATGAGGATGTATACTTCACACTCACAGCGGGAGAGCCTTATCCCATGAGTAGAGTAAGTTATCTCGTCGTTTGATTTCGTAGCCTGCTGAATCATGAAATTACTTATTGTACAAAAGGAAAACAAGGGCTTATTTTTATTCTTCCTCCACACCCACCATTAAACAGTAGAGCAAAGTCTGATAACACTGACATACAAACTGGTTGCCAGGCATCACATTAAAACAAAATCATCAGTGCTATATTAGATAATAGTTATACTTAGAACATGAGAAAAGTTTGCTATAATTAAAATAAAAACTGCACATTTTTAGTTTGAAAGAGCACGATCAAATGTTGAAGGTAAATATTAAAAAAGGACAATAATATTTGTATTATTATGTTTCCCTGTACAGCTTTAGTGGGTTAACAATGTGAAGCTGATTTGCAGAGTGGAATATGGCTAATGTTAATGGTAGCAGTACTATGTTCCATAGGGCTGATTGTTTTATTACTGTCAGTGTTTAAATGCATTTCATCAGCAAAGCAGCTGCCATGAGTAGAGCCACAGTAATTATCAGTGGTGTTACACTTCAGACAGAATGTTAGACCAGGATTTCAGGCTTGTATTAATAAATAAATATAAAGAATTAATTTAACTGACATATAAATCCATTGGCTATTTACTTATCCAAGTACGACAGTTAACCCAGCTATGTTTGTACATCCCTTTTCCTGATAACCTTGTCATTTGGTTTGTTTCCTTATCTATAATATCATAGCTCAAGTTTTCACTCAGTCTTTCTAGTAACTTGAGGAAGTAACCATACGGTGCATGTAAATTTGCATGACACATTTACAATCCCAGTGGGATGAACTGTAAAGAAATTTAGAATAAGAACTTGGATGACAACTATGTCACAAGTATCAGTGGACGCATAAAATATAGGATCTGGAAATAGATAACAGAATCTTAGAGAAAGAGGAGAGACCCAGGAGCTTACCATGGTCCAGGACGAGGTCTCGAGGCCGGCTTTAAGACAAACTGTGATGACCACAAACTGCAGAGACACAAATCATGCTGACATTAAAAGACAGTCCCATGTCAGTACTAAAATCAGTCGGGAGAAGTTCATCCTGTATATCTGGATTTGTATTTAGGGTGCTAACCTAACATGCTACACTGTAAAACAACAAATGCAGAAAAATTAGAGGGCAAACTGGATACATCTGATGTTTATTCACAGAAACATGACAACACTTTGCTCAGACACCAGGACAGTTTTACACAGTAGAAACAGCCTGTGAGGAAGGCTGGTGCACTTACTGTGTAGACCATGTTGCCTAAGAGGAGATAGTCAGGAGTTCTTCCATTGCCAAAAACTGTATCTGTGAAGGGAATCAAAAATGGGAGATTTTAGTGCAAATGCTGTGTATTTTTAAGCTATTCAAAAAGTAAACAACATGCCATCAAGGCAGATGAAATTCTTGATGCTTGCTCCATTCAGGAGGGAAGCTTGTTTTCAACACTCATATGCTGTAAAATCAGGTGTATAAGACAACCACTGAATCAATGTTTCCTTCTAAAATATTGCATGTCTCACATGAAAGTGTAACCAGAATATAAGCATTAAGTGCAGAGACACACTGTCATGATTGCAAGAGTAGCTGTATCCATCACAAATTGCTCAAAATCTGACTTTACTGATGTCACCACACTGCTCAAAACATGCTAGAAGACACAGCAACACAGACCAGGCCAGAAAAGGCAGGCACTACTTTTTAATAGCTTTCCTCCATCACTAGAGCATGATCCTGCATTTAACAAGGTGGCGTACTGTTTAGAGAGTAGATCTTACTTGGTGATAGTTTCATTTTCCAAATCCAACTTTTTATTCAAAATATTTAATATACAAACAACTTTAAATGGCACGGAACAAGAGGACAAAATTGTAAAAAGAGTGTTTGCATTTTGTCCAAATGGGATGTAAATATACATCGTTGCTCCATTAGTCGTTGGACACAAAAACAAGAGACATAGAGTGATGTCAAAATACAATGAGACTAAATAAAACACACAAACTGAAGAAAACATGACAAAATAAAAAAGACAGATAGATGGTAAATAAATAGGAGTTAAAAAAATAGGAAAAATAGAAATTAAAATGGAGACGGGAGGGGGCTGACTGCAGCTGCTCAGGGGTTATTTAATTATTATCACTCATTCTTCCTCTTAATCCAGAGATAAGTGGATGGAGTTGATAGCTTGGTGCTAGTTTATTTGAAACCCCCCCTCAATTTAATACAAGGCATGACTGGAGGAGGTGGGCAGAGCAACTCTTATGCTGTGGGTCTGTATTCACAACTATCCCTTAAGGCATTTCACTGGGAAAACAGATGTTACTAAAAATACTACGTTGTTGTGGACTTTGCTGAGTTCAATAGAAACTGCCATTCAGGAGTAAAGTTTAAACATATGTTCCTAGGTTGATTGTGTCCCCATTGCAAATGAATTGCTCCAGGTGTCGACTGAAAGTGAGATGAGAATACCTCTTTCAGGCAAGCTCAGTGTGGTTGTTAGTGCCATAACA
Source organism: Cetoscarus ocellatus (assembly GCA_037902135.1). Lineage (NCBI taxonomy): Eukaryota > Metazoa > Chordata > Actinopteri > Labriformes > Labridae > Cetoscarus > Cetoscarus ocellatus. Next base: position 161,412 of record JBAMNC010001020.1, read on the forward strand.
GGGATCGATTGTTGTATTCATATAAAGTAAACCCCCGTGACATCATGGTTTAGTTTTCGTGGTCCCAGTATTTTGCACTTTTTTTTTCTGTATGACCTATTAATTTTGATATCGCGTACATTATCGCCATTTTGCGGCATTCTGCAGCATTTTTTATAAGTTTAAATCTCACGCGTCACAAGATAGTGCCCATACGTACCGATTCAGCCACTCAAAGTGTCGGTATTTTTTCTTGGCCGCTGATTGGCTGTTGTGTGTCACATTGCTTCGCATCTCGCAGGGAGGAGAGATGCTTGCTTTGTTCTCTCTCAGTTCCGCTTCTCCCTCTACAGTGATCGGTGATCTGCATAACTTTAGTGTTTTGTGCACTGATTTTGTGTTTGTGTTTTGTTAGTATCCCCAAGGATGCCACCCAAACTCCCATTATCTAAGGCTCCTTTAAAAGTACCATAAAAGTTATAAAAACATGCCTATGGTATATTTAAATAGGGTATTTTGCACATTTTCACTTATCGCGGGTGGGTCTGGAACCTAATTCCCATGATGGAGGGGGGACCACTGTATATCTAATTGAACCATGCTGAGCAGACGCCCACTTGTACGGGAACAACTCTCCCAAATGATCTAGGTATGAAAATGACCTCAGTGAATCAGGCCCTCAGAATTAAGACACTAAGGTGAATCCCAGTTCTACCCCTTAGTCCTTCCCCTTCGTCTTACTCCTTTGTCTTACTCCTTCATCTACACCTTCCCCTAGCCCACTGTTTTGAGGGCCAAGGGGAGGGGGTGAAAACACCCTTCTGAGAAACGAGATGCCACATGATTCCTGCTACGTCATCACCCAGAGCTGCTCGCTGGCTGTGTCGTAGGCAGATGCAACAATAGCTGTAGCTACAGCTGGAAAAGCTAGCTCGTTATAACCAGAAATTTTAAAATTTAAGATGTGAATGCGTAAAACCAAGGGGTAAGACAAGGGCTAAGGGGTACAATTGGGATGGACCCTAAGGCTTGAACAGGAAAACAGTGAAATGTTTCATCCATCGTCACCCTTTAACAGAGGCTGAAATGTTAATTCCACCTTCCGCAACAATTGGAAAAGAAAATAATAATTAAAAAATCCATCTACAAGACTGAGAAGCAGAATTGGTTATCATTACTCAACGAAATCATCAAAAATAACCCCTAGTCATTGATGAAATAAAAGGAGCAGGTCTATTTTTCCTGAAGAAAAAGGTTAATTATTCTTCCATTTCACTGGATCAAGAAATCTTTCCCTAAACAGTAGTTAGAAGAAGTTCCTAAATTAATCAAACTGAAATTAAGATCCAAGAGACATATTTCTCCAAACAGCCCACGTAGATTTTGGCTTTGGCTGAAGCTAAAATATCAACAGTGTTCGCCTGCCAGAATGGAGGGAAAAAGTGTTCTTCTTTTTCTTTTTACTTCCGGTTGGTCACATGTCTTGTGTGCACTGAAGCTTTGCTGACAGCCTGTCAGTCACAGTGAAGGGGCTCGGCGCCTTTGTTTGGAGAGCAGGCCCAAGCTTGTGTGGTCCTCTGCTCCGGCCAGCCAAGACTTACAGGCTCAAAGATCCCTATTCTCTGTGCGCACACACACACTGAAAAACCCTGCATCTTAATGTGGAGGAACACGCACACGGATAAATACGATTTTTGCAAGTTAAATTGACTTGGACACATAAAGAAAGAGATGTCTATTAAAGAAATGGTCCTTACTGATGGTTCACCTGGAAGTTTGTAATGAAGTAAGCGTGCAGAAGTGTTTTAGCAGAGCACATGAGCTGCTGCAAATGTGAATGTACGCTTGTTAGTGTGCTGCTCCTGCTAGTGCACACACATGTTAGTAATTCATGACTGGACGGTTGAGGAGAGAACTAATTAAGACAAAGTATGTGTGCTCGACTGTCCTCCCTCTTCATCTCACGGAGCCGGAGGAGCCATGGTGGAGTCTCTGGGAGCTACTTACCATGCTGGAAAGCTTTGAGGGGGAACCAGAAGAGGATGACGGAGTGGAAGAGGCCGTTCAGACAATGGGCCCAGAAGACCTGCAAAATAGAGAGAGAGGGATCGAGAGGGGTGGGGGGTTGAAGGCGGCAGGAGATTTCAAGAAGAGAGAGTGAGAGAGGAGGGGGGGGGGACAGAAAAGAGAAAAAAAAAGCATGAGAAGAGGGTGTGGGGAGTTCCAGCCTTCCAAGTGACCCGTGACCTGGGCCCTTTGTGCCAGCCCAGCACCAGGCTAAGTGGCGGTTTTGTCGGGGCCTCCACTCTGAATGGCCACCCCGCTGACAGACACGTTGTATATCCTCTGTGTGTGTTATAGGGGAGAGAGGGGCTGCTGAGTGTGTGTACGAGCACAGAAAGGCGAGGGGACAATGTCAGCGTGAAGGTTTTAACTTTTAGATACAAACCCCAATTCCAATGAAGTTGAGACGTTGTGTTAAACATAAATAAAAACAGAATACAATGATCGGCAAATCCTTTCCACCTAAGTTCAACTGAATACACTACCAAGACAAGGTGTTTAATTTTCAAACTGATTTTTCTTTTTCAAGTTGAATTTGATGCCAGCAACAATTTCCAAAAAAGCAAGGACAGGGGCATGTTAACCACTGTTACATCATCTGTCCTTTAACAACACTCAATAAGCCTTTGGTAACTGAGGACAATAAGTGTTGAAGCTTTGTGGGTGGAATTCTTGCCATTCTTACTTGATGTACGACTTCAGTTGATAAAAAATATGCTTCCTAATGCGCCACACATTTCCCATGGGAGACAGATCTGGACTGCTGGTCAGTCTAGTACCTGAACTCTTTTACAACATAGTCACACTGTTGTAACACGTGCAGAATGTGTCTTGGCATTGTCTTGCTGAAATAAGCAGGGGCGTCCCTGAATAAGATGTTGCTGTGATGACAGCAGATGTTGCCCCCAAACCAGTATTTACCTTTCAGCGTTAATGTTGCCCTCGCAGATGTGCATGTTACCCATGTCACAGGCACTAACACACACCCATACCATCAGAGATGACGGCTTTTGAACTTTGCGCTGATAACAATTTGATTGGTCTTTTTCCTCTTTAGCCCAGAGGACACAATGTCCATGATTTCCAAAGACAGTTTGAAATGTGGACTCGTCAGACCACAACACACTTTTCCATTTTGAGTCAGTCCATCTAAGATGAGCCCAGGGCCCAGAGAGGCTGACGGCATTTCTGGGTGTTGTTTATATATAAGTGTTGCTTTTGATGGTAGTTTTAACTTGCACTTTGTAGCAAATAGCAATGTTCTAACTGGTATCGCGGCAACTGACTTTAACCCGATTCATATCGCCATTTCAAGGTGTAATATTTAACCCTCTGTGATGTTACGCCTCCGCTGTGAACAGAATGGGGGGAACGAGTTGATCCCCTCTTTGCTTCCTCTCCAGAGGTAGTGACAGAGGTGCGATATTGAAGAGTGTGAGGCATCTGGACTAATCGGGAGACAGGAGCACTGTGAGTGAGGGTCTCTGTCTTTGTGTGTATCTTGGGGCATGCGCCGTGTTGCGTGCATGCAAGCTGTATTGCAGTATGAATTGACACAGATATTGTGGCCTCGAAGAATTAATGTGAATGTCATGAGGTGTAAATAATGTGGAACCTTGTTGCAGTGCTTTTGAGTTAAGGCACTGTGAACTGGGCCAATGGTTCTCTGAAGTGTTCCTGAACCCACAATGTTGGTTGCAATCTGTGGGATCAAAGGTCATGGGCATTCAACGTTGGTTTTCAGGCTTGTCAATTACGCAAAGAGATTTCTCTGTATTCTCTGAATCTTTTGACAAAATTATGGACTGTTGAAGATGGAAGCCCTAAATTTCTTGCCATTGAACATTGAGAAACATTGTTCTTAAACTGTTGGACTAATTGCTCATGCAGTTTTTCACAGGGGTGAACCTCTTCCCATCATTGCTTGTGAACAACTGAGCCTTTCTGAGATTCTCCTTTTATACCTAATATTGACGTTCACCTGTTACCAATTAACACATTCACCCTGGGAATGTTCCAAACAGGTGTTTTAGAGCATTCCCCAACTTCCCCAATCTTTTGTTGCCCCTGTCTCAGCTTTTTTGGAATGTGTTGCAAGCCTCAAATTCATAAATAAGGGAATATTTGCAAAAAAATATGAAGTTGATCAGTTTACATTTACATTATTTACATGTTACACAACATCCCAACTTCACTGGAATTGTACTTTGTTAAACAGAGCAAAATAAAGGAGCTTTGAGAAGAAGAAAGAGAAACTACATGTTATCACCTTTAAATTAGGAACATTATAAAGCATTTATATAAGTGCTGGCAGCGTGAGGGTTTCCCCTCATTACATTTCATTAAGCTGCGGTGCTTTCATGTGAGAATTTTTACTGGTGTAGAAATAAATGACAGGAGGGAAGCCGAAATCAGTCCAGAAACACACACAGGGAGACTGACAGGCCTGACAGAGATTAAACTGTTTTCATGGTAATTATTAAGAGCCTGGAAAATCGCCGTGTGTAACCGCAGTCTGTGTGTGTCTGTGTGTGCAAGCATGCAGACTTTGGATGAGTCCTTTAAATCAATACTCCCACCCCAAAAACCACCTTGTTTCAAATTTACATTATGCGACGCTGGAGCCAAACAAAACACTAATGGGCGATGTAGCATGAAACAGCCGTGAAATCCATTCTGCCAAAAACCTGCTCAACGTTCGTGCCCCCCTCTTTTTTCTCTCCCTAATGCTGACCCAGACGATGGTGTAAATTCTGAGAGCTGAATATTCGTCAAATGTAGAGGAGTAAATGGCTGACTGAGGGAAAAATACAAGCAGAAAGACCATTTTAATCTTTGGCCTCTTTTTAATCATTGGTCCTTGGCACAGGATTAGTTAGGTATTCACTTACTTTAAAACACTCTTTTCAACAGCTTCAGCAAACCTGCCAGTGAAGCATAAAACATGGCTTATTCCAAACAAAATGGACACCCTGAAAATTAGAATTTCTTAGGATTTATGAAGGTTTGAATAACCATTAGAATAACTATTAGCCCTACATCTTATGTTATTGCAAATATCCTGCCAATAATGAAAAAATAAGGCTGAGGAGAGGGTGAAAGTCTACTATGAAGTGTAATGTTTTGTTCTGGGCTTTGAGCTTCTCTAAAACACCCTCGCTTCTGTGGCATGACCTTCTAACTTTATCAACTAAACAAAGTCCCCACATCATCACCCTTATCCCAGGATTACCTCACCATAGGGCTGGATGATACATTAGTATCTCAGATATACTGTATACTTTCAAACAAGATACTGAGCAAGACAATATTGTTTAAGTTGAATCAGTCAATTATTTCCCCCCTTTAGTAAAACCAGCTGGTATTGTATTTTAAATCATTGGAAAGCCTGATTAGTCACCTTTACAATGAGGTATAACTTGTTGTGCGTTTGGAGAATGAGCAACACAGCTAAATGTGTGGGTAGTGCCCAAAAACAAAAAATGCCAAAATCCTGTCTCCCTTGGACGCCCACTTTGCAGTCTGTCTTTGACGTCACCAGTCTCATGGAACTTGGTCGTAAGTTTGGAAATGGTACCAGGGCTGACACAAAATAATGCTGTCCCTCTTTGTACAGGAAAACAGCTTTCAGTTGCCGGGGATTTTGGAACATTTATTTGGGGCACTACCCACACGTTTAGCTGTGTTGCACATTCCACAAATGCTTAGAAGTTGTGCATCGTTGTAAAGGTGACGAATCAGGCTTTGCAATGATATGAAATACAATACAAATTATTGTTATTAAAGGGGAGAAACAATTGACCGAAATAAAGTTTTCAAACTGTTTTTGAGGAGTATGGTTGATGCAAATCAAACAATGAAAAGATGCCAGGCCTAATGGTCAAAAACATTGTTTGCATGTTTATCAGTGTTGGTCAGTTACTAGTTATTAGTAATCTATCAATGTGATACAATAACGTTTTTGAGTGATAAAAGGTATTACAATTTCTACAACGGCAATAATATAACAAATCAAAGTAATGCTTGGTTATCAGGTTACATTTTTCCCAAAAGTGGGCTGCTATCATGATAACATTTATGTGAAGCATCGCTAGAAAGTTTAATGCAGCATGGAGGATGACAGAGAAAGAGTGAGCTGTACTTTCAACAAACTATTCTTGTTTTTTTAGATTTAAAAGAAGAAGAGTAATCAGTAACTCAAGAGTTAAAGTTACTTTTAATACTAAGTATTAGGCTAAGTAAATCTTTGACTTTTTAATAAAGGAGTAACAGGTAAAAAGTAGCCTACAACTAGTATCTTGCACAGAACTGATACTAACAAAAAGGTAATCTTACGGAATTTTTAGACTTGATAGGGAATTTACAGTAGATTGCATGACACTGTATTTCTGCCATATCCGATAACCAATATTTCCAAACTCATTATCGCCAATAAAGATACCGATATATTTTGTAATATTTTGTCAATTTAACTCAAATTGACCAAACTTCATGACCAACCACATATTTTTAGTCAGAGGAAATAAAGAGTTCTGTCTAAAATGCATTAATATGTAGACAGCATTTGGAAAGGCAGGTGGAACTGTCGAGGAGATTCAGTGATCTAAAATTTCAGGTAAATACCGGCTAAAAGTGGGCAGAACTGGCAGGAATGTAGGAAACTCATTTTTGATCATTTGAATCAGGAAACAAGGAAACCCTCGCTCTCTGCCAATTCTACCCACTTTTCTAAATGTTACCAATGTGTTTCTGCACTTTAGACAGTCCTCTCCCTCTTTTTCTTATTTTATTAAAACTATCGCAGAAAATCATGAAGTGTCTAAATACTTATTAATACAAGAAATCATAAGAATAAAAAAGATGATAATGTTCATAAAGTAAATGATAATTAATTATGACCACCTTCTTCTCTGTTGTGAAAAACAGTTCAATTTTTCATGTTCTGAACTGTTTTCAAGATCAGTGCTTTTTGTGACTCATGTCTTTAAGTGGGTTTTATATATTTATAACAAATTAAAAGTCTCAAAACAAGCTGCATTTGGGTCAACAATGTGTTAAATGTTCTGGTCACAAAGCTGAATATTTCTGAAAAAACACTTTGGAAAGGGCCACATAAAACCGTTTTTTCTTGTCTGAATGCCAATTGTGTATTATAAATTGTAATTGTAAAATATATCCTTATCAGGCATGGCATTGTATTAGTTGTATCTCAGGCTGAATCACATTCTGCAAATTCTGCCATTCATTATTTTTGTAAATGACTGGCAGACCACATTGAATGTGGTTGCAGGCCACATGTGGCCCATGGGCCCCAAGTTGCCCTCTTCTGATCTACAGTATTGTAATGACTAATGTTAACAAGTCCTGTGTCTAGTTAAGCTGGTCGGAAACCTTGTGACTCCATTGTAGCCTGATTTTGGTAATGACACAACCTGAAGAACGGACTGTAAGGAGGTATAATGACAATTACAAGGATACAGTGTTTACTCGTCTATAGAAGCACAGCTTTTTTCACTTCTTGAGAAGCACTGCTCTTGAAAATAGATTTGGGTCCAACAATCATAAAACATAAAAATGTTGTCCAAAAATATTTCAGCTTAGACAGTGTGTTGAAGTTTTGCTGTTATTTTTAATGATAAAAAACATTTTTGACTTGTATTTTTGTTCTTGTGGCATCAACAAATATCATTATCGCTTGTTTTATTTTGTACTGAAATCTAATCAAAGGTAATCTTTCTGGTACTGTGACCACCATTTGTTATTAAATAACAGAAAAATAAAGATATTTTTACTGTGTATACCAATTCAACTAAGAATAATATAGATATGATTTTTGTCTCATAACACCCAGCCCTACCTAACCCTTTCACTGAGCACACAAAACCCCAATACACTATAATGAGGCTGAAAGTAGCCCCCACTCCTCTATCATGGTCAAATTTGGCCGTAGTTACCACTAATGTTACAATCCCACGTTTATTTCAATTAGCCCCCCACTGACAGATTAACGCTCTATCAACTATCCCTCTCAGCAACACTGCAGGGGTTTAAACAAGCCCCAACTCCCCCTCCACGATAATGAATGAAATCAATAAATGTTCATAATCATTTGTCACAGTGGGATCCTCCCTTTCACCCCTGAAGCCACCCTGCTCTCTTTCTTCTCCTTGTATCCCAGCGAGTTGCTATGGATCCCCATCGAATGAATGCCCGGTCTGTCCTGTAAAGATTCTGCCCTTTGTGGAACGCCTAATTGCCAAGAAAGAAAAAGCATGAATGCAAGTAATTAATATGGAGCCAAATATTTCCAGGGCTGCTCACTCTTTCCTGGTCCTCTGGTGAAGTAAGAAATGGTGGATTATTAGAGGAGGGAAGGTGGTGTGTAAAAGGTGAAAGGCTGTAAAAACCTGATTGCTCATGAAGGGGAGCATGGTCTGTGTGGGTGACTCAAGTGTCAGGAATATGTAATTAAAAGGGAACAGGCGACACAGCAGAAACCACGCCTCGAGCCTCTAACACCCACAGTCACTCCCTCCTCTCACCTCAACACAAACAGCTTTAATTCACAAAGACAGTATCTGTTGTGTACAAAAGAATCAGGCGAGCAAAAAGACAGGCTTCGAGGGGCCAAATTCCTGCTGGATTTTCTCGCCTTGCCTCGGGCCAGCTGCAAGGAAAATATCTCGGGAAAAGAGTGGACAAGCCAGCAAAAACAACCTGCTGACCTGGCCGAGTCATCATTTATGAGGCTTGGAAAATGTGGCCCAAACAAGATCGAGGTTCATTTACTCAAACTATCAGATGGATGGTTTCAGACCCTTGTCTGGCACATGTTGATGAACTCTACAAAAAGGAAAATGAAAGACAGAGAAATATGCAACAGACCTAAATTAAAATTAAAGGGACAAATAAATCTCTGGTGAAATGTAAAGAAAAAAAGGAAAGAGCATGTTGACTCTGTACACTCTCTTCAGTCAGCACACAGCACTTGTATTTTTAAAGCTTGTATGTTTTGCCATGAAAAGGCTTTTTATTTTTTTATGCTTAAATATTATTAAGAGATCATGCCGGAATGAAAAGTGTTTATACTTAGACAAGTGTTTTGTTGAGGCATTTTTCATTCATCAACTCTATAGATTTTAGTTTTAAATTTCCATTTAACAAGAATTCTTCTATATAGTATTTTTTATCTATAATTTCTGAATGTTTATATTTATTTTTCCTTGTTTGAGATTTTATACAGTGGATTTACTCTCCTGTAGCTTTTCTGCAATAACCTGCCATTAGAACACAACTTACCAGCTTTGATATCAATTAAGTTTAACAAAGTAGGAGTTCATAATGATATGTTAATTGTTTCCATCTGTGATTATATTAGGGATGTAACTACCTATTGGTTCTAATTTGTAAGTAATTTGCCATTTCATTGATTAAGAAGCATAAATCTTATACCCACATTATCATTAGAGGAAGAAAACAAAAGACAGTTAGATTATGTAGCTACTGTATCATATGAAAAATTCAACATACAAATTTAAGGTTACTGTTGAGAAAATAATAATTATTGTACAAAATACAGACCAAAAACTGGCAATTCATACACATTTTCACACATTTTCTTTTAACTCAAACTATTAACGCTTTTTTGAGGAAAAGAAAAGCAAGAGTCACTTACATATACAAAAAAAATACTTTACTTTGATGTAATTGTGAGAGGGGAGAACGCGTTTCCCTGTAGCCTTCTCAGCTTAACTCAGCACTATGGGCATTTCATCTTGCTTGCTCACTACTAAATCTCAGTAAAGTTTTCTTGAATGTCGCAGAATCCAGTCTGCTCCCTCGAGGAACTTATGGTTAACATTAACTTTGGCGCGTCCTTTGGAAAAAGTTGTACGACTGATCTCTTTGCTGAACTCCTGCACATGTATGAGCAGAAATGGTTACATATCTGTTTTTCTGTAAATTGTTCATGATGAGCATCACTCTCTCAAGAATAATTTTTAACACAAATATTAATCAGTTAAAGGGTTATAGTAACTTCTCATTGAAATTGTTTTTCCTTGACATGATGTTGTAAAACAATAACGGTAATGAAAGTTTAAGTTTAGATTTAATTTTAAAGTTTAAAAAAATACATATATTTTATCTTTTTATTATTTGTCATCACACTGGTCAGTTACTGAAAGGAAATACAAACACAAGCCAGCTGTCCTCTTTGGTCACGCCATAGCAGACTCTGTTATTATCAAGTATAAAGATGTGATGTGTTCAGATTAAATCTTTACCTGATTTGGATTAAGGAGACACTTTCCAGTGCAGCAAGACTTTTTGTTGTTATGGTATAATAAAAAGAGAAAACAAAACTTTAGACAGTCAGTTACAACCACCCCTGTTGTGACAGGCTGATATAAAAACCTACCAGCTGCTTTGTTTCTGGTCAGCTTTTTTACTTTAAACCAATGAGTTACGATTAAAGCCCCAGCTGGGCTACCATCACTATGCAGTGAGAGAGACTCGAGCTATTCCAGCACAAAGCCAACCTCTGAATTCAACTACGATTAGAGATAGTGTAGCTCTGTGAACAAGCAGAAAATCCGGATTAAACTCCAAAAATTTTAGCCGTCACAGAGCCACTCATATCTTGCTCAAGGCGGGTGCCATAATTCAACCCTGGTGCACAGGTTATGGTGACTGGTTGAATCTTAAAATGATTGACATGGTTAGAAATAAAAGAAACCCAACTGTCTAGCTGTGAGTAATTTTAAATAATCTGTGACAACCTCTGTGTAAGGTTTATTTTTTTCAATGATGTCTTCCTGCTGGTCAAGAAATATTGTGGAGAAAATTTTTAAAAAGGCCTCTGCAGTGTTATTAATCAAAAAGAGTAGTTTCAGGCACTTAAAATGAATTTGCATAAATATTTAGTCTTGTCATGGATGGTGTCTTTGCTTCTGGAGATCAAAAAGAATTATTAGTAATAATTTCAGGCTGTTTTATTACCCATTACAAAAGCTTTAAGGATGCTCTGCAGTGCCTGACTTAGGGTTTGCTAAGTTTTGATAAGTAAACAGTTGCTACTCTTAAGCCTTACTTAAAAATGAGAAAACTCTCGTTACACACGAGTAGCCCCTCACAAGTAGAACCTTAGAGGTTATCTTAAACATTCAGTGTGGTCCTCGGTGGTTTAAACTCAATCTGACAGCCTTGCTCTGAGAACAAACATCTCCCCCACTTAAACAAATTGCATAATTTTCTGCAACAAATGCTGTCAAACAATGACAGCACACTCTCTGTCCCTCTGTCCCCCCTGATTCTTTCTGCTGCACATCCCCGAACCATCTGACCTTCCCTGACCCTGAGCGCCATGGCCAATCCGTCTTTAATCCACCTCCATGCAGCACTAACCAGGTCACCACGCCTGTGAGGAGGGTCCACGACTCTGTCTCCTCAGTGTGGAGAAAGAGGGAGACATCTTTATTATCAAGAGAGAGAGTACACCAACGGGCCTCAGGAACCAGACAGAATAGGTCATGCCAGGCCAAACCATGCTGCGACCGGAGATGCAATGAGTGCAGCTGCCGGGTCACTGTGACTGGAGACGCATCAGCTCAGAACAAGACGACAGGAACATTAATGTGATGATAATTGGTTGTAAGAGCTGGAACATTTGACCTTTTAACTTGTGTGGTGGTGGATGAGGGTCGAAGTATTGACAATTTAAGACAGAACAGTGGAGATTGACAATTTCTGTAGAACTTAATAGAATCTAAAACTTTTGGAAATTTACAAAAGCTGTTAAAAGGAACATTTGAAGAGTTAAACGCACAGAAATCAACTGAGATACGGTAGATAAAAAGTAAATGAGCCCATGGCCTAGGAACAAATGCTTACAATCAAGTTTGGAAAAAGAGATACTGACCTAGTGCCGGTTTTACAACTTGAGGGGTATTCAATTGAATACTGCACTAGATTGTTTTTAAGATTCATTCTTAGCCTTTAGTCTCAACTCAAACAGGATCGAGGGGAGAGTGGGGAATCAGGAAAAGAATAAGGAATGACAATGGAGGGCCACGTCTGATTTTAACCTGAGTCGCCAACTCAAACTTTGGACAGAACATCACTGACAGGCCCATGAATAATGTGACCATGGCTGCAAAGAAACTGCACACAGCATGTTTATAAAGTAAATTAGTAAATACACCTAAAGTGAACCAAATTAGACCAAAGTTCAGAAACTGAACAAAGCTGAAATGGATTTGGCATAATAAAATTAAGAATTTACACATTTCTATCTTTTAAGCTATACCTTACCTTGGTGTTAAAGCCCATAGCATTCTGGGAGGTTTTGTAGAGTTCAGGATATTTCAGCATGTTCTCTTTACGGCAGGAGCGCTCGAATATTCCCAGAGTGAGAGGAGGCAGAGCAGTGAAGATCTGTATCAGTAAGAATACAGAGAAACAAATGGAAATTCATCAAAAGAAAAACTCAGCATTTTAAGTGTAAGATTAGTACCTAATCCAAATCAAGTCAAACATTTAAAAGGTAATTTTACTAGCAGCATCCATGCTAGTCTCTTCAAGGGCTGCCTGGAGAAACTACCTCTTTGTCCTCGAGGGTGCAGATTGGTTCAGACATTTTTTTAACAAGGAACAAGCAGACCAGTTTGAAACTTTGCAGAGCAGATTTGCCTGCCTGATGACAGTAGAGGAATTTGAAAAACCAATCACTTTGCAAAATTTCAAAAAATACTGGGCAAGATATTATATCTCTCTTCAATTTTTTTGGCATTTTGCCTTTTTTGGATAGAGGAGACAGTGGGTAGAGTCAGAAAATGGGTGACGAAAGAGGCTGAGGAAACTTGCAGGTAAGAGGCTGCAGGCTGAACTCAAACCTGGGTGCTGGGCGGCCACACTAGCCTCTCACCATCCCCAACATTAGATTTTTGCAGATATCTAACAGGTCTTTATTTCCAAACTTATTGAAGCCAGTACAAATACTAAAATGTGTGAAAAATACAGCAAGAGCAAGCTCTATATGCCCTTTTTGAGAGCTACAACAGCATTGTGCAGACCTTGAGCTGTCTCTGCTTTCAAGTGCTTTCTCATGCACTTGACAAAAGGTCTGCAGGTTGATTTCTCAGGCTTAGACGCACACCTTCAGTCCTTACAATCCACTTAAACGTTTGAACAAGGGAGTGACAAGAAAATAAACTTCAGCTGAGGTACGTCTGTTAATCTCGCTATAAAAGCACAAATCTAAGTTCACATCATGCTGATGTTAACAGCAAAGTATGGGCAAAATCTGCTGAAATTTTCATATCTGCTGATGACAATAATGACCTTTTTGAACTACTACCTAAATACATAATATCATGCTGATAACATTTTGCACCCCAAGGAAGATGTATTTGAACAATAACTAAATCTAAAGTATGTATCAACGGTGGTGCTGGTTTTGCAGTTGAGACATGCAAAACCTAAACTCCTTACATTCAGACTGATTCATTAATAAAAGTGACAATCAACTCACTCTGGAACACTCAACAAGTTAATTCATGCACAGTGCAGTTGAACGTAGCCTGTTTAAAACATAAGGCTGGTGCCTTTCTTCATCCTTCCCTCTGACTCCCAATGCTGCATTGATAGAAGTACTTGCGTCATTCTGTTCTCCTCTTGCCCCCCTCATTACTTTAGATCATTAAAGAGCACTGACCTTAAAGCCCATCTGGATTCTTGTTTTGATTTGTCATGCTTTAATCCTGTTCATATACAAACACCATCTCCGATGAACATCTGCGGTGCTATTGAGTAAGAGTGGGGTATTTAAGCCTAGCTAAAGTGTAATGTCTTAGCGGTGTTGTAATGTTGTTCTGTATAGCAGCTGCTGAGAGAGGAGTGATGGTATTGTATGGCCGGAGGTCTCAGTGGGTCAGTTGGTGTGAGTTCCCTGCAGGCCCATCTGGAGTGGGCGTCTGCAGGCCTCAGTGTGCAGGACCAGTAGGCCACACGACATGCTCCACTGGGCTCCTTTCTTATTCAGAGCCAGGTCGAGGAAGATCTCCATTGAGGGGAGGATTCAGTCCACTGCCTCTGACAGACTCCCACTGAGCCACAGGAATTCCTCCAGTTTTTGGATATGGTGAAAGAATGAACCCACTTCCAGCTCCACTGTAGGACCAGTTCTATGGTAATGGTTTGTTATTAAATGAATGCAAGAGGCAGGGCTGTGGAAATGTTCTTCTCACTTGACAGTCTGTCTCTCCCGTAAATTACTTCCAGTTGAGACCAATCAGGTTTGTGGGAAAAGCTCACCTCACACCTCTCTCATTATTTTTTGTTTATTTAACTGAATTATTTCATAAACAGTTTGGGGTTACAAATTGAACCCTTTTGGGTGTGAAGACATATTAAAGACCAGACTTTCAGATGCGTATTTTTTAAATCTACTTAATCCATGACAGATATGAAATATGAGTTCATTAGGAGTGGTCCCATTACAGAGCCCTGTGGGACACCCAACATCAGCAGTGAGCTTGGTTGTTGCTCCTATTCTTTTTATATACCTCAAACCTCACTGCTCCTGCAAGCACATTCTTTGGGGCAAGCAAAGCTGTTGTTCTTTCTTATTCAGAGCATAGTTTAGGGCGCAGAGGGAATATGGACTTGACAACGGGTCATAAATAAAGAGGGAAGTTTTCAAGATGTTGATGACATAGTTAGAGAATAAGGAGATCACTGTAGGGGCAACACTGCAAATCACTTCTGCTTCAGAGAGCAATAGGGAAAAGGTAAGAAGGGTCTCTTAAGAGCACTGGTTCTCAAACATTTTTTCTAAAGACACCCCTTAGATCCAGCCTAAATCTAACAGTGCACTATTCATATCCATGCAAAAACATAAAACCACTTGCTTCAGTATTTAAGCAGTCCATGAATATTTTTAATGCTTTTAAAACTTGATGAAAAAGAAATTTACTCACTTAATTTTCACAGCTCTATCTATTTAAGATTCTGTCCAAAAATATTGTTTTTTAATATAACTTAAATTTAAACATACCATTATGGCATTTTATTGACATTGACCTAATATTCACATTTCTGAGCTATATTTAAACATAACATAGTGGAACCATATGTCGTCTTATTCCGATTTATTGTTATAGATTTGATTTTAACACTGGAGTAATGCTTTTAGTCAACAAAATTCAGATTAGTTGGTTGACTTTTTTCAAGCCAACAGTTGAAAGGTTAGCATTTCAGTTTAATTTGATTTAAAATGCTGCTGTGATTTCATGTTACCCAAGCTCTGAAACAGAGTGATTTGTGACAGAAAGAAACATGAGATGAGCATGGGCTTACGCATGGTCACATTAAAACTTCTGATTGCCACCACAGCCCTTTTTGACAAATGACTCTCTTTGTGTGCTTTGGAAATATTCTTTTGAAACTATTAATTCATTATCTTGGCTTTCAGTCAAGATGTAGTTGCATTTAAAGTGCCTTTTGGGGCTCCAACCATCCTTAATATATCAAGGTGAACTAACATAAGTAAACATTTTTTTTGCTCATGAACATTTACCTTTAACACATTACTGTACTCGAAACCTTTAATCATGCCAGCTGGTAAAAAGTGAGAGACATGTAGATTTTTTAAAGCCGCCTGCCACAGTAGCAGGCAGACAAAAAGTTAATTTCAAACTCTGCTTACGGACGGCAACTTTCTAAGATGCAACTGGATTTGCATCAAGTCACAAAAGTGTGCCCTTCAGGAGCCAAGAGTAGGAGATGGCATTGTTTTCAGTGGTGTGAAAATATGGGCATGGAAAAAGTTGTGGCAAAATTCTGTTGTGTACAGACTAGGGTTGTCACAATACCAGAATTGAATAATTTGATCCAATACCAGCAATACCTATTTCAATACCACAGGAAAAATGAATGATAGAATATAAATGATTGTTAATGAAAATCCTAAATGTTTTTCATTAACAATCTTTAGTGCAAAATTTCAGGTCAAGGAAAAAAGACTGAACATATGAGAACATATCTGCAGTACATTATTAAAGGTTTCCTTATTTTGTAAACTAACACATTCTTTTCAATGAATCAAAAATCAAATATTAAAGGTTACATGGCAATGGAGTTAAAGTGATTATTTTCTCTAATGCACACGACAAGAAGTCATGGGAAATGGAGTGAAATAAAATATATGCATGGATGTCCTCCCAAGGATTGTGAACTGATAAAATTCTAAATGCTAGACCAGCAGAGAGCCACTCTATTAGAGGGACAGATTCTATTAATACTCACCACATTGTACAAGCCGATGCACCAGCGTTCAAACAGGATCTGCCCTGAGAAGCCATTAACAAATGCAAACCAGATCTGAGGGAGAAAAAAAAACACATAAAATTGGTGAGAACAGCAATAAAACAAACAAACAAAAAAAAACAGAGATTACATCTGGGCAAAAATTGACCACTATCCCAAATTCACAGCCTGGTTAAATTGGAGTTTTTTGTTTGAATTCACAAGCCAAGACAACAAGAATGATGGTGCCCCTTTCCTATTACTGTTATTTTAATCAGCCAGGCACTTATTTATGAATTTGATCCTACAGGCTTTACCAAAATTAGATGATGAGGACTAAGTCTCTGTAGTCCTTCTAATCGCCCTTTCAGAGTATGTTTTCCATTAGAGGCAGTGAGGGTGAGTGGTAGCCATTATCAGATTTGAGATGGTCTGACAGTGTCTGCAGACTGCCAATCCATTTTTCTGTCACACTACATTCTTCAGTGTCTCACAACAATGTGGACTTCACAGAGTGAGTCTGGGATCCCAGAGTTTAGAGTAAAAAATGGCGGAGGGAATAACTGTTACCACTACATCTTTGACAGTCTGAAAGGGGATAAATATGAGTGGTTTTAGCAACCTGGGGGCCTCAGGTGAAGACCAAATGAGACCTTTCCCCTTTTTAACAGTTATTCACAGCCTGTGAACGAAGTTATAAAATATTTCAAGAACTTTTGAGGGTTTTTTGAGGAACGAAAAAAAAAAATCATCTTTATTATTGTTTGTCTGTTTGTCCGTCCCTCTGTGAGCAAGATAGCTCAAAAAAGCTGTAAACAGATTTTGATGACATTTTCTAGCAATGTTGGTCATGGCACAATGGATAAGTGCTTACTTTTTGGTAGTGATCTGAATCCACATGCAGATGCAGGAATTTTCTAAAGGATGTGTTAGGATTTTGAGATAGGACAGTTGTCCACATTTTCTTTCAGTGTCAGAAATGCATTGGTGAATTAGGAGAGAGACTTCTGACTTAATTGCAAAAACATGCTGGCAATGTTTGCCAAAATTTGCATGCAAATGTCAGCATTTTTTTTTTAGCGATGAAGTGATTTCTTCCCCTCTATTCTTTTGGTTTTATTGGTGACTAAATTGCAAAAACAGTTTGCAAGTAGGTAACTCTAACCCTTCAATAGTTCCACTTTTCCAAACCTTTCCACTTTCCTGAATATTCCCAACCTCTTTGTGCACTAATAGGTTGGCACTGTTCAATCAAAACAAGAAAAAAAACTTTATTTTGCAAAGATTTCCCCTGACACTGTAGCTTCACACTCTAGTCCAAACTCTGACAACATATTTGGGCATTTTAGATAGTGAGCAGTACAATTAAAATGCATGTCTTAGTGATTAGTAGATGTTTTAGAAGTAGGGATGAGCAGTACATATTTTTTCCACCATGACTGCGATGTGTACATGTGCAAGTGTCGCCTGCAGAATATTGCGTGTTTTTCATGTGACCTGAAGGACATCATGCAGCCATTTTTGTGTTTATGTCAACCTAAACCACCAGTTTTCTAATTCTTACGAATTCTAAATCTGTGAAAATCTGTCTGACATCAGCCTCAGTAGAAAGAGAACTGATCACTTTCTGTGTTCCCTGTATGCTCACTAAGGCTTCATAAGACTTCCATCATTTAAACGCTTATGTAACGCAGACAATCTTTTGCACGAGATTGATCGTCCACAGGTGTTTTGTCCGCTACCATCATATTGTCGTGGCACTTGTCAATGCTGTGACCAAACAAAGTCTGTTGAACAGTGCTTCACTTTTTTCACCACTTTTTCTCCTCTATGGCATGTGTGTGTGTGTGTGTGTCTGTGTGTGTGTGCCTGTTTTACTGGCAGAAAGTTGCACTTGGCGGGGAACAAAAAGAAGGAGATTCATATTTGAAACATGAAGTAATTCAGGCTAATACTCAAATGCCAACGTCCCAAATATGGGTTAATATAATTCTTTGTTGAAAATGTGACCATTGTACATAAAAAAGCACATACTTGTGATTTTTTTCCCGCCTAAACGATGCTAATGTGTGTTGCAAAAGGACAAAATATTGCAATGTCAGTTATTTTCCAAAACTAATCAGCCATAGACGTAAACCTCATATCTAGTGCACACCTATGATGACTACATCTTAAAGCCCTGCCTGATAATGAAACCGCCTATGGGGATACTTTTGCAAAAAGGCTGCTTTGGAAGTAAATCAGAAGATAAATGTTTCCTGTCCATTAAGACAAAAGACGTCAAACTAATGTGAGGTTGTTTGAAGTGCTGTCTTGTGATCAACTTATCATTAGTTTGACTTAACCAGGTTTAAACTCAAGAGGGGCCTAAACAGATGACATGAGAAAAAAAAAGAAGACAGCAGGAAAGTCAAGACCTTTCAATGCCACCTCCTGATGGAAAATTGCAGACTGATTCATCACAGGATTAGCTAAAACATATATCAAGCCAGCTATTGCACTCCTGGATCTACGTGAGGACAAGCGGGTGACAGACGAGGTCAGTTATAAAGGCAGAGTCAGGGCTGTGGGACCCTGAATGATCGGAACTTTGATATATTGTTTCAGGGGAGAGAGACAGAGGTAATGTAAACCATATGCTGGGTGGAGATGAGACTTATCACTGTATCTTGATTAGTCACACTTGTCGGAACAAAACAATACCTCTAAGATCAGGACTGAAGCCAGGAATGATAACGGAACTATGCATGCATGCAAGATGGGCTTTGGTAAATACATTAATCAAAACTGAAAATTCAAATATTAACTATTTTTCTTTACAGTTGATATTAAAAAAATACCGTGCTAACTACCTGCTGCCAAAGCTGGCTGGTTTTTGGTATTTAATGACTGAGCATCTTCAGATGTTTTTGTCTGCAACCAAATTAAGCTAATGACCAAGCAAGGAGAATTTCCTGCAAACTTAAAGGGGTCGTTTACTTTCTGTTAGGATTACAAAGATTCATTTCATTTGAAAATGAACAGATTTAGGGTTTATCAAACTTTGTGACAGCGACTTGACAACAAAAAAGATGTGCAGCAGCTGTGTAAGGTGCAAGCTCTGTTTGTGTGCTTCTGTGCTTGTGAAGAAAAAAGTTGAAGAGAAGTAGATTGGGTAGTTAAAAATCACTGAGAAGGAAATATTAAACAGTTACTAAATCCCAAAGTTTCACTTGAGTTGCACTGACCCTAGAATTGAAAAACGCTCTTGAGCAGGGGTGTCTTAACTATGGCCTAATGTTTCCCAGTGCTCATTTTTAATTGGCCCTCAGCAAACTTTAAAAGGTTTAATTCATTATTGCTAGCATTGGAACGTGAGGCTTTTGCTTTACTAACGAATAAAACAAATGGATTATGGAAGCAAGTGGCACCAGTCATGGTCATTTTCAACTCAACTGTATCAAAGTTTGAAGAGCACATTGTGCCAGTAATTTTAAATAATCTTAAAGCAGAGACACTCCTGAAAAGTTTGTCAGCTTTGAGCACTTTGTTCTTGTTTTGTGTGTAAACTTGAAGTGAGGTGGGCAATCTGTTCTTTTGGCTACATCATTAGCCACGGTTACATGATGTATTTTAATTCGGAATGAAGTATTCAGAATTAAATAATTAAGAATTAAAGTATTCTCCTTCACATTTACATGGAAACAGTAATTCCGAATTGAGGTTTACATGGAAAACACGTTTATTCGCCTTTATTCAATTCCGCTTAAGGTCTGGGGGTTGGGAATTGACTCTGACTGGACAGGGGGCGGATGTGACGTATTTACGTCTACTGGAAGGAAACAAACTCCAGTCTAGCATCTCCAGCGTCTCTGTCAGGGAAACCTCATCCAACTTGGATGCTACAACTTTAAAAAGGTCTGCACCATTATGCTTAAGTCCATCCACTCTTTTCATTATTCCAAAATCGTCTAAGGCTCTAATAAAATAAATTGTCTTAGCTCGAGTCCAACGCTTGCTTCGGGCGGCCATCCTGTTCCTGTCATCACGACAGGACAAGGGAACGAGCATGCGCAGAACGTCAGGAATTAATTTACGAACGTATACATGATTGAGGAATTATTTAATTCGGATTTAAAATCAGAATAAACCAGCCACCTACTTCGGAATAACGTTTAATTCATAATGGTCATTTTCATTCGGAATTAGGTGTTAACTAGGTCATTTTTAATCTTTTTAAAGAGGATTTAAGTTTTATTCTGAATTAAAGGGGAATTAAAGCTCTCATGTAAATGTAGCCACTGTCATCCTGCCTAGGGGCTGAAAATATGATTCTTTTCATAAACTTAATATATCTTCAAGCACTGGTACAGAGTTCTTCATAGGGCAGTTAACTCATTTTGAACACCTCCAATCATGTTTTGTGACCATGGGAAGGCAAAAACTATAAGTGTGATTAAAATTCAATGATGTAAGCCTTGTTAAAATGTATAATGTTCTAGAGGAACCGCATGATTGGACTATTTTACAGATTAACAGAAGATTTATCTTAAGGAAATTCACGTTATCAGATAATCAGCTTGTTTGCTGACAGTGAACCAGAGGCCCCTCCGCACAGTGTTACAGTTTGACTCGTTGCAGTCCAGAGGCGTCCCCTGCTCATGCCAAATCTGTCAAGGGAACATCAGGGGTGCTGTGTTTTGGCCATGGCCAACCAAGCATTTCCTCGCTTCATTTAACCTCATTATGAAGGCATGAACTGCTACAAATTCTCAGATTGGGACAAAGAGTGTTTGAGGGCCTCACCCGCTGCTGCCACTCTGTACACGACCAATACCAATCTGCCACTGGACGCTCCCATTTAGCAGTGTAAGCGTATGCATGGAAACAAATGTCTGTCAACCCCCATCCCTATTCAGCGTCAATTCATTCCCTTGCTTGGGTTTGGGGGTCTGGGTGCCTATAGACGAAGCCAATATTCTATGCCTCTCGCCTCCTCTTTCTGCCACACCCACCCATCACAGATCCCAGCCTCCACTCCATCAGGTGCACTCTAGCATGATGTTGTTTCTTTATAAAAGGGGGCCTGCCTTTTTCTTCTTCTTTTTTTTAATTCATGTGTGATGTTCAACCCAAATCAAGGGCCATGTGGCTCTGTAACAATGAGAATCTGAAGGTGCACAGTTCATCCGTTGGCAGAGCAAGAATAGCTTTCAGCTGTTTGAAGTCTGGCTCACTGAAAATACATTCAGATGTCGTTGCTATGGGTTATGTGTAGATGAAACCCAAGCCATGAGGCAGGTTCAACCATTAGCGTGGCTCAAGCGACGGTAACGAGAGGCTAGCGAGTAGGTCAAACTGCTGAATTAATTACAGCTCGGCCCAATGAGAGCCTCTGGTCTGATATATTGTTGTGCTAAGTTAAAAAAGGCTCCTATTCATAGCATGTGGTAACTGCTTCTGTGTGAGTGTTTTGGCCTGGTCCTCGGGGTCCCAATAGATTCTCTCTCCCTCTTTTTCTCCCTCTCCCGTCTCTTGAGGGACAGATGCATTGATTTGCTCATTAGGGGAAGTACCAGGCAGGATTTTTCTCCCCCTTTTCTTCTCCTCATTGAGTGCCACTCAGTGGAGGGGTGTGGCTGGCCTCTCTCCCCGACTGCACATCGTGAAAAACAGTAATGGAGGGAAGCGGGGAGTTGAGAAAAGGGGGATTGGGCAGTGGCTATCTGAGAAAAAAAAAAAAATCATTGATTCCAGGGCTGATCTGCAGGCCTTGTCTCAACGTAAGGTTGAAGGGGAGGAGGGAGCACGACATTAGTCCCCAACAATGTGAGTCTTGATACTCTTAAGCTTAGTATTGCATAATTTATAGCAGATAGATATTCATACACAAAGCAAGTGAAGAATAAAGACCATGACAAAAAAAAGGAGCTGATAAATATGCTAGAAATATATGGCTGCCTTACAATGCCAGGCACGGCCTTTGTGGTTTTTATTCAGTGTGTGATGGTCGGCCAGCTTTGCTCTGCAGCTCTGAACCGTCTCTAAACTACGCTGAGCTGCCCTGAATGAGCTTTCATGTAATTGCCTCATAAATGCCACTTGTCCATCAGCCCCCTCTGTTGCTCCCTGGCAATGTGTCAATCAAACATGAGTGGCCAGCTGGATCGGCCATTTGAAGGAAGTTGCTATGGCTTCCTTTGGGGCGGCTTCTGAGCTTGAATGAAGCAGTCCTTATTACCACTGTTCTGTGGTACAAGTTGTTATTTTAGACAGATGAATTTTGGATAAAATTTCTTAAGAACTGAAGATAAACATCATTTATAGCAGGGGTCACCATCCTGTAGAACTTGATCTACTGGTAGATCTTTCAGGCATTTCTAGAAGATCTTCAAGACTAGATGTGTTATGTCTTAATTCGACACACTGGTTGAAATGTCTCACCAGTTCACTTACCCATTACATATATGGAACTAGTGAATCAAACTGCTTTACAAGGTTAATTAAGTATAATAACCTCTTTTTAACCTCGTTAGTATTTTTTAGCAGGATGTTCATACATTTCAGGCTTACATTGTTCCAGTCTTAAATTCCTACAGTCACAAGTTCTTTTTCATATTATGTTGCATCAGTCGTAAAATACAATTGTGACTTCAAATTCACTAATGCTGTATATATTTCCTTCCCTTTATCACATTGATGGATTTTAGTTTGTATCTAGGGGCTTAAAATTAGGAACAATTAAATAGTGATCTCTAAAAAAGGAACAATTGTGTTTGGTCCTTGTTGAGACTTCTTGGTGAATTTTGGCATGTAGATCTAGCTTTGCCTGGTAGCATCATAGTAGATCACAATATCAGCTTGATATTGATTTTAGTATTGGCAGGTAAACGCTTTAAAAGTCAACGATATCTCTACTACTGAATGAATAACTATAACATTGTCTTGATCAGGATTTACATGTGTTTGGTTATGATTTTTTAAGACCCACCCATCAACATGAAAGATGACCAACAGCACTGTTTTATGAAAAATTAAACATGAAAATTAGAAAAAATGGAGATAAGAAATTTGGCCCAATAGCAACAATATGTAAGTAAATATGTGCAAGAAAAAATCTATATTTATGCATACAAACCTACAAACTAAGACGTATGGCAGATGTGTTTGCACACACAATGTGGTTTTTCTGTATATTTTGTTCTTCAAAAATCACTCCAAGTCATTTATTTTCATACATTATTTCTATGCTGGCACCGTCTCTCTTTGTCTGAACCTTCTTGTTTAACAGTTTCCAAATAAAATGTTTTTTTTGAACTCTTAGTTAACTTACTTTTGTCAAACCATTTTTTCTTTTATACTATATTCTGATATTATTATGTCAGTATTGGTCCCATGTGATCCCTGGGGGATGCCACATATTAAGTTAAATCATTTAGAATTACACTCTCACATCTTTATATTTCGCTGTCAGTTTTACAAATATTTAAAGAACAGACAAAAATATACTTGATTTATTCTTTCAGCATTGCATATTTTCAGTTTCTTTTCATTTTCAGTGTATGTTTTCTCATCATATATTTCCGTAAAAACTTGATTAAAATTCTGTATAAACTGTTACTGTGTACATTTAAACAATCTTAAAACAATAGTGTGCAAAATGCTAAGAACTTGGAAGAATTGTTTTAAAACAATTTGACTAATTAAAAACACTTTTAATAATCTTCTTTTCAAGTGTGATAAAGCTTTGGCTGCTCCTGGCTGATTTGGAGAAGGAATGCCAACTGTAATCAGCAGGATGGAGAGAGCCAAAAGAAAACACTGTGAAGCTGTTCCAGCTGTCACTCAATCATCCACTGGAGTGACAACCACACTCTCTGACTCACAATTAACCCGCAGTGAGTCACAGAAAGTCCTAAATGATCACACAACTCTTCCAAGGTTCCTTTTCAGTTCACTTTTTCCACAGAAGTTGCTGAATCCTTTACCCTCCTACTTGATGTCTCTTAAAAGGACCCGGTGGAAAGAAAAGGAGACTAAAAGAGGCTTAAACTGGAGTCTCACAGACATGCTATTCAGATTGTACCACGCACTGTACTGGACAATGGCTCTCCAAACAAAAAAAGTCAAAATTCCCGTCATTATCATCGATTCTCTTCTTGCAAGGGAGCATGGGAGTCGACGAGAAAAAACACGAGCACAAAAGTAAACCTATTAGTGCAACAAATGCAGCTTTCAACCATACCCCGGGGTTTCTGGTGTGTTAGATGTCACGCTTGTAAAAAAAAAAAACAGGGACATTTTAAAAAATTGAAGGCAGCCAAACAATGAAGAAATGTCCCTTTCTCTTCTTGAATCCCCTGAAGGAGCAGCACAGGAGGGAGGAGGTGGTTTTCATTAAGCAACAAAAGGTGAGCTAGAAAGAAGCTCGCCCTGCAGACACAACTATAGATGTTTTGTAATAGTTTAGAAAAAACTGTCTTTAAAAAGAGACCTGGTTTGTATCAATGAATCTGCAGTTCAACAGAGAGAAAGGATTTACAATGCTGGAAGGAGTTTTGGATTCAAACGTAGGGGGAAGTACAATTTAACTTAAGATGGGGATTTCTAGGGCTTGATTTTAAGTAGTATAAACAAGAAAGTTATTCCAGCTCTTGAGTGAGTAAAATTAGTAAAAAAAAGTTTACACAGAGTAATGAAACAGGGAAGAGCATGAAAGAAATTCAACTTCCAGGAACAGATGGAATGACATTTGCATGTTCCTGCCGACAGAAAATTCAATTTGCTGCAAATTCAATCTTTTTTTTGGCTCTGCATTTGCAAATAATTTCCTACCATAACTTAAAAGCGGGCAGAATGATCAAACACTTTCAGTACCGTAAGTGCAGTAGTAGTCTGAAAGGCACAGAGCGGCCTCTTAAACTCGAGGTCATAACAAGCCAAGAGCAGACACGCTGGAATGTTAAAGGTAGTCCACGGATTCTTCACGGTAAATAACATAAACCGAAGATGGAAAAGGGGATCAGAGGTCGAGTGTCACAGAAAGAAGATGAACAAAAGAGAATCTTAAAGTGCTCATATTTCTCTGACAGGTTATGTGGTGATGATGCTTTAAAGTATGTGGAAGGACATTTATGAGAAACACACAGCAGGACCAGGGTGGACCCTAAAACCTGAGACATTTTCAAGGAGAAAAAGGAGAGAAGCACTTATGTTTGTGGATACTTAATGTTCTGTCATCATCATTCTCTCATTTGTGCATGTTCACTCTTTTGCTGGTTTTATTTTCTATGAATCATTTTTTGGTGATATTTCCAAACAAACCACAGCACGGAGGGAAATGGCTCCTGCTTTGAAACAAGCCCCGCAAAATTACAGTATCCAGGTATGAAGGCATCCTTAAACTTCAACTTCATACTGGTGAAAATCTAAATCTAATGATACTGATACAGTACCTGTTCCAAAACTAAAGTTACCAAATCCTAGTGTATCAATCTAATGTAATTCACTGATTATTTACCACTGGTTGCAAACAGACTTGCAAACATTTTGGTACCAAATAATTGCCAGTATTCTGCAATTAACCCTTTGTTGTCTATCTGATTGGTTAACTGACCAACCAATCACAATCACTAACCTGACACACCAGACGGACAGTTATATCTGCCACGGAAATATTTCACTAATCCATCAGGGAAAGAGCCGTTCGAAAATCTTTTCAGAGGCAGAACCTGATTGGACGATCGTTTGGCTCGTCACACTCATCACAGACCAATACACATCAAGCAATGCTGCTACGTATGATGTAGTGGCACGCGCTGTTGTTAGCCGTTAGCTTAAACTACCTTAGACTATCTTCTTACATTAAATTATACCACACAGATGTATCATTTAACACTTATACGTGATATGAACCTCGTCAAAGACAATCCCTACCAAGGTTTTCCAGTAAACTTCTGAGGACAGCATATTCCGTCAAGTATCACTGAGTAACCGTGACGACCATAGACTAATGCTGCGTACCATTAACATCAGAAGTAGGAAGAGGGAAGTGGGAATGACATCATCTGTGAGTTATCAGCGTTTCAGTTACAAAGTCGGAAAAAACTTGTCGATCTACCAGGCTATTGTTAGCCACTGTGTTAACGGTTGCTAGCACGCCCTAGTTTGTATTTTGCACATACCGCACGAAGAATGTAAATCAGCATTTCCAGAAATGTAAGT
This sequence comes from Cetoscarus ocellatus, assembly GCA_037902135.1. Classification (NCBI taxonomy): domain Eukaryota; kingdom Metazoa; phylum Chordata; class Actinopteri; order Labriformes; family Labridae; genus Cetoscarus; species Cetoscarus ocellatus. The sequence continues at coordinate 187,962 of JBAMNC010001020.1, forward strand.
CGAACAATACTATGTATATGGCTGATTTAATACAACAAACACGAGTCAGAAGCGCTAATAAACAGATTATTATCACTGGGAGCAGCCATCTTCGAATGTCAACTCAGGGGCAGTGAGGATCTGCTGAGTTCCCAGCAGGAAATTCCGACCTCAGGGGGTGTTCCAGTTGAAAATTCCCACTCGGAAGTCTTCCCAGTACAAATGGAACGCACCATATCCCAGCATGTTCGTGGAGGATTTCGGCGTTCTCTCCCAGTTTCCCAGCAGTGATCCCCGGTCGGGAGAAAAGCAAAAACATAATTTCTCGTAAGACAAGCTTCAAGTGACGTTCTTTGCTCCTCTTTCAAAGAATAAATTGAGTCCATTTCTGATTAAAAAAAAAAAACACAGGAAGTGACTGCATGTTCTCAAACATGCAGTCACTTCCTGTCGTCAGGTCTTCACGCCTCTCTTCCCTGATTGGGTTGTTAAGCATTTAGTGGAGTGAAGTCGTTGGACAAAGGAAGTTGGCAAGACGGACATGCAGGATTTCGGACAATGAATCAGGCAGGTCGTCTGCTCTGCAAGGCTACAGAATCACAGAATCCCTGATCAAATCATCAAAACAGCAGGTGTCAGGTTACACAGTCAAACACCATCTGTGTAGGCAGAGTCTAAATTAATACGGTTATGTTTGAATATTTAAAAAAAAAAAAAATCATAAAGATTTTTGTTTTTCTTTCTACACCCTTCCGTAGTTTTGTCTTTATTCACTTGGGTAAAAGTTCAAAAACAATCAAATGAATTCAATATTTTAAAAAAAGCTGGTTGAGTGAGTAATTTTCAGTTGTTTCAAATAGGAGAGAGGCCAGGAACAACAGATTCTGTCTAACCTAGGAACAGTAACTAAGAAGGGCGGGGCTCATCAGAGGATTGCTTCCTGAAAAGGGCAGACCTTGACAAAGGGTCAATTTTGATATCATCACCCCTCTGCTCCCTGAGCGTATGAAAGAGACATATGTTTCTTCTGTGTCTTATATTATGAAACCCTAAGTTTCTGCTGAATTGAGAAGCTGAATAAACAAACGCTGTTAATCTCTTCTTTATGTTAGGTTTGTGTAAAGATTTGTATTTTTTAAATATTTGAACTGTCTGATACTATCCTCAATAAAACTTCAAAAATTGTATCCTCTTGTGAGGTGGTACTGACAAGTATCACTACAAAATTTGTCATAGTGACCATCTCTAATATAAAACTATGACACACAAGTTCAGACTAAATATGCTCAAACCCTCAGCAGAAACTTTCTTTTGAGTTACCAAAGTTCATGCTTTCGTCAGCCAAGTGCACTGCCAGCTGATCAAAACATCTGAGCGCCCCGGATGATAAAGCTGCTGCTGATAGGAGGCACTTAACCTGTCTGGTCATTCTTGGTTATAGCTCTGAACCTGTAATCAGTGCTGGGTCTGGTATCTGTCACATGTCATCAAACCCACCGCCGCCAACAGGCCGTGAAAACATGTTCGAACCTTCCTAAGTATAAAGCACTGATGAACACAAAGGGTGGGGATGATTTTTACAAACATTCAGGACTTGCTTACAATGTTCATCCAAAGCAAATATTCCTCAGTTCTCATCCGAGCAGTAAAAGTCCAATAATCACAGCACGGAGCAAAAATCAAGAGTTTGTGATTTATTAGCCCAGCTTTATCTTGGCAAAGTTGTCTCAGCGATGTCACGATTTCCAGGCCTCTAAGTCTAGACGGAGAATAACAAAAAATCCACCAAATCATGAGAGTAAACAGTTTTTAAAATGTCTTCTAAAATATTTTGTTCTGGCTTTTGGCTAAATGTAACATATATACATTTATTATTTGCTTTACTCTCCATTTTTTTCTGTAAATATTACAAGAAATGAAAACAAATAAAATAAATGCCTTTACCTCCCTGCCTACTCTTTTATTTTGCCATTTTTATTTCATTTGGATTTTCTTCTTCTATTGGGTCATTTTCACATAGTTTCAACTTCAGCCCATAGATGTTATTTTCATTCATTACTTTGTGTCTGTATGCCAGCCTGTTTGTTTGTGGACACTCTGTACAGGCATGTCAGAAAACTCAGACTAGAAGCTGCACAAACTGGCAGGTAATGTGAAGGTCCAGTCAACAGAAAAACATACACGGAAAATCAAACAAGGAATCTTTTCCCTCACCTAATCAAGTCATGTTGACATATGTCAATGCTTTGCTTTCAGGTTCGTGTCATTGCATGTGCGGTACAGTGGGAGACTCACCTCGATGATGTAGAGGACGATGTTCTTGTAAAAGCAGTACAGGATACACTTGGCCACACGGTTGTAATTCCAGGCTCCATGGACCAGCAGCAGATTCTTCAAGTATTTGAACTGCGTGGGAGGGAATGAGGAGAGTGAATGAACAGCAAAAGACTGTGTGCAGAAAATGGTTTAATGGTTCCTCATAATTAGAGATCAGTACTGAAGCAGTAAAGCAGCTGCAAGCATAAAGAGATTTAAGAAGCAGCCGTGTTTTGTCATCCTCCAGCACAGAGGACTGATGAGGATGTGTGGTCAAAAAGCTTCCAAAGACTGCACCATGACGTTCATGACATGGAGGTCCCCATATGCATCAGTCCCAAGGGGCTCAGCTTAGGGCTGGGAAATATTACAAGTTTTTGATATATAACGATACACAATTTTATTTCAATGAATATAGTTTTAGAAAATGCAATGGACTCCAATTCTTATTTTAAAAAAGATACCAGGTCAAATGCTCTGTACAAAGACTCCTCACAATGAAAACTGCTGACAGTAATATACTTGGTGACTTCAAGATTATTGATTTGCAATGGGGGCTACAACGGGAATTTTTCACTCTATTTACTATCTTCTATTTAGGAGCAGTTATAGTTTAGGTAAAATCAAATTGTACTTATGATGCTTGATACAATGGCAAAATCAAAGTCTAAAATACCCTGTATGAAGTAATTTGTTGTTTCTTATAACATATAAAACAAATGCAAACTCAAATGCATGGAGACTTTATCATTCTGTGACTCAAGGAATTAAAAAGTACATAACTTTTGGGGCTCTAGTTTGGTGGAGTGGGTAGGAACCATACACTTAATATTTATAAAGGGAAAGGGCCCAGGTTAAAACCGACCCCCAAGCCCCATTTCCCATGTGACTTCCCCCACTCTCTCTCTCCCCTTCTAAATCTTTCCAATGTCTGTCCACTTTCATTAAAGACCAAAAATGCCAAAAAATTTGGGAAACAGTATCCAGTTTTTGACAATCTCAGTGAATGGGAATCTTGTCAGTGTTTTTGTACCATAGACAGAGTGAGCAGGTGACACCAATAGTATTGTGATATTTTGTTGTGGGATACTTTACAATATATTACACGGCACAATATGGATTTTAAATTGATCTATTATATACAGAAATGTGGGGCATTGTTTTGTAGGGTAGTTCTGCCATCGGCGGCTGGTGGGCAGCAGACATTGAGCCATTTGACTCTGTCAATTTGTTATTATAGAATTTTATGAGAGTAAATCTATGTTGCAGGCAGTGTTCATTTTGTTGACTTAATATTTTTGTCATTGTTTTTGTCAACAACCTTTTTCCCCTGACATAAACTAGACAGTAACTAATAACAACAAGTGCACATGGACAAAAAACTAAAATTAAATTAACTGACATTTTCGTCAACAAATAAAAACTAGACGAAAATGTTTGACAGAGACTCAATCTAAACAGACCTAATTTGGTCATGTACAAAGTAGAGACAAGTTAGGAATATATCCAATCACAGCTACTTTTGTTGCGTGGAAAGGTTGGATGAGTTATGATTCACTGTTTGTTGTCAATTCTGGTTTTGCAACTGAAATTCTCTGCCAGGTAGCCTAAATGAAGGTGACTGCATTTCCCACAAAAGATTTGTTTCAGTTAACTTATACATTCAAAATTTACTAGCATTTAATAAAGGGTTATTGTATGTTTAATTTTACCCAAGTGTAAAATATGACTTCAGAAATTCAAGGACACATAAAAAATGCCTTACACTTTACATTTCATATTTTAGTCGACAAAATTTACAATAGATTTCATCAACTAAAATGTTGTGAAATTTCATCAACTACAACTAGGCTGAAATTAAAACAATGTGGATGACTAAATTATGACTAAAACTAAAAGATATTTTAGGTAAAAGACTATAACTAAAACTAAATTAAAGTGCTGTCAAAATTAACACTGGCTGCAGGGACCATGTTTTAGGTAAGTAACACTGATTAGAAACTTTACTTTTTATGCATTTATTATTATGAGTCATTCATATTATGAATTAAAACATACTACCACTTACAGAATGATATATCCTGTCGTCACACAGCAATACCTTCTGTATCGCTGAATTCTTGCCAACACCGACCATTGGCCATGTCTAATTTGAAACATGTGCACCTGCACGTCTAAAATGGCAATGCAAATTTAATACATTTCTTTCTCTCCACAGACAGATTTTATGTATTACAACACAAGCCCACACTGAATGAAGCTTACGTACATGAGGTAAGACTTGGTATGGTATTTGAGTGTATCCTAAAGCTATGTCTAAATTCATAAATTCTGATCTGTGCATGAAAATAATCACACGCCTTGTTTTGGTCATATTTGCGTTGATAATAAAGATTTGTCATGGGCTAATAACAGTTTGGTGGAAACAAGTCAATTTATGTTAAATTAGACCTTAAACAACCCTGTATAGGTAGACCTGAAAGATCCTTCTTTTATAAGCACCGGTTGCTATTTTTAAACAGAAAAACCCTGAGATGTATGATAAGTATTACTGTTCAGCTATAAAGTATTTAAATAGGGTTTAGGACCGTATGACCCAGCTATGGCTCAGTGTAAGAGTTAAATTAATTTAATCATACCACTATTTAAAGCTGTGGTGAACTAACATAAGTGTGATATTTCTGTCTGATCACAGTAAAGCAGAACTTTGAGGACTTTTTTAAAATCTTTTTCTAATCCATTTGACAGCAAAAAAAAAAAAAAAACACATAGCAGGTTAAAGTCATTTTGTAATCCGGCTACTTTGGCCAGAATCTTAGGACGCAGAAGAGGAAGTCAGAGGAGCAGAATAAAACGTTTTTTTTTTTTGTTTATTTTAAGACTTCACATCTTTCAGTATCCTTGGGTGACATGACAACACAGCAGCAGCCCCCTGGTTCATCTGACCCCTTGAACACTCAGATCAAACATCCGTTAACACAAACCTGAGCTGGTGACAGATGGAGAGCAGAGGTGCCTCAGCCAAAAGGCCTCTTCACTCTCTACTTGCTTTAACAGATAACTGGGCTTTCAAGTACATCTTAAAAGGCAGCTTCCTGCAGGAGCAAAAAGCTCACCTGATACTCTCCAACAAAAATATAAATCATCTACAGGGAAACAAAAACAAGTTACACAACTTCCCAGGATTGATTTCAGAGCACAGTCTACAAATTACAGTAAATGTAGCGTTACACCAATATATGAAAAACAACCCTTGAAGTCCTGAGGTGTAATTTAATTTGATGCTGGGACATGAGCGTAATGGATTGTAGGAGGCCACCTGTCTTTGAAGGACGTAGCCCTTTACATGTCATGCCGATTGAAGAGGGCACTTAAGGCAAAGCCAGGTCTTTTAAATGGTAATTGCATACCAAAGCACAGAGGGTGTACTGTGTTTTAATCAACTATTGGTTTCACATACTCTCAGGCCCTGTGGCTGTAATAGAAACATGATGGAGTGAGCGGCGTGTGTTTAGAAATGGAGCCGTGACACAGGAACTCCGCGCCTTTTGTTGCTAGTGTACACTGGATATTACAGCAGAGTTTCACATAGCCTGGCGGCTGAGACATAAGTGTGGATTTATGCAGCATTGAGCTGGGATCTGTTACTGTATAGTTAAGGTGTCAGTGAATGCCTGTTTAACAGGTGTAACTACTTGACTGTATAATTTAGCGCCCCGGCAGAAAGTTTATCTTTTGTTACAGGGGACAATATGCCACGCTATCAGTGACACAAATTACACTCAAGAGGACAAAAACAGGATTGATGATTTGGGAAATGATCTGAGTTTGGGAAAGAAGAAGCAGGCATGGATTACAGAGAGCTGGTACGATACTGAGGACATGCACCTGCAGCCAAAGCAGAAACATTGTCCTCTTTTAATGCCGTTAATCTAGGCTGAGTATTGTCAGCAGTTAAAAGGATAAACTCTACAACTATGAAACCAAACACATCGTCATTATTTCCCCTTAGCACAAGTCCCTGTTGATGCATGATCTTTTTGGATCACCTGTGGTTTGGTCAACAGATTCACAGGTTGAAGACAAATTTATCAATGAGGCGCAAAATAAATAGTATCACTAAATCCCTCTGTGGAGTCCCAGTGTAAAGAATGAAGAGTTTATGTAGGCCATTGAACAAATGAGATGATGATTCATCTTTAAAAGAATACTCTCATGCAATGTATGCATGGTTACTATGTTTGAAATACTGCTTTTACTGTTTCATCCCATTGTTCCTACATTATCTCAAACAAGACAACAAAAAGTGAGCTTTAATTTAAACACAACAGGACTGTTATTAACATGAAGACTATTTGACTGATTTGAAAAACAAGGTAGAAGGAAGATAAAGAAATTTTCCAAGACAATTCAAGCTTTTCCAGGACATTTTACTTTTTCCCTCACCTTCCATATGTTTTCCATGACTGGGAAATTGTTCAATCATTTTCCAGGTTTTCCAGAACATGTGGGAACCCTGTGAATGTGATTGATGGAATGATCGTCCAATCATCTGCTAAACAGGCCACTGAAAGGTTCTGCCCTCCCCAAACACTTTTTATTGACTATTGAAAAAAATTAATGGTCCATCTGGTGTGTCAGGATAGAAAAACAATGAAGTCATTGACAAAATCAGTTTTCTGATCAGAAGGTATCTTTTTTTCTTTCTTTCCAAAGGTAAACTATCACAGTTACTGAGCCTTACATCAGCATAGACATGGTTTGATCACAGTTTTAGATACTAATGCTTCAGTAATGGACTTAAGAACTGCAGATTTAAAATCTCTTCTTTATTCTGATTATTGGGATCTTTTACCGTGTTCCACTCTGGTGTGTTTTGCATTCTTATTTGTCTGCACTTGCTCTCGTGCATATTTAGTCAGGCCTTTAACCTCAGTGCCTTAGTAAGACCCCAAACTTGTGACTGTCTTTTAAGAAGTGCTTTGACTTGTGTTTAGTCAGTCAGTCTTGAACTGCTGTTTGCATTAAAAGCCTCTTTCAGTAAATTCTGTCCTTAGATGATACATACAACCTTGATGTTATCATTGTCTTTCACTTGCCCCCCCTTCCCCCTGCCCTGAGCCCCTTCTGACAAACACTGTAACTATTCCCTTCAACATTTTGCATTTGCTTACCTGGGCAATAGAGTAGTCAGAGGAGTTTGCTGCCTGCAGGCCCTCGTTGCCTGAGATTCCCACGCCAACATGAGCTGTCTGGATCATTCCCACATCATTAGCACCGTCACCAATGGCCAGTGTGATCACTTTCACCTGTTTCTTCACCATTTCTACCACCTCAGACTTCTGAAGAGGAGATACTCTGTAAGGCAGAGGGGATAAGACATTATAAGCATTTAACCAAATCTTAATGAAGTGTTCATTTCTATGTATTGAAAATATAGGTTTGACCTGGGCCAGGAATTCCCTCACATCAATCATCTGAACAAGATTCTGAACTGCTGATCTATTATGAATGTGAAAATTGACACTCAATAACAAATAGAGCCACCATCAAATGTTCCTAAGAGCACATAACAGGATGTTTTAAAGTTTTCCAACAAAAACTGTACTGATTTGAAGTTTACTGATATTGAAAATGGAAAACTTCGGTTGTAGAGAGTTTTGAAATGAGACATGCCATCAAAAGTAGTTAATGTTGTTTGAAGGACACAAGTTGATTTCATTTATTACATGCAAATTGGGTCTTTTTACTAAGATTTTGATCTGGACTTTTGACTTTAATTTGAAGTAAATAAGGGATATCAAACATTTTTGACTGTAAACTTTACACTGTCTTAATTTCTGATTTTTGCAGTACGTAATCCTTGATTTGACACTGGTTGGGTTACACGTTTTACATCTAAAACTGATGATACCCATACAAACATATTATATTTGATAAATTACATTTGATGGACTCTGGGTCACTTTAGAAAAGTAATACGATTTTTGTCAAAAGCAGCTAGATTTACTGTTATTACTTTTACAGATTAATGTTATTACTTACTTTTAATTCCCATTTTGTTTAATTTATGCTTCACTGTTTTACTTTCTGACTATTGATTCATCTTATGTTATACTTTTAATCTTTTATAGATTACCTTTTAGGCATTTTTATTGCTTTATCTCCTCCTTATGTTTGTTGTTCTATTTTATTATTACTATTACTGTTACTATTATTGTTATTATATTGTTATTTATATATTATCTTTTTATTCTCCTGCTTTCTGCTTCCACCCCATTTAATTGTCTTTTCGTTTTCTTACTAATTTTATGTTTCTTGCTTTTATTTTGGTCCTCAGGGTCTCATTTTATGTTGCAGGGTTCTTGTATTGTCGGGGTTCTTGACATATGAGCAGGGCCTTTGATTCATGGGCCTGGAGTCATTGGAGGTTGTGCTGGTGCATATTGGTTTGTGCCCTCTTTGGGGTGTAGTCACAAGTTGAGTCATTACTGCCTCTTGTATATTGCTGTGTCCTGGGGGGACGTGGACTGATGCACGCTGGTGTGGTCTTTGGTGCTTTTGGCCCTATGGGTTGGGGGCCTCCAGTGCTTTTCATATTGGGTGACATGGCCTGGATTGTTGCGCCCACTTTTGGGGTTTTAGGTTTTCCTCATGTTCCATGAGCGTAGTTGATCTGAGGGACACCAGTGGCCCTGACGCTCTCCTCTTAGGTTCTTATGCACGGGTCTATTATGCCTTTTGTGTATGTTTGTAGGGTTCTTAGATTTTAATTGTGCTTTTTGTTTATTTCACCTTTTGTCCATAAGCTCCTAAGCTTTGTCGTCTGTTTGTTCTTGTTGTTTGTCAAAGTACATTGTTAAGCTCAGTTTGTAAAGTACGACACAAATAAAGTTATTAGTATAACTATTCATTTTAGGTTCTTTCAGTCACATAACATTGTTGCACATAACAGTTAAACGGGGGTAGGAATTGAAACAGCTGATTGGGAATCAACAGGGTAAAGTGATCTTTAAAACTTTTAAAATTAAAAATCTAAAAATTAAAATCTCAATATTTTAGATACATTGGATAAAATCCTTTCTCTTCATGAAAAAGTGATTTTTTTTCAACGAACTGACAGATTTACGTGGCTACAGTTTTAATACTGTTATTCTAAGTCTACAATATCTATTACTTTGACAAAAGAAGCAGAAACTCTATTCTATTTAGAGATGTTGAACATATATTTAAGAACAATACCACTATTATTTGTATTTCTTTTAGGTTAAAGCCAAATATATATAGTTATGTTTGTAGTCTTACATTTCACAAAGCGGTCACTACATTCAGTGGTGCCGTCTGACCCCACATCTCTATCTCTAGTTTATTGCTGTTTTTCTGTTGTTGTTTTTTTTCTTTTTTTGTTTGTTTTAAACATTGTCATTTGTCACTATTTTCAGACTTTGATAATATGTATTGTTTCTCGCTCAAAATTAACCACTTTGAACTGGCACAAAAAAAACATTAAGCATGTTTCTCTGCACGTGAAGTCATCTGAAAGCAACCTAGTGCCTTTATTAACACTGATTATCCAACAATCTGTTCCACGAAAGAAAAGACATAAAGTTCATTGAAATAGAGAACAGATGTGAGAGTTCGCACCTCACTAAAGAATGTATTATCCGGGAAGTTATAATTTGAACTTCCAAGAATAATTGGAGTGTGCATAAAGTATTAGTAATTCAAAGAAAGTCTTGAGATCAGCACAAAAAACTGAAAACCCTTCCTTTGGACTTCTGTCGACTAAGGTGAGCAGGCAGCAGGACCAAACTGTGTGACCAGCCTTTATAATAACATATGTCTCTGATTACAAAAACAACGGGTAGAATGACATGAGACATGATTAAATTTTCATTAAGAGCACATACCACTTACAGGGACTACTTGTCATCTTTAGGAAGTATGATCAGTGTGCCACCCCCTGTGTTTTGCTCTTGTTCACACATTCAGGAGATCCTGTAAGACCTTTCTTGCTGAGTCCATTAAAAAGGGTGATCATTAGTTGGTTGTGACACTTGTTTGAAGTTTTCCTTTACCAGACTTTAAACTTCACTTCATTTCTGTAACCCTCAACTCCTTTTAGTGCACTTGAGGTTTAAAGGTGTTGTACGGTACAGTGGAGTCTCCAGAGATGATGTCACAAACTGCACGTCTGTCTTGAGCTGTAGTTCTGTTAATGTTTATACTCTCCGCGTCTTAAGAGGCCGCATTCATCTCCTGCTGTATCTCATTGCCAGCAGAGTTTGCATAAGGTAAAAGCAGGTAAAAGTGGAGGGAAACATAAATAAAAGTTTAGACGTAATGCCCTGAGTTATAAAGTCTGCTGTTGTTCTAAAGCCTGGTGCTGATTTGTGGCCCCGGACTCTGTCATGGTTGCTTGACTAGTTAAGTACTTCCTATTATTTATGTGGCCTGGGCAGGTCAAGAGTGAACCTGTATAGCGTTAAAAGTTGCCATTTAAATTTATTACGACCACACGTTTTAAACCTGGCCTATAAAAAAGTCAATGACCTTTGTGGTGAAGACATAACATTTTATAGTTTAACCATAAAATAAACTGCATTAAGTTTAAGTAGGTATAAAGCAAAATTACAAATAATTACTCAATGCAAGAAAGTTCAAATACATAACCCAATTCTAATTAAGTTGGGACATTGTGTAAAACGTATATTAAAAAATATAAATCCTTTTCAACATATTCAATCAAAATACTACAAAGACAAGATAGTTAATGTTTAAACTAATAAACTTTTTTTGGCATTTTGCAAATATTAACTCATTTTGAATGTGATGCCTGCAACACATTCCAAAAAAGCTGGGACAGGGGTTTGTTTACCACTGTGTTATATCACCTTTCCTTTAAACAACACTCATTAACACTAACTTTTGAAGCTTTATAAGTTGGAATTTTTCCCATTTTTGCTTGATTTATGTCTTCAGTTGTTTTGCAGTCCAGGCTTTTCATTGTTGCACCTTGTGCTTCATAAAGCACCACACATTTTCAGTGTGAGACAGGTCTGGATTGCAGGCAGGCCAGTGTAGTTCCCTCACACATTTACAACAAAGCCACACGGTGATGTTGCTTAAAAGGTAGCTCATGTGTGTTGCTCCAAAAACCTTATATGTACCTTTCTGCATTAATGGTACTTCCACAGAGGCACAAGTTACCCATGCCATGGGTACCAACACACCCCCATACCATTAAAGACGTGGACTGAAAGACAATTCTACCTACAAAGCTTTAGCAATTACTGTCCTTTGTTTCCAAACACTTATTGAGCGCTGTTAAAAGAAAAAGTGATGGAACACAGAGGTAAACATGCCTCTGTCCCAGCTTTTTTTGTTAAGTGTTGCAGGCATCAAATTCAAAATATTTGCAACAAAAATAATGTTCATCGGTTTGAACATCAAATATTTTTAGTTTTTACTACAGTCAATTGAATATAGTCTGAAATTTGTTTGCAAATTGATGTATTCTGTTTTTATTTAAATTTTATACAGTGTCCCAACTTCAATGGAAATGGGGTTTGCAATAAAGCAATCACCCTCGTAATGTCTCTTTTTCTTTCTGTTGTATTGCATTGCGGATCAGAGCATTCTCCAAAGTTTAATTGCAAAACTACAGTCAGTTTTGTTCATAAAAAATATTTTAAATCACTGGAAAAGATGTATGAGGATTTTTTTAATCTCTTCACACATATTTGAGCTGTATTTTGTACCAGTGCAATAATACATACACACTAAGTTGACTTTAAGCGTTACTTAAACACACAATCCAACATAAGTTCTTCTTTCATTCAGCGTTATTAAAATACCAAAACTGATTTGGTACATCAGGTCTTTGAAATATGGACTCAGTCTTCGTCTTCAATTTCCATCAGTACAATTTATCATCCCAGGTTTATATAGTGTTGTTTCAGGAGAAAATCTTACCTGCAGCAGATGACAGCTTTACAGGACAGGGCGAGATCCAAGAAGTACTGTCTCACTCCGAATGTGAGCGCGTATTTCAGAGTCTTCCCATCAATAATTAGAGCAAAGTCGTTCTCCTTGTGGAGGGCATCTCCCAGCAGTCCACAGTGGTGGCTGAGTGTTTCCCTTGTTCTCTGTGGGATGGGAAATATGAATAACATTTTAGTTTAATTAGTGTAAAAAGTGATTAAATTTAAAGTTTATGGTGTTGTAATTAATACAGAATAGAAATATTATTTTAGATGGTCTAGTCAATATTACCAAGATGTTAAGGTTTAAAGTATCAAATGTACAAGTGTAAAATGGTTTGAATTAACAGTAAAGGCTGTGGTCATAATGCTGCATGGAGTCACCTAGATCAGGTTTTCTTGACTCAAGTTACATGAAATCTTTCAATCAGATTTGGGACACTTTTATAGGTGGGTTACCAATATTTACACACAAGTCTATTCGATGACACATTTTAAGAAAAAAGAGCAATGAATGCAGCTGAAGGGGCTTCTGGTCATTGTTTAAAAATGACTAATAACATGTCCAGAATACAAAATATTTGACATTTAAAGTAAAATTTCTGTGTGTTCTTTTGAAAGGGAATAACACAAAAAACATGGAAAGGTCTGAAGTTATGAAAACTTATGCTGTACATTATGGGCAACATTTAAGTGAAAAATTACAAAATTATTGAGCTTGGCTATTAAATTAGGTCCTTTTGAACTGACCACATGGAGTTCCCCTTAATTCATCCCTATAAATACATATGGTCTTGCATCATCACTGATAGATTATGAGTATTTGTGATTGCTGACCGCACATACATGTAAATATCATCCAGCTTTTTATCCACGTCAGAATCATAGGGGAGGACTGGAGCCTATCCCAGTTGACATTAGGCAAGAGACAGGGACTTTGGACTGGACTGCAAGCAAATCACAGAGCTGACATATAGAGACAGACAAACATTCACACACATTCACACCTGAGGGCACTTTAGAATAACCAATAAACCTGACAAGCATATTTTGGCTCCATGGGAGGAAATCAGAGTAGCCAAAGAGAACCAACAGATGCATAAGAGGAACATACAAACTCGATAGCTGCTGCTAAACTGTGGATAATTCACCAGTTTCTCCTTGGGGATCACTGAAATACTCTACCCAAGGATATATGGCTTGTTAAAATCTAATAGAGGTTATACAGTTAAGTTCATTTCTGGATGTCTAGTATCACATAAAATGAGCAGATGAAACACCTTCGTCCCTCTTCTTGCTGACCTATAACTATGTCAGAGCAGCTGGTCTTGATATTTCAGGTATTTATTATGGTTTCTAAGCTTATTATAGTCAGACCTCTGCCATGAGAGGATAAAATAGACAAGCTCTGAGAAATGGATAGTGTTTGCTTATACAGTATATACAGCTATGATGATGAGTGATGATGTATGTCCATAAATATGACACTGACATGAGGATTTACTGTCCTCGTATATGGGCATGTGGACAGCATGGGTGAAGCTGTGAGCTCATCTCTGTGTTCATGAATCAATCATCTTCAGGGCAGATGGTTAAGCCATCAGGGAATAAAGTGGTTCTGCCCCATTTGCAGTAGGACAGGTAGATGTACCATGTGTAAGAACACCTTTTTGATGCACAAGTGATCAGACCTTACACCTTTAAATAAGTAGGTCAAACATTACTTCCATGTGCAGTTTTCTTACCTTAAGTCAACAGTATACACTAAAAATGAAGTCAGTGTTACATTTTAGCCCATGCCAAAAGAGTATTTTACTTAAAATGTATAACTAACAGTAGTCTGAAAATATAAGCATTCGGGTTTCTGAGTGTGTTTCTAATAATTCTCATAAAAATCTACCTCTTATTCTGATGTTATCATATTATTAACTGGCCAAAACCAAATTAGATGGGATATTCTGAAAATGAATTTGATTTAGTGCATTTAAAATATACTTTACAATAGCCTTGTAAAAATGCCTTTATGTCACAGTTTGTTTCATTGGTAATCATGAAAACTTTACATAAACCAGCGCATTTTGATTTAAGACCTATATTTTTATTTAATAAAGTATCCTTGATCATAACCAAATGTCTGAAGCTTGTAAAGACGAACAGCTTGAAAACTGAATAACATTTCAGCAACTTATGAATACTTCAACTGATGATGGACCTTCTTCAGTCAACAACTTACATTCAATATAAACCACAGCTAATATCCACAAAATGGTGCCAGTGTTGACAAGTCAGTAACCCAAATGCTGCATTTACATGCATATATACCTATAGTGCCACCTTATTCATATGTCCCTGATAAATGCAGTTAAAAATCAAATGTTCCCCTGTTTCTCAAGGGAAAGGTGAGATCATTTTTAGTAACCTGACACATTGAATAGACAGTTCAATTTATACTACACAGAAGAAATCTCTCTCCTCCATTTAGCAAGTGTTTGAGTGGGCAGAACCTTTCAAATACATATCTAAATTGTGATTGGATGATTGTTGTGTCAATCACATTCACAACAAGCCAATCAGATGTAGTACATGGGTCTACTGCTGCAGAGTTTGTACAAAGATGGACCAAAATCTTTCCAGCAGGGCTGCTCGATTATAGCAAAAATCATGATACTGATTATTTTAATAGATACTGGGATCTCAATAAGGGAACACATATACTCACTGACCCACATGCTTTCATTGGATGTATATGCGTCTGACATTATCATGTTTAACATAAAAAAATGAAAAATACATAGATATATATTTTTAATAGTAAAAATATCTTAAAATAATGCTGAAAATAACAATTATAATAATTTAAAAAAACAAGTTCAAAATGTCATGTGGCATAGAACTAGTTCAGTCTTTATTACTCAGTTTTCATAATTGTGAAAGGCAGTGATTGTAGTTGAAATTAAAATGTTATTAATTTCACAGCTCTACTTTCCAGAACTTTTTAGAGGAGGAGTGCATTTATCTTTTCTATTGAGAACTGTTTTCGTTTCTGTCCTTCGTTTTTCCTTGTGAAGAAAAGTTGTCTAGTTCTGATAAAACTGCTTCAAAATCAGACAGTATTTATTTTAATCTGTACACAAACAGCCATTGTTTGCAGGCTTGTAGACACTCCTCACTGACGTCATGCTTGGAGCTCTGGCCTCTTTCTCTTCAAAACACACTGACTGAGCAGTGCCTCTGCAGACCTAGCTTAATTGTTCAAGCTTGGAGCTTTGCAAGATGGATCTGCCTTATTACAGGCATTTTTTGACCCTCTTAAGCTAAAACTTGAAATGCTGACGGAAAAACACTACAGATTCCTAAATTTTACAGTAGATCAATTAACATATACAAATGAGACAACAATAATTACATGTTTTTAAGAACACCTACAATATGAAATGATAATGAACCACTACAAAAAACAACCCCACTGTGTCATTTCTGACCTGCCTATGCATGTAAGATAAAAATAATATGGAAAATATTTCAAGATAATAAAATCCTCAGTGGTGATGAGGCAGAAAATGTACAGGTGGAAAATACACCCGGAGATAGAAAGACACAAAGCAATGATGCAGAGCGATATATCAAAGCTGATGTGCCAAACAGCTGTAATCATTAAAAATGGTGGCCATTAGCAGGAGCGAGGGAGGGAGGGGGTCTGGCCTGGTGTCGAGGTCAGATGTGTCAGCGCACTCAGATTGTACCAGGGGGACCAGGAAACGTCCGCTTGGCATAACAAAACTCTGAAACCCCAGCTTAAGGGAAATATTTGGAGAAAGGGGCTTTACGTTTCACAAAGCGAGAGAGGAGAGTGAGAGACACGCAGAGAAAGAGATGATGGATTAACAGAAGGGAGAGACTGAGCAAGAGGATACAAGCAGAGAGCAGCTGCACGGACTTAACCATCCCTGATGGACTCGGTAAAACAGCATGAGATGCTGAGCTTTTAGACAGGCTGCTCTGCGTGTACAAGAGTGCATGTGTGTAAACATATAAGCATGTGTGAGTCCAAAAAGGAAAAGCTGTGATAACTATATGTAACCAGAGAGACAAAACCATCTCAGCTTAAAGAGTGATTTCATTCAACATGACAACAGAGCAGAGGGATAGATCAAGATTTTAGAACACATTGATCCAGTTTCAGAAAAAGATGTGGGTTAACAGAATATTGTTTTAATCTATAAACTTAAGTTCATGTTGATAAAATGAATGTCAGCCCTAATGCTGATTAAGCGTTGACAATGAGAGTCACCAACAGACCACTAGATAATCTGTTTGACGTGTTTAGTCTTAACTTGGGGTTATAATTTATTTCATTTTCAAATTGAATAGTAGGCAATGTTATGTGCAGTTCAGAGAATATAACTGAAGGTCATTTAGTTTATGTACCTTTTGCACCATATGGAAGTTTTGCTATTTTGAATGATAAAGATAGAGTGTAGAAGTCTGCAACCTTCAATAGTTAAATGCAAAACTAGATGTTCTCTGAGAGCATTAACCTCCACCAAAGCATTTTTGACGTTCTCAGCAGAGTTACTCTTTAAAATGTGGAAAACTGCCCTATGGTGCAATGTTAAACAAAAATGCTAAAACCTTCAATATTCTGTCACTGCTGGTATTTAGATTTTTCCACATATTTTTAAACAGAAGAGAGGAAGCACTCTCTAAAACAAAAAAAATATCTTTGCAACTTTTGGAAAAGCAGGTGAGAAGAGACCCTCACTCTTCGTCAATGGATCCACTTAAAACAATGTTCAGCAATCAATTAATTTTTCTATTAAAACTTGCAGACAAATTGGTTAAATAAGTGACTCCAAAAGTTAGGGTAGGGACCCTTTGGAGTTGTAATTCCTTCAAGAGGAATATAAAATGACATGAAATTGGTTATTTGCCTTTTTTAATGTTGTACATGAAAAACAAGTAAAATTTGGAGAAAAAGCAACAGAAAAAAATATATGCTGAAATTCAAATATACATTTGCACATGACAGTTATAATATGCAAGTTCCATAATACACCAATAGATGGTCAACATTTGGAAAAGAGGATTGAACAAACCTGTTTACATGTTGCAGACAAACAGGTAGGGCTTTTTCTGTTTTGTTATAAAAATGACTGAAAATTCAAACGTTTGTATACATTTCTAAACTACTACACATTATTGTTTTGAAACACATGGTAGGTAAATTAAAGAAAATTTGGACAATCACAATATATAGAAATGTTGCACTGTCCTTGAACAGCTTAGATATTGTGTACAAGTCTGTCTGTAGTTTTTTGACATCAAAATGAACAAAAAAATTGGCTGAAGGCACCAAAGTTAACCAGTACTAAGAGTTTTGGACCCTTCTTTAATTGCAATGGTTTCAAACAGGTATCACGATCATACAATTGTTACTACAATTATAGAAAAGCATTAAAATCTGGTTTTATGTCTCTTTAGAATAAACATTTACAACTACTGTGTATCAACATTCAGATAGTATCAAGATTAAATGTTTGGTCATTAGTGGCCTGCCCTACGTATCACAGTAAGAGTCTGTGTCAGTATATTCACTTTGCATAAGGCTGTGTACTGAATGCATGGGAAAGAATCCACTCTGTTTGAAGTCTGATCTATTCATCACATGGGGCGATAAGAGAAGTTTACCATTTCCTCAAGTAGGAAGGCCATTTCCCCCCTAATTTCCACAGAGGAATTTCAGCTCTAATGCTGTATGTCTCCTCCTAAAGCCTCTTTGTTATGGCTATAATGAGCAGTTTAGCCTATGTGACTAGCTAGTGTTTGGTTTTGGAATGGGTATGCAGCGTCCATTCAGAAATCTACAAGAGCTTCCCCATAAAGACTGAGCTCCATTGTTGATACAGCCCTTGAGTGATACAGCCAACAGGATGTGACAGTCATGATGTGGAATCTGGACATTTGTATGAATGCAATGTCATCATCGGTCTGAGGCTTGAGACACCTCACCTTAAGTAAAAGCATGTGGAGGCGTACTTTGTCGATTTCACTGGAATCTGTACAGATTTATTTTTTTCTTCTCTCATTGATTTTACTTCTAACTGCTTCTATCATCTAAACATCTTAGATCCTCCTGGTCTTCATTCATGCTGCTGGGTTCTTGTGCTGCTTGGACTCTATTCATGTTTGACTTATTCATGCTGAACATGTTTCTATGGCTTCTTTTTTCTTTTTTTGACGATGGGCTCTTATGTATATTTGCAAGACAGTCTCTGTGAAGACCACCATTCTCAGATACATTTGTTGCAGGCTTCACTGTGAGGCCACCTATACTGACAGACCGGGAAATGATGAAATACAACTGCAAAATAGTCAGGAAGGTGCCTCCAGTTTTGCCTGAATAAATGCTAAGAAAGAAATGGGCTAGGCACTGGAACAAACACATGAAAGCCATCAATGGACATTTTAAAAAAGACATTTAAAAGTGTTTTAAGAACATTTTAGAGTCTGTTTTAAATGCTAAAGTGTTGTCCATTTCTTATTTACCAGATTTATGTGGGAAATGAGTTTCAAGCAAAAAGAAAAAAAACACATCTCAACAGCTTTTTTAAGTCTTGTCAGATATATTGTTTCTGTTAGAATGTTGCTTACCTGTGCTGTGCAGAACTATCAGTGATAAAAATTTTTAAAGAACGTAGTTATCAGTGCAATAAAAATTCCAATTGATTCACCATGATCACTTGCCTCGATAAAGAAAGAGAGGGTTTGAAACCTTCCAATCTATTCATTTGAATTGAGCTGATAGTTATCATGATATAAGTCATTTATTTATTTCCAAGAATCTTTATTTAAGTTGAGTGAATAGCAACCAAGCACATACCATAAATGAAGGCTCTAGCCTTGTGCTGGCAGCCTGGGGTTTGATTCCTGCCTGAGGCCGATCCCCCATCCTCTCTCCCCCTTTCTGAGCCAATTCACTGTCTCTCCAGTATCATAAATACCCAACATATATAAAGAAAGAAAGAAAATGTCTTACCCCTGTGGTTTGTCAAAGAAATCAACAAAGTTTAAAAAAGTAGAAGTGCTTAGAGAGCATAAACCTCCACCAAGTCATTAGCGAAAATGTGGAAAACTGCCCTATTGAGCAATGTTAACAAATCCTTTCAGAAACTCCAGGATCCACATCCAGATTTGTATCACCACCAAATCGACTTCACCCAAGACGAACACTCCCAGAAAATGTCATCAATGTCTGCTGAAAACGTTTGGAGTTATCTTGCTCACAGACAGACAGACTGACAAATGCCTGCAACAACAATGTCCTTGGCAGTGACAATTAACATTTTAATATTTAATATTAAGCCTGATTCATCAGATTTCACTTCCAGCCTTACACTTCAGGAGGCCTGGAGTGGAGGGCTGCAGCCAGACCCTGTCCCTTATATCAAACTGTAGGTCTTCTTCTGTATGTATGTATAACAGGTTTTTTTCCTTTTACAGTTAAACAAAAACAATGGGCTTTCTGCAAGTTTCATTATAAAGATTTATATCCTTACGTTTGATAAGCACCACTCGCCCTCTCAATGATTAAACACATAGACCTCCAGAGAAAGCTTTTCCAAATGACCTAATCCTACCTTGGAGATCAACTTCCACTCAGGGAACTTCAGTTCACTTAAGATTTAGTACATGGGATGCCAAAAACGTAGTCTTCCCTTTGATAACCATTTCTAAACAAAGCAACAAGGGAAGACATGCTCCAATTACTCTCTTTCGCAGCACAAGAGCTCTCAGGGTTACCCGCCCGGCTGCCGCTCCTCTGTTCACTGTGTCTCCTCAGTCTTGGTCGAGAGGTTTGGGTTTTGCCTTATGTAAGCATCTGCTCAACCACAGGAGAATCGGAGCTGACATTTCAAAGCGCCGACTGCTTTGCTTTTCGAATGCACCGACCCAAAATTTCTACCTCAGCTTCATTTATCACGCTTAACGACTGGCTGACAGAGTGAAGGCCGTCCGTCATTGCCCCCTAACACCCCCGTGTTGCTCCCCCCTCCTTTTTCTACCACTTCTCCTCATGCCCCCCGTCTACCCCCACAAACAAAAACCCGTCAGATTTCTTGTCCATCTGTGACCCCTTCCGCTCTCCCTGGAAATGCAGGGACTTGCCCTTTTAAATCTCAGAAACAACAGACAGGGATCTCCTGCCGGGGGGTCAACAGACTCTCTGCTGGGTGTCCTAAAGATGTAAGAGGCAGGTTTGGGGTTTCTGGTGGAGACTTCCAGAGGCCTCATCCTTTTTCAGTCTTGAGACTTTGTTTTATCGATTGGGTGATGAGATCAGGGGATTATTGTATTACAGGACATCCTTGTGGCGTAACAGCTTTACCCTCAGGATATGTAACAAGCACATAAAAAAGCTTTAAAATTTTAGTATCATGAAGATTCTCAATGTGTGCAGCATGAAGTCTCCACAGCTTAAATGTTTTTGAGCACTCCGGCATTTATAAGAGAGACAGAAAATGCACTTGAAAACCCTACAAGTCTTCCTTAGCTGTTGTCTTTACCTCTGTGCAGGATAAAGGGCTCAAGCATTTACTGTTTTACAGTCACATCTGCAACATGTGCATGCCTCTCAGTGGCAGTGCAGTATTCCATTACGAACCACAGCACTATAACTTGACTGTAACCACTTTCTATGAACTAAAATGTATTTTTCTATGCTTTTATGCACTTTCTGTACTGTAATGCACTTTATATTTATACCTTAATTTCTCCTTTGCCTGCCACAGGGACTGCAGATGGAAATTAGCTAGAAAGCTATAATCTTGATGAGCTTTGATGAGTTTAATTTTTTTTCTGTATAAGGTTCCTGACAAATAAAAATAAAAATAAATAAATAAATAAAACATTACAGACATGTTGCAAGATGTGCAATGTCATTTTCATTTTGAGGACTGTTATGCTCTTAACTTTGTGTTGCCTGATGGGAACCAAAGCTGACAGTTCTTCGTTTTCTTAAGTAATTCTCATTTCAAGTTGGTGTGATGTTGCCATCAGCAGTCATACGACCGAGCATGATGCATGGAGTGTCTGAATGTCTGCTGCATACAGAATTGTACATATTACAGGTAACATGCTGCTCAAAAAGGAGATACAGTTTAAAGAGTGACCGTGTAAACAGGGGACTTTCAGGTGATTTTCACACCTACAGCCCGGCTGTTGAAAAAAACATTTTCTGTGGATTATTTGATGTTCACATGGCAGTATTCTGAAGTAGGGAAAATCCCACAAAAGGCCTTAGCTGCCCTCACAGCCAGTGCTGCTGAGTCACACTGTGCATTATGGGAAAAAAAGCTAGTAGGCTAAGCTACACACAAAATGACCCAATTAATACAGGGGGTGGAAATGTCCTATGTAAGATTATGATGAACATATGTACCAATGTGGGACACCCTAAAGCTCTAAGTGTGAGCAGACTCTGTCCACGTAGAAGAGAAGCTTTTAACACTCACCAGTGTCTACAGCAGACCACAGAGGACATGAGATAGCATGGTAACTATTAACAACCTTACACCTGTAGTAGTGTCAGCAGAGGCATCATGTGGAAAAGCAGGGAGCAGCTTTAAAAAGGATCAGTTCTCCTTTTGAATGAGCTAAACTGAATTTTGGGATTTACAAGACAATTGAATCAGTCCATGTTTTTAAGTCCAGAGTGTGATGATCTGCTGTAGAGACTTGAGTAATGTTAAACTGTTGATATATTCATGGTTTGTTTGTGTCTGTGAACAGAAAGTGGCTCTGTGGGGCCCAAAACATTATTTTTAAGTACAGTAGTAATTTGTGCTTTGGTTGCTGTAATGCAATAATTAGTACTTCTGCTAGTGCCAATACTAGTATAGCAGTGTGATGACTGAACTCATCACCTTGTTCATGTCAGCTGCTGGGTTGATTGTGTCCTAACTATCTCGTCCAGAACGTCCACTTTTGTCAGAACAACTCCACCAAATGACCTCAGACAAATTCCTCTTTCTTAAGCCTGTTTTAATCCTGATTATAAAAGAAGTGGTGTGCAAATGCCTTAAGACTCACATGAAAACCTTTTTATGGGGAGATACTGTTATAAAAGAGTACTGATATTTTCGAAAACCTAGCAGTTAAATACCTGTTTAAAACAGGATGAGTAAAGACAACAATATTCATATATCATCCCACTGGAATTTTGTCTCACTTTTTGTACATACTGTGACTGTTAAAATATTTTCTGATTTATGTTTGTCTTGTTTTATATTGTGATTTACATCTACTCTAGAGCTGATGCTACAGTTACACATTCAGTAAAACCTCTTGTATGTACTGGTTCAGTGTTCGTCTTGTGCTCACACAATGATGCACTTTTGCTTCAATGGAGAATATTAATGGTAATAGAACAGGATTATTTATAATGGATATGATTTGAAGGACATGTAAAAGACAGATAGGAGAATTCATCTGAATTAATTATGTATCATGTACAGTAGACAGCAAGTAGTAGGGCTGGGCGATATGGCCTAAAATCAAAATCCCTGATTTTTCCAACAAAACTCAATTCCCTATTTTAAACAATTGTCCTCCCTCTAAAAGAAAAAAAAATTCAAATGACACAAAAATAACAAAATGATTTTTGCCTTAATTTTATCATTATATATCTAAAAACAACTGAATTTCCATCTTAGAATTTAGATGAATGCTGTAATTTTGTTATCAAAGGCACATTATGTAGTTCAGATGTAGACAGCCTTGTCTACATTGACAAACGTCTCATAAAAAAGCAGGGCCTTCCATTGAAAGAACGGTGAAAGGTTTCAGTATTTCTATCTTCAAACATGGCCATGACTTACAAATTGTTTTCATGTCACTAATAGAGGGGAACATGGGGAAGAGATTTTACTCCAGAAGTCCAGGGTGGGCAACATAAGTGACAGAGTAAGTCAACGCATAAAATTTTAATTATTAATCTCTAAAATCTCCAGCAACAAAAAAATCTAATCAAAGTATATGTATCGCCCAGCCTTGTACAGTAGTCTGCATTAGGCTATACATGTGTTACAAATTTCTGCAAACACTGCAGATTGCTTGAGGCATATTGCAGTGCATTTAACTTTTTTTATATTACTTGATGAAAATAACATTAGGAAAATTATAATGGAGGGGTGAGCCATCATTTTATGCAACAAAAGTGATCTTCATGTTCTTAGCTGAAGTCTTTCATGTTTTGTCTGTAAGGAGGCTTGACAATTTCTTGGAAAGCACAAAAAAGCTGAATACTCACATCAAGAGTGTCCTCATTGATCACGAGCATGCCCATGTTCTTGGTGAGCAGTTTGCAGGAATGTCCTGCAGTGGAACAGAAAAACAGGAGATGAAATAACATCTCTTAAAGAGCAAATTTATTTCACTTGAGAAGGCTGGATGGCAAGCATGAAGGTATGCAGGAAAAGTCTGAATTAAAACAGATTAAAACTCCAGTACAACATCACATTGTGGTTTACTTCAGTTTTAATTACTTTATTTAACTGAACTTGTTTTATTAAATAGCAAAATAATAAAAGTACAAAGCAAAATTAAACAAAGAAGCAACACTAGGATACACAGCAAAAGATTTTAGGGGGACACCCATTAAAATGTTACAGCTCAGAGCCAGTGTCGCAGCACATGACTAATGAGTTTGGTTTACAAGGGTTTGTCAGTTTCCTGTTTTAATAGGCAGTTACAACTCCGAGTTACCCAACATGGCCCTCATGGGAACGCTCTGCTTGGCTCTTGGCTGGGACAGATGCTCAGGGTCACCAGCAAGGTGGTGGAGGTAGCCTCCCGTTGGGGAAAAGAGAAATGTTTCACAAACCCAGACTGAAGCCTTCATTTTAAAAATCTTGGCTGTATGAAAAGGCTGTGAGCCATCTGTGGCATAACCACATGAATATTTGTGGGCTTCAACACTTTGCTTCTGTCTGGAGAGAAATTTTAGTTTCTTTAAGGGGGATACCACAAAGTCCTTGTTTTATGAACACATGGGTGGTATTCCTCTGAGTGAACTTGAGATAAAATATGTAAAAAACATCAGAAATGCACAGGAACTGTCAGCCACAATAGTGCACACACAGGACACACACAGAGGGGGGGGCTTGCATGAGGAAATGAAAGAGTCAAATCTAAACAGGGTCGGGGTCTGGGGTCTGCCAGATTGTTTTCTTAAGTGCAAAGGTGCAAACGTCCAAAAATTTGCCAATGTGAGGAAAATGTCTCCCCCTCTCAACACATCGTCTCTGCTCCCTTCCCCCTTCGTTGATGTCTGCCCCAGCCCTTCCGCTTAATGTGTTTACCTTAAGCTCATTTGACTGCAGCCAAACTGCCCTTTTTTATTTCAGCGGAGAAAGTTGAATTCCTGCTCTTTCTCCATTGCAGGCGGAACTAAACACTGTTCCCATAGGACTTGAGGAATGTGTTTCAGGGACACTTGAGTCACAGCAATCTCAAATGCTGCAATGGGAGCTACAATTACTGCAAAGATAAGCTAAGCAATGTTGGGCAGTGATTTTGGATACCAAACACAGAGAGGTAGAGAGAACAGGGACCTAAAACAATGCAGAAGAAGGCATCATGGGAGCCATTATAGGGCTGAGAAATATGAACAAAATACAATATGTCATAGTTTGTGAGGACCTGAACACACGACCACAGATTAGGTCTGTCCCCTTAAACTTGATATTCGTATATCGGGTATGAAGGTAAAAATCCATACTCGAACAGTCAATAAACATTCAAATAAAAAAAAATATATACAGCTCAGCAGCACATTAGGGCGTTTGGAGCAGAGAATGGTCAGATCCAACAGAGAGAGCTCCCAGTGAAACCCGACAGTCCATACACTCATGCTGTTGTCTTGAGAAAATTAAGGCTGTGTGTCGATAATGTGCAAAGCAGCTGCCCCTCTCCTCATCCACAACAAATCTGTGGGCCCATTTGTTGGCCTGGAAACCCATACTCGAACTGTAAATAACACTATAGTTGAAAATATACAGCTCAGCCCTACATTAGGGTGTCTGCCTCATCCAACAAAGGGCGCTCCCAGCAAAAATTAAGGCTGTGTGTCGACAATGTGCAAAGCAGCTGCCCCTCTCCTCATCCACAACAAATCTGAGGGCCCATTAGTTAGCCTGAAAATCTGCACTCGAACTGTAAATAAAAATTATAGTTGAAAACATACAGCTCAGCCCTACATTGGAAGCTGTGTCGACAAAGTGCAAAGTAGCTGTCCTACTCCTCATCCATGACAAATCTGTAGGCCCATTTGTTTGCCTCCCACCCAAAGCACCAAAAAGGATTTTTCTGTTTTATTTGTGTTGAAAAATACCAATCAGTAGTTCATTTGTGAGAAAATATAGCCAAAGAAACAAAATCAACACAAACACACCTATGGACAAAGTCAGCCATGGTGTCAACTCAAAGTTAATTTACATGGTCACTTGTTCAACGAATACACCAAACTTATTTTCTTGCTTCCTGACTTCAAAAGGAGAATTTATCTGTCTTTACTCCAATGAACAGTCATGTTTGTGTCTGTACAGTCTCGGACATTATTTATATGATGATGATTGTTGACTTGATTTATCAGTTTGTCTTGAAAACTTTCTGCTGTAATTGTTCCTGTGATCAATTTGTCGTCACTCCTCTGCCTCCACACTGATCTTTCCTGTCATGTGGAGATGGCAGCTTGTGGCTATGTTGCTTTTATTCTAGATAACGTGAACAATAGTGTCTTATCTCAACGCAGAGGACGTGTGGTGGTCATCGTGGGTCAGCGTAGTTTACAGTAAGTATATCTTTAGCCTTATGGTGAAAAAGGGAATACTTTAGCCTATCAATTTTATTCAATGTTTTATGACAAAAAATAATATTAAAATGGCAAAAAGAGCAAAAACATGCCTCGTCTTTCAAAACAATAAATTACCAAACAAATTGTGTG
Source organism: Cetoscarus ocellatus (assembly GCA_037902135.1). NCBI lineage: Eukaryota > Metazoa > Chordata > Actinopteri > Labriformes > Labridae > Cetoscarus > Cetoscarus ocellatus. The sequence continues at coordinate 214,242 of JBAMNC010001020.1, forward strand.
ACCATGCTTTTCAGCTTCCCTGTGCCTCTGAGTGTGGTTTAGTTGTTCTGAAACAGAGAATTGTGACTAATGTGACATTCTTAATTTCCCTGAAGGAGTCCTCCCAAGGGATAAATAAACTTCTGTCCTATTAGTTTAATCACCTTCCAGTTTCTCTTAAGAGGTTCTGCCCTTCTCGATTATTTTCTACATTGTGGACTGAAATCTGTTCCATGGATTTGTGAAACCATCCATCTGGTGTGTCTGGTTAGGATCACGCATCATTTAATATAATCTGATTTAGACTTAGAATGAAAAAAAATCTTTAAAAATAAAATTATTAAAATCATAATTCCAAATTCAGACTTAACACTGAATAAACTGAGAAGTCAATAGGAATATAACTGTCACTGGTCTATACTTTTTACAATCTCTTCTTTTCTGAGCATTTCGTCTGCCACCTATTTCTAAATCTGTCTAGACATAGACTATTGTCTCATCCAGAATCTTGTTTTAAGATCTTCTCATACATCTTGAAAAGTCGAAGTGTTGAGAAGCTTTAGGCCCTTTTGTGAGTGTTCAGACATTAGACTGTTTATGCTCTCTCATTTGTCTCCTTAAAGAAATGCTGCTGCCTCTTCGTGAAGCTGACACATTTTTCAACCCTTAGCAAAGCGCATGTTTTTTCCTCAACAAGATGAAGAATGGCCACTTTTCGTTCATTGAATCCTGGCTCTGATTATTGCATTACGTACCTTTAACTCCCCTCAACAAACAACTTGCAGCACTGGCAGAATGTCCCAGAGCAAACATTGCTCTTTCCTCAGCGGCCAGGCACACGGTGTCAGAGTACTTATCGTGCATTATGTCACAAACCTCAAAAAGGACAGCCTTCATCATCCTATGTGAAAAGAAATATGTTCCACTGCATTTGTGCCCAAAACTCTGTGCCAAGAGTGCAATATGGGTGGTTTAGGCCACCATGAAATATAGAATCACCTAAATGTGATGGGCTGACTTCGTCATTTAAATGTAGCAACAAGGTGCACCATTAACCCTAGCAATGGAGATCGTCTTTCAGTGAGGAAAATAGTAAAAAAACAGTCAGACCGGAGATTACACAGAGCAACTAAGTCAAATGGTGGACCTGTAAAAATACTTGCAGTGAGTGTGCGTTTCTGCAGAGCTGCCTCACATCTGGGCATGACGGGCACAAAGGGCTGATTCAGTCAAGCCATAGTGGTAGGTAGAGCCACAAACGGAGCTACTTTTCATATCTTTTTTCTGGATTCAGTGCTTAAAGGCTGGAAACATTCAAACTGATCAGTAAGACATATTTTGCCAAGTATTAAAAAAACATCACAATGGGTTCAATTAAATAACGTGATCCAAAACTCATGGCCCAAACATAGTAGGTCACCTTTCTGATAACATCTGTGAGGCTCAAACCTCCAGGGGAGTCAGCGACATGAGACCTGCCTCCTTGTGTACACATCTATGTTATTTATTTCATGTCAATGCAGCGTGCTCATTCATCATCTTGCATTCTGCGACAGATGCTTTTCCTTGATATGTGTGACAGAAAAGCATTCAGCTTGTCAGTAGTTTATCTTGCAGAGTGAAGAATGAGCACAGAACTGACTGGAGTACCTGTTAGAGTCTGACATACTATTTATCACAACACAGATCGAGTTCACTGTGAGCTCGCTACTTGGTTCAGGTCCAAATGCACAAACAGGGCTGTGTCCTAGTGCACAAATACTGACTGAAATACGTGTGTGCAAATTGTGCTTCATGAGACTAAGTTTACTGAAGCACTATTCCATCTGAAAAATTCCCAGCACAGTCAAAGAGGACATTTCACATTCTATGAGAAAATATCTGCTATACTCAAGGTTTAGCTTTGAGCCTTTCCCAACAAAAAGTCCGATCGACAGCTGGTGGGTTTAGAAAGAAGAGGGCATTTGGGGGGCAGAGAGGTCTAATGATTTTACTTCTGGCTTTTATTTTGAGAACCAAAGGATCCGGTGTCTACTGGAGCCTGACTATTACAAGATAAATTTGGCATGTCTAAACTTAATGTCAGGATCACCCCTTTAAACTTTGAAGATATTTTTGATTTAAACCTTTTGCATGATCTTATGGAGGCACAGCTGTCGCATCATGATGAGGGAGCAGCAGCAGTTCAGTCTACAGAGACTGAGTTGGGAATCAGAGGGTCGTTAGTCCATCTCTTGGTTACACCACGTCTGGAATTTGTTAATAATGAACAAACAAAACTGTGGCTCACTTGATGTGAATATAGAATATCAAGCAGGTAACGTTGTCTAAATGTGTTTTGCAATATACTGCCGATAAATATAGTAAAAAATAAAAGGGCAGAGAATTGGACATGTTTGTTTATCAAAGAACCCTCTAGCATATTGAAGCCAATTCATTGTTGCTATCATACTGTGGACAGTGTTTCTCAAACAGTGGGGCTTAGGGTCATGGTCACAGGGGGTATGGTTTATCTGGGCAAGGGCACAACCAAATTGGGGCCTGGGCCCCACTATTTTATTTGGCCACCCCAGGTGCCAATCAAAAATTCTGAATTGTGATTGGCTTTTAAACATGTTAGAGTTAAGATTTATGAAAAAAAAATTGTTGTGGGATGTGTTATGACTGGCTTCTGTTGGATTTATTTGGGTTGAGTTGTTCATTTTTTCATTTTTCGCATACTTTCTGTACGACACATATTGTGGTGTCATACAAAATCATGACACTACAACAACTGAAAGGAAATACAACCGTGGGAGTCCAGGATGAGTCAGGAGTTTGACATTGAATAACTGAGTTGTTATTATGACGTTATCAAGACTTTATCCTTTGTTCACACTTCCTCTGACATTTCTCCACTTGTTGAATATTAAAGTTTTTATTTCATTAGAACTTTAAATTGAGACTCTGAATCGTTTCTTTGAGGCTTCAAGAAATAAGAGTTTCCACCTTGTTGCTTAAACCTTTGGTATGAAAGCATTGAGGAAGAATATTATTTATTTGTGTGTAAATAACAATGGCAAATAAATAAAACTGATTTCTGTGGTTCGACAATGTTCAAGTAAGAAATTGGTATTCAAATAATCAGATAACACTCTGTTAATTGCTTTGAAAAAGTAGCTGGAATTTGCATGAATTTATTCTTTAGCTTATTAAAAAGCATAAATCTGTTTACAAACAACTTTAAATCTAACACAGTTGATATAACTTCTGGTTTAAGTTTTTACTTAATCCTTTTTATAATAATTGGTCATCTGAATTGTTAAGTTAAGATAACACTACGATTTGCAACAACTTGGCACTCTGGTAATTAGGATTAAATATCTGTGGACTTATAAGTAAAGTTGCCCATCCCTGTTAAAAACATACAACTGTCCCTTTATCTTACCAATATTAATAGCCGTTTCCTGTTTGTCTCCTGTCAGAATCCAGATCTTGATGTCTGCCTTCATCAGAGTCTCAATGGTCTCAGGTACTTTATCCTGGAGTTTGTCTTCTATCGCTGTGGCTCCCAGCAGCTGCAGGTTCTACACAAAAGAAAAAAAAAGAGAAAAAGGTCTATAAAAGAAGTCAGTGATTGCAATCACAACAGAGGAAGGCCTTTATAACGTCATGTGTCAGAGAAACGTGGGCCAGGATTGTGTCACTCACTTACGTAGAGTTTTTCCCCTCATCAGCTGCTCTTGTTTATCACCCAGAAAAACCACCACAGGGTTTTGGGGGTTTTGAATATGTTACTTTGCCCGTGTGTTTTTGTGTGTGTGTGTGTCCATCTGCAGACACGCTCTCACCCACACAAGCACTCCCACACAAAACCCCGTCTGTGTTTTTTCCCAGGAAAACCGGTGGTTCCTCGGCTGGTTGGTTGTGGGCTCATATGAGGCCATCATGGGTCTGCGGACTTGACAAGACCCAGGGGTAGAGGGGAGACAGGAGGCAGGAGCAGAGAAAAACCAGGGGAGGCTTTCAAACTTGTGACCCTGCTGCCTCAACATCTGTAGCGCTGTCCTCTGATCAGAAAGAGGCTTGCCTGGGGATGGACATGACTTTATCTGATGAATCCTCAGTCCTCTTTTGATGTGAATTGTCCTTTTGTTCCTGTGGCTGTTGTTCTAGGCACTCTTTGTGGATTATGAGACAGGAACCACTTAGATCAAGATTTCATCCCCCAAGCAAAGGAGGGCCATTACAACCAGCCACAAGCCAAATCTGGTTAACTTATTCTGGTGTTACTGCTTTTACCATTACTCAAAGAGCTATATGAGCAGTTCTTTGTCCACTAAGAAAGTGGCTGCTAAAACTCTGAGTACTTAGATCTGGATAAATGAACCATCTGTATACGGGGTTTTGGTTTTTAGCATGTAAAGTGCTCTGGTTTCTGTTCGCAGTAGCTCTATGTGTAGCCAAGCTGAACCGACCAATCACGTCTCAGCATTTGGTGAATAAAGGCAAAAACTCCTTGTTGTTAACAGCTGATAGCAGTAATCCATCCAGGTACTTTGCTTTAACAAAACAAACCCGGCCCCTTTCTGGGTGAAATAAATCCATTTAAATAGATGGCACTAAATATATAAAAGTTGAAGGGCTTTGTTATTCAAATGGTAAAAGTAGGAACATTTTCAACACAAGGCTTTAAGGCTGTGAGGAAAACATTAAAATTAATTAATTTTCTGAACAGGTATCGCATTTAAACATTGCTAAGTCATGGGTTTTTGCAAAGTGTCTACATTCAGTCTCTATTCGTCTTTAACTAGAGGGGTCACAAATTGGAGACATCCTTAATGTGAGTATGGTAACTTTGAAAAAGTTGTTTGTGTGTTTGTGAGTGACTGAAGAATCGGTCAACTGAAGGGCAGACTACAGCCCGTGATGTCACAGAGCTATCTGGCACAGCCACAGCAATGGGCACCAACACGATCAGTTCACTGGATCAGGGGGAAATACTTAAACAAGAGGTTACAACATGGCGTCATACATTGGGAGTGTGATTGCTGCTTCTAACTCAAACTGCCATGTTGTAGTTGTATAATAATGTAATAGCTGTTTTTTACCCCCGCTGATTACACTTAAGTCTAAATAATCATGAAAGTCTGATCATGAAGATTATCTTGATGAACAAAATGTACACATTTCATGGATCTCTGTTTGCCACAGACCTTACTATCAGCAATGATCCCAGAACACAGTGAAAACTCCCATAGACTTTCAGGTGAGTCCAACAGCACAATGCTGACTTCCTGGTTGGCCTAGAAAAAAAATACATCATCCCTGCACCACCTAAAACAGAACTTACTTTCAGGCTTTAGTGTTACATTGGTTACAGCTTCTTAGTTGTAAGGTAATGCTGCTTTGCTGTTATTTATCACAAGTAAAGCCATCCATGTTCTTATAAGTTCAAGACTGGACTACTGCAATGCACTTTATGTTGGCATCTTCTCTCAGTCGCCTTCAACTTGTGCAAACGCTGCGGCCCGTCTCTTAACCAGCACTAAAAGACGAGAGCACATCACTCCTGTCCTTAAATCCCTTCATTGGCTTCCCATCCATTACGGGATTGATTTTAAACTTTTTTATGTTGTTTTTAAAGCTCTTAATGGCCTCGCCCCAGTGTATTTAACTGAGCTTTTAACTGTTCAGGAGCCTGGTAGAGCTCTGAGGTCATCCAACCAACTCTTGCTGGAAGTGCCCAGGTCAAAGTACAAACACTGGGGTGACCAAGCCTTTTCCGTTGCTGCTTCCAGGCTCTGGAACAAGCTCCCTGCCGAAATGAGTCTTATTTCTGACCTGGGCCTTTTCAAATCTAGACTGAAAACGTATTTATTTAGGATGGCTTTTAATGCAGTAGTGTGGTGACAGTTTTACTTTATTTCATTGTACTGTATTTTTTTCTATTTTATTGCTTTTATTGTTTTTATTTATTCCTATTATTCACTACCTATTGTACAGCACTTTGGTTCACCAAAAGGGTTGTTGTAAAGGACTGTACAAATAAAGAACATTTACATTTCAAATGAAGATTTGAGTTTTTGACAATCATTCAGTAAGATATAGTAACATTTAATAAAGATTTTGGTTACATTAGAGAACCATCATCAGAACCTAAATGTAATTTTGTGAAAGGGGCTTGCAGATTGCTCACTAATAATACTCACGTGAAAAACAATCTTACAATTTTTATGAAAGAAGCGTTTTTAAAGTATTGCTGTGTCTGCACAGTCTGCTTGAAACACTGTTAAAAACAAAAAAAATATTAAAAAATAAAATTAACCACAGAATGAGGCATCAATGAAGAACAATCAATACAGAGCCCAACAACAAATATATAAAAGCATTAAAAAGCAGGACTCAAAATACTGACTTTTATTACTTTCTACACAGTAAGTAATCCTCATATGACTGACTTCCCACACTGTTGGTTTGTCTCATTCTTAAAATTTGAATGTAACTCCACTGTGCCCCCATGTGGTGTTTCAGTGTGCATTTTAAAGCCCGAGCAGCCCCAAGGAGCAATGAACCTCGAACCCTGGCAGCATCAGAGCCCCACTCTGCCCATTAAGCAGAGCATATTACATTTTCCCCTCTGACAGCTTTTATGTTTATTTCGTGATTGATTGCGTCCATTTGTTTTGGGCGGCCACCAGCAGCCGTGAAGAGCATGCCAAGTGGTTGATTTACGACTGTGGCTTCCTGTGTTTGACTAGTGCTTCCTCGTAGACCCACCTCACAGGAAACCAATTCTACCTGCTGGTGCAACCTTGAATATCTCCTGCATAAACACACAATTTGGAGCTTATTCATGTGCACAGGTGTGGTTATACTTTACCTAGTAGTTACAGGGGAGGGCCTGAATTTGGGCCCATTTTCCAGCACAGGGGCTTATTAAAAATGCTTTTAAACCGACCTCTGCCAATAGAAGTTAGTTCTGGTATTTTTAATCATGAGCTTTAATTTAACGCAAGTTGTGAATGTAATGAGATACAACATCGGAAGAATTGGAAATGGTTCTGAATTTGGGGTAATTTGGCAACAACATCATGAGTAATTAACTTTGAATATCCTTAAAAATAAATATTGAAAATCCATTTGAATCAAATTGTGAATCTTTACCAAATGGAAGATTCACACCTCTACTGTTTTAGGACAAAATGAAGAGCAGAAGGACTGCAAATCTTGGCTAACTTGCCCTTATTCATTTCACTTATTGCACATAGACTACAGGGATGCTCAACAAGTGAAGGCTGGACAGAAAGAACAATGAACTGTCATCACTGAAAATGTATCATGGTGTGAACCTGTATGCTTGTGTGAAGTCGACTTACAATCCAAATACCTCAACATTACACAACAATACTCAACATTAAACCAAGTTAATGCATATTATAAACAGGGCCGCAGAAGAAAAGATCAGTCATTTTAATGGATATTCTTTGATGGAGATCGCCTGTTTACAGAACATTTAAATCTTTGCAGCCCTGGTTCTTGGCAAAACATTAGAACAATTCCAAACCCAATTATGTTACTGTGGTCCCAGGGTAAGAACATTTCTCAATATTTCTTAGATTCATTGTTTAAAAATGTCTGATGGTATGCCCATACCCAATAATAACAAATTCAGGAAACAAAACAGTCCCTCCTAGCATCATGCACTAGCACTACACAAACACACCTCTCTCTATCACTTCACCAACCTTTTCTATCAGCTCGTAGCTCTCTTCCAGTTTGAGTGTCCTGTTCTGCAGGGAGGTGGAGGCTCTGTGGTGGAGCTCCAGCCACTGCTGATAGGACGATTCACTGATGTCAGCCACTGCAAAGCACAGAGTACGCAGACCTGGAAAAAGAATAATAGAATCAAAATACAAAGGTCACGACTAAATCTTGATTTTTCATGTCAAATTTTATTCCAGGAGATCTTTGCAGTATAACCCAGGGTGACAAAAAGTATCTTTAAGCTTTGATTACATTGCAGAGAAGTTTAAATCCTGGACCTTGAAAGATCCCAACCCAACATGAATGAATACAAACACGTTGTGGTGACTGTGACATTATTTGTTTGAGGTTGTGTATTGTCTACTCATGAAGAGGAAAGTTCACCTTTGTCTTTATATTTTGGGTAAATGTAGAGCAGTTACGCAGTGCTTTCACTAGCTTTTTCCTAAAAAGGGACATGGAGTACAGGACTAATGTTCTCAAATCAATTACTTTGTATGGAAAATTATATCCACAAATAAAAATGGACCCCATAACACCAAAACAGAACCATTTAAACTAGACATAGAGCACAACCTCAATTTTCTTTAGAACCCCTTTTAGGTTTATATACATAATTCCGTCCATCACGTTAGTTTCTGGGGGGTTGTTTTGTTAGTTTGTGAAAAGGATTACTCAAAAAGTGAAGAACAGACTTGGATTAATTTTTCAGGGTCTGTTGGTCATGGCACAAGGGAGAACTAATTAGATTTTGGTGGTGATCTGAATCCGGATGTGGATCCAGGAATTTTTTTCAAGGATTTGTTAACAGGGCCAGATGGGGTAGCTTCTGCATTTGTGACAATAACCCGTCCAACACTATTGGAAAAGCCCTGGCAGAAGTTAGTGCGCTCAGAGCACTTCTAGCTGAATAGCCTGGTGTTTGTTGATGGAACTCATGATACATTTTCATATAGCTATTGTCTTTGGGGAAAGCCTCATTTTTATTTTAGTTCCAGTTTAACCCCTTAAAGCCTATTGTATCAAATTGCTTTTATTCAATTTTTATTTTTATTCAAATACCTCTATTTAATTAATATGATCAATAAATAAAAAAAAAACATCTGAATACAATCAGATAAATGATAAAAATGTCCTCCAGTGGATTATCAGTTGCCAGAAAAAAACCTAATGTATCAAATGAGATACAAAAATTATATACGTTAAAACTTGTAATTTTTGGGGGGGATTTCAGTAGAAAGTGAAATAAACATTTCAGCTCCACAGAATTTAAATTTCCTGGGTATAATTTGTGTTTTCGGGCTTTAAAGGGTTAAAAAATTAATTTTTATATCCTAGTTTTTTTGTATTTGGTTTGCTTTCTTCATACTTGGTTTAAATTTGAGAGAGAAGTGTTTTTGTGTTGGAAAACAGAGGACAGAGTTTATTGGACGTGCAGTAAAGAATCAGTAACTCACTGGGTCTATTTATACATTGCATTAACATGCATTCTTATTTTTTCAAATGGGTAAGGAACATACGATACAGGACTATTCTTCTTGAATCAGTGATTTTGTATGGAAATGTTATATCCACAAACCAGAACAGATAAACAGAGTGAACAAAGAGCAAAACTTTAATTCTGTTTGGAACCCTTTTGCTTACATAAATATAAGTGTATATAGTCTTGTGTTGGTTCATTTGTATGTTTTATTGTTTTTTTTTTAATCATTACATTAACTTGCTCTGTTATGTCATTCCCTGCTTCCGCTTTTTTAAATAAATAACCAAAGCTTTTCATTTTTGTGACTCTAAGCAGAAAATGTACAAATTCAACACTAGCATGACAAGTTTCAACAAATGCATCTAGTTCCTGGCATTTTGACATACATTTCAACATTAATCTGTTGGTAGTTCAAACATAAATAGAAAGAAAATCATGTCCAATTCAAACAAAATCTGAAAAAGATAACTTGGTAAATAATAACAGAAAATTACTGACAGAAATCTAAATGACGTACTTTCTCATTAGGTTGCTTTTAACAACAGAGACTTCAGATCTCCACTATCTGTCCTGAATTCTATATTTAGCACACATTCAATATTCCCAATGACATCATTTCTTTTTTCTCTCACAAGGGGGCAGCATGAACACAAACAGAGTGAGTCTGTGATGCAGTTTCTCTCTGCTCCACTGCCTTACATTTACTCCTCTTGAACACCTACGAGAACGACTGTGTGCCAAATGCTGATGTATGGAGTGACGTATGAAGTAAAGGTAAACTATTCATTCTGCTGTGGCTGACGGTCAACTGGTGATAATCAGAGAGAAATGAGAGGAGCACACATGCTATAAGCATCCTCAGAGAAGTCTGACTTTTGGCAGACAGGGGGCGATGTTTGTCTACTCACCCTCAGTTGCAAACTGTTCCAGGTGCTTCAATGTGATCTCTTTGTACCTCGAGCTGTCTGCCAGGCGGTCGTAGATCACCGTGTCCTGAAGGGAAACAAACACTCGCTGGTTACTGACACCATCAGAGGAGAGAAAGGAACCACCTGGACCTGAGCTTCAAGGTGAAAATGTGCTCTTTGGTCTGAATTAACCCTGACTGTTGGCCTCTGTGTACAATGGTTTCAAGCCTATAATAATAAAGTATTGACTTGCTTATCAGAGAATTATTCAACCAATTAATCAACTTTCACAAAAGGTAGTTGGTGCAGCTTCTCTTGGGTCACACAGGTACCTGTTCACCTAAATGTATAGATGTAATAATATATCCAACGTAGATTAACGTTTCTGAAAGATTCTGTGGATTAAGAACTGTGAGTGTTTAAGAAAGATGCAAGCAAATTATGTTCAAATAAGAATTCAAGCTGAAGAAATCAAAATCACTTAAATATCTTATTACTTTCACAAATGGTTTCATTGTTTTGGTCAAAATTTTTCAAAATCATGTTAGATTTTTTCATATTGCTGTTACGTATCTCCATTTTTCATGACTACTTTATTTTCATGAAACAATGCTGTTGGTCATCCTTCACATCTTTGAGAGGGTTTCACAGTATGAAAAATTTCTTTCTTTCTTTAAGTCAAAACAATACAGATGTACACCACACAACTGTACATGTCCATTGTCTTTTCATCACCAAACCAGCTGCAATGTTATATTTGTTGATACAAGTTAAAAACAAGTTTTTGCCCTTGCATGTAAAAGTGGACAAAGACTATTTTTTATTTCAATCAAGCAAATGACTCAAGCAAATTGTAAAAGGAAAAAGTTCTTTGTGAACAAAAGGTGGTCTTGATAGAAATTAGTTTTGACTCCTGATAAAGACTCAGACAGGTCAAAATGCATTTAATTTCCATGTAAAATAAAAGATTTCTAACACAGAAATGCCACAGATTTTTTATGAAGGTCGCCTTTTTTGTCTTACAAAAAAAATTTCATCTATCGTTTGATTGTAGGGATGGAAATTGATAACATTTTATTGACAATGTTGCTATTATTGGTTCTGCTTATCGATTTGATTCTAGAACAACTGACTTATTGATTTTCTGTGTGGGGAGAAGTCAGCCCTGAGTGAGTTTTCAGTGGCAACAATGTCAGACACCTCAGCCCTGTTATTCAGTGCTGCATGGATGAATGCATCTGCAAGTTACTGGTGCTCCCACTCACTACACTTGTGCAGTAAACTTCATTTTGTTGAAAATGGAGTCACAGTTTTAACCACTTCTGTTTCCTGTCTGCCGTGATCACTTTTTTGAGTTCCTTGTTTCAGTTTCTGTTGACTGTCTCTTTGGTCTCTGATTTGGAGGGCATGCAGAACAAAGTGGAGAGATATTTTAACTTTGTCCTCTATTTCTGAAAAACATCTGATTTTCTGCATTATCATTACATGTCTTGACCCAGTGTAGCACTCATCATTAGGTCTTAACAGTTTCTTATTCTACTACATTGAAATAAAAAAAAAATAGATTTAAGAAAAGACAGTACATGCAATATAATAGTTCTCGAGTTTAATTCTTTGTATCCACATATTTGTTGGTATGTTTACTTATCATGTACTTTGCAACATATGTGGACAATAAGACTAAAGAATAAAAAAATAAGTTAATTTCGATAAGACACTAACAATGCATGTCGCCCAAATAAATGAAAAGATGTCACTAAAAATACAGTTTAAGGAATTTTGCACCCTAATGCCGAAATCCTTTTTTTAAAAATACATCCTATATCATATAAATATATTGCCTTGTTGAATACTTGAATATTTTCAACTTTTGTAAGGCAATGAAATCCTCTGATCTGTTTATTGGACCTGCAGTATTTACAATTTTAAACTACAGAACTGAAGTTTTAATGCTCCACGACTTGATGTGGTGACAGAGCTGCCATGACAAGATTTCACATGCTAATTGCTGCCACGCAAACCCTGAATGTTGTCTCAAAGACTGCTGCATAAGGAGGCCGAACTTCAACTGGGAGCTACATTCTGTTTCTGTATCTCATGCTCACCTGTTATAGATAACAAACATTCCCTACCGTTGACTGTGTTCATTTGCCGAAGCTCTCCCCTATGATGCCTAAACCAATACCCCCACCCCTCCAACCCCTGACCCTCTGCAACTGTTGGAGTTGGTTACTGGTCCCTCCCTGTGTTAAACTGATATTATTGAACAGTATCATTGCTTAAATACTTTTTGAATCTGCTCTTTGGGGAGAAGGGAAAGTGTAATTAAGGTTTATTCTGGTCCGGGTCCATGGGACAGTACTTCAGTTTCCCATGCTAGACTTTCACTTTGCATGGTAGAATTTTAACATGCACTTATAGGTGTAGCATTAACTGACGATGGATTTTTGAAGTGCTCCTGAGCCCACGTGGCAATATCTTTTACAGAATGATGCTGCGTTTTAACACAGTGCAGCTTGAGGGATCAAGGCATTGAAAATCGGTTTTCAGCCTTGCCACTCACATGCAGAGATCTCTCCGGATTCTCTGAATCTTTTGGTGATACTGTGGACTGATGATGATGAAATCCCTAAAATCCCTGCGGCTGTACATTGAGAAATGCTGTTCCAAAATGGATGAACCATTTGCACACGCAGGTGTTTCCCCATCCCTGTCCCAGCGTTTTTGAATTGTCCTGCAGGCATCAAATACAAAATGAATGAATATTTGCAGAAAAAAACAATAATGTCTATCAGTTTGAAGATTAAATTCCTTCTCTTTGTGGTGTATTCAATTGAATATAGGTAAAAAAGGATTTGCAAATGATTTTATTTACGTTTTACAAAATAGCCCAAGTTCATTGGAATAGAGGTTGTACATAATAAGGAAGAAAAGCTGTTAAAAGTAGCCTTCCTGGTTTGCTTTCAGAGTAAGACTGAATGGTTGGTGAGTAGTGCAGTCATATTTTGTTATTGTTTATCTGAGACCCCTTGGCAGCAGAATTTACATTCATTTACATTTACTGTGCAATTTTCAACAAGAATGCTCAATGTTGCATTTTTTATATAGATGTAAACCTTTATAATCTGTTGAATAATGCTGATCCAGTAGTTGCTGGTGGCAGGTGACTTGTGTTTATAGAGGCTTGATGTACTTGCGTGAAATATGGTAAATCTGCCTTTTGCTACAGCTCAATGAAATATTTCTTGACAAGAGAGAGATGTAACAAGGATGGAGAGCTTTAGGACAATTGTTGGTCTGTGTGCGGATGTGGGGAAAATGGTGGTGATTGGCTGTCATGCGTTGCCATGGAGATAGACAGACAGACACTCACAGCTCCTTTGCAGTAGAGGCGGATCTTTCCAGATGGGGTGCGCATGATGACTGACATCCTTTTCCTCGCGCTGGGAGGAAAAAAAAGTGAAAAAGCAGGCGAGAGAGAAGGTGGGATAAAGAGGGAGGGGAAAGTGAGAGACATCACATCAGAAGGTGTTAGTGGCACTGCAGCAAATTATCAAGAAGGGTTTGAGCTAACAGATGTCTACTAGAATTAGAAAATAACAAGGCGTACGGTAAAAAGACATAACACCTTGGTCACACAGTTAATAAGATGGAATCATTAGGGCAAAGGGAAATCTTTTAAGGTTAATTTAAAAAAAATAAACAACCTTTCATGGACCACAGCTTACAGTGCGTACAGAAGACAAACACACATAACAAAATAAAAACAACACCACAGTTATATTTGATCTACCTTGTGAACTCCAGCACGTGCAGCAGTTCATACTTCTCCTCTGTATCGAGCTAAACCCAAAGAGACAGATGAGTTAATACAATCTGACAGACTTCTTCTCAACCTCCGTCTTCTTATGAGACAACTTATCTTAAGTAGCACAAGCCAACCCTGTCACCCCACACAAATCAGACTTAATTGCACTTTAAATCTGTTTATCAGTTGCTTTGGCTGAGCTGATGGAGGGAGAATAACAAGGTAAAATTCAATTAACTTCCCTTAATTGTACAGACCGCTAGGTACAAGACAGAATGATTAAACAGATGCTGAGAGCTTAAGAGGGCCTAATAAAGGTTACCAAATTGGACAAATGTCCTGGAGACAAGATGTTCTCAGCAGAAGAAAAAAAATGTAAATGGTTTTGGCCTTTCCTCCTCTTTGAGAGCAGCCATCAGGTTATCCAATTAAAGGAACAACAGGAAGGCTGACCTGGGCTTTGAAGAGGGCGTACACTACATCAGCTCTGGACAGAGTCTCTGTCGGTGTGATGCTTCTGATGTGAACCGGCAATACTCCAGTTGATACAAAGGCTGTGCTTCTTTGGCATTTTACATTTAAGGTTTTTAATAAATACATTGTCTTGAAACTTGGGAAAGTTATGAAATAAATAAACTATAACTAATAACTGAGCTACAGTATGTACTGTGAGGGAAATGTGATCAGCAGCAATCTTACAAAGAGAATGACTATAATATGTGCTGGGTTGGTTCATTTGAGGACATGGATGTTGGGTTAGGACAGCACATGATTTATTCTGTGAAAAAGATAAAGGTCACATAACTGCTGTGAGTACTTAGATCTTTTCTGTGATGTCTTTGGCTGACCTCGCCCCCCAAAATAAATAAATAAGTAGGAAGTACATACGTAAAATAAAATAAAATAAATAAGTAGGAAGTACATATGTAAATAAAATAAAATAAAATAAAGTAAAATAAAGAAATTGGCATATGAATGATGGATTTCTAACTGTTCATGCCAAAATATTATTTAAAACAGTGTCTAATATATCAGTTTGGTTAACAGCTGGGATGATGACAACCTGATGCTGTTATCTATTTGTTTGTCTTCACATCAGACTATGCTAACCAGCTGCCGGCAGTAGAATAGCCAACACAGCCGAATTTAGAGAAGCACTGATTTTATCACCCTTCTGTTAAAAAGTGAGCAAGCAATTTTTTTTTTTTTTTTCACAAACGTTACAATAAAAAGGTCAATGCACCTCTGCAGTAGGGTAAGAATAATGACCCAATGTTGCATAATAGGACATTTATGAGGCTTTTCACTATATTATACAGTGCCCAGCATAAATGAGTACACCCCCTATTAAAAGTAATGTATTAATCAATATCTAAACGAACAAAAGAACAATTTCCAAAGTTTTGACAAAGCTCAGTTTAACATAACATTTTTTTTTTCTCCCACCCCTTTGATTGGGATGTACTCATTTTTGCATCCTGATCTTACATTGAGAAAAATACTTTTTTTGTGTGCAACTTAAAAAAATCTTGTTTGGTCCACATTTGGGGAAATGTTGATTTTGAACGTAAACTAAAGGTTTTCTGACAAATTTGAAGGGGTGCACTCATTTATGCTGAGCACTGTATATATTATACATTTTGCGTGGTTGTTTAAGTTTGTACCTAGCACCTGGCACAGTTTATCGTATCACCTCCAGCAGTGCTCCAAGTGAGCTGACCTGAGACTAACATGAAACGCAGACACTGCTGACCTTTGAAAGATCAGAGTATTTGGGGTATTGATGCAAAAATGAACTGCTTCCTGTTGTTGGCTCTGGGATGATGTATGACTTCCCAAACTCTCCTCTGCTTCAATGGCATATTGTTTTGCTGCTTGCAACCATCTTTAGAACAAAATTAATCTCCTAACTGTTACAAAAAAAGGGGCCTGCAGCTCTATCACACAGTCTCTACTGCAATGGAAAAGGAGCAGGTAGTATCCAAACTGTGAAAAGCACCCTTATATGTCTCTTTAGTGTGTGCCATCATCAAACACTCCACCTTTAATAAGTAGATAAATCACATCCGTCATTAGACTTGGAGTCCAGATTTAAAGTCTATTTCCTTGTTTAAGGGCAAACCTTACTGTCAAAATATTCATATAAGAGATTGAGTGGATTCATCCATCAGTACAATAGCTTTTATTATATGTCTTTCATTAAACTTCTCAAACTTACCATCTCCACAATGACGCTGTCTGGAGTTCGCCCAGAGAACACAAAGCCGAGGTTTCTCGCTGCTCTCACCAGAGCTCCTTCATCTACAGCAAACAGAAACACAATGTTACAGATGAAAACACAAAAACACAACAGGCTGTCAGCAAAAGGATATGATAAGGATATATAGGATAAGAACTGTGTCTACATTTCTTTATAAAACTAGCTCTTGCTGACACACTTTCACAGGAAAAGCACTGACTGAAAGCTATGAACCAGGTAGCGGATGCTTCTGCTTCCAAAGGATGCTGCGGGGTGAAAAAAATCTCTCAGCTTGTTTTTTACAGTTCACTTCACTACCCTTCTTTCTGCAGCCAATCCTCTCTCTGCTTCAAACCCCAAAGCTCCACAAGACCCTGACTGTTACGAGCAATCAGGCAAAAAAGTCATCTCTCTTATTAAAAGCTAAATGTAAGCAGGAGTGCTTTTGATAGTTGTTATAAAACACTTTCATGGACTCAACATGCACAATCATTTTTCTGCACAGTTGGAAGTAAACAGTTTATTATTACTTCACTGAAACAAGTTTCAGATCAATGGCGTGCTCACTTAAATTAATAATGAATGATTTGATAACAAGTAAGAACGGTTTCTCGCTACCTTTAACTGCAGGCTCGTGTTTGTCAATCACTGCCTGTCAATCAGTTTTGCAATAACAGAGGCTTACATTTTTTATGTTTTTAATGCCTCCCATGAGAGCTTCTTCTTTGTTTACAACAGTGCCTCTTATTGGAGCCTTTAAGCACAGTGACATTTTCAGACTTAATGAGGATTTTCAGGAAATTTACATAGTGCTGCTACAGGCAACCAGTGTGATGGAGTCACTGCACAAAAGCCTTAAACTGAGCCAGAGAGACAATGTGTGCAACTCCACCTCAGAATATGCTAGGTTTATTTTATTTACATCTAAAGACACATTATTTAATTTTTAAAGCTGTTTTTTGACTGCCAGATGGAGATACTCAGTGGGACAAAATGAGCAATCTTTCTTTGTCAGCTTTTACTTTAGTAGTGAAGTTTCTTTAATAGTTTTAGGTGATTTCTATGCAGCTTTCAAAAGTTACTGGTCTAGGATTAAGAAGCTGTCCTTCTTCTAGGAAGGCAGCAAATTACGGTAAGGCAAAACAATTGAGGACAGCATAATTAAATGGTAAGTGCTGTCAAAGCACTCACATTGCAAAAGCAAGAATTTATCACAATAAATCCTAAAAGTATTTAATGAAGAACCAATAGTGTATTTTCAGTCTGTATAGTCAGTATATATACTGCTGACATGGATAATACAGTGAAGTTCTTGTGTTATTTTGTTGCAGCCTGATGAAGCTGGATTCATTTTGTATTCAGAGGAAACTTCTTGCTTAAAAAGAGAAGATTTCTCAACATGAGCTTACTTATTGAATTCCACTGTATGGCTATTGGTGGCTTCAAATGGGCAAACTCTTCATTTTGTTCTAAATATATTCGGTTTCGGAGCCTAACAGGGTGAGAATGCTTTAATCAGTTTGTTCATTTTGTATGCGACAACAGACTAAAGTTAGTTTGCTTTACACAGTAAACACTTCTCTAAAACGCAGTTCAACACCTTGTTTTTAAAAATGTTGTCAAATTTTGTCAAATTCAGATAAACATGGTGGAACTTTTGAGTTGGACAAACAGATTAACTCCATAAAGCTTCTTTTAAAAGAAGGAAAGAAAGTATTTTTTGCCCAAATTTTGCTCCTCCGTATTTATAAAAATAAATAAATAAATAAAATAAAATCAAAGGATGGAACACAGTTATACTCAGTTACTCGTAGAAAAAAAAATAAATTACACGTCTCATTTTTATGTATGTGTATTTATATTGAGAGAGATTTTAATTGATCCATAAAACAATAAAGTCACACTAGTTTGTGTTAGAAATGTTTTATCAAAACTGATGACAAAACACTGGGAACATCATAAAAAGGGTTACATGTCTGATAAAAATTAATCAAAAAAAACATCTACATGCATTTTTTGGAGCATCTTCCTAAGACTTGTATCATTTTAATCTCTTATTAAAATCTTTAATGAAAGATAATCTATTTACCCAGCATTTCACCTTAACTCATAAAGTAAGCTTCATTTTGTGAAAATGAAAAACAGCCCTCGTTAGAGCATATTTCCAGGACTGGCCCAAGTGTCTCATCACTGCTGGGAAATTTGATGGACTGAAGAATCAAAACAGGTCCAGAGAATCAGACAAAATACACCACGGTGCATTCTACTCTTTCTAATATGATTTCTGGCTGTCTCCTGCACGAGTGATTACATAAATGTCTTCATGAAATACTGCTTCCCGCAGGCTGAAACAAACTTTTCCATTTGGAAAAAAAAAGAGGTCACCTGACAGAAAATTAAATATCCCAAAGAAAAAGAAAGTTAAGGACACAGCATCATTTGTGGAGAGCACCTGGAACCAGGTTTGCCCAGTGACGCCCGGAGCTGCAAAACCAGCAGGGAAGTCTTTTTCTTGATTTAGCATTTTCAGTTTGACGCAGGTCACACAGCAGCAGAGATAAATTGGTGCAGCTGTTTTAAACTTAAGATGTTTATGTTCAAGAGCATCAAACACAGACTACTGATGTTTCTTTTGGGGCACTTTTCAGACTTGTGTTATCTCATGGCAGTAAGTGTTTGCTTTAATTTTTGTTTTTCTTCAGTGGCTAAAGGTGTGTTTGAGGGTCTGCAGCTGAGCCATGACTTACATAAAGGAATTACTCCTCTGGGGCATTTTTAAAAATACTATAATTAATGCTTGACTTGGTTGTACTTATTAGTTTGAGGGCCATTTTTTCAGAGGGTGGATGAACTCAGTTGTTGTTAAATCCGTCCATTTCCTGTCAAAGTGTTCATATTTGTGCACTTTATAAGCAAAATGGCTTTCAACCAAGCTAATAATTTAGTAATAGGTTTTCATTTTTTTTCTGTTATGTTTTTATGATGAATTTCTGTTTTTATTAAAGTAGGTATCTGATGCTAATTTGGTGTCTCTTTTAAATTTCAAAAATACTTTTTTTTATTGTTAGCATTAGATTTTTTTTTTGTATCATTAAAGACTCAGAAAAAGAGACTTTATTATTGCATACATGCAGCATGTCCTTACAAAGCATAATAATAAATTATGAGCATGTTTAAAGCACATTTAATGCACTCATCCTGCATAGTAACAGTTATGAGTAGTGTATTAATATCTATAATAAATAACCTATCAACAAATAACATTATAAACAATATTAAAAGTATAAAATGTAAGAGCTCACTGGATTCTCTAGATAAAGTAGTCAAGACCCTGTTTTATAAGCAAACGTACGTCATCAGGAGCTGGTTATAAGTCATTTCAAGTTGTCCCTGTCTGTTTTAAATAAGTGAAAAGAGCACAAAATCCACTTAATGCAAGAACAGGGAAAATATTAAGTTAAATTTATTTTTACATTTAATTCAAACTTTTTTATTGTCATAATTTAAAAAACCTAAGTGGCAAAAATTGGGGGCAACCTTTTTTGTAAACATCTAATATCAAAAAACTACAAAAGTTAGTTACTCTCATCTCTTTAACGCATACAAAAAACATTTGACATTTTTTAAAAACGTTAGAAATAAAGTGAGAAATACTGAAATCAATAATACAGTAAATGAATAACTATCAACCAACTACTGGACGAAATCCTTGTTTATCTCAACTGTTCTACATCAACAAAAGCAAAGCAATGACCAGCCTTTAATACTGTTCAGTAATCTGCAGTGATTTAGGATGTGACCATAAAATCAATCAATCAAGCAGAATTGTTTACAATGTTATGGCTACACTTAATATAAACCAGTTATTAACAACAAACCATGATTTATTTAACAAATAACTATTTTACTGCTTCTAAGCCGTCATTTTGATTACAAACACATAGCTTTAATTGATGTCTTCAGTCAAATTATTAAATGACATATACATACTTAATAAAACATAAATATCTGGTTATTATGGAGTTGCAAACAATATTGTTACAAGTTCTGTCATCAATTTGCTTGTTTTTTTTTGTTTGTATTTTAAGTTTTGTAAATGCAAAATACAGTTTAAGGTTTTTTTTTCATAAAACCTTGTGTTTTTTTTTTACTTAGGTAACAAAATACCTTTTTAAAATGAAAACACACAGCTTTCAATGATTATAATTGTGGAAAAATGCCATTTTGAAATCTGTCATTTCCAGTGTTTTTCAGTACATAAGGTTTCCACTGCTCTTCAGTCCACAGAGTCTCATGTTACTCGTTGCTGTCTGACTTCAACATATGTGAACAATGTGCAGGATAACACAGCTCATGAAGAAAGTTTGCTTACTGGATGATCTACTTTATAACTGTAAATTAAAATCTTGCCAAAAACTACTCTGACAGTCAAAGTAGTTGCCGTGTTTGCCTTCCTGATATTATGGCGGTTCTTTTTTTTTCTTGCGTGAGCTCCTATTACACTGTAAAATAATATCTTACCTGTTATAATGATTATACAATATGTGTACTCAATAACATGACAGAGCATACTAGTTAAACAGGAGCTGTGTGCATATAAATGTGTGATCTACCTGGAGAGGCTGCCTGGTATGTGATATTTCCATCCGTGCGCTCGGGGACTGCGGTGTGACAGATGGCCATCATGGTCATGAACTCCTGGATGACAGCAGCTGTAGGCTACAGGAAGGAAGAGAAGAGGGCACTTTGATTTTGAGTGTTGGAAACAAAACCTGTCACAACACAACCGAAACTAAACAGCAAGAAAGACCTTGATGATCCTGTCAGAAGAGAGGGAGCGCAATGACAGGGGGGGCACTGCTGGTTGCGCGGCTCTCAGCTGATGTGCATGTGTCAAATAGATGACACACAACCTGTTACACCTGTCATAACGTATCGAGTATGCAACCATTGTCCTAGACGACTTTTCAACGCTACAATTAAACGTCCAAAATATGATGGAAAAGACGTCAAGCCGACGTTAACACTAAAACGTCCAAAATATGACAGGAAAGACGTCAATCTGATGTCAAATCGCGCATTGGGACGGACGTCAACTGCGACGCCACATTGCGCAGTGGTTACTGAGAACCACATCTGTAGATTGAAGTCTTTGATTTTACTCTACTCAAAAGAATGTGAGAAGGGATGCCACTTAATTTTCTAACTATCAGACAGTTACTCATAACCTGACACGCCAGATGGACAGTTCCATATGTCCACCACAGAAATATTTCACTAATCCATCTGGGAAAGAGCCTTTCGAAAATGTTTTCAGGGGCAGAACCGTCAAAAAACAACAGCAGCTTCTGATTGGACGATCGTTCGGCTCTTCACACTCATCACAGACCAATCATATCAAGCAACACTGTTATGTATGACGTAGCATTCAGTTAACGACCATAAGCCGTTAGCTTAAACTACCTTAGACTATCGTCTTACATTAAATTATACCACACAGATGTATCATTTAACACTTATATGTGACATGAACCTCGTCAAAGACAATCCCTACCAAGTTTTCCGGGTAAACTTCTGAAGAGAGCATATTTCGCCAAGTATCACTGAGTAACCATGACGACCATAGACGAACCGGCATGTCCGTGGAGGATTTCCACGTTCCGGGGTTCACTGTTTCCCAGCAGCGATCCCCGGTCAGGAGAAGAGCAAAAACATGATTTCTCTTAGGACAAGCTTCAAGTGACGTTCTTTGCTCCTCTTTTAAGAAAAAAATTGAGTCAATTTCTGATAAAAAAAACGCAGTTACTGAGACCGCTTCAGAAGCTGACATTGTTTTCAAACATGCAGTCACTTCCTGTTGTCGTCACATCCGCAGCTCCCGCCTCTCTTCTCTGATTGGGCATTTAAGCATTTAGCTGAGTCAAGTCGTTGGACAATGGAGGTTAGCAAGACGGATATGCAGGATTTCGGAATCAGGCAGGTCCGTCTGCTCTGCAAGGCTAAGTTACTCAAGCATGCTCAGGCAACACACATTTTTTTAATAATGAAGAGGAGGTCTAACCTATATACTGAAGGCTTTCTACTGT
Source organism: Cetoscarus ocellatus (assembly GCA_037902135.1). Lineage (NCBI taxonomy): Eukaryota > Metazoa > Chordata > Actinopteri > Labriformes > Labridae > Cetoscarus > Cetoscarus ocellatus. The sequence continues at coordinate 236,491 of JBAMNC010001020.1, forward strand.
AATGGGGAAAAACATGACTAATTAGCTAAGGGGCAGAGACAGCAGACATCTGCTAAGACTCCTGTCCAAGGCTGCAGGACCACCAGCTTCTAGCCTGCCAGTCAGAGAAACCTCTATAACTCCACCAGACCTGGATCACACAGAAACCATTACCTAACATTATCTGATATCAATAGGCACAATAAGAAAAAAACAGTGCTTTAAATCGTAGAAGCTGTCGGAGCACTCAGTGTCTATCAAGAAAAAGGTTCCACTCAATAAACTGTAGACTGCTTATTATCACTCAGGCACATCTGCTTCTCTCTCAAAAACAAGCTGTGTACACACAGGCCTACACCGCATTGTCAAATTATCTCTTTCTGTTGGCCGTCGCCGCTCTGATGAGAGATCTCCAGCAGGGAACAAAGGACAAAATGAATGCAGGCAGAGAGGGGAGGGCAAATCAAAGGGCCTGGAGTAAATGAAAGTACACAGAGTCTATTACAGTCCAGGTGGCTGTGAAAGCCCCTCGGCCTCCCAGCAGCATGCTAATCCGGTCTGGGTTGACAGGTATCCTCTGAAGGACATGCCAGTGTGCCCTCCTGTGTGTATTTAAGTGTGTGTGTGTGTGTGCTCCTATTTCATTACCTTTGTAATGGCCACTACAGACTGTAACAGCTTTAATCTTTATTTAATCTTATGAAAATCTTTCCCTCCCCTTTGTTTTTTTATCTATTTAATTTTCCCATTCAATAGTTACCAACCATTTTAGTCTTTAGGTTGGAGGCAACACTTAAAATAATGGCTCTTGTAAAAAGCAGTAAATAAAAGTTAACAAGCCATTTATAAGACCTTGTTTGATACCAAAAAAGTCAAAGTAAGTGTTAATTATTTCACAATTAATACAATTATTGCTGGTTGGACACCTAAAGGTTGTTAGTAGACATTAGTTTAAGTTTCTGTACCTTTCATAGACTAATTTAGATGCTTATTAACACAAGTTAAACTTACGAGGGGTCCAAATGTAGAAAAAAATGACACAGTTACTACTGGCTTGTTGGACCCTTTTGGTAACCATAAGTATCTTTTACCGTCTTACAAGTGCTTATTTCAAAATTGCAGTTTGTACACCACTTTTGAAATAATCAATAAAATGTTTGTTTACTTAAAATTGTTTACATCTATTATTCCACCATGACTACATCTATTATTGCTTGTAAAACACTTGAAGGAAACTGGTTGAATATTCTAACAGTTAACATACAGCCAATTAACTTTCGTATTATATCTATTTACATTACTAAGAATGCAGAAGAACTAACAGTCTCTAGGAATGAACAGAAGTGGATTTTTTTCTGATTTTATATGCTGATATTGCCAAGTCATTATCACTGTTTTGATATCAATACCAATATTTTTTTGTCAAGAGTAAAAAAAAAACTCAATTTACCTCAAACTGACCTGTTTCTTTCATGGTGATAATGTGTCAGCAACAAATGTGAAGCAAGAAAAACAACATTTCAGTCTTTAATAAAATTCAGATTTTTATAAATGAAAATTGAGTGGTGATGAGGTAAACCATGAAGGTATATTGATATATTCTGCCAATATTATAGTTGATATACAGTTTACATATGACTAATATGTGTGGCTAAGATATTGGCTGTAAACATCAGCAAAAAAATGTCATATCTGCTAAAACCAATATTACTTTGATAATATGGTGCAGCCCTAACAGTCAAAATAATTTATGCTCATACTGTACCTATAACATATTACAGGTGGTTAATTAACATTACAAGGAACTTAATGTAAAGAGGGAATTATACGTTTTTAGTTCAGGCTGGGTTAAGGCCTTTTTCAGACCTAATGGGACATTTACAGCTGCAAATAATTCTTCATAAGTGAGAACAGGACAAAGTGCTGTCATTTCGGTTAACTCCAGAAAAAAGTCTAATTAATTTCACATTTAACAAACCAGTAATATATAATTTTTATTTTATTCTACCTTTATTTAACTCGGAAAAGAAACTCAATGAGATTAAAAATCTCTTTTTCAAGAGTGTCCTGGCCAAGAGAGGTAGCAGCACAGTTAATAAAGTTACCAACAATAACAACACATACGAATACACATGACATGTATAACACTTTTCGTACAATGAAAAAATAATAGAGACAGTTAACTGACAAGCTGGACTGTTGAAGGAAACAATATCATCAGTCAAAACATCTACAGCCAGATGCCTCAGTGCCATTTAACGTCCTAAAGGACCTGTGTGGTCATTCTTTAGAAGTGAGATTAGGACAGACGGACTCTGAGGTTACATCTGCCTATGGCCTATGTCTGCAGATCCTTCTGCAAGGCTCAAACACAAAACACAAACACACCAAAACAGAAATATATCAACACTATATATCAACACTAGACCAAAACTGAAAACTAAATACAGGACTAGAGGGAAACCCCAAATCTTTGAAGCTTAGGCTGGGCATTTCTGTTACTCTATGAGTTAGTCTGAAAATGGCTGATAATCAATTCATTGGAAGCACTAATATTTTGGAGTACATGCCAAACATTTGATAGTTTTAGTCACTCAAGTGAACCAAAGAACAATCATTGTCTAAATTCTCCCCAAGTCATCAAATCATTTTCCAAAAAGACTTGAGTTACTAATTGCAAAAACAATCATCCGGTTATTTGATTTAAATGATTGGTTACATCTTAATCCAATCACAAAAAGTTACAGAAAATGAGTCTAGAACAGCCTTTTCTCCCACTGCGGTTTTGTTTATTGGAGCTGTATTGCTTGGTCAGCAAAGAAACACAAGCTTCTGTACTGCTTTTCAGGATTGTAGTTAAATAAGCAGTGAGAAACAATCAGAACTGACAGCTAATGCTGTGCTGCCGGCCGTCACCCACACTGACTCCTGGGCCATCTGTGTCAGGGTAACACTGGCGGACACTCATCACTTCAGACGTGGTCAGTGTGGACAAAGTTGAAGGGTCAAGAGAAAATGAAGCCGAGCAAGTCTGTGAGTAAACAAACAACCACCAAGGATGCTGGGAGTCTGCGGGGCAGAGAACGTGCCCACTGACTCAAGAGAATATGAGAGCACTCGAGGGTAATTCTTATTTTTGTCAGCACTGTTAATTCTCCTCTCTCTGGTCTGCCATCCTCCTCAACACTGTATCAACATTACTCCTCCAAACTGCCTGCAGGGATATAAGCATGAGGTCTATGATCAAGATGAGTAATGTCAGTCCTGAAGCGTCATGATACCCATGAGGACAGACGGTTTGTACTGTGCGAACATAAGGAAACAAATTGATTCATGTGCATCTATGTGTCATATAAGAAAGAGGGAAGCTTCAGTGGTTTGTTTAAGAGCATATTCTAATGGGTGGAGGGGCTTGAGATATTAACACTCTCTGTGTTTCATGAAGACATTTTTAGCAGCCCAAATAACAGCTTTACTCTGAATTATATGAAAAGAAATCTACACCAAACAACACATTTAATGGCAGGTCAGCTTTCAGGAAAGGTATATATAGAAGATAAAACATTTCTACTTTTTTTTGTTTACAGTCCAAGTTAATGAGTGGTAACAAAGTAAAAGAATTTACAAAAGTGATCCAACTTGGGGTTAAAAAGAAAATAGTATGAGAGTAGTTGACACTCTGAAAATGTTCAAGTAGAGATGCACTATATTGGATTTTGCCATTATCTGATAAACCAATGTTTCTAATCTCATTATTGCCAAAATCTCTACTTAACTCAAACCGCCCTGTTCCTTGCATTGTTACAGTTCATTTGTGTTAGAAACAGATGTGAAGGAAGAAAAACAACATTTGATTCTTTAATAATCTGTACTTCTGATCTATTAAGAAAGAATTTTAATGATGAAGACGTAAACCATCAGGTAGAATCGTACATGTATAATTTTTATGGTCAAAATATCATCTGTATCCATCAACAAAAAAGTGTTATATCTGTCAATACCATTAATCAACTTTGTAGGCAAACATTTGCCAATACTGATATATGCCCAATAAAATTATTCATCCCTATGTTTAAGGAACAAAGTTAATCATGTGAACTAAGTGAATTTGTGTTGCAGAGGTAAATAGAGGTACTGTGTCAAAAGGAGAATGTAAAAAATGAAAAACAAGCTCTAGAGTTTAAATGTTATGTTGCGTTTGAGACTTTTAAAATACCTTTAAGACCAAAGTCTTTACTTAATTGATTTATAAATGTGAATAATCTTTCAAGAGCCCATATTCTGTCTTGACTGAAGTATGGTTTTGCAATAAATATGTTTTAATTTGCAGCATTTAAACTCAAGTTTTAGGGGAACTGGTGAATGGAAACCCCACCACAGTCAAGGCAGATTATGAATGAAAAGGGACGTCAAATATTTGCAATTTCGTGGGATTTATTTGCATCGTCCTCAGTGTGTAAAGCCCTTCAGACATCCACATCCACAGCTCCACAAGCAGCTGCTGGTTGTGCTTTAAATTCAAATGGAGAGATTTTTATTGATCTCATCACTCCCTCTAATAAAGCAAACAAAGTTGGCTTCCAACATCTCAATATTCCTTGAAAAGCAGCTTGGGAGTTAACCTGAATTATCTTGGATAAAACATAACAATTAAAGGAAAAGCTATGCCTCGCTAAAGAGCTCCAATATGAGGACATCTACCATCAACACACATTAGTAGAACAATAACACATCAGATGAATCATCTGCAGATCATTACCAGAGATTTGGACACAGCGGTTGGTCGGCACTATAATTAGCAGTGGGCGCAGGGATATCGACATGAAACTAAAGTAGATCCAAGACAAACTAAATGTGTAGAGAGCTTCTGTTGTCAAAACAAAGCAGACTTCACCATGGGAGAACAGCTTTCCCTGGGCGGTGATACTGTTTGTAATTAGATGTGACATCCTGCCTCCTTCATGCTGTTCTGCAGCTGAATGACTCAAACGGACCATAAATCAGAGGTTTGTTTTACTACAGGTGGCCCTCAGTGCTCCCTCAGAAGTCTTATGACTAAGATGATTTTCTTCATAAGTTGTGAAGAGTCTTCAAATTAAAAGCACATCCTTGTGTAAAGTGCAGCAGATAACCAAGTGTCTTATCTCTGTCAGAGTAAGCTAATGAAGTTGTTTCTCTGCCTTTTTTTCAACATTCTGGAAAGAAACAGTAATTAATGCCTTAGTGGGTTGCCTAAAGAACTCATATTTAGAGGAAAAACATCAATTATTCTGCAAAATATGATGCCTCAATCAAAACAAAATGCAAAACAAAACATGTTGCATGCCATGAAAGATTCTAAACAACTTCATCACAGCTGAAGTCCAGAAAAAAAGGCGTTACACAACCACACAAAATTAGATTCACAATCCCTTCTCATTTTGTCCCAAAGAGCAGCCGTCCGTGTAGGCGGGTGGCAGAAACTCGGATGTTACTTACATGATTACTTTGGAGGTTTTCCAGTAAGCTGGGGTCATTAAATCCCGCCTCGTCTGATGACTGCGTGCTGTGCCTGGAAAGAAGAGACAGAAAAGTCAAAACAACAAAGTGAAGTGGAGGTCTGGAGAGCACTGCTGCACTGCAAACACGGACCTGACTGGGGAAGAGAGAAATGATAGAGAGTGATGGTCTGACAGTTTTCCTTTAAAAAGATAAAAAGCATTTTAAGCGTTATTTTTGTGCAAATAGTACATGGGAGAATCGTGAGGCCTGTGTTGGTAAATTAGTTTGGTGTTGAAGTTGCGAGTTAGAAAACCACAACACACAACTTTAAACCAGAAAAGCTTCAAAGATAACGCACAGAGCAGAGCATTCATCAACAAGGCTGACATACTGGAGGGAGCACTGTGAGTGTGTGAGAATATTTTAGTGTAAAATGTGGCATTTGTCAGCATTTATCAAGGAATGTGTGTAAATGTAAGCACAGCTCTGACCTTCTTAATTACGTTACATGATGGTGTAATACCTAAACTGTAAATAGAAAGCATCATGAGTGTCACGTCATGCATTTTTCATGCATGTTTTCATTTTTATTTATTAAAAACATGCAAGTAGCAGAGTTGTCTAGTTTGTTAGAGACACGTTGTTTTTTTTGTATCAAACCTTTTTCTATAAAGACAGCATTGACATTTTTTAATCATGGCACATCTGGCTTCAAAGCAAGATTTGGCAACAGATGTTCTTCACAAGTAGCAGGTTTAAACAGCACAGGTCAGAGCTAAGCAGGGAAAGAGCCATGACTTACTCATTAAACCGTGCGATGAGCTGTGTTGCCAATGGTGTTTGAAATGTCCATGAGTGAAAATAAAGTGTTATACTGTGATCCTCCAGTTTCAGGTCTTTCCTGTTTGTGCACTAGGATGCTTCTTTATTTTATTTTGTATTTTTTGCACATCGAGCCTAATCTTAAACCTCTCTTCATTTTGATTTCTAAACGTTTGTTTTCCTCTTACCCAGCAGAATCACGTTTTTACTTTCATGACCCTCGCAAATGCAGCATATTTTACAAGTAACAACCCAACTATGTGAAAACACAAACATTTATTTAGTTTCAATTTCTTCTTTTCTTTGTATTTTTGGCAAAATTGTTTGTAAATGAAATATTTAAGTGGTTTTTAAGGTTGAGCTGGCACGTATGCAGCACATGATGTTTGTTTCTGTACACAAATGTCCACAAGTATGCACATTACCTAAAGATCTGCACGACCCTCATGTATATGTTTGATAGACAGGGATTTTTTTGATGTATGCATTCCAAAATGTTATTCTTAAAACAAACCAAACATTTCTTGTGTGTAAATACTTATTCACACTGTAATCTCATATGGTTTTGAAATACAAACAAAATCTTGTTAAAATGAAGTATCTTGTTCAGTTCAAGTGAACATAGCATGCCTGAGCACGTCCGGCAGCTCCGAGAGCCAGCGTTAGGATTTATTGTTGTTTGGTTCCCAGCTTCTCAGGATATGTCCATGTGAAGGCAGGTATTATAAAAGCAGTTACTTTTCTGTGTTTTTTTGCTCCCTGTCCATTCGTTTGTGGTGATTTAAGTCACTGAAAACGAATACTTTGGAAAACTCCAGCCAAGATAAAAAAAAAAAAAAACTGTCACATTCAATTTTGGGTGTCTCCATGTGGAGACTGAAAACGCCATTTTGGGTTTAAAATGTCACACTTGGCGTCAACCTCTCCTCATACTAACGCATACTTTCTGTCGCTCCCTAACTGTTAGGCTGCTTTAAAACACTCGATACAATAGCAAACAAATGCTGCTGATGTTTTGGATGAGATTCGGTGTTATTGTTCCCCCAGTTACTGTGCTGACTTGTGACCCATGGGGTCTGTGGTTGCCGTGGTTACAACAGCTTTTGAAGCCAATAAGAGAACCCAAAACACTTTTTATTTATAGGATTTGATAAAGATTGTCAGATATCTGAAAAGAAATACAAAAAAGAAGTATTTTCCTTATAAACCTGCTATCATCAAGCTATTTACACCATGACACTAGTTAGACCTTGTGGTTGGACCTGATCTGAAAATAAAACTATTTTTGCATTGAAATGACAAAACATTGCATATCATGGACATAGTTACAAGGTAATAGACAACATTTAACAGTGAATCTAACATTTTTATGTTTATGAAAAGAAATATCCTATGTGGATGGGCTCATTTTTGAAAAAAAAACCCCAAAAAAACAGTTAGCCTTAAATAAAAAAGGAAAGTGGATCAAGAATAGAGAAATTGCCAAAAAATATGAAAGATTATTAGAGACGGGTGGAAAAAAATACTATATAGTGACAGAAGAAGTTAAGTCATGATCTAGAGAATAAAGCTGAAATGTTGATAATGAAGTCAAGATGTCAAAAATAAAGTTGAAACTTAAAAGTCTTAAAATGCTTGACCCCAACACTGCCCCAAACATACACATTGCTGCATCTTTTATGATGTTTACAGAAAACAACTACCTGTCCAGAAAAATTAACACTGACACTTTGAATTTCATCAATGTCAGTGTTCCTTTATTTGTTCATGGATATATTTCTTTTCACTTGCAAATATTAGACTTTTTGATATTGAAGATAACTTATTCAAAAGTAACAGCTGAGCAATTGAAATGATCTTGATTTAAGACTCAAATGAGATGAACTTTTCTATTTAAGGCTAAAAGGTTTGTCATCAAGAAGCAACCACAGTGTTTAATGCAAAAGCAAACTCCTGAATGTAAATGAAAATACCAAAGGCCCTAACATAGATCCTTCAGGATCTCCTCATTGAATCATATTCCTTGATTCATTAACATTTCATTTATCAGTTTAAACCCCTGAGAAAACTACTGTGCCCTGGGAAATAGATCTGTAACTGGCACTGGAGACAGCCAAAGCCATGTGCCAGCAGTATTGACAGTTGAAGAGAAAAGTATAAAGTGCTGTGTAGGCAGAATGTAAATGCAGCTCCCCGGGGCTTCAGTAATGTGACTGTTTGAGATTCAGACCATGCCCCTTAAGGAGGATCAGCTTCTGAGAAAGAGATGTCCTGAGATGTAACTTTATTATTTCCCAGTGAATAAAGAATTCATTCACTTAATCATTTATTTTCCTCTTCATATATTATATTCACCTCATTATTTGTAATGACAATAAATTTTGTTCCCTTTTGCCATAGAAATAACGCAATGTGAGATGAACTGCTTAAAGGGGCACAGCAGGCGGGATGGGTTTCTGGCAGCTAAAAAGGACCATATTTCTCATTTTCTAATCAAAGCCAGGCCTTAATGAATGATTGGGAATACAATTAGTCTCTCATACTCACAGCAGAAATCATTTTGGCATTGGCAAGATGCAAAGTAATTCAATATCTTGCAGTCCATTAGGAATATAGCAGAAGAAGGAAGAATGATACTTGAATACTTATAATCTTTAAGCAAAGACAGAAAGTCATGCTGACCTAAGATAATGATAATAAGGTCTTGTAGTGAGGAAAAAGACATTTTGATGAAAGCGAGGATGTTTTTTTCTCCCTCTAACGGAGCCCCGAGGCAGTGATTTCTGTATGTGACTACCAGCCGCTCCCTGGCTGTCTGTTGGGGATCGATTGATGATTCTGTGATAAATAGAGTCCTATAGATCAGGTCGACAGCAGCTTTGTCCACTGCATGGGGCTTGATAGAAATGTTAGCGAGGCTGCCATTAGTGACCATAAAGTCTTTCTAATCCCACAGGATGCACTGTGCTGATCCCTCGGAGCCACAGCAGCCGGCCTGTAATACTCCCATCTACAGGCCCATAATGAAGAGAAATAAAGGAAATACACAGTGGTGCAGTTAAAGAAGAGGGCAGTAGATAATTTTGTTAGACCAAGGAAAATGCACTTGGGGTTGAACTTTGAGCCCTATATTCAATATCAAGGGACCATAGATGTTTCTTAATATTTCACTTACGTAACATACTAACAACAAGAAGGGCAAACATTTAAATCTTAAAGCTTGTATTGCATATCTTAAAAAGTATTTATCTTGATTTAATCCCCTTTTTCTACTTTTATGTATCAAAACAATATGTTACATCATTACATTCATGTCCAAGTTCTGCAACTAAGTCTGAAAATGCAGCTGAGTCCCAGACATAAAATCTTTGTAGTCATTATTACTGTTTGTGGAGCTTATAAAGGACCGGAGCCCTGAGCTTTTTCCCTCAGCAGCAGTAGCGCAGTGCCCCAGCGTTGATTGTCGTGATGAAATTTCTGAGACACTGGGCTGGGTGTGGACGAATGGTCACTTATTGATTATCTGCCAGCACTCAGAGGTCTTGTCACTATGGGAACAAGGGTGCTGGCTGTCCATAGTCAATACGGACAAGGAGCAGATCAATCCTGTGACACAGCATGTTGTCCTAATAGAATTATATCTGTGGTTTACAATGTTTCAGGCTGCACTGAGATGTGATATGATTCCACCACGTCCACATTACATAGGGCTGGGTCATATGGACCAAAAGTAACGCCCTCTTATTTTCTAGCTGAATGTTTATCCATGATGTTTATCTTGAATTTTGTGTCTTTTTTTCCAGATATAATAAAAAAATAGGTGTCACAATATCTAAATTATGAACTTGGATATGATTTTTAGTAAAACACAGATATAATATTCAGAGTTACAAAGACTTAATTATGTGTTATCTAAATATTACTGCAACTAGAAGTTTGTGGTTTCTTTGGTGAGGCATTCTTGAATTAAGTTATAACTGGAGAGTGGCTATTCTGCTTTTAAAGGCCATAATAACCAAAGACAACTAAGATCATAATTAATGAATAGAAACCTCCTTGCTCACTTATTGTAAGCAGTAATGATGAAAGTGTTACAGAAAAACTCTTTCATATGGCCTACAAGCTACTGAATATAGTAATGTGGTTAAAGGTACAAATAAGCTTTTAGTAAAAACTAATAAGCACCCAGTGATGTAATAACAAGCATGGAAATAAACAGCTAGTCAACAGTCATTATACTGAAACAAACTAAAATGTTACCAAATCTACCAAACTCTTTTGGGTTTAAAATCAAAGATAAGTTGTTGTGACATCAAAATGGCATGAATATCATGTGATTGTTAATAAAAAATATAAATGTGCTTAAATAAAAATCAATATATAAATGAAAATTTTATTCTAAGCACAGCTTGACTGTCTTATCCTTTATTACGTTTGAAAATATAAATATTTTCCAGTTTCGTTTGACAATATCCAATATGCTGACAATTTTAGACTCATTTTGACTTATACAATTACCAACAAAAATGCAGAGACATGTTTTTTATAGGGATGCACAATACTGGATTTTTAACGATATATGATATGCCGATATTTCCAAACCCCTCTTTGGTGCCTCTCTTTGATAATACATAGAAGAACAACTGGCACATTCTGATACAGTACATAAGGCAATACTTAATCTGCCTCCCACATATTTAAGTACTTGCACTTTAAAGAAAAGCACTGGAAGCTACAGTCCTTTTGCTATCTGTTCCCAAAGTTTCAATCTGAAGTAGGCAAAAGAAGCATCAGATGTGCTGCTCCTGCAGACTGCAATCTGCAGCAGGAAAAATCATTTCTTATAGAGCTGGTCTCCTTAAATCTTTTTAAAAGCAGATTAAAGGCCTTGAAGGAGATGAAGCAGGTTGTGGATGCTTTCACTGATGTTTTTTTGCTTTTTGACATGAATTCACTGCTTGTTTCTGTTCTGTAATTGTCACAGCTGTGTCTGTAACCTCATTTAAATGTGAGCTGCCTGTCTTGGCCAGGACACTCTTGCAAATGAGATTCTTATTCTCAGTGAGGTTGTCCTGGTTAAATAAAGTTTGAATAAAATTTGAATGTTGTACATCTCTTTTTGAAAACTCAGTGTGTTACCTATCCCTGTAACTTTGCATTATATGCAGTACAGCTCAGCTGTGGTGCTTTAGTACCAGTAATCAAGCAATTAAACAAACATTCATTTCCATTTTTTACAAACTATCTTATATACTGTATGCAAAATCCAGCAGTCATAGAGGTGTTAGTAACAAAAACAAGAGCAGGAGACATGCTTTCCTTGGAAGACTCCATCGCCCTAAAAGTGACAAGATTCAATGTTTTGGATTAAAAGGCATGAACAACAGGCTCCAATCTACCATGCACAAGACACACCCATGCTACTGCTGAAATCTCAATACTATAGCAGATGAATCTCAGAAGTAGAGCTGTTGGAGAGTGTGTGACAGAGAGAAAGAGAGAGAAGAAGTGGGAGTGTGGGTTACATAAAAAGTTAGTTTGATGTTCGCTTGGAAAGGAGACTGCGCTGCACAACTTCAGCCTCCACACAACACACAGCAAATGCAGGGCGACTTCATCTATCAAACCTGCTGAATGTACAAGAGCCTGTGAGGAAGCCATGACACGCAACCACTCAGAAATCAACAGTAGTTCTTAAAGCACACATGTACAAGAACATTAGCTTAAGGCTGTTCTTCAACAACAACAGATATATATACAGAGTCAAGAGCCACAGTCACATACAGACACGTCCCAAGGATACTGAATGCACAGAGAAGGAAAGAAACGACAAAAAATACATTGAGGTATTGTTTTCAAAGTCACAATTTCCACAAGGCAAGGCAGCACTGATACATCACAGAAGCGAAGGGCAAAAAAACAACCATTTCACAACCAGTCATCTTACCAGTCGTCCTCTGCAAAACTACCCTCCTCTGGCTCTGGGACATGACTGTTGGAGGAAAAATGAGCTTGTTCACACAAAGTCTGTTGTAGACATATTTTTCTGTTGATGTACAGACTCTCAGGCTGGGTTAAAATGGGTTTGTTTATGTGGTGATGTATGAAAGGTTAGGACTGTAGCTGGGGTGTTGGGGTTGGATTGGAACAAAGGACAGTAGCACAGCTCTGTTATAGCCTCACACATCAGATGGACTGTTTCACATTTGGGATATATTTCACATCCATCTTAGCAACATCCCATAGGCCGTCCTTGGGAAGGGCAGAACCTTTTTAAAAAGTGTCAAGGTAATTGAAGAGATGCTCTTGCAGGACTGTGAAGTCCTTCGGTCACTCCCTCATTTCAGGACAACTAGTGGTGAATTCCAATTACTTCAGAACTCAGATACTGGAACAGGAAACAATGTCACAACCCAGTTTAATATGTTCCAGTCACAAGCTTGTGAACTCTGGGTACCTGAGGATACTCCGACCCCTCAAGAAATTACAACTTTAGGGGCATTTGCAGTGACATCTAATTTGCAATCCGGAAATTCAAACCACCGGAATCAAATAGGGCGCACCAAAAACTACTCTGATAGCTTAACAACAGCTTCTTTCATTTTTCATTTTCTATACCGACTATCCCTTTCGGGGTTGCGGGGGGCTGGAGCCTATCCCAGCTGTCATTGGGCGAGAGGCGGGGTACACCCTGAACCGGTCGCCAGTCGATTGCAGGGCAACATATAGAGACAGACAACCACTCACGCTCACACCCATACCTAAGGGCAATTTAGAGTGACCAATTAACCTAATGAGCATGTTTTTTGGTCTGTGGGAGGAAGCCGGAGTGCCCGGAGAGAACCCACGCATGCACGGGAAGAACATGCAAACTTCACACAGAAAGGCCCTGCCGGACCCGGGAATCGAACCGGGGACCTTCTTGCTGTGAGGCACGTGCACTACCTGCTGCGCCACCGTGCCGCCCACAACAGCTTCTTTCTCCTCAGAAAACAATTATAGTCCTGATCATTTCAGACTGGGAAGAAATGTTTCAGCTTGATGTTTTGTGAGACGGATCTGCCCAATTACAGACATGGAATCTGGTAAATCCAGGTCTTTTACAAGCTCGGCACTGCTATACTATAAACAGCATTTTAGCTTGTTTTGTTGCTTTAAATGATCATACTTGAGCAGATATATATAATGCTATGCCTCTACTCTTCCTAAGCTGTCTCCTATTGTAATTCGTTTATCTATTTTGAGATTTTTATGTTATTATTTGAGAGACAGGATGGAAGATATATTTAGGTACTGGAAAGAGAGAGTGAAGATCTGTTGGCTTGAACCCACAGGTCAGGTTTGGACCGATGCTGCCAACTCAGAGGACTCTGTGGAGAATGCAAAACTAACTGCTAAAGCAAGAGCCACCTATGATATCACCATTATGGAGATACTGCTACCTATGCAGTAATGGAGATGGTGGAAGAAATGACAAAGTGCGCTGAAAATGATGAGTATTCTATTGGTATTTACATTAATTTACAGAAGGCTTTTGATACAATAGATCACAGTATATTGCTTTGAACGATGGAAAAGAATGGAATAAGAGGTGTAGCTTATTCTTGGCTTAAGAGTTAATTGGACAAGATACAGCAATGTGTACAAATTAATAACACTGTGTCAGGGTTTAGGAAAGTCATCTGTGGCGTACCGCAGGGATCCATGATTGGCCCAAAACTCTTTTGACTTTGTATTAATGACATTTATAATAATATAGAACTGTTAAAATATGCTATTTTTGCTGCCAATACAAATATGTATGAGCCAAAAAACCTTACTTGTCTGTTAAAAAGAAAGTATAAGCATACAAATATGAAGGAACTTTTGTCTTCTATTGAAGGAGAATTGGAGAGCCTCAAAACCTGGTTTGGTGTTAATAGATTGTCAGTTAATATAAAGAAAACTAAATTTAAGGTATATGGAAATAAAAAAATTGACAGGTATATTAAATTAAATTATCACAATCCATATCTTCATCACAGTATTTAACAATGGTATTGCATGTTTTTCTCACATTGTAAAGGTCTACATTATAATGCTGTTTTTTCAACTATAACAACTAAGCTAAGAATTCTTCCGAATTTTTTTTTATACTTCAGCTTTGTGATTATAATGCTGTCTACAGCAAATAATGACATTACCTGAGATGTAGAAAAAAATAAATTGCTTTGGATTAAAAAGTGAAGAAAAAAAAAAAAAAAAACTTCAGTGGCTCGTAAATGAGAGGAACGTTTGGTATAAGATCCAGATCACTTTTAACTTACCCTCTGAGCTGTCTGTAATTTTATTGTTAATGAAATGAGGAAATCAAAGGAGCCACGGCATCCTTATTGTTTCAGGAAGACATGTAGGCGACTGCTCTCCAAGCACTTGCCAAGCTGCCTTGCTACAGTAATATAACTGAAACTTTACAAAATAGTCATTCTTCATGAGGTTCAAAGAATCAAATGCACTTATTTGGCCCCTTCTTATCACAATAAGAGCGTTAAAGCCAGCAGCTCCAGCTATGAATACTTTTTTCATAATGAGACTTTTCTTCTTTCATCCAATTTCTGGACCTTTGAAACTGCAATTTGTATGTCAGTGTTTTCTGTGTGTTTTGTGTGTTTCCATAATACAGAGATAAATACATCTTTGAAGACTGAATGCTGTCAGAGAGCTCAATGTTCTAAAATGAGGCATTATTTAGACCTCTGTGCTCAGGCAGACTCACCACAGAGCAGGGTTTTGTCAGCTGGGCAGTGTGGAGCTGACCAGACAATGTGCTTCACTGACCCTTAAATGTCTCCATTTGATTCAGATTTGGCTTGATTCACGCTGTGAGCCTGTTCACTCCTCACTAAAGCAATATCCTGGTTACTAGAACCATCAAAGAACAGTTCACCCACAGGCTACACTCAAAGTAGATACCAGCTGTATTTTTGAAACATACCTTGCAAACTGCTAAAACAAAATCAAGACTTTTTTTTTACTGTTTGTCGCTAAAAAATGAAATAAATATAATTCCACTGAACTCCACAACTAAAAAACACTCAGGAGGATTATGAGAGCCTTTCTAACGAAGACAGCGAATCTCCTTGAGATTTGGACATCACTCCAGTGGAATTAATTAATGTCTGTGCACTTGGGGTTGGCTTTATTAATTACAGCAGCACTTAATTTGTGGTGAGGAACACATGCAAGCGGCAGTGTCAGGGGGGCTTTGTGTGTGTACGCCAGCACCAAAGTACAAGTCACGCCACTAAGTAAGTACTACTCACTTCATGTTCATTCAGTAGAATTAAAATATGGATTCTGCTTAAATGACTTAACTTTTTGTGCCAAAACTGCCAGAGGCAAAGAACACTGCATTAAAATAAGTTCTTATGCAAAAAACTAATTAAAACATTAGTCTCGAATAAGCATTTAAAATTTTCAGTTTTGTATCAGGGACTTTACATTTTAAGTTTGTTTCTTGTACCTTAAATGCAACATGCTGAAGGACAATTTTTATGCATATATTACATTACTTATCCGCTAAAAGCAGACAGTGGAATCATTCATTTGGGAATAACCTCCCAACATCCTACTGGTTAAGAGCTCAGTCTACTGTATACTTAAAAAGCCCCAAACTAAATAACTTGGATCACTATTCTTAGCAACAATTAAAAAAGAACTGATGTTCTTTTCAGAAATTTTGGCCACAAAAATTCTACCCAAACAGGTATGACAGGCTTTGTTTAAATAACTGCAAAAGCTTTGTTTGATTGGTATCTAAACCATAATTTGGAGCAAAAGGATGTAAGATTGGTACCCCAGCACTTCAACCCCACCTGTTTTGAACAGTTTCAGAATAAAGCCTTGTGTGCAAAACAATGGACTCCCAATTTTTCAATTCTATAAAACAGACTGGGCTTTTACTATGAAATACAATACGGAAGTTGCACAGTGCCTTACATTCAGGCCCAGAAATTATTGACAAGCAGAACTGGCTCCCTTGAAGCTCAGTGAGCACACAAGGTGTAATACTCTCAGAAAGCAGTGTTCTGTCTCTAGAGCGAACTACACTAACATTCAGCAAAATATGGGTGTAATTATCTGGCATGGTAAGGCTTAATACTGTATAGCAGTTGAGGCTCTGTGACAGTATTAAGCACTAAATTGAGCAAACATGTGGAACAAGCCCAAGACAGAAACTGTCATATTTTGTTAATCTTGTTTTTATGATCCCAAGGGGCTGAAATCATAACTGTAACAACCAATAAATCAGCCCTATTAACTGCAGGAGTGTACTGTGTGACGGGTGCTTTCTGTCTGACTTTTTGCTCAGTCACTCTCCAGGCTAGTTTTCACACTTACAGCTTGGTTGCTTTGCTCCTATTCAGTTGAAAAAACTCAAGCTAAAAATCTGCATGTTTCCTTTGGATCATTTCATGTTCACACAGCAGAATTTTGAAAAGACCCGAGTCAAGACTGAGTCACACCAGCGTAGTAGCGAAAATATCTTTTCTATAGAGAGGTTTATAGTGTTATTTGTTTTTCATTTGATAAAGAAATATGGTCTAGATCTAATAAAACTGCTACTGAAGCTGTTAGCATCTATACTAATCTCCTTACAAGCAGCCACCTCCTACTGTCATCTCACTTGTTGCTACCACCCCTCCTGCTCTGATTCGGCCGTCCCACTTTGGGCTGCACACAATTGTCATAGATTGGAGCTTGGCAAAATGGATCTGCCTGATTACAGACATTGAATCAGGCACTCATCACCCTGTTTGTGCCACTTGCTTTCCTCACACTGTAAACAAACCGCTCACCACCTTTTTCAGGTGTGTTCGGCATCGTTGCTTGTACCAAAACAGGGATTAATTGCTGTGTTCATATACAGTACAATTAAACAGACTATGCTGAACACGTTCTTGCATTGGAACAACTCTCCATACAATCTAGGTGTGAAATCAACCCAGTTTTTGTCTTCTCAGCTTTCCTCTTCTGTAAATGTATCAAGTAGTACCAAAATCAG
This sequence comes from Cetoscarus ocellatus, assembly GCA_037902135.1. Taxonomy (NCBI): domain Eukaryota; kingdom Metazoa; phylum Chordata; class Actinopteri; order Labriformes; family Labridae; genus Cetoscarus; species Cetoscarus ocellatus. Next base: position 253,817 of record JBAMNC010001020.1, read on the forward strand.
ATAACTGGCTTCTTTTTAGCTGAGGACTGGTATGTAAGTAAACATGATCAAGCCATACATACTCTTTTGGCCTGCTCGCAAAGTTATAAAGCTGAAAAACAAGCTCCTGTGCACACTTGCTGAAGTAGGGCAGATGCCATTTTCCCGGTTGAATGTCATTATTCAATTAGGTCCAGATTGTGTCTACTATTTTAAACTAAAGAGACTTACGGAGGCAGAATCGTCTGATAAAGCACTTAATTCAGTTGAAATTGTAAAATTCTAATGGATAACAAATACACAACAATGATCTTTGCTGTGGAAAACTTTCATTGTTATGATTAATTTTGGAAACCTAACAGCTGAAAATAAGGAAACAATGGTGTCATCACTCCAGTGCTACCTCATTAGAACCTGCCCTTTTTTCTGTCCTGATGTGAAATACTCATCCATATTTATCAGCTGAATAAGAGGGAGTCCTTGTTGCAGAGAATCAAAAGCAGAAATCTCTACTCAGGATCAAGGGGAGAGAGACTGCTGCCTCATTTCAGTCTTTGCAGGGTGGAGAGTCTTTCCCTGTCGAGCAGCGGGGCTGACCCAATTAAATAACCAGTTAAAAAAAAACAAGAATTAAAAAAAAGAAAAGACTCAAAACTTTTGTACAGCCTAAAATGATGAGCCTGACTTAGCAAAGCAAACAAAATGTTAATCATAAACAATCTTTGAGGTCTGCAACATGAATATTTTGTTTGTGGTGCTAACATCAAGAGGTAGAAGTTGTCTTTTTCCTCACTGGCAGCAATCAGTGTTAATGGTAGCGTTGGTACAGAGCACTCCAGATAAAACTCTCTCTTTTGTCCTCCAGCCTGCACTTCATCAATCATGCTTTTAATTGAATCCTAATGGGATTAATCATGTACTTTCACGCCTGCACTTGCTTTGGTTCTGCGAAGATGCTCTCCTTTTCCACTTGTTTTGCATCCGCTGGAGCTAATTACGTGTTCACTCAAATAAAATGACAAGAAAAAAAACATTACGTGATGATTTAATGAAACACAAATTTAATAGAAGCTGCTCTAATGTCAGTGGAGCTGAGGGGGGAATAAAAACATGTGGACTATGATTCAATCTTTGTTGCATCAATATTCACGTTTTTAATTTATGAGAGGAAAGTTTCAAGCTGTGTGTCTTAAAGGGAAAATATTGAAATTTACAGCTGTATAAAACAAATCTCCAACCTTAAAACAGTGTAATGAAAGGCTCTGAAGGAGAGGGTAAAGTGCCTTTGCTTGCAAACGTCTGGTCGTCTTTTATTTATAGTTTATGTTGAGAGGAGCAGTGATGCAGCTGCTAATGAGAAGGCAAGGGAGGAGAGAGCAACACCAGATGTACTGCGGTGCACACTCGGCATTTAATGATGGTGAGGAGGAGCAGGGCTGGGCAATACAGACCAAAATCATTTCTAGATGTTTTTTCTTGGAAAAATGATGAATCATGATATATATCACACCTTTTCTGAAGAGAAGAAGAAATGCAGAACGATCAATAACTTTGATTTTATTCTTGTAAAGATCAAATGATACCTCTTTGATACCAGGACAACAAAAACGTTCTTGACGCCTTACAGGGGGAAATTTTGTGTTTTTAATTGTAGAAAAATGCAGACAAACTCCTGCTTACTGTCGAGTCTTTGTTCAGAGAAGAGAGACAGAACTGTGTTTCCACCCACTTTCTAAATGTTGCCAGTGTATTATTTTTATTTAGACAGTGTGCAGGAATTTCAATGCAATCTTTTTATAAAAAATAAAAACAAGAAATTACCCAACACTGAGAGTTTAGAACCTCTATTTTTGTTGCTGTAAAACAAAGACGGTATCAATTTATCACGATTAATGATATATGATATTCCTCCATTCAGACTAAGTATATCAGGCAGATTAAAGCCCCTTGTTTTTCAGCTTCTCCACAGCTGGAGGTCAGTGCTTTCAGAAAAGGACCAAAGATACTTGAAAATTCAATTTATCTCTTTGATTAGGCAAATCAAAAAAAAAAAAAAAACTGAAACTGAAAACTAAAAAAACTGAAGCACATCAGTCACCGTAGATGCACCCCTCATCTTCCTCAGAGTCAAACCTTGGAATAAAATGTCTACAAATCTGCATATTATTTCTGTATTATATTTATGAGTCAACATAAACTACATTGATACAAAAATACTGTCTTACCTTCTAACTTGTTTGATAATACATATCAGTGTATCTTGAAAAAAACACCTCAAACCCTTCCCAGCCCTTGGAGGAGGCTACAAAAAAGGTTGAAGGTGTGAAGGATGGGAACATTTTAAAAAAAAGTGTGAGAAGCTTTACATACCCGTAAGCCACACCAGCAATGGTGCACTTCTTGAACTGCATGACGTTGCAGGTTAGGGTCCCCGTCTTGTCAGAGAAGATGTATTTCACCTGTGTTAGTACAACAGACAAAGTAAGCCTTGATTCAATGTAGAACACTTGTTACTAAAGGGGATATTGTTCCAAAAAAATATTTCACATAAATGTGAGTATTATTCAAAGACATTACCTGGCCTAACTCTTCGTTCAGGTTGGATGTGCGAGCCATGGCAGGTGTGTTTGTCGGTTCATAGAGCATATCGGTGTCCTAAAACAAATCACAAAGAACTTCAGGATGATGTCCCTCACAAGACAGAAGTTTTAAAAGCAAGTTCTCTTCAAATTAAACTCCACATCAGTGATGAATATAAGCATAAAAAGCCAAAATAAAAGAAACACATACACATCATTTCACTTGAGTCACTCTCAGTCCCTCAGTATTTTTCCCCTCAAGAAAACAATGAACCAACTGTGGGCAGTGGGAAGTGAAGCCAACCGAGAACTGCCCTAAATGTTGCTAAAAATTCCTTGCTAGGACTTTCATTTAAAAATTAATGATTAAAGAAGCTCAGAATAACTTTGGGCAAGAGAAACAGTGCTTTTCCTCAGCTGAGATAGTTGCTGGGGTTGACCTAGTTGCTGAGAATATAAGAGCACAATATTTTTAGGAGCTTATTCAGGTTAGAGATATGTTTTTAGATTGTGGTGTTCTCTACAGATTTCAGTAAATGCTGCTTTTCACGCACGATGACACTGTAAACACTGTAGTTGTGAAACATTAAATATTTAGTTTTTAAGATTTTTGGTTCAGTTTCTTGAGCCTTTTTGACACTTTGGGTCCAGCACCTGAAATTATACTCCTAACTAGAGTTTCTCTTGTATGGAGAACATAAAGAATAAGTTCATGTTTAATCAGAGACTGCTAAGTCATCAGCTCCAACATTAACAGGTGAAAAAGTTTCTTCTTCGTAGATGCTACAGGCGTCAACATTTATTCCTCTTTTTCTTTGTTATAGTCTCTTCAGGCTCCTTTGGGATCTCTCGGGCCTATAACTTTGTTTAGGAGTTACCTTTAAACTTTATCCGTCTTCCATCTGATGTTTGGCAGTTAGAACACGGTGTTTCTTTTTGTAGTCTTGCTTTGAGTTTTATTACAAAAAAACTGTTGCATGCTGCAGTGGGCTCAAAACTAATGAGCTTTCAAGAGCACCCTTCACAAATTCAAATCCTAGCTGGTGTATTTGTCTTGATTAAAAAGTATCTTGTTACCCTTAGCGAAAGCCTGACGAGTTTTGACAGGCATCGCATCTACAGATCCATCCATCATCTATACTGCCTAGCTCTTTCGGGGTCAGGGGGGCCGGAGCAAATCCAGCTGACACTGGGCAAGAGGTGGGGTACACACTGAACCGGTCGCCAGGCAATCACAGGCCCTCATAGAGACACAGACAACGCTTCATGCTCACACTCACACCTCAGTAACAATTGATTTTTGTAGGGGAAAACCAGAGTGCTTATCAAATCTTTAGGGCAGAAGTATCTAGTGTTTAATTTAAACGTTTTCCTTAGAGTTATACAACTACACTTGGAAATATTTCAGTCTTTGACTTTGAACCAAAACAGTAATGCTGAGGACTGTACAGTCTAATCTAATGAATCACAAGATGATTGTGCTCTAAAGAAGGGATAAGTGCTCAGTAAGTAATAAGTACTCAATTATGTCCTGATTTAACATGCTGATGCTACATCCCTACCACAAGGCCCCTCACAGATCCTTAAACCAAACCAGACAGGCAGCAAGAGCAAGGAAACCGCTGGAATTAAAAAGTGCAAACCTCCCATCTTAGGTGTCTGATCTTATTAGTCCCACAACACCTTTAAGACCAAACAGTGAACTCTGGCATCCCAGAGCTACTTTCCTCTTAGCCAACCCTCACTTACCACCATGCCGATAATAATTCCTGTTTCATTTTACCCAATCTGATGGACAAACCCATATACATTACCACTTCAAGCTCCAGTTGGTGACAATGCTAATGCTAGCTACTCTTTCCCTCGGCTCCTAATCGGCCCAACAAACAAAACAGCAATCTCTGGAGCCTTATATACACATACAGAATCTGCAAAGAAGAAGTGAAATTGGGAAATCTGAAAAGAGAACTGGGTGTCTGGGTGATGAAATTTCCAGACTAGGGCCACATTCACCTCTTCCATACTCCACCTTCATCGTACCCACCCTTCCACTGAGTACAGGACACTGGTGACTAATGACTTCTTCAACTTTGGCTCCAACTTTTCATTATTTGGCTGACAAGTTTTAACTGCTTCACATGGCATCTCTCAAACTATTGAAAAATAAATGGACAATGGTGTGTTTTTGCTGGAATTTAAGCACACCCCTAAAGAGGAGAGGGTCTCTCAGTAGATGGAAGTTGCCTGGTATTTGGCTGGAACTCTGCAGGCACTATGCTGGAGGGGAAATTGTAGTGGCATCATCTATATGTTAGTTAGACATACGTTTTCAAATTATATTGTTTTTTTGTTTTTTCTTTAATCCAGCCCTCGTAATGTCTATCATTGTCTGGCGGACAAACACCAACTTTTCATCCCAGATGTTCGGCTTTTTCCTCATATCTGCTTATCTACTCTTTCCTTAATAACCCAACTAAGCCTCCCCCGGACCAGTCAATACTATGAAATAAGTGATCTGCTAACTTTTAGATCATAAAAAACTAAGAAACAGTACCTAAAGGACAAAAAGAGCTTGCTTTGTTCCTTTACAAAAGGTAATGCAGGGTTCCCACTCTTTTCTAGAAATAATTTTCCAGGATTTTTCCAGGGTGTTTTCACCCACACCCACCCACAGATTCAAGTGTCATATAACCAACTGAAGTTACAATATTGGTGTGGGCAATTCTCAGGTTAATCTAGCCTTCTAAAAAACAAGATTAAAGGTTGATGACCAATATCTCTAGCTAGCTCCACTGTATCATATTGAACTTAAAATGTATTTATTTCTAACTCTCGGGCATGAACATTGTCTGCTAGCTATCTTTTTGGTCTGGCTTTTATGCAGTGTCTTACTATTATAAATTTATGGTTTATACTTATTTGTTTTATCTTTATTCACTCTGTTTATTGATAAATATATTTTGTTGATTTACTGTTTAAGTCGCCTAAATTTTATTTTGCCATTTTTTATTATTTCTTTTTGTTGTTTTGAGTTTTTATATTTTATTCCTTAACTTGCATTATTTTATCTACTCATATTTTATGACTAAGTGTGCATCAGTTACCAAGTACATTTTTACTTCATTTCCTATGTTTAATTTTTGTTCACTAACAAGGTAGAAGGAAGGTAAATAATTTTCCAGGACAATTCAAGCTTTTCCAGGACATTTTTCTTTTTTCCTCATTTCCATATGTTATCCATGACTGGAAAACTGGTCAATCATTTTCCAGGTTTTCCAGGATGTATGGGAACCCTGTAATGCCACAAATAAGGAATTTAGAAAAGGTAAATGCAGTCAATATTTTCAACTCACCCAGTTGATGAAAAAGGCTTGGATGAACTTGATAACTTCCAGGGTGACCAGCAGACTGATGGGGATCAGGTTGTTGAACAGGATGATGAAGGTGAGGAAGTTGAGGCCAAAGTTTGCCGCCCCGCCATCTATGAGGGGACGAGTTTTTTTTTTTTGGAAAAAAGGAGTCGATACACAGGAGAGTCATCAGTGATAGTTTACAAATGTTAGTTAGTGAAAAAAGGCCCAAAGCTACTTCCAGCCAATGATCAACATTAACCCAATCCAGGGAAAGTTTTGGGCTAACATTGTGCATTAGCTGGAGAGAACAACTTCTTCCACCCAACCTCATCGACTAGACTGAGAAGCAGTCCAATTTAAAGTCCCAAAGAGTCAAAGGAGCCGAAAGGGACTGAAGTATCTCAAATGTCATTAGTGTCACAGCAGCAGCCTTGGCATCCAGCATGATCCAGGCAATGAGATCAACAAAGCACTATGCAAGATGGTGTTGGTCCCCCCAAAAAGCCCCAAACAATTGGCAGTGCTTAACATTTAACCCCACTGACACCAAAAATGAAAACAGGAGGGATGTGATTTACCTTTCCTCAGCTTGCGGGAGGTGCAAATTTTACCTTCCTCAACCCAAGCCTTGATCTTAGCATTGTGGTTGAGAGGGTCAGCCCTTTTACCCCATGACAAGACGATTGCAACACAAAAAACTGGATGGCACAAAGAAAAGTGGCAGAATGGAAGCTACTGCTACTGGTACAACAACACACATAGAAGGGAATTTTTTTTGTTTGTTTTTTTTACAGAAGTGGGGAGGAAGACAAACGTATTGGATGCTCTCAAGACAAAGGAGGGAGAATTCAGTCCATAGCACATTCTCAACCAACAAAGAGTGGAAAAGAGGGGGTGGATTATACCAGTAAGAACTATTTGGATGTTAATAATGATCACTACATCAATGCATTTCACTCAGTTCTAGTAGCCGGCTTGTTACATGGTGTTACGTGAGAACCTCTACTGTCAGATAAGATAGTCATATTGTGTTGGATCAGTGGAGAGTCATTAGAATAATTAAAATCAAACCAGGCCATGCACAAGTCATCCAAGTGCAAAGGATACCTGATGTCCTCTCTGAACTTTTTCCCTTTCATATCAGTAAAAACAGCCTCTCTAATCAAGCAAATATTTAATAAATTCAAAAAAAATCCAAAGTATGTTGTTCAACATGTTTGACTATTTCACAGCAAAAACATCAAACCTTACTCAGAGTGTATTGGTCTAAATCCTGGTAAAAGTATATCATCATGCTTAATACAAGCCACAGTCACCTGTTAAATCCAGACAAACAGTTTATCTCAAGATTGAAATGCAGAAAATAAGCCACTGTCAGCTCTGAGGTTGTCAAAATGAGGTTAACATATACCGTGTATCAATTCAATCAATGATAACACATTCATTGTAACTTTTCTCAAAGGTCTTTTCAAGTGTGTTGGTCTGTTCCATCTGACTTTTATCTATAAAACAACTTTAATCCATGTTAGTTCTGGAAAACCACTTATCATTTTTTTCATGTGGGTTTGGAGGGGAGGGTCTTGATAATGCTAGGGCATAACTAGGGGGGCTCCAAGGAAAACAGGTCAGGAATCCCTGCTGAGTAAAGCTATGACAGCAGAGCCTTGTGTGAGGACACCTGTGAGGAGATGTCACGAGATGCAAGACACTGGAAACAATAAGAAACTGGGCTAGCTTGATTGTGTTGTTTTGATGTCATTAAGCTTTCGGTTTATATTGCACCCTCTACACCTTAATAATCAATAGCCCAATTCACACAGCCATTACAAGACATATTATTCGCGCCCCTGTGACGTTTTGCTTCTACTGTGAACGTCGTGGAGACAGAATCAGGAAACCATGTGATCCCTCCATGTGGGGGCATGTACCATGTCATCCTGCACGCAAACCATATTGCAGCATTAATTGGGAAAGATGTTAAAGCCTCACAGAATATACCGTAATTTCTCGATTATAACGCACTCAATTATAACACGCACCCTATATTTTAACGATTTTTGCCTGAAAAACACTGCACTTAAATATAACATGCACCCAAATTTTGCCCAAACCTTACTCTCTCAGACAACTCAAAAACTACCCTTATTTAAAGTTTTAATCAATGAAATTTCAGTATTTTCACAACAAATACAGAATTTAAACGAATGTGGAAACACCTTTTGCTTCACACGTGCGCAATTACTCGATTTCTGCCCGAGCATGCTCAGTTGTAGTGTACCGAGCAATCAGAGAGCAGCAATCAACATGCCGATGTCTTCTACCAACCACAGCGCAGCTATATTGTGTCCCCTTGCTCACAAGATTGCAGCGCTCTGTGTTTGCATGTGTTTTCGCAGAGAAAGAGAATATTTCGGCTTTTTGTATCAGATGTGTTGCACTCCCGATGTTGGCAAGACGAAATATGGTAAATATTTTGCTTGCACTGGTGTGTTACACGCACCCAAAAAATTAGAGCTTATTTAAAAGCAAAAAAGTGTGTGTTATAATCGAGAAACTACAATATGTGATTGACTGTAGGTGTAAATGTAACAGAGCCTCGTTGTGTCCCTTTTGCAGAGAGGTGCTGTGAATTGGGCTAGTAATTGAGTAGGAGCTAGTCAAGAACAATTCCCAGAGTGAGTTCAGTGAGTAAAAGCCACATGTTGCTTTGACAAAGCTACATATGTGCGAAAAGTCAAAAACACATACACCCACAGTCAGGATTGCTTTGCACACTTTTGGGGAATCCTATAGATATGTTAGGTGTATTCTTTGGCGAGGGCTTGTGTAGCAGTTATCACCTTTTCTGCACTGTTCAGTCTGAGTAACTAAAAAATGTGGCACCTGGATGGCTTTTCATGGCTTTTGATATCTTGACATAAGACATTCATCTGGCCTTTGCAAGTGAATATGGCTTATATATAGTGTAATGAGACATTTTTAGTGTAAATGTGACAAATACACTTGGTAACATTTGAGATTTAAAGTGTAATTATTTGGATGCCATTGTAATAAATGTTTTTCCTATAATTTTATGTGTGAGAAAACCAAATTCAAAACATTTTAAAAAAGCACCACCTCATTATTAACTCATCAGCACTTAGTAGTAATTCAGTGAGAGTACTTATTGAATAAACTGTAACAGTTGGCAAATATGCAAAGTAAACTTCCACTGCCATACAATTACCTCTCAATCTGCATAGACCTGACTGTAAAAGCTTAATGCATGCACTGATCTGAGTCAGCAATCTGCAAAGGGTCAATGTCAAATTAATTATTCTCAGGTCATGCATAATCACCTGCTTCAGTGACACATGAGTCAGTGTGATGTGATGGCTAACATTGACTCTTCTGCTCCTGTTTGCATTTCATTTCCAAATGTTGGTCAGGGAGTGAAATTAAGGTTAAACATAGTGATGTAAGTAAATGGGATGTTCAGGATTCGACTATCGCCCCACCTCTCTCTTTTGTCACAGGTTGGATAATATGCACTGGAAAGAGTCTCAACAGCTCCTTATGGAAGTACAATCAGTCTCAAGATGGACGACTGCTTTATGACTTACACTCCCCTCGTCAGTGAGAGATTGGTTCTTTTTCAAGAGGGTTTGATCCATGCTAACGACATGTTAAATTCCTGTAGGAGACCAATAGAAGCCAATGCATCATGTTTTAAAAAAGGAACAGTGTAAGTCATATTGCAGGCTTGATTTGACCAGGGCACAACCTCTCCTACACAGGCCTATCAGGGAACAGAGTAATGGCCAGTGTGCCACGATAATCACTTTGCGCACCAGGTTCAGAGCTTCATCATAACAGAGCAACTGCCACATAGACTGAGAAGCCTGTAATTTTTATGTGCTGGGTTAATGCCTGCAATAGAAGCTGAATATAAAGCTGTTTTTTTAACTGCTTAAGAATAATGTAAAAACTAAGAGGGTTTATCCCCTCCCTCCCCTCTTTATGTGTCCTCAGATGAAAAAGAAAGCTGCCGAGGCATTTAGAAAATGTCAGCCCCTGCCCCTTGGGTTGCACCACATGTTGTGTTCAAGTCATAAAAACATAAACGCCTCCCGCTATGAAAGGTTCCAGTGTACAACATCATCTCCATGACAGTCAAAGTAAATGGTGCTATTCATTTATCTTAAGGATATTGATGAAAGGAAGAAAAAGATGAGGGTCTAAAGCTTGGAAACAGCAAAGCGTTTAACGTGGCACAAATAAAAATGAAGGAAAAGTGAGACACTGTTTGCATCAGGCACTGAAAATAACTAGACGGAGGAATAAGAGAGCTGGAGGGGAAAAACCTATTGTTGGATCCCTGGTATGTGCTTGTCCATGGCATGGGCCCATACAAAGTAGGGCAACCATTTAGGGGGCGAGGGTAGGGGGCTTCATTTGCTTAGCAAAGGCAGAGCTTCAGTAAAGGGTTAGTAAGGGAGGGTCATTCACGGATGGCCAAGGCTTTTAAATGGTTGTTACCTGGAGCTGTTAAAAAAACGACAACAAAGAAAAACAACAAAACCAAACAGAACATTAGAAAGGAAACAAAAAAGTACAGCAGCGCAGTGATATTCAACCATTTCTTTTTTTTCACTCATTCACAACACATCTATGCATGTCACAGCTGGTTTTTTCTCAGTTAACAGGGAATTCACTTATTCCCGCATTGCCACATATTTCACTTGTTATGCGAAACATAGTTTAACTGAGGCAACATAAAGACTGACACGACACATACCAGCATTTAGGAACTTAAAATGACAAAGAAATAAGCTGATATGGACAAGTGAGACAAAATATGTGGAATAAAGAGGAGCAGCGTAGGGCTGGTGGGACTCTTACAGTTGAGATCCATGTACCAGGCATCATTGCCGTACTGGTACTTCCAGATGGTTTGGCCGATGGAGCAGACCAGAGAGATGGCCAGCAGGCAGCCAAACAGAACAAGGATCTGAAAGTTGGTGATGCGCTCCACGTTGGACAGCTTCAGAGGAGGACGAGTGGAATTCTGGGTAAGACGAGACAACAAAGTCAAAAAGACTGAAAAAAATGGAGGTTCAGCAAAAGTGAAATTCTTTTTTTCGTAAAACAACATCAAAATACCACAGCTCCAGAGTTAATAAACTTGAGTAAAGAAAGAAAATACATCAAGTAAAACAATGGCTACTAGTCTAGCCCACCACCATAAATTTAAAAATACATCAGGACCAAAATTTATACAAATTTCAAACCACTGAAGTATTTTCATTTGAACAATGCTTCTGTTAAAAAATAAAATCTATCATTGAACCAAGAATCAGGACCAATAAAAACATTTAAAAAGGGCATCAAGATAGAAGTTATGGTAGGAGATGATTTGTTTTAACCCTTTAATGCCTGAAAACACAAATTATAGCAAGAAAATTCTTATTTTTTGCAGCTGAAATGTTTATTTCACTTTCTACTGAAATCCTACAAAATCAAAATTTCCATAAAATTTAAAATATATATTTTTTGTATCTCATTTGATACATTGGGTGTTTTTGGCAACTGATAATCCATTTCAGGACATTTTTAGCATTTATTTGATTGTAGTCAGATGTTTTCAAAATCTACACGTTAAATGTGACAAAAAAAAGTGGATTTAAACAAAATACATGGATGCATTTTAACTTTGGGCTCCAGTGCGTCATAAACTGCCATGTTCTTTAAGGTACAAATTCACAACACACTGAAAACAGCTTCACTATCTGCAGTTGAACCTCAAGCTAAGAAAATTTAAATTTCAATGAGTAAAAGCAATATAGTTAATGATTGAACTATGTGTATTGATTGTTTGATGGATACTTTTGATGCACTCTTTCCTTTTTATTATTCTTTTTCATAAATACAACCATGTTTATACTTTGCTAACTTGCTTTACCTGCATGAGCTTTGTGTCGTGTCCCGTGTAGACGACCACACCGTGCACCCACTGAGTGTTCCTCAGCTGAGCTCCTCTCAGTAAAATCTGGTCTGGCCCCAGTGGAACAGTACTGCAGAGACAAAAATCATTAGAATATTTCTCATCAATGTTCCCAGACTGGCATGGAGATTAAGGTTTTGAAAATAAGCTTCAGGATGCAATTGTTGCTGTTATTAAGAAGTAATTTGATCACATATAAACAACAAGAGCCTTCATTTAAAACCTATAGTAAATTCTGTAATTCTACCCATGATCATTGATACTGAAGAACACAGATTTGGCTTTTTGAAACACTTCTGCATATTTCTAAGTGTGTGAATAATAATTAAAAGGCAGCCAGTCTAATGATGGCCTTTATTTCTAAGAACCATTGATCATTTATTAATTGTGGTCTTTTTTATTTGTGACAAGTCTTTGCACATGATTTGCTACTTGCAGAACAGAGAAAATTAAGGTGTATATAATGTTTTGCTTGCACACTGAGGTGACTCAGAGGTTAAAAGTAAAATGGGGCATCCAAAGGAGCAGCCATGTCCTTATTTTTAATTACAATGAAAGAAGGAGGGTGCTGCGGTAGGTGGCATCCAGCTGCTGCCCCGCTAAGGTAGCCTAACCACCACCAGTGCATCTAACTTTTAAAATCAGATGTGATCAATTTTTACATGAAAAAAATCTTAAGTTGGGAGATTCACACATTAATGCTGACAGCCTTACTCATGATGCAGTGTTAATTTTGTCGACTAATTATTTTCGTCGTAGTTTTCGTCAACAACCTTTTTTCCCCTGACGAAAACTAGACTATAACTAAAAAAAAACAAGTGCACATGGACTAAAACTAAAACTAAATTAACTGACATTTTCGTCAACAGATTAAAACTAGACTAAAATGTTTGACAGAGACTAAATCCAATCAGACCTAATTTCGTCATGAAGAGAGCAGTGACAAGTTAGGGATATATCCAATCACAGCTACTCTAATTTGGGTGGGAAGGTGGGATGAGTTAAGAGGGACATCCAATCACAACTGCCTTAGCTTCATGGTGGCGGGATCCAAGTGTAGAACATGACTTCAGAAATTCAAGGAACGTAAAAATGCCATACACTTTACACTTCATATTTTAGTCGACTAAATTTATATTTTATTAGGTTTCATCGACTAAAATTGTTGTTCAATTTCATCAGCTAAAACTAGACTAAAATTTAAAAAAATTAGATGACTAAATTATGACTAAAACTAAAACATATTTTAGTCAAAAGACCAAAGCTAAATTAAAAAGTTTTGTCAAAATTAACACTGTCATCGCGTAATACTTATGGAAGAAGGAGCAGAGACGCAGAGCTGAGTTAACCGCACCTGTGACCATCCAGACGGATGTTTCCAACAAACTCGTACAGGTGGCGGTTTGGGCTCTCACACTCCATCCGTCCAGAGAGGCGCATCAGGCTGTCGATGTCTTTTAGGTCGGCACTCACTTGGAGACCCTGTGAGTATGGTTACAGCATTTCACTTTCATTAGAACAGTATATACAGTACAGTACATTGTATTTATTATATAATATTTTATTTGTATTAAACTGAGCCAGACAAATTTCTTAGACCACCTGTCATAGAAAAGGGGAAAACTTTAATATATTAGAGGTCTTTCAAAAACTTGTTGAAAAGTGAAAATGTTTTTGTTATTGGACAAACATTTTGAAGAGAAATTAGGATTTTCAAACTGAATTCACCTTTTAATATCCAAATTCGAGCCACATCATTGGGCTTCTCTTAGAAGACAGAAATAAACCAAGCATAACATTCAATACTGAAACTATTATTTCTGTTCAAGTAAATAACTTTAATGTGACATCTTAATCAAGAAATAATAAAGAGATTTACATTTTTTTCTGCTTTTATGTTTAACAGTAAATTTGAAAACCCACGATAACAACAATAATTATATTTTAGCATTAAAAACATAATTTCTGTTAAAGAGTTTTGACATACAGGTATGTCAACCATTACAGAAACAAAAATGATTTTGGTAGTTATAGATGTTGTTAATTTAAAGCAGCTGTAGAATACACCTAAATTGAGTGGTGGTCTAAAAATTTGTTAAGCACTGTATATATTCATATTTTTTTCACATAAAATATAGGGTAAAATCATATAATCTGTATCAATTTAGTTCATTTTGTGTTAAATAAACAGTCTGTTTTTTTCCCACTACATCTAATCATTGGTGAGTACAACCCTGAATAAACCAATTCCAAAAACAAAATACAGTGAGTAAACCTTAAGACATCTTCCTTGCATAAGGGAAACTATGATTCTACTTATTAGAAGAAGTCCTTAGGAACAAATATTGGGCAATTTATTGTTTCAGTTGCCAAAAATTACCAGCAAATTCCAACACATGGTCTAAATTGCACAAATTAGTAGGTAGCATTACAAAAAAAGGATAAAGCTCTTGTAAATGTCTGTTGCAAACATTTCTGTATATCTTGTTCACTGTTCATTTGTCTGTCCAGCATTCATTATTTTTAAAAGTGGAAGTTACCCAATATTGCTTATCAATGACTTTTGTTATTGTTGCCATGATAGTAAACAAGTAACAATTACATTTTATTTGCATTGGAAACATATCAAAATCTTTAATTCTTGTACTGTGACAACCTTTGTTATTCTCCCTAGAAAAATACATCAAATTTATCTTATGTTTAGCAAATCAGCCAAAATCAAATAGCATTTTGGCCGATATTATATAACTCTTCTTACAAGTACATAGAAGTAAAAAGTTAGAAAAAAAAGAGAGTTTCAGAAAAGTTACCTGTCTGATTTTAAGGTTGGTTTCTCCATCCAAATTAGACGTTTCAATGTAGCACATACCCTGTGGTTCACTGTTGTGGAGAAGGAGGATAAAGACACTTGGAGTTGAATCATAATAACACAATTAACTGCTGTCTATTCCTGCAGTACAGTGATTCTAACAATAGCACTTCACACTAGTAGGTTAAAAAAACTGACGATAAGAATCACTAAATTAACTTCCAATCAGTTTTATACACTATATCTATATTCAAAAAGGGGTCTAGTGTTACGTTTAAGCAGATCTCTACAAACAAAGATGCCGATGTTAGCCTCACGTGAACCCAGATGCAAAAAACTACTTTCCTGAGTGAAAGTTTCTCACTTCATGTATACTAAATGTCCTTCAGTCAGACGCAACATCTTTGTGTGTAAGTGTCTTTCAGGAAAAGCCTAAACACACTGCAGAGGGACAGACAGAGAGGAGAGAGAGAGGGGGAACAGCAGAGTGGGGTGGTGGGAGCAAGCAGGCATGCCGAGCACAACAAACAGAGCGGACAAATGGGCTGGTGACAGACTCTGGGCACGGGGACAGAGAGGGAGAGCATGTTGGTGCTTAAGGTGAGCTGGGGCTCTAGTTAGCTACTCTTTTAATGGAGTGATTTATTTATACTGGAGGCTGGTCCAAACTCATACACACAGGAAGGAAGGAGGAAGGAAGGGAAGGAGGGAAGGAGGGAAAAATCAAACAGAGATCTGGACACTGAGGCCTGACCACAATCGATGAGAGGTTTGGATTCTGCTGAAGTTAGTCATCAAATGGGAGCTCTGTTTCATGGAAATGAGCGAGCGGTCGCTCTAATGGCCAGGAAATGAATTCTTGATCTAATAGTTTTCAGAAAAGCAGAAGAGAACTTTGATAATGACCGATAAACAGTGTTGGGCAAACTGGTGGATAAATGTTGAGAGATGAATTACTGGTTACTCTAAGCCTTACTTCCTGTAGATACACTCAAAGGAAATGTAACAAGATACTCTACAGCAACACTATAGTAGCAGCTAGCCTTATCTAAACTTTTTACATTTAAAACATCTACTGCTGTTGTAGTAGTATTTTTAACACCTTGGTGGTGTTCAAAAAATAGATTTTTGAATTGAATCGTATTTATAAAGATTAAGAAACGATTCAAAATATCCAAGTAGGGCGGAACGAGTTCAGGAAAAGATCTAATCGCGATTTTTCTGGCAGATATTTCAATTCAATTCACAATTTTCTTCAAATCAAGCTTCAGTGCAATATTCACTATGTTTACAGTATAGACAACTGTAAGGAAACCAATGATCAAAAGCACATAACACATTATTCATCATCTAATATTGATGATAGATAATCTGTTGTCATTATTTAAAGGTGCAGTGTGTAGAAATTGGCATTTTAGCGACATCTAAAATTCAGATTTTGGAATGAGCCCGTCTGTTACTAAAACATCACATCACTAAGCGACGAGAGCCAGTGGAGACCAAAAAGGATCGTGAACAGGGCATCATTTACAACAGTTACGAGGTGGGTTTTTTTTCATTCATATCTGTAACTATTATTTTTATAGTTAGTCAGTTAAGATGATGATTATAGGTTTTGTAAACTTTTAGACTCCTATTCAAAAATCACGTTTCCCTCTTTTTGTCCCAAAGACCCACCAGTAGACAACATGGCAGATGGTTAAGTCAGCCTCCACAAAGGGGAGACCCGGGATACATAAATATAAAAAGCTTTTTCTAACTTAATAAAAAGAAAACCAAAGTTTTATTGGGTTGATTGTACACCTATTTCGACGGACTTTGCATACAAATAGAAAAATTATATCCTATATTCACCGTTTCTGTTTGGCGAAATGCTGCCAACTTCTAAACACTACACCTTTAAGGGATACTCCAACTTCTGCTCCTAAACAGAGGCTCTGTGTTGTTCAACAGATCCTGCAAAAAATTGCAGCTTTGGCGATCACAAGATTGTGTTGGCTGAAATTGCAATTTTCGATCCAAAATCATTCAGCCTGATATCCAAGAATTAATTTTTGTGTTGAATCATATTATAAAGCCTGCTAGTGCACTGAAGGCAGACAAGAAACAGAAATCAGCACCTTTTTATAACAATTAGAGGATGAATAGTGAATCGTGAATCGGTTTCAACAATCAATTCTGGCATCTTCTTACTCATTTAACGTTTGATTTTTTTAATGTAATGGAGGAATCGCTGCTATTTTTCTTCGTTGTGGGTAAAATGTAGTTTGTTTTGACTCTGTTGCTACTAAAAGATATTTGATTTAGATTAACACAATAACACTAGCTACTGAAAGACACATTTAAAATACAAACAGGGCTATTTGTAGTGCCCTTCCTGCCCAACACTGCTGATAACTGAACTGTGCTTTTGCTCTTTAAATGAAAGTTCCATATTATAGAAAGTTGTAAAAAGAAAACTGCAGCTCCAAGATGACTTTTAGCTTTACACCTATGAAAAAGGAATGCATGCAGTCTGTCACATTAAATTAAAATGTTGCATTCAGGGTGCAAAACAAGCCATGCAAGGGTGAGAATATGGAAAACAAATGAATATTTCCCATCAGCTAAAAACACTCTATCTCCATTTACTCTTGGCAATGTTAGTTTCAGCCAAACATTAAAAAGGGTCTACTACACATGTTGAGTTGTGAAACATGATGCAGCACCACAAAGCACTACAAACTGCCAGAATTAGTGCTGCCAGACCACTTGACAGAGAAAAGAAACAGAATAATTGTGTTTTACGGCTGTGCCACTCCAGTATCTCGTTGTTGCAAAAGTATTCGCAAACCACTTTCTTTCTCAAGTGCTGGAAATAAAATATTGCTCATTTGTGTCAGGAGTAAGAGAAGAGCTTCAAAATGCCCCGTCCCAGTTGGTCCACACAGCCCCCCGCTCTCTCCCACCGCTGTGTGTTTTTGTTTTTTGCTAGTAAAGTTGCTTGTGTTCTGACCTGGACGACAGTATGACGAGATCAGCCGGGAGGTGATCCCCGTTTGCAGCTCTGACTACCTCCCCAACAGCCACCTGATATTACCAAGCACACACCAGCAGGGGGCAAGAGAGAGGAGGTGTGGCAGTTGTTTGGTGGAGAGAGGAGGGGGCAGGAGAGGATGAGAAAGAAAAAAGGAAGAAGGGGGGAAGGATGTAGGATAAAGGAAAAATACACAGACAAGACGGACAAACAGCAAACATGTAAGGGAAGAGAGACAACGGTTTCAGTTTCAGGGAGATGAGAAGAGCAAAAATGGTCAGTCCTGTATGATCAGAGGGTACGATCGGTCATTTGTTCAACTTTTCAGAAAGCCATTTGAGGAAAATTTAACGACAAAACTCCTGAAATGTACACAGACATATTATCAAATTAATCAAATTAATAAAATGGTCAGTTTAAAGAGAGATGTCAAATTGATCCTCTGAAGGTCCAAATGGTTTTTTGAAAAGGTGAAGGAGGTAGGCATGTTGACATGATTGATTAATTCTAAATCAAAAATCACATTACAGCTCTTCTACCTAGAGAAATGATGGTTATCATGACAATACGAATAGTCTCATGTCTTTACCAGACTTCTGAAAATCAAGTTCATACTTTAATTTTGATGATTTTTTAGCAACTTTGAGAGTTGTATTTTCTAACCATCACTTCTTTAGTGAGAACTGAAATAGAGCATAGAGAGAAAAAAAAAGGAGGGAGGTGTTTCCAACAGTCTGGCAGCAGGGTGGACTGTGATACCTGGACGATAAAATGACAGCATCCGCAGGAACGAAATCACTGCCATTTACTTTAATAATATCTCCCGCCTCAACCTGTGAAAATAAACTGGTTACTGCTGAGCATGGCCTATAAAACAGCATCAATGGAAACATAAATTAAATACCAGGGGAGAAACGAATGCACAGCTGGTGAGGAAAGAAGAGGTAAGCAAAGATAAGTGATTTAAAAGGAAGACATGAGAGGAAACAACAGCAAAAAAATGACACATTACTCTCAAAAACACACAGAAAAGCAATTGTTTCATGTATAAAAACAGCAAAAACTGATCCAGTCAGGGAATAAAACAAACTGTTGCATTTAGTGTAAAGTTTGGCAGGTGTTTCAGACCTTGAGGCTGATCACACTAGCCCACCTCCCAGGTGATTTCCTCCTGCAGGTGGATGCAGTGTTGTAGGTTATTTGGGTGCACTAAAGAGTAAAAAAATGAATCAAGTCCTTCCCCATGACACAAAGT
Organism: Cetoscarus ocellatus; assembly: GCA_037902135.1. NCBI lineage: Eukaryota > Metazoa > Chordata > Actinopteri > Labriformes > Labridae > Cetoscarus > Cetoscarus ocellatus. The sequence continues at coordinate 272,791 of JBAMNC010001020.1, forward strand.
TACAGCACTCTTAATGTCCATTTTGGTGGACGCAGACAATTAAAGAAGGAGCAGGTAAGAGGACAGGTGCCCTTGGTAAGCCAAATGTAGTTTCATTTAAGTATTATCAAATAACCATGACTGGTGAGAAAGGAGTCCTACCTACAGTGCTCAGCATAAATGAGTACACCACTTCAGATTTGTCATAAACCTCTAGTTTCCTTTCAAAACCAACATTTTCTATGGCATACTATACCACAAAATACTTCCCCAAATGTGGGGCACTGATTGCAAACAAGATTTTTTAAGGTGCACACGAAAAAGTATTTTTCTCAATTTAAGATCAAAATGCAGAAATGAGTACACCCCGATCAAAGGGGTGGGAGCAGTGCTAAATTTTAGTTATCATATTACCCTTATTTTCATCTTATGGTAAAAAAAAAATGTTATGTTAAACTCGGCTTTGTCAAAACTTTGGAAATTGTTCTTTTGTTCATTTAGATATTACTTTTTAATAGGGGGTGTGCTCATTTATGCTGGGCACTGTATATCCAAAACCTCTGCTTTTATGCCATTTCTCCCACCTCCTGGTTGAGGAACAAAGCAGGGCTGAGAGCTTTTGACTGGTCACATTCATTTTTTCCACAAAATCTCTTTGGCGGACTCGGACCCACAGACATGTCTCTGTGTGATCAGCCTCTGTGTGTATCAGTTTAGACAGATCTTTGTCATTTTTAACCTTAAAGTTTGAGTCTGGATTAAGAGAACATGACTCAGAACAATTTAATTTGATTTTAATCAATGGAGTTTTTAGTAAAGTGATAAAGATATGAGCATACCTTGAGTTAAAAACCTAATTATTACTCGTAAGTTATTCAGGTCTTTATCAATAATCTTTTAACTTTGGAGGAAAAATGACAGAGCATTATGATTTCAACATATCTTCATCCATTCCATATTGTTGTAAAACCAATCATACTGTTTATAAACAACTGTGTTTCTATACAGAGTTTCCGTTTAAAACTTGAGTTTTCTTTTCCTTGAATTTACATCGAACACATTATGATGGAACTTTATTTACATTTGGCTTCTTGTTCGTTTATTAAGCCAACCTGAACACATACCAAGTAACCTCTGGTCCCCATGTTTGGTTAGCTTACAGCCTTCGTCTTGCCAATATCAACACAGATGTTTACTTTGATTGCTATTAAAACGAACTGACCTTAGAACAAATTTCGGGAGTGCTTACAAAGGCTGTTTTGAGTTAATTACAAAAAATAACTGCCCCACAGCCAATAATATGTGCTGAAATACGACTCACAGCAACAGCTAACAGTTGTTCAGCCTTAAAGGCATTCAGAGGTACTGCCTGTTGGTTTGATTTGATGCATATTGCTGATCTACTCGTTGCTTAGAATCAGAGTTGTTGTTTTTTTCCATAAAGTCAGACTTCAGACACCTACTTCTAGCTCATTATTGTCTCATCTTCATCATGGAAAAACTGAATACTCACAAAGTGGTACTTTTGACAAACTTGTTTTTATAATAAAATGACCACAGGTTGAATCCTTCTATTTACATTACTTCACGGTCCCCTATGATCTATGTAGGTTTACTTATCCTCTGGCTTATGTATTTGTACTTAACTATGTCCAAAGGCAGCCATGGCAAAAGAAGAGGTAGTTGCAAATGCTGATTGATTAAATATTTAAAGATCTAAATAGAAAACCATTTTGTAACACAGCAAATGATTAAATTTCAAGTAGCTGTTGTGATGTGAATAGGTTCAAACCAATATAAAAAACATAAATACCACAAAACATACTTAATCAAAAGGAAACAATCAAAAAATATAAATAATCTAACATTGATCTTCAAAGAATAAAGAAAAAGGCAACGTCTTTTTTAAGCTATGAAAACTTACTAGTTTAAAGTAGATCAAACTGAAATGTGGAAGAGAAGCTGCTTCTACAAAATGCATGATGAAGATGTAAAAATCATCAATTATTTAAAGCTAGCCTTTTTAGAGAGGATTTCTGTGTGTATTAAGAGGAGGGACATTCACATAACAGCAAGAAACACAGTGATTTTGTCCCTGCAGGACCCATGTCCGTGCATGAATTAAACATTTTGCAAGTTCGGGAAATGTCCCTCGATCTGAATATGCATCCTGTTTAAACACATATTTATCATGTTATGGTGTCATGTTAAGGGATGATGAACAAGACTGTTTTTCTCTTTGGTATGTTTTGTCTTAATCCAAACATGGTTATATAATGTGCAGTTCATCCACAAGTAAAACTGAGAGGACAAAATGGTTACACATTTCATCTCCTGTGATGAATAAAAAAAAAATCCATAGACTTTTGTAAGAAGTTTGGAAATGAGGAGAAGAGTTCTCCTTATTATCAATTTCACAGCACAAAGGTTTTTTCAGTACAACTCAAATGTGTGGTTTTAGGAGAAAAAAGTCCTACTCATTTTCTCTATAGAGGATGAAATCATTATGCCTGAACATCAATGCTGTACTTACCTTGAGCTACCCAAGTATGAGAGAGAGGTTTTTGTTTCTGTACAGTGTGCATAACAACCTTGTTTTAAGAGGAAAAAGTGGTTTATTTGCTTGAGAAAAAAGAACTACACTACCCACAATCCTAGATGTAAATATGTGTGGAAATGCTCACACAGTACCTGTTGATACCAGTAATAAAATCTTTAAGCTGTTATCTGCAGATACTGTTATTGTGCCAAAAATCTTGTTCACATCTAAAAAAAAAATGGCTACACTTAGCCATTTTTCTGTAAAGAAAATCCACTACCGGTAAGGTCAATGGAAAAGGCAGCATTAGTGATTGTCAACATTTCAGATAATTGTCTTGTCTGCTCTGACTGGTGGTTTGGCCACATCCTCTGCTTTAGTTCCAGCCACAATAAGAAAACAGCTTCATTATAGGAGAAAGAGGAAGCTTCTTTGTCCTCTAGCATTGCCTCCTGATGACTGTTCACATGGAAACGCTGGATTAATTAGAAAGGGGTCAGAGGGTGTGTGTGGGGGTGAGTGTGTGTGTGTGTGTGTGGGTGTGTGCATGTGTGTGTGTGTGCATACAGTATGTGTTGGATTACTCCAGTTGACAACTATACAATGGAGGGGAAACTGGTAGAATGAATGATCTGTTTTCAGCTTTGGATTAAAAATCTGGACTGGTGAAGAGAACTATGAGAGACTCCTTGTGGGTACGTACCTTCTCCCAGTGCACAATCTCCCAGGCACCATTTCTTAGTACTGTGTTGAGGAAGAAAAGACAAAAGGAGAAGTTACAGGGTGAGACAAAGAGGAAGTAGGAGACTAGGAAGAAACTGTATATGACACAGAAACAAAATATGTTTCATTCAGGCCTAATAGCTCACAAGCAGGTTTTATATTCCCCTATTAACAAAACAAAAGTAATACACATGCTTTAATACGTAAAAAGCTGATGAGGAAATGGTTTTCAATACCTTGACATTCCTTTTTATTGACAACACTGTCAGCATTGTGACGTTTCTGTAGAAAAAGAGAGAGCAAAATCCACATTAAACACCTCACACATGATCCACAGATAGTGATACAATAATTACCCTGAACAAGGTTTATGTGGGCTAGTTATAGGTAGAACTAGACCTCTTATTGAGCTTCTATGATATAGCAACATATTTTCAAGAAAAAAAAAGGGGGAGGATAATTTCGTTGATATACTTTTTTGATACCACCTATCATTTAAATAATGATCATTCAATAATGTTAAAACATAGGGTACATTTTGACATTGTACAGAATGTCAAAGATTTTCCACAGTTAAGACAGTGTGGAATAATTTGTCTGCAACTTTTAAAAGAAAAATTAAGAAATAACCCAAAATTGAGTGTCAATTGGCAGTTTCACACAGTATGCATTTAGGCTGCATGATGGCTCTGGCCTGTGTATTTTTAATTTTAATTTTCATGTTTCCAAGTAAGAGCTTTCAGACAGCCAACGTGAGTGTACGACTACATGGTGTATACAGGAGAAATACATTTTAACTGCATAATTTTAAAACCTTTACAGTGTGGACACAAAAATATCTTTTGTTGGTTCTTTTGTCATTTATAAAAACATGAATTAACTGTGATGGAAGATTGATTCGCGCCCTCTTTTGTGCTATCAGGAGGTGCATCTCACACACATCTAAAGCACCAATAATCACAAGAACAGAGGGCATCCTGATTTCACAAGCCAAAGCATGCAGTAAAATGATAAACAAAGAGCCATGTGTATCCTGTCTAGACAGACATATTGGCAGAATACGTCCCAGACAAGATAAACACAGTATGGTTACACTTCCTGTCTGAGAAATTTAGGTAACATCTCATTTGCGCTTTCGGTAGAGAAACACCTTTTGTTCATACACAATACTTTTCTGCTGACTTTTTTTTGTTTAGTTATGAAGTGAATCTGATTACCTGTACAGTGCTTTATGATGGTTCCAACTTGACCTATTTCCTAATTTGCTAGTAAAGACATGCTTTCTCACCATTTCCTGCATAATCTTAGACATTTAAAGCCAAGAAAACATAAATATTATACATCTAATATGGCCGTTACTGAGGTGAACGTTATAAAGAAAGACCAGATGCAGCCAAAACCTCTGATTTTTGTGGACATTGCTTCAAACAGGTATCATGAAATCAAACAGGTATTTTAACAAACAAGTACCATTTGTACTAGAAACATATAAATCCAAATTTATAATTATTGTATTGTGACAACCAGTTATTTCACTAAATAAATATCAAGATGTAAAACCAGTGAGACAGAATTTAAGATGTATAAACTGATAGATGATTTTGCCCAACTAAATTAACTATCATACAATGTGAGGAAAATGCTTTTGTTCTCAATTTTCAACAAAGGTTTGAATACTCAGAATCAATTTGATATTTAAAATGTGGCACATAGAAGGAATTTGACCCTTCTATTGCTTGACTCTCAATGAAGTAAAACAAAACTATTTACAACGCTTATGATACAAACAAGACAAAGTCAAAGGAAACCCAAAAAATGTAAATCTTCAATAAATTTAAACTGTCAAGTACCAACAACAGGCCTACAAACAACTTCAGTGTGACATGACAGCAGAATCTTTTTACAGCTACATGTACAGTTCTGTATGTTACGTATGTGACCACATCAAAATAGTCGTCAGCAGTTTTGCTGCCCCTCATGTCTCTCTTGTCTGCTGACCACTCATACAATCAAATGTGACTTGAACAGCTGATACCAAGGGACAGCTTGTCGGCTAGCATCACGCTGAGTAATAATGTGTTGCTGAGTCCGTCTCATAAAAATAATCACAGGGGTCTTTAAAATGTAGCTCCTTAAGCATGGAGCAAAACGCTGTACTTGATTCGTGGGGAAACCACACATCCACTCACATTCCTGCTAATAATTTGTTTACTTTGAAAATCCGCTATAATTCAGTGCAATTGGTTTTCCATTTTGAGCTAATTTCTCTAACTTGGCACACTGTACTCTGCTTTTCAGGGGGGAGAGCAGCCTAATTAGCTGCTTAGAGAGAAACCACAGTGGCTGAGGGTGAAGTGGGTTACATCAATACAGCTCCTAACAGTGGAGCTACATATCAGTCCCGTTAGCTAAATTTACTTCAGTGACCTGTGGACTTAAGCCTGTGATCTTACAGCAACAAAACTATAATTGTTACAAGATGTGAAAAAAATAAACATTTACATAACTATAATGTGTAACAACTAATAGATAAACCTTTAAAAGTCATCATTTCTTTATCGTAGTTTATTATTTTTTTCTTGACTCCTCATTCACAGTAAACTGAAAATCTGTTTTAGTGATGGACTTTATTCTGGGCTTAAAGAAACACTGATCCACATTTATATCACTATCCGGCATTTCATCGAACAAAGCTTTAATGACTCATAAAAAACTGTTACTATGCTCTAAATTGACTTGTCTGTTTCAGAAACTGTAAAAATTAAACTGACAAATTGATTGATCATGAAAATGATCAGTAAAGATAGTTTATTTGCCTCTCTACAATCTGTCGCACTATGGTTTTGTTGATCTTTATAGCCTTCTTCTTGTGTTATTTCATGATGTGTGCTCATTGTGTATATATGTGTGTATTCATATATTTTTGTTTAACTTTGATATAACAAGAAAATTTGACTTTTTTCCCTTAAATGGTTTAAGTCTTATGTTTGTCATTTATAAAAGTAAATATTAACTAATAAAATGTTTATATCTACATAGCTTGGGAGCTAAATAATTGGTTTATCATTAATGGAGAAGGGTTAGGATTAAATAAGTTTTTAAGTCTTCCCACTCTTTTTCAGACATGTAACATTTATCAGAGTACTCATTTTCTTTTGCTTTCTATCTGTACTTTTGTTATACGTTTCAAATAAAGTCATCAATCAATCAGTCTTTCCTAAAATCTTCCCCAAATGATATTAAAGGATTTGCTATCACCATTAGTGTGAGACGCCCCCTGAGCCAGGTGTTGTTCACCCCATAGGTGGCTCCGGTTAAAGAGACTATGTTTTGGCATGTCTTTGCAGATACAGTAAACATCAGAGCACAGAGCCATCACAAATGCCACATCCTCTTCTTAAGAGGGGCGAGGTCAGGCACACCTTATGACATTTTCCACTGTAACAGCCTGTTCTGAGCAGACGCTACTTGATGGCTCCTCTGGGGGGCGCTCCACACTTGCATGAGTGAAACTTGAACAGAAATTACCAACCGAAGAAAAGAATGGTTACAGAGTGGAAATGTCAGACATCACCGCAAAGAAAAGTACACTGATAGATACCCCAGCCACTTATAAATAAAAAAGTATGGATACACTTCAGCTTCTACAACATTGAAGGGATATATTGGGACATATTGTTGCGACATATTCTTACAATTTCTTTTGCAAATATCGATTATCACAGAATCGCTACATCGTGATTATATCGTTATCGTGGACCATGTACCGCGTATCGTATCGTGAGATACCCCGTGATCCTCATCCCAACTTTAGATGTATTAAAATGCAGATTTATCTCAGGCATTTGGGGATTTTTTAACTCGCCTTGCTGTACTGCCTGTCTGGTTTTTTTAATTAAGTTGAATGATAAATTAAAACTAACAAATTGATTACAAAAAATAACACATTACAGCCTTTGTCTGGCAGTAGTGTTGCATTACTAATAGTCAATCTTCGAGAAGATGAAGCTATATCTTTGACTTTAGATAACAGTCAAGTGAAAAAGTCCCTATTGAAAAAAAGTTAAGACTAGAATATTCAAAAAATCAATGTACATCCTTCCTATCAACCTTTCTTCAAGTTGTCTATCAGCCGGCATGAACTGAGGCAAGTTTTAGGTCAATACATTAACATTAAAAATTAGAGAATTCAACCCTGCACTGTTTTTACAAATTGAGAAATGAGTTAGATACCGAAAAGGTTTTCAAACCAGACTGTAAAGAAATGTGTTTTGCATGAATAATATCTTAGTACAGGCACATATGTGGTTCTTCAGCTTTCACAGCCAGCCCTGAGTTGACATTGAAGGAATTGCAGCTTCAGTGCACTTTGGCTTCATTTTCCAATCTCCAGCTGACTGAATTTAAACAAAATCAGATTGTTTTTATTTCCTCCTTTCATTTCTTTTGAATCCAGTTTTCTTCTTTCACTGTTCTTGCTCTGAATTCATTTCCGGCTTTCTTTTCAGTCAAATTTGTTCTAATAATGCTGCAGGATGCTGTAGTGTCTCACAAATATGCTGGCTTTGTCACAAAGCTTTGGCCTTGTACCCGACACACTTTGCCAGAGGAAAAAAAGTTTGCTGGTTGAGACCTTTAGAAAGCTCATTCATCATCCTCTGTGCAGGGGCTGTCAGCTTGTTTCATTCATCCGCGCTATCTGCCCGTGCTGTGCCGACCTTCTATTTACACACGAGGAAAAGTAGTGGATCTAAATCTATTCTGGCTACTTCACAACTTTTCATACCTGTACCTCCTTTTCTATTTTTGCTCTGTCGTATTTTTTGCTCCTTTATTCTCGATGGACGTTAAAAAAGGAGATGCTCCATATCAAGATGAAGTGTATAATCACAGCACGGTGGATGTAGAGTAGCATACAGAGGTGATGCATAAATACTGCAGTATCAGGTCTCTGTGGACCTCAGTCATGGACAGAAAAAATAAAAGCAGCAGTAGATAAAAAGGGGGAGAGCATCTGCAGCGTTACCTTGATTAACCTGCTAATATGGCTTCAACACAAACCTCAAGAGACAGTAAGCAGCAGTGAAGGAGGTTAAATCACCGTGTTCTCTTTCATCCAGCTGCTGTTTTCTATTCAGTTTGACTAAAAGGAAAGTAACTGTGAAAGTGTGCTTCATTTTATTGCAAAAACATAGCAGGGTGTTATATTTCAGTTTTTTTAGCTGGGAGAAATGAACCACAAAATGTGTTTTGATCATTATTTAGCGGATTGGTGAGAATGTATTTCTAAATTAAGAAATAATAAAGGATTGTCACAGTCCAAGAATTATGAATTTTGATGTGACTCTTGTTAAACTGGAAAAAACTGAAAGAAATCTCTTGCCACACTTGAACACTTGCATAGACGTATGCACTGACGTCACAATTTGTGCGTCAGACTGGCAGTTCAACAGGCTGAGTGGGAGAGAGCAACGTCTTGTAACTGAGATTGGTTGTAAGAAATGCTGAAACGCTTTAATTCACATGAAAAGTGCAGTTTTTAAATAATTTTCAGAAAGCTATTTTGGATTGTGTTCATCACAGAAAACGTAGATTCTAGTCTGATTTATGATCAAAATTACTAAATAAACTTTAGGAGCCATAGTGCAGTAGTAGAGGCCAAACTATATGACCCAAAGCTTATTCTAAATTTTATATTATGTCCAGGATTTGTGAGAAACTGGAATTTAAGAGGCTAAACTTTGTAGGATCCTTAAACTTAGGCCTGGGTGATGTAGCCAAAAATTAAAATTTCCTTTTTTTAACTGCAAAACTCAATTTATGATTTAAATCGTTTTTTTCCTCTAAAGAAAAAACCTTGTCATTTCACAGATGCAGTATTGAACAAATTTTGCCCCAATTTCATCAAAATACATTCCAAACTAAACCGAATTTACCTCTTATACTTAAAGTGCATGCTATAATTTTGTAATCAATTGTTGATTTCGTAGTTTGGACATAGGCAGGCTTGTCTACATAAACATTAAAAGCTGCCCTATTTTCACTCAATAAAACAGAGAAAAATAAAAAATACCCATTTACACGCCACTGATGCAGCAGTTGGAGCAACTTAGGGTAAAATGTCTTGCCAAAGGACACATCACCATGTGACAGCCAGAGCTAGGCTTGAACCTGCAACCTTCCTATTACTAAGTGTAGTTAATCTTATCCTTGATGAGGTTGCTTTTAACAGAAAAGAACAAAAACTGTCGGGAATTCCGAAAACCATAATACACATATATCACAATTCGTACTGTATTATTACCTCCACCAAGAAGGTTATGTTTTTGCAGACGTATGTTTGTTTGTCTGTTTGTTAGCAAGATTACACAAAAACTACTGGAGAGATTTTGCTGAAATTTTCAGGAGATGTTGGTAATGGCCCAACTTAAAAAAATGATTTGATTTTGGTGGTGATCCAGATAACAGCCATTAGTGAACAATCGTTTTTGCTTGATAACTGTCTAACTAATAATGATATCAACATGATTCCAAGTGCTAGGTGTGGGTTTTCAGGGTCAAGGAGTCATATGATGGTAACTTTATCATGGAACTTTTGCTTATAGATTTAACAGCAATATGTGAGCTACCTTGGCAGAGGTTTGTGCTCTCCGAGTGCTTTCAAGTTGGCTCTGCATCAGGATATATATCGTATCCTGAGGTTGCTGGCAATACCCAGCCATAGTGCCAGCCAATTTTTAGTACACATCGAAACATGCACATCAAGCAAAAGGGACAATCAGCTGGTACCTGAATGCCAAATATGGATATGAATGTGTTGCATAAACAGCCACAAGCTTCTCATTTTATTGTCGTTGCAACAAACAGGTAAAAATTACATTTGATTTTTATTAACAATTAAAATGCTTCTGAATAAAAATGAAATAAAATAAATGATTACTTCTCAATTTAGAATTAACATTTCATATATATAATACAGTTAATGTGGCTGTTATACTGAATAATCTTTTAGCAAAACATTAAGTGTGGCATGTGCATATATGTTTTCAAATAAAAAAAACAATATTGACATAAATAATACTGTTCCACCTTTTATCTTATTTTAAGTCATATCAATATATCCCAAAAATGTGATATACTGCCCGGCTGTACCACAGATCTGCTACAACTGTGACAGCAAGCAACAAGGAAAGATGCAGGCTGCTGTACAGTGTGTGTCCATTTTGCATCATTCATGAAGTTAGGGGTCGATGTTGCCCTGTCAGGTCAACTTGTGCGGGACAGCGCGGTGCAGGGAGCAGACGTGTGCGTAGGTGACCTTCAGCAATAAAGACAGAGTCATCACCACTCCGTTCCCATGTTTTTCACAACAGGCTGAGGGGAAAAGTGCTGCGCTGGTCCCTTCAGCACCACATAGAAGCTAATAGTATCTGTCTACTGGGACCCGCAGAGGGGATCGCATTGCAGGGTCACTGCAACACAGGAGGATGCAACATCTCTACACTTGGTTAGGGTGGACTTAAGTGGATTACTTGTGATCACAAAGTAAGGCTTTTACAGTAAACAAGGGTTCAAATAAGAAGTAAGTAAGAAAGAAAATGCACAATAAGAGCTTTTGAAATGCATGACGACGATTTAATGCCATGATGAAAAAGCTTATCACACACAAACAAGCAACAATTTTTCACCCTGGATGTGTACATTTACACATTCTCCCACTATTTTACTGCAGTCAGATCAACTTGAGCTGGCTATCACCTTTCCTTAAGCCTGATTTATGATTCAGGCTTCACCGTAGGAGACACTGTAAGTCCATGTAGTCCTTAAACAACATGGAAGCATACACCCGTATGACATGCACCTCCTCAAAAATGTAACAACTTAAACCACTCACATCACATGCCCTGATTGGTCTGAGGCGTCGGTTTCAACCAGTCTGAGAAGTTCAGCCATTATTTTTTTAACTCAAAGTTTGGTAGAATGGCTGCAGAGGTCAAACCAACCTGTTACTTCAATATCGAAAAAGTTTTGCATGTCACATTTTTTCCTTGTGTAGCACAGACCTAAAATAAAAATGAACTTCAGGTCCAAAATAATCAAAGTTGGATGCAAGGACTAGAGTTTGTAAGGACGTGAAAGGTCATAATTTACGATAATCTCTGAAATATTGTGTTAGAATTGACACAGTCCTGACTACAAACTCAATCAGTTCACACTAAAAATAAAGCCTCTAGAGAAGGGGTAAGAACGTGAAATAAAACTTAAAAGCTCAATGGTAATTTTTTTTTTAAGTTATTAGACAGTTACCTGGTTCAGTTTGACATAATAATAGCTTTTGGCACTTCCTGTTTGTGTCTAAGTTTCAAAATTACAGGGAATATTGTTCATTTGAAAAGATAACCTTGATAAACAAAACTTGTTCGCTCCATAAACTATTTTTTTTGGCATGTAGGCTATTTTCAGTCATGATTCAAATACAATCCAAAATAGTGAATAGCGGTGCTTTCTCACAGATTTGCCTTCAAAAATCAACGTCATTCTTGCACAAATCAGTATCACAAAAATAAATGCTACAATGTCACTTTTGACCATTTTAGCCCTACAGGAAATGAAAAAGGATCAAATTATTTAGGCAATCTGTCTTTTATAAGATAAAAATAACATTTTTTTTAACCTGTTCAACTGTTCAGATTTCCCCTGGGGGCAGACAGTTGTTTTGTTTTGCTGGCACAAAAGCCTTTGTGCATGAGCATCCAGTATCTAGGTTAATTGACTGAATGTGTACTGTGGGTGCAGTGGGCACAGCTGTGACCTCTGAAATTTAGAGTGAGTTTGTGTGTACGTGTCTGTTGGTGTGTCTATATGTCAGGGAAGTATCCTGCTGTGGTCACATCACCATCATCTGCTCCTTGGTTCAGTACAGAGAGAACATACTGTACAGTTTCCAGAAACAAAGCAAAGGCCAGTGCTCTGATGGAGGACAGCGTCTTAATTCAAGGTGTCTTGGTTTCAACAAAGAAGAGAAAGTGTTTGCTTAACATTTAGTATACATACGGACAGCTGTCTTTTAAAAGGCTTAGCTAGCTTGGCTAAGGTGAGATGGATAAGATATTGTTTGCTTTAAATGTATTTGCATATTGGTTTATTTTTAGTCAGGGTCTAGCTTGTATGTATTTTAACTAAGCCACTAAATATGTTATTGTAAGCTTGGCGATGGAAGCCAGCTAACATTAGTTTAAGCCATCATTAGTTGATAAATATCCACCTAGTATTATACCCCAAAAAATGACCAAACCATGAAGAAGGCATGATAATCTTTCGAGTCTTACCAGATCTTCAATGATCTCTTTGACAGCAGCAACCACCAGAATGAAGAGCAGCGGCACCAGTGTGGTCCAGCGACCAGTGGGAGACACATCTGGGATTTGCTAAAGGAGACACAAAATTGATAAATGAAGTCAATAAGAAGCAAACTCTCACATTTCTTGTTTTTTATGGCTCAAAGAATAAGAAAAACAACAACACTCCAGCCATGTATCAGCAGTGACAGAATAGAAGTGTGCATACTGCTGTGCCTTCGATAATAATTCTTTCACTTATTCAGCGACAAATATATTACCCTCGTAACATTTGCTGAATTCATTGTGTTGACATGTATTATTTGACCCTGACATCTTCGCTGTCCTCTAGTTTAGCTGCTCACATCCACCTGTTTGCTGTCATTGTGGTGGAGTCATTGTGTGCTGGAATTTGGCAATTCCACCGCAAAATGAATGAGTTATTCACCGGGCATCTCAGCCTGCTTTAAACTGAGGCCCTGAGGTACAAGGCACGGTGACATATTAGGAACCCATGTTTCAAAAAGCAGCAAAAAATAAGAAAACACAATTTAAAACAACACATTTTTGTTGTTGTTGATTTTATTGGTATTTTGATAGGCTGTGTCTGATGTTTATGTTGTGTTTGTAAAAAATGTTTTTGTGGATTTGTGTTTTTCAGTGGTTATTTTTGTCTAGTTTGTTGTAATGATTTTGGTTTGCTGTGTATTTGATTTCTTATTTTTTCTTGTGCTTTTTTATTTGTTACTATGTTATCTTATTTAACTGTTTATTTAAAATGGTTGTTTTCTTCATCTGTTGTGTATTTGAGTCTGTTCTTTTGTATTCCAGTTTGTTTTTGTAATTTTTTCTTTGTTTTGTTTTTCCTTTTACTTTTTTATGTGTTGCTGTGTTTACATCTTTTGTTATGTCTTCTAATTTGTTTTGTTTATTAATTGTTCTTGCGTTTATATTTGTTGCTATTCTTTATATTAATTGTTGTGATTAGTAGCTATATATTCTTCTAATATTTGCCATCGCATTTCGTACTTTAGAGCCACTATACCTTACACTTTGAAAATAATACACAGTATCTAGCATCAATTACTGGTACTTAACAAAACCTGATGATCTTTTTCATGTATATTTGGGCTGTTCGAGTCTATTATGATATTTTATGATGACTTTTACTGATGTTGTTCCCATTTCATATATGTTTTCGACTCCTTTAGAAATAGATTGCTCTGAAGCATGTAAGCTAATGTCTCTGTATCCTCGTTTCCACTGAGTGGTCTGGTTTGGTTCAGCACAGTTCTGTACGGTCTGGAGCAATAAACCTCGGTCTTTTTTGCGTTTTCACTGCCGGCTGTACCTTCACTTGAGGGCAGGGATGTGATTGCACCAGCTACATACATGCATGATGTCACAGAAGCGCGACACAGTGAAGCTGTCTGAACTACAGCGGGATCGTGAACAAAGAGCAACAATGGAGGACCTCCAGTACTCCGGTACTCCAGAACTCATTCATTCTGTTCAAAGATTCTGTAGAGCAACAGCAATGAGCAACTCACTGTAAATCTACGGCTTCTTTGAACATGGCTAGGCGCTTATTTTTTGTTTTAGCTGCCATTGTATGGGAACTGATGACTTTTGTGACCAATCAACAGACAGCGTCTTTAGCTCCAACTCTTCTTAGGGGGGGCAAAAAGTGGGACAGCACTGGCTGGTTATTTGGGTACCTTAACTCCTCATTTGATAGTGACCTGTGATTGTGTACCGTACTGAGCAGAACTGAACTGGACTGCTCGGTGGAAACACATCATTTCATTGCCTTATTGTTATCCTTGCCCTTGAACAGCTCATCTATTCTTGGAATACTTTGACTAATAGTTTTCTCCTGTACCTAGTGTCTTGTTTTGGCCTTTTTGTTTTATTTTTCTGTTTTTTTTTTCATTTAACATGTGTCTAAATGGAACAGCTTTGAATAACAGGCCTCTATAAAATATCTTAAGAGAATTATGCTTTTTAACTTAAAAAAAAAGATCAGATTGCAGGAGTCATCCATAATGTCTAAGGACTTTTCTGTAGAAGCTTCGATCTAAACCAGTGACTAAAAACAAGTTTTCAAGTTTTTAAACCAGCAATCAATAGACTTCACCTAAAAATAAAGGCAACATCAGAGCTTAAAGTAGGATCATCCAGTCCAAACAAGTTCCTTAGTTCTCTTATAATGCTCTCTATCCCGCTGCATGTTTAATTATTTAGCTATTTTAAGTCTTTCCAAATTAACAGCTAAATACCGGCGTAATTAAAGCCCAGCGAGGGCCTCTGGAGATGGCCGCTGTTATACTGCTGGTAGGAAACTTGGACGAAACAGATCTCTCATCTCCCTCATCTGCATAGATGTTTTATTCAAGGTCGAAACATCGACGTGGCAGGTAATGAAGATTCACACTGGCTCCTTTTCAAAGCAGCTACCTCAAGGTCACTGGATAGAGGCCTTTCCCCATCCACAAAGTTCTCATTAAAGAGAGGTCTGTTAGCATGGCTATAGGCAGAAATCTATTCAGCTTTCCCTTTGTCTCTATTTAATATTTTCTGAGAGGTTCTGAGCACCTGAGACATGGATTTAGTTTTGTTTGAATCTTGTAGTGATGATTGTGGCGGAGGTTTTAAATGTTCTTTAAGGGGATTAAGTGTTGACCTACATTACACTGACAAACCTCAGAAAACTTCCATAGGCATGGAAAGTCTTTGTTCTGTATTCATCAGTCACAACAGCGACAGTTCAGCTGAGGCTGAAAGCTTTTAAAAGCCTTGATTAATTTAATACTTTTGTAGTTCAATATATATGGGAAACACTTGCAGTATTGCAGTATACTGCTGAGCTGAACAATATATATCAAATTTTGAAGAAACACTTGAACAGCCATGTGTTTCCAAGTCAGATAAGATAATAATGTTTACAGCAGTGCAGTGTATCCATCTATCTTTGCTGCTACTTTTTAGGAAATGAAAAAACACACTCTACTACTGAAAGGATGAACACTGTATGATCCTGATTACAACATTTTTTTTCTACTTTAATTTGGTTAAAGTTCAGAAAACCAACTCACCAACATGGAAGGTGTTCAATAGCACAAAAATGAAAAATCATAAAGAGCAGGGATAGGAGGTTTGTACATGCCAGCAGCGCTATGCATTATCTACTGTGTACCACTTATACCTGACAGTCTAGGGGGCTGGTCCTATCCCAACTGACAGTGGGTGAGAGGTGGGGTACATTCTGGACTGGTCTCAAGCCAATCATAAGGCAGACACAGAGAGACAGACAGCCATTCACACACACTCTATGGGAGGAAACCACAGTAGGAAACAGGAGCCCTAGTGTTGAAAGGCATGAGCGGTGCCTGCTGCACCACCCAACAGCCCGTTATACATATTTTGTTTTATATTAATAAAAGATGGGAGTCCTTATGTTCAAGAAAAATACTTAAAAACAGAACCATTAACAGTGATATGCAAATTTATTCAATCCAAAATTGTGGTATGAAAAGGAAAGTATCTTTTTGAGAGCATCATTATTAGACAAAATTAAATGATATTTGCAGCTGTTACCATGGCAAAAAATATAAGTCCTGATCACCCAATATGTTTTTAACATATCGGAAAAAATACAGAAAACTGCACATTGTCTAAATTGCAAAAAAAAAAAAAACAGACTGGCAACATTTTCAAAGAGGGTGGAGCTGGCTCTAAAATGGAATACTATCAATTACAAAAAGCATCACATTATAATTTTGAAGCTAATCCATAAAAGATAATTTTAAGAACCTCAATTTACAGTCAAACGCAAATGTTTGTACAAGGTAGGTATACTGAAAGGATTGGTCTGCAACATTTGATGATTTAAGACACCAATATGGAGAACTGTCAGAAAATTAGACATAAAAATTTCTGAATTAATTAATTAATTAATTAAGTTGAGCTTTAGAGTACCATAAACATGTCTTTAAGCTTGCAAAGCCAGAAAAAAAATCTTAAATTGTAACATTGTAATAGGATATGTACTTTTATGGCAAACCCAGACTGATTTGCAAAAAGCTTACAGTGCAAAGTAGGGAGACCACTTTTCATAGCTTTTCTCCCTCATGATATAAACCTCATTCTGAAAGTGAAATGCTGGTTTGCCATTAAGTAAATAAACCTTTTAGAAAGCTGTTTTAATAAACAGTCCATAACTTTGAGTAAAAAGTAAACAGTAAAGGCCAGTGAGGAAAACAGAGTCAGTCTCTACCTATCACCTTGTGTTATTGTTTTAGTTGAGAGGCCGCTGGCTGCTGATTTTTACATACTATGCTTTTAAGAAACAAAAACTGCTCAATATTTGGCCACCAGGACTACCGCTAAAGCTGCCATGGCATTAGAGATGTTTTGGTATTTTGGGGTTTTACTAGACTCATGTCAAAGGTTAAAACATGTTAGTTTTATACAGATTAGATTTAAAAATAAGGGGGTATAGATTATGGATTGGTGAATTTTACATATTGTCATTTAAAAGAAAAAAGTACCAAGATCTGAGTTTTTGTCCTAATTGTCCCATCCTAAGAATCTTACTTTCAGTAACGAAGATTTTTGTGATGTCCCTTTTCAGCGTGAGGCGTTGAGTCAATTGTAATAATTTAGTGTTTCCCACATCTGGTGTTGCACTAAATGAAGCTCTGAGTGGTGTCTTTACTGCTGTGTGGAGGTTGGGGTACAGTAAAGGCCTTAAATACAACCATCCACAAACCCCTTGTATTTCCAAATCATGTAATATGCAGTATAGCGAGAGCCTGCAGGCAAATCAAGCTTCCTGTTGAAGGAGGGACACATAGTATTACATGTATTATTCATCATCAGGCTATATAAAGCATGATGCCTATGTGTGTGTGTGTTTGTGGGTGAGCCTGTCTGTGTATATAGTTACAGACATGACCTTTGGAAAATGATGTCTAGGTTAGGCCAAACAGTAAAAAGCTGGCACACTGATGAGAACACAGATTGAAGCTGGGGAGAGCCATGATTTCATGTTAATTAGGTCGATATGTGTTTGAATTTTGAGATCTATAAAGATGTATAAGGAGACACAGCGTGAGAAACTAGCAACAATACCACATCTTACCTGCAAGAGTGCAATGAAGAGAAAGAAGGCATTGGCCGCCCTTCTGAACTGTGAGTACAGGAACCGGGGTAAGAAGGTGAGGACGTTATATTTGGCTGTGCTGAAGACGCCACCAAGCAGCAAACAAGGCCATGGGGTGGAGCAGGGAGAGAGAAAGAGACAAGAGACACAAATCGATTAAACATGTTTCAATGCTGTCCGATGAATTCAAAGTTACCTGTTACCTGAAATGTGTGTGTTGTTTTGTGTGTGATAATAAAGGACAGAAGCAGCTCAGTGTTCATAAGGAATAATAAGGAGGAAGGAGGGAGCTGGCAGAGAGGTGTAAAGAGCTCCTGGCAGATGTGAGCTATGTTTCCTGTGCTGCTCTGGGGTAGGGTGAAGAGAGAGGTTGTGATGGTGGAATAAATCGAGTCTGGTGGAGCTCTCAAGAGTCTGAGAGACCAACAGTCTGATTTACAGCTGTGTTAAAGGGCCAGTTGGAAAAGGATATATTGATAATGTATTGTGATACTTAATAAACTGTATGGACTGTATGGGTATCAAGTTTTACATTTTCACTAAAAGTTTACACTGACAGGGATTTTTATTCAAGTTTTTATTTATTCAGATTATACAAAAGTAAGAAAATTACAGTATGTTGGTTGTTGTCAGCTGAAAAGCTCAAATTACTAACCCTATTTCTAATAAGGCTGGGACATTGTATAATCTGAACTAACAACTACAATCATTTGAGAATCCTTTTCAACCTATACTCAATTAAAACACTACAAAGGCTAAGTTTACAAGAGAGCTTTAATTCCCCTTTAATTCAGAATAAAACTTAAATCCTCACAACCCTTGTGTCATGTGTGCACTGCATCACTAGAAACATGTCAACACAGTAGAATAAATGTAAACTTTATGCACACATGAGCTGTTCAACATACACAAGCAAAAACAAAACGTTTAGCATGTGCCGGTTAACATAAGTGCAGTATTCATGTAAAAATAAATCTTATGCAACAAGAACTTTAAAGTCATTTTAATGATGCTGAAATTAAAAATTCAAGTCAAATGGGGCTAACTTTGAAAGGAGTTAATGAAAACAGAGTGTAGGACAGTCCCTGTCATGGCTGCTGCCTGGTGGAGCAGAGCTGTCGGTGCTGAGTGAGAGGGACAGAGTGAAAGCAAGTGAGTAAGAGCAGCTCATTGTTCTGACAGCAGTACGATGTAATACCAGCCTCACAGAGCAGCCTGATGAAGAGCCCTGTCAGAACAAGGGTCAAGAAAGGACCCAGCTTTGTCTGAGCAAACTCTACTCTTTAGTCCAGTCTACTGTCATTATTTCAGTTCCTCGGAAAAAAAAAAAAGGTCTGCCCACTGTACAGGTGGAGCTCACTTTCGATTTCACTTTTAACACTGCTGACAGGGAGGAAAGAAGAATGCCAGACCAGGTCAAGTTAGATAAACTTGTCAAATTTAGCTGCTGCATTAATAGCACTGAACTAGGGATGGGCATGTAGTTCAGTGCAGTTCTGCATTATGTATCAGGAACATGAAGGAGATGAAAACTAATTACAATTTTATTGGTATTAATCTCATTATTGATTCTGCTTATCGATCCATTTCTTTAACCATTTCCTTTTCGACTCCTGTTCATCTTAAGTGTGGGAAAAAATTGACCTTCAGCGGTTTGAAGTGGCAACAATTTCAAACACATGTCACTCCTGATATTCAATACAATGTCCTGCTGTGCTGATGAATGCTTATGCATGTTGCTGGTGTTTCCGTCCATGAAATGCAGTGCAGTCAGCGTCTTTTTGACAAAAAGTGAGACACAATTTTCACCATTTCTGCCCGCTGTCTGTCGTGGTTATGTTTTTGACTTCTCTGCTATGATTGCCGCAAACTGCCTCTGATGAGAGTTTGACATCACTGATTTATAAGGCATGCAGAACTAAGTGAAAGGAATTGTTAAGCAAAATGACTAACAATATCGATTCCTTGAGGAGGTTCTCAATTGGTATTGGTTTTTAATTCCCATCCCTAATCTTGAGCGCAATTCCTCTTTGTTGAAACAAGATTTTGGTGCCCACTTCTTTCCACACAGAAATTCTGCATTAACGTAGGGCTCTATAAAATCCATGATCATGGAATCCCGAACAGAATCACAGAATTGGACATTAAAAGTGGAATTCAATATAAGCGCAGAATATCATGGAAATGGTCGACGTTTTATGTAAAAAAAAAAAAAAAAAATCACAATAAAATGTGACCTATCTCTCAGGAAAAAGCTCCGAGGGGGTCACTAAGGCTGGGGACAAAGCACGCTTCACTTCCCCTCCCTCTCCTCCTCCTCCTCTCATTACCAATGTAAACATGTCGAAGCAGCCGCCTGACTAAGTTGGCAAAGAAGCTAAGTAACTCCCAGCTCGCAGTTTACTAACAAATATTATGTGTCAGGCGATCAAATGCAAATTTTGGACTGGACCCATAAAGATACATGTGAGGACCACCTGAAGAGTATGTGTCTATATTTCATTACTTTATACAGTGTCTCTGGGTTTAATTTGTGTAAAATACTAAAAAACAAATTCTCAAAAAAAAAAAAAAAAAAAAACGGGATAGGGGAAAAATTAATTATTTGGGAAAAAATAACAGATTTTACAGGGCCCTACTGTTAATGGCACTGGTATTAATAAACTCTTTTCAATTCCCTTATTGAACGTTGGTTTCTCTTCTGAAATTATATATCAGATTAAAATATCAACTCCAAAGAATATTCTAAAGTCATTTCCAGCCACATCATTAACAGACATAATTCCAAACAAGTAGCAAAACTCTAGCCGATCTTAGCAAGATCATTTATTGCTTTTGGAGATCATCTTTCCTTGCAACTAAATCTTCTTCCCTCCATTCCTACTAACAATTTCCTGATCTAATGAGGTACAGTGTCCTTCCAGTTGCTATTTCTGTGCATGGAATTATTTCCTCCTCTGA
Source organism: Cetoscarus ocellatus (assembly GCA_037902135.1). NCBI lineage: Eukaryota > Metazoa > Chordata > Actinopteri > Labriformes > Labridae > Cetoscarus > Cetoscarus ocellatus. The sequence goes on from JBAMNC010001020.1 coordinate 293,495, forward strand.
TGCAGGATAAGACACAGAGCTGTTTTAACAACCTGCTTAATGGATGATTATAGATATTTCTTTTTATTTCCTGGTAATGCAGTGAGGATTATGACTATGTGAGAGAATCACTCCCCCGGCTTACACAATTACTCTTTAGCATATCCAAACAAGAATTTTATCATCACATTTCAACACTTCCACATCAAGGGACACATTTTCTGAGTAAAGACAAAGTACATATGAGAAAATTACAGTAATGTCACCTGTTTCTTTGGTAAATAGATTTGATCTGTCTTTTACAATCGATCTAAACATCAAATGGAAATGCACTTTAATTATGAGCTGGCTTTTCTTTATCCCCACATTCACATTTAGGCCAAAAAAAAAAAAAAAAAGGTACTCTTAGGGTGTTTTCACAACTGAAAGTCCAGACCAAGGTCCATGTTTCTGTTACAGACGAGCAGAATTTACATGACGAACCTACGTGATATCGCCATCAATTAGGTGCTTTGCGTGTCTCTGTAGTTTACATTGATTGGTCATTTAGCTGGCGGGCATCTGACGTCAACATGCAGGTCTTGAATGTTGTAAACGTGAATGAAATTGTCACTCCACCATCATATTATTGTTCATTTTCTACTACCAACAGTGACAACTTGAAGAGCTGTGCCAAAGGTTGGTCTAAGTTCATCTTGAGTTCATACAAGATGAGTTTGTATTGTATGGGTTTTACCGTTTGACGAAAATCTGACATCTGACTAAATATCTACAAGACAATTGATCTCCTCTTCTCCCCATGTGCTTTTGTTTTGGTGATGGATTTCCTTTTACAGGTAGTCATGTTGTAATTTCGTGTCATTGATGCGAAGGTCTGAACCTTTCAAAATAATGCTTTCACACTGGGCATGAACCAGACTGTGGTTCCATTTGGTCCAGACAGAGACCACCTCTTTTGGTTGGACCAAGGTCAGGGGGAAGTTTCATACCTGTCATTTTGGTTTGGACCAAACAGAAAAGTCTGAAAGTCCAGACCAAACGACGTTGGCATGGAAGCCCCCTTAGATGTGTCAGCATGTGCTGAGGAAGCTCTGCACTACTGGTACAGGCTAAGGATGGAAATCAGAGACAAGCTTCACATCAGAAACAGTCTAAACTAGTTTAAGGCACTGATATCATTTTTATTAATGCTCAATGGCCCCTTTATCAGTGCCTTTCACTAATTTTGTGTTTCCACTGAGTGGTCTGGTTTGGTTCAGTACAGTTTGGTATGATTTGAAGCGGTGAGCTTCGATCTCATCTGCGTTTCCAGCTGTATCTTCACCTGGGGACTGGGGAGTAAGCCACAAGATGAGGGTCATGCCAGCTGCATCCAGCTTCTCTTCCTCCTGTTTAACAATGACAAGGAGGCTGTGCACCTCCAAAGTGCTCCATACAATGTTTTTTTAAACATGATTTAGCTGCAGCTGCAAGTGGACTGACAATTCTTGCAAGTGTTTTTTTCCTCCACCCATTGGGGTTGGCTTGGTACACTGGGGTGCCAAATATAAGTTGTTTTTTTTATCTAATTTCACAGTGCCAGACTTGTACTGAGCTGAACTGAGACTAAGTGCTTGGTGGAAATGCACCTTTAGTCCCACATGCCTTGCAAAACAATGATGTTAATACCATTGCTGACATGCCCATTTTTCCTATCTCATTGTTTCTGAAACTGATTCCAATATTTTTTTCCAATAAAATAAAGTCTCTACCTAACTAAAGTTGACCAGTGCCTTTCATGGTGATAGTTTATTCATGATAAAAACAGATGTGAAACAAGTAAAATAATTATTTATTCTTGAAAGGTCCCATTTGGAATGTAACAGTTGCCAATGAAATGATAAACCGCAGTAAAATTTCTGATGGTTAGTATTACCATTTCCTATCTTAATAACTGTTTAAACTGTGTTTGATAACCTTACTTTGTCAATAACTCACGGTGATGTTGCTCATTGCCTGGAAAAGCAAAAACTATGTCTGCTCCTTGGCAAAGCAGCAGCGGTCCCCCAGACGCAGGCGAGCATGCCCAGTTTGCAATGGTAAGCCTCTGAAAGTGAAAGCATGGCATTTGGGGTCTACACAAACAGAGATGCGTAACTGAGAGAGACCAAAACAAAGCATCCCTGCGAGATGCAAAGCCATGTGATACACAACAGTTAATCAGTGGCCAAGAAAAAATACCGACATTCTGACTGGCTGAATTGGTACGTACAGGCATTATATCGTGATGTGCAAGATTTAAAATCATAAACAATGCTGCAGAATGCCACATAAAGGTGAAAATGTACGCAATAATACAGAAAAAAACGTGAAATACCGAAAACTGAACCGCGATATCATGGGGTTTACTGTAAATGGAAAATATGTGCGGTCAAAACATTGGCTGTAAATAGCACATTAAACATTTTCGTATTTGCCGATACCAGTAATCAACTTTTTAGGCAATTATCTGTCGATACCAATATTGTTCCAATGACACTGTGCATCCCTACTTTAAATTCAAGTTCAATTTAAGGGATTTTTTAAACTAAAAAACATCAGTTCACAAAACACTCCAATCCTTAGAATTTACATCAAAATTTAGGAAATGATGTCGAGAAAAGTTAAAACCCTTCAGCTGAGGTCAGTCAGTTGGTACTCAATGCTTCACCTGACAACGTGCAGCATTATGGCACAGTCATATTCCTCTCTTAAGTGAGGTTTATACTTAATCATCAGAAATGTTCATATCTTCTGATACCCATAATAAACTTTGTGATCAATTGTGTGTCAATTCCCTACATCATATTAAGCTGCCAGTGCATATGATAATCAAATTAACTTCTGCTTTTGGCTAGCCAACTAAATTACTTCATACAAATGAGGAAAGTCCCATATGAATTTGTATATGAGTTTTTAGGTCTGAGAGGGAGTTAGATCCTTTATGACTTTGCAAATGGATGATAATAAAACTCTCCTTGAGAAGTTTGTCATTTAAGACATATGCAAACAGCAGAAAAAGCCTGTTGACCAACCTGTTGAACAAGTAATTTCTGTGGAAACCTGACCTTTGCTGTTTTATGCCCTTCAGAGGTAAATTTTTATTACGTGGTGCAATGACAGTAATGCAAACATATGAGTTTATTCCTTGAAGGTTGTTTAAAGAAGAGCAAAAGTAATGACAGAGGCTAATCTTTGGGCATCAATAGTATGAGTGAAATTGTGTTTGTTTTTATGCATGTACATCTGTGTCACTGTATGTTTAAACTTCTCTTTTCAACCAAACACACACAATAATGTTAGTATTTCATGGATGTACAACAGCAGAAAAGGTTTGCACTGCCTGCCACTCCTGTTTGCAATAGGATTACTTGTCAACATCTTGGAGATAAATCGTCTGTACATCACTACCAGAAACCTGCCAGCCACCAGCTCAGCTGAACAAACAATCCACAACAATCCTCATGCATAATAGTGACAACAGGGAGCCTCTGTGTTATGAATAAGCAGGCAGATGCTGCGTGTACACAACAGTGAGACATTTTCTGCAGAGAGGGAATGAAAGTGAGTGGAGCCTGTGTGGGCTTTCTTTCTATCAGCCTGTAAGATTAGATTCAGCATTTATCACAGACCCTGCTTCTGTAAGTGTCGCCACAGGTCACTTCGAGATGGCCACCAATCCTCTTGAACAAATTAGATCTTTATAGAAGACTGATGTGCCTTGGAGCCTGCAGGCGAGTGTTTGGGGACATTTGGGACTCTCAGAGCTACAAGGACAAGATAGAACTTAACAGGAGTCATCGTAATAGGGCTGATACGAACCAAAAATCCTTTCTTACGAGAGATGTTGGAAAAAAATGTTTTATGTCAGAAACGCAGTTCCTTTCCTCTGAGATGATGAATTCACATGAAATTAAAAAAAAAGGATGTTTGTTGTAGCAAGGTGCATGGTGGTTCTAGCCAGTCGCACTGCTAAGGTTAGCCCGTTAGCCCGTTAGCTTGCTGTATCTGCAATGTTTCAGTATGGAGCTACAAAGAAAAATTCAGCCCTCCTTCCTTCATTAAAAGCAAGTGAGTTGGTAAATTTAGATCCCACAAGTCCCCGGTAGAACAGAGCTTGACATGATTATTCAGCATTTAGACTCTATAAATTAAAAGTTTGGTACTCATCTTACACGCCATCACCTGCAGTCAAAAGAGACAGAACACCTGCCAGTAACAATACAGACTGCTGACCAGCACATGCAGCTTTACCCAACCTCCAGTCTTAATCCAGTACTGAATCCATTGCCTATTTAATTTCTCAAAACTTATGTCACTATAGTGTCTTAGACATTAAAGGTTTGGATTCAGGTAACAGCTGATGAAACCAATTTTTAGAAATAAAAGCTGAATTATTCTCAACTTTTGGTTTACTGGCTTATTTTTTTTACTCCTTTGAAGTTTTTAAATCATTTTTTCTGAGCTGTCTGTCAATGTCTAGCTCAGAACAGATTGTCATAAATCTTTATGTAAGTGCTAGTGATGCACAATATTGGATTTTTGCCAATATCCGATATGCTATCATTTCCAAATGCATTTTTGACGATACTGATATCGAGCATAAAGTCTTTACTTTACCAAAATTGACTTGTTTTTTTTTCAATGTGACAGGTTTTTGTAAGAAAATTATGTAAAACATGAAAAAAAGATTTCCTTCTTGAAAAAGAAGAAACTTTATTTTTAAATGTAGCAATGCAGTGATAAGATGATGAAATGTGGTACATTTGTGTATTTTGCCAATATTACGGCTGATATATGGGATATATTTTAAAGATATGTATGGCAGATATATCAGCAAAAAAAGACAATCGGCAGATACCAATATTCAACTTTTTAGGTCAATATCTGCCGTTACCAATATTGTACTGACAGTATTGTGCATCCCTAATAAGCGCCCTTTGAAACAAATAGGAGCTTTGATCAAGGATATTGAATGGGTCTGAATTGAAAATTGATTTTCATTTAAATTGTAACTCTCAGAATCAGGATAGAATTCAATCGTGAGATAGGGAAAGATTCACATCTCCATTTTTTACTGTTTTATTTAAGAAGTGATACATGATGAAGTAAAGAGATGATGAAATGGTAGCCATAATACCAGAATTTTAAATTTTGAAATGATTCCAGTTTAGCGTTTCCCTCAAATGACAGAACTCTGGTAGGCCACTCGGGTGTGTTTCCAACTTCCAAAAGATATTTTCCAACACCTTTCCATTAAAATTTAAAAAAAAAAAAAAAATTAAATCACCATCCACAAAAAAAGGATGTCCACTACTACTTCACAGCTGTAAATGCACCACCTGCAATGCAATGTGTCATGTTAAATACAACGGCTGAAGGAAGGTATTGTTGTTACACTGCAACTAGGGTGTGCACATGTACAATAAAGACATTTAAGGATGTGCAATGTAAGTCCCATGACCTGGAGCACATCCTGCTGCCATCTCTGTGTTGTCTAATTGAAACCACGGCCTCCAGTTTTCTTTTTTTCTCACTACTAATCTGTAAAAGTCTATCTGATATTAACCTCAGTAGTCAGAGAACAGATGATTGTGCATGCAGAGTCTGTGTGTTTCCTGTATTTGCATATAGGTTGCAGATGAGGTTGTAGATGAGGCTCCAGTCACAGGATAACAACATGACGCTTGATGCAGACAGTACCACCTTGTCCTGCTGCTTGTCATTGCGCTCACTGAAGATGTCATATTGCCTCATCCCATTTTACCGAGAATAGTAAAAGTACATCCATAAAATCCGTGAAGAGGAGACTATATGTGTACAGAAGAATCCGAAAAGTGATGGGTCTGAAACAAATGCAGTTTGGCATTGATATGAAAGCTGCCATCTACTTCATTCTTCAATGTGTGCTGCATGAAGATCTGATACAATTTTGATCTGTAAAAACAGAGTCTAGTTGTTGATTTCGTTGTCAGTGTGCCTCAAAAAGTCCTGATTGTGATTAACCTGGGCAGCAAACTTTTAACAGAATTCTTTTTATTTCAAATTGCAACTGTGCTCTTTGAAACAAAGACAGAGAGACAGAAACTGAGTCAGATCTGCTTAAGTCATCAACCATCTGGCACTCCAAACAGACAACTAAATATTCGAAAACAATATCTGTGATATTTTCTTATTGAACTCTGCAATAGGCTTCAGTTTATATCTCCCTATAGAAAACCCCTTTAACTCACAGTTGAAAAAGTCAAGATAAAAACACTGTAGTCAAAGGAATATTCTTGCAGTATTGCGAATTGCTTGCATTTGTTTTTTTATGATATCAATACACAAAGCTGACAAATAATAAAACTATAAGCATACTTGCATTTTTCATTTATTATTCCTGTTCAGTCTATAGCTGTCTGGGTAAGCAAATACACATCTCAAGCTGCTCATGCAGCAGGAATGCTAACAGTAATATTCCTTGACAGAGGAAGACCTGACCCAACGAGCATGACCTTTAATGCTAAAAGCACTGCACTCCTCCAAGAGGAACTACGGGCTAAAGAGGGCCAAGCTGGCAGATCTAGACTTGGGCTCTGCAGGGAAACGATTCTTGCAAGTATTTCTAAAATTCCATCAGATGAATCTCCAGCAAACACCCCATATAACTAGGAATGGAGATAAAAAGCTTATCAATGCTGCTGTTGAGTCTTGGGGGTCCTTTGACACATCGTCATTTCATCGTTGTGCTGGTGCAGAAACATTCATCATGCAGGGTGCATAAGCTTCAAGCACATAAGCACAGTCCACCATGTTGAACCAAAATGCCATATATTTCAACTGTCAACTTAAAAACTCAGTAAACTTTGGCAGTTGTTGCGTGTAGCATTCAAAGACATAACACAGGCTGCAGCAGAACAGTTATTAGGGGTGGAAATCACCAGTGGCCCCACAACGTGATATTATCACAACACTTGAGTCCCAAATCTATTTTACCCTTATTCTTAATATTTTATGATATGCTGAGTATTGCCATACTTAACATTGTGATATACTGTGATTTAAAACATTTTCTCAATTGCACAATGAACGTCAACTCTGCCAACCTCATCCTGCTAATCTACTAAAATCAACCATGAACATTAGTTAAGAAAATCACTTAACAGGCAGACATATAGTTCAATGGCTGTATCTGCTCAAAAAAAGCGTCATCATGATGTTTATAGCTATTACATTTACAAAATACACATTAATCTACAGTATTCCTTTGAAGTCTGATTTAATTAACATTTTGATTTCTTCATCTTCTGTTGTATATTCAACCATCTTCTGTTTTGCAGCAAACAAAAAAGCATATAATATCAGACTGCCCTGATAAAAGAGACATTAGTCAGCTAGTACACCCACACATGTTTGAAGGCTTGCCTGCACAAACCACCATTGACCACAGTTCTCCAAAGATGATCTACTGCTTCCATAAATGTGGAAAAACTGAACGCCAATCAAGAACAAGTCATGTGGATGCGTGGCAGCTGACTGATTTGCAAGTCAAATGGTAGGTGAGAAGGCATTCCAGCCAAGCAGAGCTCATGTCACCTGTAGACCTAAATAAAAGGTTGACGGTATCTTGTGCAGCTTTGTAAATGGAAGATTTGAATGCAGTTTAATATGCTTTTACACTTATGACTAGGGCTGGGTATTTTCAGCAACCTCATGATACAATACGATATGTATCCTGACACTGAGGCCACAATATAATAAGTATCCTGATACACGTAAATTGTGAACACTGACTAAGCTTTTAACAGAATTCCTGACAAGTTTTGCTTTTTATTACAAGAAGAAAAAGAACAAGGACGAGTTTTAAATTATTCTACAACTAAAGAAACTTAAATTCAGGTCCTCAAAGATGGTAGACCTAAGTTTAAATTCGGAACATGTGCTTCATCATGTAGTTTGGCTTCTACTTTGAACTGTGCTATTGTTATAACATTACCAAAAGTGTATTGACAACAGCTGTCAAAACACTGAGACTGTATCGATTCTGTAGAATCCGTATCGATACACGTATCCCCAAGGAGTGCAGGATGATATTTTGCTGTATTGATATTTCGAGCACAGGCCTACTTATGACTGTGATAAACTTTGTGATGCATGCAAATTTAAAAAAGACAATTTGGCATCACAACTTTTTTATACAGCTTGAATTGAAAGGTTTGTTGGGGTTTGTACCAAACATACATTGTCCGAAACTTGTATAATCAAATTGGCATCAATATGCATCTGGATACTTCTGATTGTGTTTTAATATTTCAGTGAACTGTGCAGCCAAAGTTACTTCTCCATTTTCAATGCTTTGTCCTCACACAGCATCTCCTTACCTGACCCGATTAGAGCAGAACTTGGTGAACTGCTGCTGATTGAGGTGTATCAGTCGGGCATCTTCTTGGTCAGCTAAGGAAGTCTTTTCTGATGTGTCCTCTGTCTTTTCATATCCTGCAGAGTGGGAGGAAAAGGATAATGTATGAGAAAGAAAAATCTGCTGCTTTGAACACACATAGAAGACAGATGAAAAGGTGTTTTGAAGTGGTTGAGTTGGTTTGTGTCGACAAGTCCCCAAAGGAGACTTTGGAGTCCTTGAGAGGAAACTCTTTTCCTTCACTCAAAGTTTAACTAAAGGAGACTGCAGCTGACCTTGAGGTTTAGATATACTGCATATTATAGACAAGGTCCCATATCTGATGGTGTGCTGCTGTTGTAATACTGATTCAAAAAAGAAAACGTGGCCCACAAAGTCAGCTCATCACATGAACTGTTAGATCTGGTAAAATACATGCAGTTTTTAAGACATATTCATATACAGTGTTACAAACAGGAAGGACAAGAGAAAGCAGCTTAATCAGGTGTAGTATGTTATGTTTGAAATTATGTCACAGATTTTTTTTGACTTCATCTTTCCATCAGTGAGAGCAATACTGAATGAATTTACTTAAAAAATACATATAAGGACTCAAGCCTAGTAACACAAGACACACAGTTTCTGATCTGTTTAAAAATTTACAAAACAATGTCACTCTCAAGAGAGGCAGCCAGCACAAACAACAACAAATAACGTATTAGACATCATTGACACAGAAAACCTTTCTTTTTCTTGACAGAATAGCCACAAAAATCAATAAAACATCAACAAATAATTAATTCATAAGAACTGATGATGACATTGGTATCAGTAAAACCAGTCAGTTCCCATCCCTAAGCAACATACATGCTGTTCATTGCCCTTTAGAGAAAAAAATCAGTTAATGATTTTATTCACATGATGATCACATTTTCGAGCATGTACAATGTCAAACACAGCGTGTTAGACTACCGTCACTCCTGCCTACACAGCACATAAAGAAGACACTGTCTGTAATTATCATTGTGACATAGCTGCTTCAGATCAAGAGCAACAGTCTGATGGGAGTATAATGCTAAAGTCATTTTCCTAATGAAGTGGCCTGTGGAAAATATATAGAGGGATTGCCAAATGAAATGTCATTAACAAGACATCTCTTATTATCGCCTCCACCATGAAATACCTATTCTGAGAGGAACCCTGTTATATAACAAAACAGGGAATCACTTGCGCCGTGATAAAAGTCTGAATCACACAAAGTAGCCTACATCTGAGGAGGTACTCTTCAGACTGTCTGTAGATACACAGCAAAATTTTACAAAATCCATCTCTACTTCAGTGATTGTGAAAAATGAGTCAGGTTTTTGAACTTCAGACACAGAAGCACTGGAACCAATGGAGCTTACAAAAAGGGGCTGGACAGTAAAAGTCCTGTGGAAAAAAATCTTATCAACACGGGAGTAACATGATGCCCTAGAAAAAGGGATGGGCAACTCTGGTTACCAAGAGGGCCACATTGTTTTTTCCTTAAAGCCAAAGCGACAAATTTTTGCAACACAACAGACTTTCAACTTAAGAGTGTTTACTTAAGATTTAACATAAGGAAGACAGGAATAGCTTAGAATTTAAGAGCTGTCCACACAGATGAATTCAGGCGCATCGCCACAAGTTTTTAATCCTATAGGCGTTTCGTCCACACGGAAACAGCATTTCAGGTGCCTGAAACCATACTTTTGAAAATGGGTCCCAGAGTAAGTAAATCGGAAAACCCCGGCCTTGTGTTTCCATGTGGACAACGAATACGGAAAGCTTCAGAAATGATGTCTTCATAGAAAACAGTGCCGCGCAAGTGTTGCAGAAACCGATGAGCTTGTTATGGCTTTTACAGCAAAATCTTCTGTTCCTCTACAACCACCATGAGCAACAAGAGGACATGGAGAACAGGATACACCAACGTTTGTTGATATTTCTCATGATGTATGCACACTCTCCAGGTATTCTTCTCTGGTTTAGTTTTTAAATGTTTCTTCATTCTTAATACTAGTTACGCATTTGTGCCAAGTTAAACAAAAAAAGGTTCTTAAGATATCACATTTTTAAGCAAGGGATAAACACAAGGCTCCATGACCTTTGATACTAAAAATGTGGCCTCCAGAACCTAATTACCCTATAATGGGGTAAAAGTGGACATTTGTGCAGTTCAGTTCATCCTCAAATCAGAGAGGACATTTGGGCCAATTTTGAAGAAAAAGCCCTGGAGTAGTTTTAGCATAATTCATTCACAAGTGATGAATGAACATAGGGTTCCATGACCTTTGATCTTTGACCTATGGCCTCAAGAATCTAATCAGCTTATCCTTAAGTCAAAAGGAACTTTAAAAGGGGGCGCTATAAACATCACTTGTCAATATCTCAAAGACCCTTGGTTGGAATTTCACCAAATTTGGTGTGCATGTTCTAAAGGTGAGTCTTAACTAATATCTTGAGTACCATGTTTATAGTTGAAAGTGGGTGTGGCCTATTCGTCATGAAGTACCTTTTCTTCATTTGTGGTGAGCAGGAATGACCTAGAGACACGAAACTTTGTACGTCAACTATAAATTATGTCTAAATGCTGCAGAAAAAATTTGATGCCAATCGGCCAAAAGGCGTTATAACATAGAGTGAAAAACTTGAAAGGCTCTACCTCCCACACTGCAAGTGCTGTTGACTTGAAATTTCACACACACCTTCATCTGATAGTCCTCTACAAAACACTCTTGCACCACCAACACTTTTATTACGGATTTTTTGCGAATTTGCATAATGCTAAAAACAGTAAAATGAATTGAACTTTTAAAATATTCATTAAAAAAAAAAAATTAAAAAAAGGAAATTAAAAAAAATCCTCTTAAGTGCAGAGATGCTTCATGCACAATCAAGGGATGAACATTAGACCCAATGACCTTTGAACTTCAAAACTGTTCCAGTTCTCTTCCCCCCAAGAAGATCTTTTGAAAAAACATGTGAAAAATCCCTCTAGGCACCTTCTCGGTATCATGTTCATAGGAGTGGTCTGTATGAGCAGATGGACAAACAAAAGCATTAACAAGCCTTAACAAAAACTATTCTGCTCCTCCCAAAGCTTCCAGTAAATATCTGTAGTCTGATTATGTAAAGAGACATTTCAAAGCTCACATTTCAGCAGCTGACTCTGACAAAATTTTCCTGGAAATGTGTTGCGATTAGAGCTGGGAATTTCCTGCCAAGAGTTACATCCTGCTGCCCAGAGTAGTTTAGACTTATCTGTGTGAATCGGCTGTGAGATGACAGAGGAACTGTACATGCAAGGCTCTTCATCCAACTCTATTTTGGGGTATTTATTTGTTTTCACTGTTCAGCTTAGCCTACAAACTGATACTCAGTCCCTCGAGGTTTTAAGTCCAAAACAAACACATAAAAGAGAGCTCACAGAAGTCAAACAGTGCGCCTAAATCTGCACTCTAAAAAAAAATGTTAATTGGCTGCCATCTGTTGAGATGAAGCACAAACTAAAACCTCTCTCTCTGTCTGGATAGCACTCTTTCTCTCTGGAAGAGGCAGCACGGCTCTGCTCCCACTAAGTTCATCTCAGTAGGCTGGAGCTCTGCTGGCTGAAAACACACATCAAAGTGCTGTGGCCTGTATGTAGGCTGCAGGGATGCATGTCGTGTAACTGTTTCTCCCTATCATTCTGTAAACCATACACAAATATTTGATTTGCTTGATTGACAGGATGCATTAGTGTGTGTGTCCTACTTTTCTTCTGCAGGTCTTAAACATCTCAGTCATCTGTTACTCCTGTTAACATGCAGGCTTTTCCATGATGCAGAGAGAAGCTGCAATGTGGGAAAAGCATGTTGCAGAAATCTAAACTCTAGCTTGAAGCTGCTAACAGCACTACAAAATAAGAAACACAGCACAGAATATCTGCGCTAAAGTCATTCTCAAAGATATGAGAAAGCTGGGCAGATGTTGAGGGCATCAGTTAAACCTGATGCGTTAACACAACATGTATTTTGCTCCTCATGCCCTGGCTTTTCTTTTTTAAAACATCCACTCTACAATCTGAACAAACATGTAAACATTTCCCATGAAAATGGTGAATAGCTGTGTTTCTAATTACATTTCATCTGTTTGTAAAACAATTAGCTTCGCTTCAAGTCTACAGACACTCCAGACAGTGTCAAAATGAGACCTCACGATAAAATTTACATCCTGAATTACAAGTCAGAGACAAGGAAATGAAGCATTGTTATAAATCCAGGTAAAAGGTCCAGCGGGAGTCATTCCTGATTTTGACAATAGAGATAAAAGTAAACACACAAAGACTGCACAACAATTTGGAATTTTGTCAGTATCACAAACATTCACAATAAACACACCGCGTAGGTTGGAAATTATGTCAATAAATATCAATCAATCTTTATTTGTATAGCACCAGTTCATAACAAGTGTTACCTCAAGACACTTTACAGTAGAGCAGGCTGAAGACAAACTCTTCATTTTTTATATAAATTCTGTGTATTCCCTGCATATACTAAACAACATGTTACAGAGACATGAGCCACACTGAAGGTGTTCATTAACACAGCAGGGTTATATGTTCTTACTATGTCAAGTACAGGCCACACTGTTGTGCATGTATATAATTAGATACAAAGAAGAAGAGAAGAAGAGCTGCCTCTGGCCAAAGTCAGTCCCTTATTCAAAGTTTTTATAAAACCCAAACTGTTATTGTAACTATCAATACATGATACATTTTTGATTTGATGGGTTTTGTTTTTTTCACTGTTAGTTAAGGTGGAGCTGCCTTTACCATAAAAACACTTGATTTGTTACAGTATTACACTTGTAGAACAAATAAATAATTAACTGTTGGGCAAATTAGAAATGAAATTTGATCATTTGTAAATATTTGCTTCTTATCTTTTCTTATTGCTTTTAAAAATGTAGGATTTGCTTCCTATCGTACATATACAACCATAATTTGGTTTTGGACGACTACTCAAACATTACAAGCTGGCATTTGGAGTCACTGCAAGAGGCAGTGCAAAATAATTAGATCTATGATGGGTCTGTAAATGTTTAAAAAATATTGCCCAATTAATGTAATTAATCATTATTTGTAGGTAAAACTGGATATCAAGTTTGCTTCTGGCAATTTGTAGTTCAGCCAGCTTAGGACTGGGACTCACTTTTCTTGTTGTTTCGTTATATAACACTGCTTTTGAACAGGTTTATACTCGTTCAACATCTCCCCAGAATATATTTTTGATGCTTCTTGCTTAAAAACTCCCTAAAACAATGTATTCTTAACCCTTCTCTTCCAGCCCTGCTCAGAACAGGCTGTTTCAGTGTAAATTCTCATGAGCTTTGTCTCACCTCTTTAAAGTGGATGTGACACATTTCCTGAAAGGTGGAGTGAGCAGCAGAGGGTGAGGAGAGCTTTCTCTCATACTGGGCTGTTGTCGACAGTCCATGGACACATACAGTATGTTTGTATGAACACCATTAAAAGTGCATTTTGCATGATAAGGGACCTTAAACGAAATCCATTCACACTTTGTAGCTGAAGTATCTAAAAAGTTTACGGAGGCAGATCTAATAGGCGGGATCATGTTTGTAAGATGAGAAATCATTTAAGAGAAAACAACATTCCCCGAGGTTCACATTTCCCTTTACTCGTGTTTTAATTGATATGTCTAAGATAGTGCTGCCAAGAAAGCACTACTGTAAAACTCTTGGGTCAACAGTATTCTCAGACTCTCAGGTTGCATGTCGGTGACCCAGTGGGTGCCGGGTGGCTCTCTCTGCCGTGCTGTAGTATTGGTGTTTAGTGCTATGAGGTAAGAGCAAGCCTAGCATAGCTTCCACATAGATAAACTTAAAGTGTTTGAAAATAGATAGAAGGGAGGTTCTGAGGAATGTAGGCAGGGAGTGGGGGCACATGCAGGGGGGATGATAGCTTCTTGAAATGTCAACAACAACAAAATGCCATGTCATGAGGTACTGTAACCAGAGCTGCTGCCGGATATGCCCCCATTGCAGGCTGCCCCCCTTTCTCCCGTCTGCATGCTGCATTTCTTCCACGTCATGTCAAGAGGAAACAAAGAAGGGGGCTGACACTCCTCAAAGTCACACTGTCAACTTTCCCCGCTCTGTTTTCCCTTCTCTTATTCTCACTTCACTCTTAGCACTTTCTCACTCATGTTACACCCGAATCTTACATTACAGCTCTTGTTATTTTAATGATCCACTCGGCTTAGCATGTAAAGGGACGAGTGCCAAACTTCTCTTCTCCCCACCATCATCTCCTGATAGTTTGTCTCCTTAGCATGTGCTCCAGGGCTAAAAATAGCCCGCCCCCGTGTAGTCACTTAGTCACCAGGGGGGATCGTGGGTTGGCTTTCCCCGCTCTGTTATGCAAGACGTCACAGCAGCAAAGGTGGTTTATTGGATTAGCGTGATGGCAGAAGGGTGCATGGATCCAGGCAGCAACTGGAGATTAGACAGTGGTGCCTACTGCTTAAGAGGGGAAACTTCCCACTGAGAGGCCTGTGATTAGCACATGCACTGTTTACGGCCACAATAGGATGTAGCAAACAAATTCCTAGAGAGACGTGTTTCAATCTCACGGGTGGGAAAGAGCTTGGCTGTTCTGGAATGCAGAAAGGGAGCCTGGGCAATAAATATGGATTTTAGAATATGTGGGTTTATTTTTGAGATAGTTCAGGCAAAGTCAATATTATAACAATAACTTTAAACTGGTGGTAATTTAACATTTTTAAGAAGGTTGGCCTTATGATCATCAAAAAGATTGTTTACTGCTTAAAGATAAATAACATCATATATTAACTTTGGGGAAAGGAAAATAATTTATTTTATCTAAACTAATTCCATTAACGATTCTGCTTTAACGATTCCTTTATTGATTCCTGTTGATTTTCTGTCTGGGAAAAAAGTTGGCCTACATATGTTTTCAGGGCAACAATGTCAAACATGTCACTCCTGATATTCAGCGCTGTGCTGCATAGATGGATGCCTCTCCAAGTTGCTGCTGTTTCCACTTACTGAAAGTTGTACAATAATAGTCTTTTTTGTTGAAATGAAGACATAATTTTGACCACTTCTCCTCACTGTCCTTATTTTAAATCAGTATGAAAGAAGAGGGATGCTAATCTAAGAAGCATCCAGATAACAAGGTTTTGGCCCTGATAGTGACAAACTTGCCTTTGATAAGGGGAGAGGGCTCTCTTCATCAGCTGTGTGCTGGGCCAAGTGGTACGTAAGACATTATAGACCCCAGCAGAAGCTCAACTCACATCACCTGCCAATTCATAAAACTTGTTTTTGGCAATTCAGACCATGAGGAGTTCCCCATTTTTGATTATGCAAAAACAACAAATTACTTAATTCTAGTAGAATAAACTGATGTTTATATACAGAAATATCTGTATTTATATAAAATGGGTACCACTATTCAGCTAGAAAATATCTAGATCTAACTGATGGTCTGTATTTCTCTGCCTTTAAATACTATAAAATGTTAAATAAAGACATTTTTGAGCACTCTAGGAAATCTGCCCCTGCAGAAACGAAAGAAAGGTTGTTCTGAGAGATATGATCAGAGGTATCTAAGGACAATTGGCCTATGTTTCACTATAATTACTAAATAAAAACAGTCTTTGCAGCAGTGCTTACCCATGTCAGCTGGTGTTTGATCTACAACACATAATGGGATTTAATAGAAAATTATTTTTTTCAGCAGTGGTATCTTAATGAGATCTTAATTTGACCCTGAGAGAAGAATAACAGCTGCTTTCAGGTCAGGAGATGGTTTGTTTTACATGACCTCATAAATCTTTGTAAAATCATTGAAAGCACTGTAATGAAGGTATTATATTGTGTTACATAATATTCTCAGAAAAGTTAATCCACTGTTCGTGTATTATCCTTCAGTGGGAGGTCCCTCCTCGAGAGAAGGTTATTTCCACCTCTTTCATGTCACAGGGCCAAACCTCAGACTTAGCAGCCAAAATCTCACCTGGTAACACCTGGAGGACAGGTGGCTGGCAAAGAATAACAGCAATGAGTAAAAGTGAAGGAAAGGAGGATGAGTCAAAGGCACGCTGCCTCAATGACACTCGTCTAGAGGCAGGAGACAAACACTATGAGACAACAGGCTCCAATGTCACCACAAATTACACTATCATTGTCAAAGGAGTGGAATATATTTCCAGGGACATAAAATGATTTTTCCAGGGATACCCAATGGCCTTTGAGCCAAAGCACCTGCCATGAATCGCAGCATCATAGTTTTGTATCTGGCAGGATTTTTTTTGTTGCATATCAGTTGATGTTCCCTGCTTGTGTCCTGTTATCTCTCTGCTGCAGGTCGTTAAATAGCACTATGATGCCAAAACAAGGTTCCTGAAAAACAAGAACTACTGCCTGGCTATTTTGTGCGTCTGGAAGTTATACAGGGACAGGACAATTAAAGTTCAACAGTGGGTCATATAGAAGGAGTAGGGTGTTTTTGTGGTGTTTATATTGGAAGAAAACTTTTAAGAAAAGGATGAACCAACCAGCATAATGTCTCTGGTCTCTGTTGGTGCAGAGGCAATAAAAAGGCCCCTGACTGTTCACTGACATGTGATCTGATCCGGCACAAGAGGGAGAAAGTGAACAAACAAAATAAGCCATGAAAATAGATGTTTATGGAGCTAGAGTGATCAAGTAATAAGAGTTTACAGTGTCAAATGAAAACAGATCACATGCATAGCTGTTGACTGCAGCAACATAAGGCCGGAGAAAAAGAGCAGGCCAGTGGAGCTGGTTGAGCTGCTGTGATTGATGTTGTGTCTCTGTGCTGTGAACGAGCCCTCGCAGCAGGCTCCTGTGTGCCGGGATAGGCCAGGTGCTGCAATGCACCAGTTGCTGCTACTACTGCTCCTGCTTAACAAAGTCCTTTTGCTCTATACAAACAGCATCATCTAGCAAGAGAATGTCTATCAAGCTGAAGTGAAAGCTGCAACAATTGTTCATTGTATATACAGATGTATGCAGATGTAACGGCAAACATGCGATTGTGGTGAACAGTGATTTGCTTATTCTACATTCCACAAAGCTGCAGTTAACAAAGTCGAAAACAGTGAGGAGCAAAACAGCACACTTGTCCATAACCTTATTTGTTTTTGCCCAGATACTGTCGAGTAAGATAATCCACTATAGCACAAATTTGAGGACCCTTTCGCTTTATTTTCCCGACCAAAAAGTATATGATTCAAATTCAGAGTGTAAGACTTGTGCTTGAAATGAGTCAAGCTGCATCTGACCAGGCACATGTGTGCAGTGTTTTGGCTGCATCTCCCTGTACCTTAGTGAAGGAAAGATTAGGAAGGAAGATTATAGACAGGAAAATAGGGGTGAACATATGCACTGTGCACAGTTGCAATGCGCATACACTATCGTCATATGGATGTGCAATATCAGTCACATGACTCAAAGCGCATCATACTGCCATTGTGTGTAGTTTGATGGAAACCCAAACACAGACTTTTCTTATTGTCTTGACTAAGTTCAGTTAAAGTCCACCTGATACCACTATCAGTAGGCTTACTTACAGACAATGTTTGTCATAGATACAGTAGTGCTACAGTCCAAAATGTGACTGTGTTAAATGGAGTCTGTCAGCTATGTTTGTTTTCCTGTCTTGGCTTTTTATTTGTCGTTATTCTTTAAATACCTATTTTATGTGTCCTTGATGAAATCCTAACCAAAGAGTTAAGAGAAGATAATAAAGGAGGACATAGAAAATTTATAAAGAATCACAACAAGGCTCTGCCAAAGTGACTAGATTCATTGTATAACTGAACTTTCAGAATGAAAACATTCTGTATGAACAGGGGAAGTTCCTCCACATGAATGGCAAACTGTGCTTTCACTCTGAAAACGCAAAAACTACAAGTGTAACTGTACTGTGTTTATCATGCCCATGACATATCCTATCTGCAAAAACATACAGTACATTTCTGTTGAAAAAAATGTAAATGTAGCTCTTTATTTGTTCTTTTTTTTTCTTTTTTTTGCAGAGATGCATTAGCAGCATGATGTGAATGATGGCAATGACAGCAAGTTACTTGCTATATTAAGAAATCTGTCATTATATATATAAAAAAAATCCAAAACACAAAAAGACAGGCCAAGGGATAGCCTGGCAGCTACGTCTTCATGCATCCATGGATGCTTCAGTATAATACCAAGAGGGCTTATGGCAATGTATGCAGTTTTGCTGGTTAGAGGAACTGATGTTGCCTTTAATCCTCTAACATTAAGAGCTAACACCATCGATCAAGGCTTAGTTGAGCTAACGTCTTTTATAAATATTTGATGCATAAAGTTATCAACATTCTAAATACTTAAAAGCATGTGTACCATTTGCTTGAAATAATACAATACTCAGTATATCTATGTTCAAAGAGAGTACCAAAAACTATGTGTGAGAAAACTGATTAACACACATTTTCAGGCAACACTACCCCATGTCAAGAGAGAAAGGGGGATGTGTTATGAAAGGTATTGCTTTGACTGACTTCGTTAATTTCATGTTTTGATATAACTTTGTGTTTTGTTATCAGTAATAGTAAGTTAAATATGATTAGTAATCCTTCTTGTTATGCAGGTTGGAAGTAGAAAATAACAGTCCAGTTGCTGTGCTATCAAAATATTGCTTAATATTGATTAGTAGCTTATCCAAATGGAATATTCTGTTATCCTGACAGCTAAAACCCATGACTTGCTGTCCGCTTTAAACCCAGCTTTTAGCAACCTGACAACTAGGATCTCAAGCAACTCAGTTGGCTTCGTTTGAGCTGCAACGGCTCAGTTCACAAAGCTGCAACTGTCTCCTGCAACTGTCTCAAATTGTTAAATTGCATCTCTTATCTTTGGTCTGAACAGGGCTTTATTCTTGTAGGATTATTCAAAAGTCTAACAAGCACAATGTAGTTAGCAGTTGTAGCCCTCTTCGGGATCTACCTGTACCTGATCTACACATTTTTGCCACAGCTGCTATTCTTGGACACCTTATCCAATTAAAGGCTACATATACAACACTTTAATAGGATTAGAGGAGTTAAAGCAAAGCTAGAGCCAGAGCGTAGTGAGCTGAGCTACCAGAGGAACACTGGCGTAGTACTCTGGGCCACCAATCTCAGTTAAATCAAATGAAAATAGGCAGACATCTTTTAAAAACATCTCATGTCAGCACAGTTTGATGGCAAAGCAGAGCTGCTTCAGCTGACATACTAAAATAAAAGAGGAACTGGAAACTGGCCTGAGGTTTATGCACTGTAACTGTGGCCTTCACTTAAAGTAAATGTGGCCCACAAGGCCACCTCTGACAGACTAACACAACAGTGAAGAAGCTGAGGGTGGGAGGTGGAGTCCAGTATTAAAATAGTCCCTCCTCCTCATACTGGGATCTACCTCCCACCACACACTGCTCAGTTTCTTACTTCTTACACACTGTGTGGATAAGGCACTCATCATCTAGATGTCTCAGTGGGAGCTGCTCTTACTTTTCCCTGTGGACACTGTCCTTTATCCTAGATCTAATTTCATTAACTGCAGAGGAGTCAAGGCTTTACTGCGCTGATTTCAATAAAGAGAAAAGAATTAACTTACAATTCTCTGAAAAAAGATCAATAAGGATAATTCCGTATAGGCCGTATACCAGGATCATATGAACCCATTATCCCTCTAATAAAAACTGCTCAAATTTACAGACATTGTTGAGTTTCAAACAGCACAAATCACATTCAAAGCAAATAACACTCAACTTCCAGGAAACATCCAAGCATTGTTCAGGGATTTGTTCAGAAAATATAACTTGAGAGGATCATGTCATTTCAAAATGCTCAGTTTACAGACAATAAGAAAATGTTTTGTATATCTGTAGGGTTAAGGCAATGATTTTCACATGATATAATGAACATGAAGCAGTTTAAACCATCAAATGGTATCTGCAAGAACTACCTCACGTGTCCAACCATTTGGGTTTTTCTGATGAAAATGTACGTGTGTGAATATGTACGTGTGCACATGTATGTATGTGTATATGAGTATGCATGTGTGTGCATGTATGTATATCTGTATTTGTATATGTATATATGTGTATGTATGTGTATATGTATGTATGAATGCATGTGTGTTTATATATGTATATGTATAAGTTTGTGCATATGTACATGTATGTATATAAATGTATATTGTATGTGTATGTATTTATACATTTATGTACGGTCAATATGACAACTTTGATGGAACAAGTATTTTTGATTTTTTTCATTTAATGATTAAGTCTACTTTTTCTCAGATAAAGAAAAACAATAAAAGTAGATCTAAAAATTAATAACATGTTTATATTAATATAGATCTGGAAGCTAAATAATTGGTTATTAATTAGTGCAGAAGGGGTCAGGGTTCATGAAGTTTTTACTTCTTCTAAGTCCTTTTCAGACATGTGACATTTATCCAAGTGCTAGTTTTCTTTTTTTTCTGTCTGTATTTTTATTTTTGTCTTTTGCTATATGTTTGAAAAAAAAACAAACATATTAATCAACAGAAAACTGAGTTAACACTAGAGCAATAAAAAGAGTTTTTTTTAGCTATCATGATATATCTCTTAAGGAGATATAGGGTGAGACAACCATGATTAACAGTTTAATTTTGCTAATGTTAATTAAATAGATTTCAAGCCTAATGCTCAGTAAAAATACTGCCAACAGTAAGAACCACTGACAATAATTGACAACAGGACTAAAAGATCAATTGTTTAAAGTAACCAGAAGTACCCATAGAGCACAACCATCCGCCAAGGAATTTCTGAAATTCTCCCTAAATTATCAGCAAATATGTGAAAAACAGCCCCATCATGTGTATTTGTACAATTAGGACAGTGCATATGGGGTTTGCCTGCATTTTGATCAAATATGAGCAATAAAATGGCTGGTGTTAACCATGTCTGCTATTGTTACTTTGGTATCAAACAGAAAAAAAACACGCTGCACTGTATTTAAAAACATATTAAACTTTGACCATTTCAATTTGCACATTTTGTCAATGTCTGTGTAAAATTTAAACCATGTTTGAGACTTTGGCAACTATTTCTGAATACAAAAAAATAAATGATTACCAAAACTGGGTAGAACTTCCATTTTTTTCTGGTACAGTCACAATATCGATAGATTTTTATTAAAATCATACCAAAGATAATGACTGGTAATGTGACCAACATGTACTTCACAATACAAAGGTAAATACTGAGAAAAATATCGAGCACCTACGTTCAAATAAGAGGTATCAAGATTAGCTACTTGCCTGGCATTTCCCTATCAGATATTTACCACTGATGTGGGTAGTAACTGGTGTTAGATTTAGCTTCTTAACATCTTTCATCTATTAATAGAGCCAGTGTATTTCCCCATATGACCTGGCTAAATCAAATGTGTGAGAGGCTGGAAAATATATGTGGGAAAACAGAAACAAGGAGCCAAATTAAGCTCAGTCAAAGTAGAGATCAGAAGCACAGAGCTCAGGAGGGAAAGCCTCAGGAGGAAGGATCAATGCCATCAAGTGTCGTAATGAGTTTGGATACAGGCCAGATGTCAGGATTATTGCTTGTGTCAGCCAACAGACAGACGGGGTGAACAATAGTCACAAGGGGGCACGCATTTTGGAGAGGGTGCCTGATGGGAAAAAGCTGGGACCCAGCATGGCTTGGCATTGGCAAAGTCTGTCTCTTTAGACGTCACCTCACTGACAATTGTAGGTTAGAGAATCCCACTGAGACCATCAGGCATGGAAAATCCCTTCAGTGGCACCCAAGAGATTCTCAAATATACTTAGCGTACGTCAATCACACCAGAATATAAATATTTCTGTCATCAATGCCAAATTTAGTACATCTACTCATGGACAGAAAAGCCTTTTAATAAATGCAGAAAATCCTGAGAATAAATCAACAACTACTTTCAAAGGAGCTCGAATGAATGTGGAGCAAACCCTGCTGATGTAAAGTTTAAGACAAAACCACCCTCTGCAGATTTATGACCTCCTCCACAGTCATGTATTAACTGGGGTCAGGCAGAAGTGGTGGGGGCAGAAAATTATGGCTGCAATGACTGTCAACTCTGGCAAGATTAAAGGCATCTAATGGCAGAAATGACAGGAACAAAGATGACCTGACGCTCCAGCACGTCACTGTCAAGTCATGACACTGGGGTCAAAAGTTAAAGCATGATAAACAACAGGCCTGTGGAGCAGGGCGAGTCAATCTGTCAAGTTTTTTGAAGTATTTATAAAAGGTCAGAAAACTGAAGATTCCTGATGAAATTTTGACAGGTGCCTGCTAGGGCTGTCACCTTGTACTCAACATTTGAATAACCGTTCGAGCATGGGGATAAGTCTGTACTCGAAGTGTAAATAAATATTCAAATGTAAAATATTAACCATAGCAGCACATCAGGGCACCTGGAGCAGTGGACTGTTTAATCCAATAGAAAACTACGAAGTCACCTATTCAAGTTGCACTAAGTTGACCCTCGGCCGCATACGCCGCTCTCTTGACCTCAGTAAACAAAGAGTGAGGTTCACTTTAATAAAATGGAGGATGCACAAAGCCACTCCAGGCAGACAATACACCAACTCGCCTGAGGAGTGCTGTGTGGAAGTATGTTGGGCTCTACACCATTAACAGCAAAATTAGAATCAAAGACCAGGCTGTGTGTCAGTCATGTGCAAAGCAGCTTTCTTACTCATTCATCCAAGCCATGCAGTCGATGAGGAGGCACCAAAGTGCAGCGGCCCTTTGTCAAGTGTTCATCCCATGTGACTGCGTTTGTTTCGGCAGGGTCTTTACCAGAGGCGCAGAAGCAATCACGGATAAGATTGTAAGATTCATGTGTAAGCATATGTGACACATTGGTGTGGTTGTGGGAGAGGGGTCTCCGGATTTAATGATAGAACTGGAGTCACGATACATCATCTCATGCCGCACCATGATTTCGAGCCAAACTGCAAAACTGTACAACGCTACTAATAACCAAATATCTTTGGGTATTGGCATGTATGTTTGAAAACCGTTCCTGTTTGATTTTTGGGGAACACTGACAGCGTTAGTTCCTGCTTCCTGTTGTATCACTGCATGTGAGCTAGCACCATGTGAGGCAGATTCTGTTAAAAAAAAGAGCAAGTTCTACTTAAAAAAAATAAAAATAAAATAATGCCTTCAGATTGCTGGTAGAGTATACTACCAGGCTACTACTAAACTGTTGCAAAGCAGCACCATAATAAAACTTTTATTCTGAAAATACAGTCCTCTTCAAAGGTTCTTAAAGCAGTCACATCATGCTTTTTGGCGTTCTATATGCCCATTAAAGTATTTTTCATGTCTCCTTAAAGTGTGCAGTATCAGTACTTACCCCTCTCCTCTTGCTGACACTGTCAATAGCTGCCTAAAACAACTGATGCCCCCCTGAATAGCCCTACCACTGTGACATCCTTGCACTGTTTCATCAGAAGCTCGAGCTTATTGGCTCGGGTTGCAAGCCAAGTGCAACTACAGACTGTTTGAAGAATAAAGACTGAAAAATGGGACTTTTAAATAAAGAACATACCAGTCAACTAATCAAAACAGACTAGGTCCATGTGGGGAAGGAGGCCTTTAAGTGACAGGAGCAGACAGAGTGAGAATAGAGGTGGATCAGGAGTACTAAGTACCTTAAAACAAAAATAACAGCCTTTAATTTAAAATCCTCTCTACCTCCAGGCACAAAAGGATTTATTTACAAATTCATGAGGCTTTTTAGGGTTTTATTTTGAAAATCAAGTCTTAAAAAAGAATATGAACATTGAATCTATTTTGGTTTTTTTATTTTGAAAGTCTGTCTGAAATGGATGAGGCTTTCATTTTGATAATTAAGTCCACTTGAGAGACACTAAAGACGTTGAAAAATGAGGCTTTGAATTAGAAAATCTATTTTCTTACAAAGATACTCTAAGAAGATTAATCTAAATGAAAGAGACTTTAAGTTGAAAATCTTTTGGAATTTAATTTAAGGAACTTATTGCTTTAATTATTGATGTTTTTAATTTGAAAGTTCGGTTTACTGTGTGCCTTTGTGTGAATATACAACAGTGTGAAAAAGTGGAGAGGACTGCTGATCAGTGAGGGTTTGTGTCCTCACTAGTTCCACCTACTTCCCTTATTGAACACAATTCTGGTACTGTGATAGCAGTTTTTTATTTTCTTACAGAAAAATTAATAACTAAAGACATTTTTGTATATAGCCAAGATTTTTGATCCACATCTCAGCTTTATTTTGGTGATGACGATAAAATATAAACCTTAAATGTGGTTAGTGTATAGTCTCCCTGTTGTCAGAATGTTTTAATAATCATAGTATCGAGAACAGTATTGAGAACGCCTTCTGGAAATCTTTGTTTGGTCTAGGTATTTTTGTAGCAACCACCTTTTAAGGCTGTCCATGTTTGAGCTTAAGCTAAGCTTTTACACCACCTCATTCATAACAAACAGGAAGTCACATGCCTTCATTTTACAACTTCTTTTTGGTCAGCACTTACTTTGTTTACGATAACATGGTGATGATTCAGTTGGCTCCATGACTAAAGCTGAGGGCTCTTGAGATAGGTCCATGAGTCATTCCCTGACGATGTAGCATCCATCTAAGATAAATCAAAATGTAAAAAGGCTATGTTGGTTCAAGCAAAGTCCAATCTAACCGCTAAGATACCCAACAAGCACTAATGAGCCTGAGAGAGTTGTAGGCCGCTCAATAAAGTGCAGATGAGGAGACACGTGATCCGGCCACAACCAGCCTCCCACACAATCCATTCAATTATACCGGAGTGGGTGGGGGTGGGCTGCTCAAGGCTACTGACATTGATCTAACTAGAACAAATGAATGGAAGCCGAACTACAGTAAAGAGACTTTGGGAGGAAAAACTTCTTCTAATACTATGCTAGAAAATAGAGGACAGAGAGGTGATGAGT
Organism: Cetoscarus ocellatus; assembly: GCA_037902135.1. Classification (NCBI taxonomy): domain Eukaryota; kingdom Metazoa; phylum Chordata; class Actinopteri; order Labriformes; family Labridae; genus Cetoscarus; species Cetoscarus ocellatus. The sequence goes on from JBAMNC010001020.1 coordinate 318,967, forward strand.
GAAGTTATCCTTAAACAATGTTAAACAATCATAGAGCTTCATTTAAGGACTTCTTAAGGGATTAAGGAGCGAGAAATATGGACCAAGAATCATTTAGTGATATTTTTTTAGATGAATGGCAATGCATGATAAACAGTGCATCTCTAACTCACTTCTGTGAAGAAAAAACAAATGATTGTCCTAATATTATAATATATATGTGTGTGTGTATGTGTTTATTTCAAATTAAACACTGATACCTGTGTATTAACACCACATCAAACATCGATGTCCTGGTCAATATTTTGTAATTTTGTCGTAGTGTTTGATTGATAGAATTTTTTGTTCTTAATTATCAGAATTTGCAGACCGCCTCCAACACAATATCTTATTAGTACAAAGACACTGGTAATGCTTCCTTGAATAAAGATTGTAAACATTTTTTATACCCTTAAATACCATGTGTTTCAAAATGAAACTTCCAGTATTTTAATGATAATTCACAACAAAAATTGTAAAAACTTTGTGATCTTCAGTAACACTCTAAACCAGCATTTCGCAGAGTCCCAATCCAAACTAGGTCACAAGTCCATTTATTGGCTCATAGACTGTATGATTAAATTCACTAAAATTACACTAAAATGTGTGAGGACCAGTCATTTCTTTCCTCCTACTTATCTTTACATGACCCTACTCACTGACATCTACATGTGCACTCTGGCTCTAAAATGGTAGAGCAGAACATCCATTTGTCTCGTATCGATATCATGAGAAATGAGAATGAGGAGCTTAGGAAAAAGAAAAATGTCCTACTGGGTCCTGAGCCAAAAAACTCTGGGGAATCCCTACTAATAACCAAAAAGAAAGAGAGAGGACATTGTCTTAACACCATTAATATGATTTTTATAACTGATTTCTCTAACTTCATGCAATCAGTTTTCACCAGGAACAAGATTATTATCTTGGGATAAAGAAACAGTATTTTGATGACAAAAAAAAAGTTAGCTATGATGCGATTCTGAAGGAACTCTGCAGTTTTCAGTGTTTCAGAGTGGTATTTGCATGTAAACTTTGAAGTCATCTGGTTGCTGTCCAGACACTTTTTAACATCATCTGTGACTTCAGTCCACATTGTCTCAAACCCAGACAAAAATCAAACCGAGTTTAACTGAGCGGGCCATGGTTCCTTCAACAAACTACATGAATTAGTACCTTTGTATGTGTGGATTTTGGGGTGATCAATTCAACAGAGCAGATTTTTTTTTTTTTTTTTCAAACAAAGTATTATTTCTTTGATAATCACTTTTTATATTTTTAATGTGAATCTTAAACATAATGATGCAATCAATAATTTGCTACAGAATTAAAACATCTTTCTATTCATCTACCTACCCTTGTTGCCATAAACACCTTTTTTTTTCGTTTTAGCATCAATGTAAACAATATTACCATATCCTATAGATGATATAAAAATATTTCAGCTACAAAATGTAACATTTTTGGCCTGCTCTACCTTACCTGATGCTATTTGCCAGTAATTGGGGTCAAATTTGTGCCGTACCTATGGGCCACGGGATTTCTCATTCTCTTAACCTATTCTGCCAAATGGGCGATTCAGATCTGCTCATTGCCACCAAAGAAAGATCCGCACATGATTCATTTATACCTGATAAATATTTCAGTAGACAGAACAGCCTCAGTCTATTCATAGGAATCAAAGTCTCAGAGATGAAAGCTCCCCCTACCACAAACCATTTATGAATGGGAGGAAAGAGATGGAGGAGGATATAGATACTGCCTCAATCTAAGCAACAGTAACATCCATAAGTCGCTTATCAGATCACAACGCTGTAACCCGCACTCACAACAACGGGGCAGCTGCAGAATTAATCCCTCTCCCTGTTTCGGCTCCGTCTGGCTTCCCATGTGCTCGAGCGGGCAACCATGGGACGGAAAGTCCAGGGACAACATGGGCAGCTGGGGCTTGGTGTGACATCACAGGGATGTCCTAGCCTAGCTTAGCGAGGGATCTGAAGGGTCAGAAAACCTTTCCACTGTTTGTGACTTTATGAATGACAAAAGAGATGGGCATATGGTGAGCAATTAAAAGGTCTGGCAACAGGAAATAGACCCTGTGAATACCAGGAACTGGTTACAGGCTATGTCAGTGTTGTCCCTGACCTTTAAGCTATTTCTCTTCATCTTTTTATACAACAACAGGCAAGATGTTATTGTGAAAAGCATAACAAGGGATTAACTCCTACTGTCCTTAATATTCCTGTGGAAGCCATGTAAAAATGTAATTTATTAAATGAAGACTGTAAACGAAAACCATTGTTTTAACTACAAAATTAGGCTGCCCAATGATTCCAGGTTTTGGTTACAATAAAAATCTGAATTTTGAAAGTTAAATAAATCAAACTCACTTTTAATGATGACCTTGACTTTTACATTTAACATTTTTATCAGTGATGCACTGACTTGATGAAGAAGGCAACTTCAAAGTGTTTATTAGTTAAACCCAGTGTTTGCCATGGTTAATTCAAAGGGAAAAGCAAAATATACAAAATCATCTCCCACAAGAGTCGGGGTCTGGAGCCAATCCCACCTAACATTTGGCCATAGGCCAGGTAAACCTTAGACTGGTTACTAGCCAATACCAGAGATGACATGTAGAGACAGTCATAACAAAGAGTAATTTAGAGTGGACATCAACTGACCAAACAAACATGTTTTAGTCTGTGGGAGGACACTTGAGTAAGGATAGAAATTGATATGATTTTATTGATACCAGTGTCATTATCAATTATGCTTATTGATCTGATTTTTAATCGATTCCTTCACTGATTACTGTGGATATTTGTGACCAACGTTGTCAGCCTAAACAGGTTTCAGTAGAAATGACGTCAGACACATGGCATGCCTAATACTGACTGCTGTGCTTGCAGACAAATTTTTCTTCAAGTTGAAAAATGGGCATGCAGAGCAAAAGTAGAGGGAATTAATGTGGGCAAAAAACTGGGTAATCCACTAATGCAGTGGGAGAACATGCAAACTCCACATAGTTAGTCCACTATTCCATCAGGGAGTTGACTTAGCAACCCTCTACCTGCAGCACCTTTTTGCATCCTGACAAAATCGAAGTGTTTCACAATCTGAGTTAAAGAACAACAACACTGCTTAACTCTTGATTGGCAGGAGGTGCATTAGGTAAAAAAAATCTAAGCCTATCATGTTTGGCTGGATAATGCAGGGCACAGTGACTCCAGTGTCTTGGCTGTCCAAAGGCTTTCTGCCCTGGTGCTGACTGTCAGCGAAGCCGGCTAAACCACTTTTGATCCAGACTGTGGCGACATTACAACCTGCTCTGCTGTCGTCCACTGTGATTGACTCTTTAGCTGACAGTGCTGTCAGCAGCCAGGCTACAGAGTCACGGCTGCATAGTGAACTGGGATTTTGTAACTTAATATGAGCGGCACGCAAGCTTTTACTTCCTCTGACTGTATGGAAACAGTTTGTCACATAGAAGATGATGAAAAAGGCATGAAAACAGGAGCCATGTAGGCTACAAGAAGAGTTCAGTGCAACCATACATTTCAAAAAAAGGCTACTCAGGTATTGAAGTGGCAGGGTTCTTAATGTTACAGTAGTAAAAGGGCTTACTGTTTAATGACATCATCCATCAGCCTTCAAACTTCTGCAATGGAATGATCTAATACTAATAAACAAGGAAAGAATGGATTGCAAAATTCAGTTCACACATGTAATGAAAGGAGACAATACTCTGTAACAAACTGACAGAATACAGTCATATGTTGTCTAAAAATAGCCGTAATATCCAAATGGCTGAGCAATGACAACTAATCCATCTCAGTGTTTGAGTGATGCTCATTGACCTGATGTGACATGCTTGTTATGTGTTAGCTTTACAGGCAAAAATGGCTTCACCATAATCTGCAACGGCAGAGTGAATCACATGTATACATGTGGGATATGACCCTTTTTCCAACAGAGACAACACTGAAATGGACACAATCCCTTTCAATTATGGATTTGAGTCTCACTCTTAGACAACATGAATGCATCACAATCATCCAGAAACAGCAAGATTAAAAACAAAACAGATATCAATGAATTTGATAAGGGCATTATTGTAGCATTAAGGTTAACAAAATGTCAATATTCATGACAAAATGGATGCAACAAAACAATCTCTAATAGGGCTGAATGATTTTAGGAAAAGATCTAATTAAGATTTTTCTGACAGATATTGCGATTTCAATTTGATTCCTGATTTTCCTCAAATCAAGCTTCTGTGCAATATTCACTACATTTACAGTAACATTTACAAACATGACAGAAAATTTTATCATACCATCAAACATTAAAAGCTATTATTCTAAGGCCAGGATGAAAACTAAAGGTAAGAATTGTTTTCAAATGTATTTATTAACAAGAAACACGCATGTACACTCTTTAAAGTCATTGACCAAGAGCAGTTATTACGACTGAAGAACTAAAGGAGCCATCTTTGACTGTCTTAACTTCAAAAAATGTGCAAAAATCTTTCATTGTGTTAAGTTAAAACATTTAAATAAAATGCAAATGTTAAATAAGTAATAATAAGAAAAACAAAGTTCAACAATTCCAATAAAGGAAAAAAGCTAGCCATGCCAAACCAGTATGTCAATCTTTGACGGTTTTGGACATGAGTGCCGACATGCGACTACATTGCCACGAGCAAACACTACAGATCCTGGGTCAGTCAGGAGCGATGCAAAAAATTGCAGCTTCTGCGATCACATGATCACGTTGTCTGAAATCGCAATTTTGATCAGAAAAAAATAAAAATAGTTCAGCCCTAATCTCTAATAACAATCTCAAATCTCTATCTATGAAAGTATGAAGGAGAACTGACATTCTTCTGACAAATCTTAACCAGAAGTGGCCACAAGCAAAAGACAGAGAACAGTCTAAGAGTTCATATCGTGCTTTTTCAGTGTTATTTGCCCTTAAGTGTGTTTAACATGTCTCCTCTGCATGGTAGAGCACCTCTATGAACAAGACAAAAAGCGACATCAGGACTTATTCTCCCCATACTTATGGTGCACGCACTTATGGATAAAAATAATTACATAGAACAGACATGCAAAACAGCCTTAAAGAAGCTATTTTGCATGGATATGAGTATGTGGTGCCTTGAGGCTTGGTATTAGGTGGGAGCAATGAGTTTGAAAACCACTGATTTACAGAATGGCTAGAGAGTATAGACAAAGTTCTCTATGTGTGTTTAAAAGTATCTGTGGCGGCAGCACTGTGGCCTAGTTTGACATAAAGTTAAGAAGGAAACAGGGTCAGAAAATGCTTGATATCTCTTATGGGTCAAGAGCAGTGAGAGTTTCATCTTCCCAACCACTGGATGGTGTTGATTCCCTGTGGAGTGCCTGCCGACACCTCTCCATCTGACCTTGTCCCACAGAGATAGCATCACACTGACTATCTCCTGGCAAGCGTGGGCCTTCTATATTTTCCTGCTGTTCATACATGTGCGTCACACACTGTAGACAAATAAAAAACAAGCTTCTGCTCACCAGAAAAAGGAATTCAAAGAAAATGCCAGTGCAAATTAAGCTTTCTTTCTAAGTGCCTGTAATGCTGCCTTCATGAATTATTTGACATTTGGGAACTGGAGGTGGAAACAGAGTTACTGTACATCTTATGAGCTGATGGCTAGGTTGACAAGTATAGGAGATTTATCCCTCCACGAAAACATACTTGCAACGCAGCTTTTCAGCAGCTCATAAATAAGGTTCGATCTGAGAAACACTTCTAAGGATTTCTAGCCGACAAGGGTATCAGAGATCTCATCAACCTACAGATAGATGCTTCAAGGACGAAAGATCTAAGAAATATATATATTTGACTAAACAATACAGTTCTTTTTGTTGTTGTTGTTTACAGCGAGCACAAATAACAATCATATCTTGTGGTCTCTCACAGTAGATGGTTTAGCTGTTGCTCAGCTTTACCCAACTTAAGGCCTTAAAAGTCATCCTTATCTAAACCAGGAATGCACTGCATGATTCAAAGGCGATTCTGACCTGATTTTTGAGTCGTCCAACTGGTTTTAAAGTTGGGACAACTTTCAGCCAGACTATACATCCTTTTTACAGCCTTGTGCAGTGCACAGCGACAGCAGGTCAGTGTCAAATAAGTAGCTACTGACGAACCAGAAGGATTCCTTACACATTTGATACCATGTTGATATGATACAGGCTGCATTTTAACTTCATGCTATTCGCAGTACCAATGTATTCATATGTACTGGTAAATTAAGTCAACCAATATAATTACACTACACCGAACACAAAATACTTCTCTGAGCCGCAGACATCAAAGCATCATTAACAGATAATATTTTTGTGAACTATGACAGCAAGTATTGATTATAATCTACCAATTGGGGGATAACAGATACATCACAGTATCCTGATATTTGGCGTGGCAATATTATATTGATTCACGGCAACCAAGTATCGACAGTTTTAATCTATTAATTTTCCATCATTTAATAAAGCTTTTGGTTCTATACAAATTAAATCAGTTACTTTTAATGTCTACATGATGGTGCTGTTGAGACATTTTGCAGGTGAGGTCGGTAGACGTGGTGCTCATTGTGCAGGGGAGAGAAAGGAAATTTAACATGGCAGCACAGGAGAGAGACAAAAGCAATGCACTGTCCGCATTTAATCCATTGTGTGGTGTTATTTTGGATGTTTAAAGGGACTTAAGAGATGGACATGACACATGGGATAAAGAAAGAGTATGGATGGGAATTGAAAACCAATTCCAGTTGAGAATCAATACCAACTTTTCAAAGAAATCGATATCATCAGTCTTTTTTGCTTATCAATTCTTTTTAACTGGTTCTGCATGCTGAGCAAATCAAGGACATCACGTTCTTATCAGAGGTGTTCCTCCTTTTTCCTTAGGTGTTTGTCACTCTTCAGGTGGTCCTCACAAATATCGTTACTGGTCCAGTCAACAGTATGTTGACAAAATTTGCAGAACATTTGATCGACTGACACATAATAATTGTTGGAAAACTACTCTGCCCTGTACTGTACTTCGTTGCTTCTTTGCCAACTTAGCCGGTGTCTCAGAAGGCCGCTTCGGCATGTTTGCATTGTTAATGAAGGGAGGACGGGGGAAGTGAAGCGTGCATTGTCCCCAGCCTTAGTGACCCGTATGAGCATTTCCCAGAGAGATATGTTCTCCTTCTTCTAAAAAAAAAAAGCTTACGTAAAATGTTAGCTATTTCCGTGATATTCCGCTTTTATATTGAATTTCACTTTTAATGTCCAATTTCGTGATTCCATCCGCGATTCTGTGATCACAGATTTTATAGGGCCCTACATACTGATTGAATTACAGGTATGCCTCCAGCTCTGCATTATTTCACTGATACAGCTGTACTGAAGCTCTACAGAGCAGTGAAGCTAAAACTTGAAGAGAGGCTGTGCACAGCAGAGCAGGATGCATTAATCTAAGATTCACTGACATCAGTCTCTGTTACTCCTGTTTTTAATAAAACTGAAGTCACATGAATATACTGAGATTTTTTTTCAGTTGAACAGAATTAGGCCTTTTTTGGGATGTAAATGCAGTGAAGAAAAGGTTAGAAATGATTAATTTTGCAATACTTAACATATAAAATATTAAGAATTGCAATGAAATCCAATTGGGACCCGAACATTGTGATAATTCCTATCTTGGAGCAACTAGTGATTCCCATCCCCATCTACCAACCCCACATTTCCTATGAATATCATCAGGGTTTCTCTATTTCTTGAAAATGAGGTACAATTAACCTCAAGTTGCCATCTCTTGTCAATGAGCAATCTGCAACAGGCTGTAAAGCTTTCACTTTTCGACTCTCTTGTCTCATCACAGATCAATATACTGACACACATGAGCAAACATCCAAATAGGCTTTTTGTCTCTGCATCCGCCTTGGTGTGGTCATGTGCACGTGAGCGTTCTCACATCTCCACCTCCTCGCAATGACTTGCCACATCCACTTTAGCTGGCAGACAGGGGAGAGTCATTGAGGTGAGTGAAACAGAGTATCTGAAGAAACACGTATTACACAGGCTGCAGGTTAGTTGATGGAAGCGACACACTAAAGGGAAAATAGAGGCGAGGAGATGTCCCGTGCCGGCACAAAGGCAGAGTGGAGGGGCCCGAGGGGACTTGATGTGACACACCAGCGGCCCCCAGACAGGGGATTTAGAGGCGTGTTGGAGTTTTGTGCCACATTATTATCAGGCAGTGATCCGCCAGGCACATGGGCAGCTTTCGATCTCTTCAGAAGGGAGCAGCCTATCCCCCTCCAGTTTCCCTCCCCGTGCTGTTACCACTATTCAGACAGATTGAGGCTTAGCTGGTGTTATTGAAATGCTACAGGGGAACATCCTACTTCACTTACACATGAAAAAATAATCTTGAGAACGACAGAAAGGTGGGGATAGAGTGCTTAAAGGGGAAGAAGACTTCCTTGTGTCTTACTAAAACTGGAATGTGGGCAAAGAGATGTGGAGGAGCATCTCATCAAGTTAAAAAAAAGGAAAGAAATGCATTTTGTCTTTTGATAATTTCATCACAGCACAGGCTTACCTGCATATCTGCTAAGTGTCAACTGTAAGCAGGGATTTGGTCCATCTGCAGATAAGCATTCAAACTAAGATGGTAAACAGGGTGCTTCTTGCCATTTGTCTGGTTTTAACTTGTGTAGCTTCTGTCGATCAGCTTTAGCATCTAGACGGTGCGAGCAGGTCTTACATGCCCTCCTGCCTATCATAAAAATGTGTATTGGGGAGATCAGTGTCTAAAGAGGCGTGTCGTTCTGTCACAACAGGATCTAGCGTTAAACTCTGATAGCTACTGACGTCAGCTGAACCCCAAGAGCCCACGATAAGGTTATTTTGGCAACACATGCAAGCATGGGCTGGCATTGATGCGGGATGTTTCCACCGCTTGGCGAAGGAGAGTGACAAGGAGCGGAGTGGCACGTGGTGGGCAAGACCGGGGAGTGTGCGGCACAGAGAGCTGACAGACAGGCCACTGATGGATTAGGTGGTAAGCCTGGCAGAGGGCTGCCCTTTCTAGATGGAAGCCTGCCTGATGCAATGTGGTGATTAAAAAATAAAACTGAGGAGTGGGGAGTGTACTTTCAGTCTCATAAATGCAGCAAAGAAATGTTGCCGAGGAGGCTGCGTAAAATAGTAAAGGAAGCAATAAGCCTGTTAATGCAGAGAGAGAAGGTGATTGAATCCAGAAGGAGATGCTTGCAAAGAAAACATAATTCCAGTGTCAGTAAGGAAGAGAGGTGGTGCTGGTTGCTTTGTGTTATGGAGCTGGGTGAAAACAGCGAAAAGGTTTGCTCTTTGTAACCTGAAAGGTAGTGTGTGGTTGGAGGGGGTTGGGGGGGTGACAGCAATAGCTGCTGCATAATTCATGTGTTCGCTCTTGTGACTGCAGCAGCAACAGCACTAGTCAACAGTTTTCAATGGAATCTATCAGTATTCAATAATGTCGGTTCTGTGCGAGGATGGATGGGTGTTGTTGCTTTATTTTTGTGTCCAGGATGAGAAACTGTTCTTTAACTAGCAGATCTTGTGTAGAGATTTCAGAGCAAAGGCAATGAATACAACCAGCAACAGGGTGTTGAATACTGTGGGAGGAAACCTGTTAATAAAGAAATGTACGTCATTAAGGAGGACGCTCAAAAGTATTCATATTCGTTGTCCACAATGAAACGCTCAGCTGGTGTGTTCAGATTTATCCACTCTGGGACCCAAAAATGTGCGTTTTCAGGTACCCAAAATGCCATATCGAGTTGACGAAAGGCCAATACGATTAAAAGCTTGTCCAAATATGCCTGATTTTGTCTCTGTGTCGACAGCCCCTAAGACATCTGGCGTTGAGGCTCATTGGTCCTGAGTGCCGCCAGACTACTGTCCTTGAACCAGTATACCAGGAAACAAGCACCTGTTGTATCTTAAACGACAAACACAGGAACAATTCTGTCCATTTAATTCAGTCTTATGCTTTTAAGTCCAATAAGGTGTAAACATGCAAGAGTAAATCTATCTCCAACAGCATTATCTTGGTGTGTTTGTCAGATTGTGAAAACATTGACTTAGTGCTGTCTCAGTCTGATCAACGTGTCTATATTCCTTTTTACAAAAGCAGTTTCAGTCGGAAAAACAGGTTAGCTTGATTTTTTCCTAATGTTTTAGTACTAACAAAGAGACAAGTTTTTATTGATTAAAACAGATTTATAGATTGTCTGAAACCAGACCTATACTTGTACAGATTATCTTTCCATTTTTGAGTTGCACCACAGGCTTTAAAGATGGACCAAATTTGTACAAGGGGAAACAACAGCTGGTCATTTTCTGATCACCTGCTCCGAGCCTGTTTGATGAATTTCTGGCATGTTTGATATTTTGGTCATACGATTGCAATCACTTGCACAGTGAGAGCAGAGCCAGGAGCAGATTCTCCATCCTCAGAGCTTTGTCTGCAGATTGAGTCCTGTGCCATATAGCATCTGTGAGCATAGTGGCGATATATGAATGATCAGGAAATACCTTAAGAGCTCCAGATTAAGCTGAAACAGATTTTTAGTTGTGTGTATTTGAGCCATACAAAAGAATCAGCTCACATCAACCTCTGTCTGTGGGAAGCTTTGGTGACAATTTTAGCTGTTTGTCATAATTTCCCTTGTACAGTGTCAACACTTGGCTGTGCTTTGCTTTGTGTGCATTGGCTGTATGTCAGAAACGATTCAGCTGCACAGTGTGAGCTTATGTTGCCATGGTTTTAATACAACCATTGTAAAATCACACAGTATACATCCAACTTAATGAGTAGATCAATGTCTAAATGGTTAGGCTACTCAACATCTAGTGATGCACAGGTTGTAAAAAACAGAGCTAATAGCTGTACCAATGTTGGAATTAACAATTAAGCAAACAGAAGACACCAGTTTTAAAATAATTCTGTTGGTATAATTCTCCCAAAATGGTAACATTTACAGTCATGTTTGATCAAATAAACAGATCAGAGTTTGTCACACAGTTTACTACCTCTGTCCGATAATAAAACTTATCTGAATCAGTGCTTAGGTGTGTTTAATGACACCATTAAATCAATGCAACACAGCAGATAAACATTTGACATCTGTTTTTGTCATACTATTTGTCAGCGGCAGGTGTTTGAAGAAGGGCTGATCTTGGCCGACTGGTGATAAACTGATTTATCTGTGTATCTTTACTAAATCTGAACTAAGTATCATTTTAACATCACACCTGCAATGTGCAAATTTGCAATAGTCACATCAGAAGACATGCGACGTCTGTCACGTGACTTACACTACATCATACTACCATACCTTATTTGTTTGACAGATTCCAAAGCCACCAATTCTAATGCGGTAATTGTTTTATGACTTACAATGTAAGTTTGTCTGATGCCACCATCACTAACATGGTGCACAAGGGCTAATTTGTGTGTTTCCTGTGTGTAAAATGTACAAGCTACAGAGGGAACTCACAACTGACACAGCAGTGTTACAGTTTAAAAAGTGACCATATTAAATGAGTAGATTAGTTGATTCGTCTCTTTAGCTTTATTTTAATCATGTTTCATATTATATTTTTTATGTTTAAAAGTGTCTATAGTGAACATCTAAACAAAGAGACCTTAAAGAGTCTTCTTCATTAACACAGTCCAGAAGTAGCGAACGTTTAGAACTTAAAATGGTCATAAAAGGACTATATAAAGGACATAAATAATGCAGCTGCAAGCCACACATTCATTGGTAAAGTTATTCTGAACATGTCACTTTACCTTTCTTTTTGTGTGTGTGTGTGTACATGAGTGTGTATCAGAGTCACTGTCAGAGGGCTGCAGCGTGGAAAACAAGTGAGTATATTCAAAAACTGAAGATCTAATTCACATTATGGCACATTGAAAGACTGAAATTTATATATTCTGTAAAAAACATTGAAATAGTCTTTTCCAAATATTGTTCAGCCCTAATCCCTGTCTTTTTCAGTAACTTAGGAATTCTAGTCAACATTCATTTGGGCCAGTGGTACTTGAGGACCTGCAATGTTTACTTAGCTGCAATATCATTGCCAGTCCGCTCTCCCTGTTTGTGTTTTAATACCATAATAATGATTCCGTCAAAGTTATTAATAAAAAAATCTTACAGCAACGATTTTGCCAAAAGTAAGAACTTTTTCCTTAAATGATTGCAAAAAATAATCTTTTACTTTTTTTTTATGATGATTCAATGTGCCTGGGTTTTTACTTTATTTATTCAAAGCTAGTTAGGAACTGTCACAATTCAATAAAAATGTCAGTTATGGCTTCAATAATTGAAGAGATGTGCATCGATAATTAATGACACAGTGGTGTGTTTACAACATGAATAAGACCTGTGTTTTATATTAACAGACAATGTTTTGAGAAGTATATCAATATCTGTAGACCCTTATAAGGAATATGCTTACAAATAAAGCAATAATTTGTGCCCTACATAGCAACAGTATTATAAATTGTTCTTAGCTTTTGGCTCCTCTGCAGCAGCTTCAGACTGTTCATCATGCTCACAAATACTGAATTTTTAAATCGAGTCGCATGGCTCTTTAAATATGCATTCCCCACAGTCCTTGTTACTTGGATGGGGGACTGAGTTCAGAGAATTCTGAACAGATACTCGATATCTTGACTGTCTTATACTGTAAATCAGATTATTGAAGACATTTTACTATTACCCTCAATAATGAGAACATTTGAGGGATTCATTTAGGTCCCTTATCCTACACAAAGTTATTAATCTCAGAGTGCATGAATGTCATTCAGAAAAGGTTCTTTCTAATTCACTTTAAGAGACCAGAGTGCCTGCTTTAGCTGCCAGAAAATATATATTTAACAGCAATAACTCAGCCTGAGCCAACAGTCATTAATCAAGCTAAAGCCACCCCAAATCACACTGTCACTGTGCCATTGCATTCAGTGTGAGGAGGCCAAGAAAGAACCGTAAATAATAACCAGCTATATGTTATTGATCCCTGCAAATAACTTCTGCCACACTCCAAAGAGGTTACAGGTCATGGCCGGCCACAAAAAGTGACGGAAGAAATTTAAAGACTTCATGAAGAAACCCAACAAGGCCAGTGAGGAGTTGGCATGTGTTGGGCCATAGGTCCTCCTGAACTGGATAAACAAACAAACTTTAACACCCAAAGCTACTAAGACGCCTTATGAGGCTTTAGAGTGAACAGATCCCATTATGAGCATTCAAATCACTTAACTAATGTGAATGTGTCTGCGTCCCTCTCTCCCTGGCAAACACAACGGAGATGCAGTGGAAAGTTACTGGTGCAGTGGAGGAGTGGGGGGGTCCCAGCAGAATCACAATGGCTGTATTATTAAACTCATGCTGCTTTGGACGCCGTTTGTTGGGCATTGTAATTGTATGGTTGCAATACTCCCAGTCACTTTTCAAAGGGTCTGAAATGACAATAACTTAGCAGAGGAGCTGAGGGAGCCAGGTTTACTGGGTCAGGTGCAGGGCGAGGAAAAACATCATCAGGTTTTTCAGATGTGTTGAAACATTTTTAAACAGGATATATATGATAATACAAGGTGATTTACATAACTAATACTTGTTATTGGGTTTTAGCTAACATTCAATTTGACAGTATTTCCCAACTTGTTTCATCCATTCATAAATTCATTCATTTTCTATATCGCTTATCAGGGTCCTGGGGATTGAAGTCTATCCCAGCTGACACTGGGCAAGAGGCAGGCAAACCACGGACCACTAGCCAAGCCAATCACAGAGCCATATAAAGAGACAGTAGGGCTGGGCAATATATCAATTAAATGGATTAATTTGAATTATTTCCTGCAGAAGATTTAAAATTTTCTTGACTTACTCTAATTGCAGGATGCTGCAATTTTTGAACATGTAAATACCGCTGTCATGATGGTAGGCCCTGTCAGGTTTTGCACCAACACTTTCATAGGCTTGTATTTGCTTTTTTAAATGAGATTAAATACTGATCAGAGCGTTCCACGTTATCAAGCTGTGAAACTTCCTCAGCCTCTAGTGTGTATGTAGACAAACCTGCCTACATTTGAACTACATAACCAACATTTTATGACACACACTTCAACTTTAAAAGAGAAAGTCTGTTGGGTTTGGGAATATATTTTGACAACATATAAAGCAAACTTGATTCATGTCATTTTTGTGTCACTTGGATTTTTTTGTTTGTTTGGTTTTTTTTTATAAGAGGGAAAAAATCGATTTAAATTGTAAATCGAGTGTTGTTGAAAAAAATCTGGGATTTTATTTTTGGGCCATATTGCCTAGCCCTAAGAAACAGACAACCATTTACACTCACACCAACACCTACAGGCAATTTTGGTCTGCAGGAGGACACCGGAGTGACCAGAGAGAACCTATGTATGGACTGGGAGAGCATGCAAACTCCACGTAAAAAGGACCTGACCAACATAGGGACCAAACCAGCAATCTTCTTGCTGTGAAGCATGTGCACAACCTGCTGTGCCACTGTGTCACTCAACTTGCATCTGTTTTTACAAATACAGATTCAGAATATCTTTGAATATCAGCATGTATGTTAAAATGCCTTTAGAATTTGTTTTTTGGGAAAAGTGGCAGCCCTACCAGATAATCAGGGATGGCAATTACAGAATTAATTTCTTCATATTTTATCTAAAGAAACAAAAAAGGTCTTACTGTAACCTTATACTGTGAAGCATTATGGTAAATCCATACATTCTGCCAAAATAACAGATACTGTTTGATATTTATATTGCTAAAACATTGGCTATAAATATCAGCAGAGATTTTCATGTCTACCAGTATGAACCTCAGGCCAATAATACTGTGCATTCCTTGTAGGATTTATATTGACTGAGAAGATGAACAGATGCCAGACTTCATGGTTAGTAAACAATTGTTAACAGAAAGGAGCACAAACTTAGGTTTATAGTTAACCTAGGATGGGAAGTATTATTTGATTTGTTATTTCTAAAATGAATTTTTATTAGTAGTAAAAACCAAATGACACTGATCCCTGTTTGAGAGCTGAAAACACAATTCCTTTAACAGGACAGAGCAGTTCCCAGCCTAGTTTCATTGGAGCCCCCTTACTGTATCCAACAAGTACTAAGACCCCCAGGACCAACAACAAACTATACTTGCTATCCACATATTTTATCATTTTAATTGTCTTTCACTGATAAAGACCCAGCTGGGCTAACATTAGACCTGTGCTCGAAATATCGATACAGCAAAATCGATATCGTCATGCACACCTTGGGGATACATGTATCGATACGGATTCTACAGAATCGATATGGCCTCAATGTTTTGACAGTTGTCAATACGCTTTGGGTAATGTTTACAATGGCACAGTTTAAAGTAGAAGTCAAGCTACATGATTGAAGCACATGTTTCAAATTTGAACTTAAATCTACAATCTTTGAGGATCTGGATTTAAGTTTAAGTTGTAGAATCATTTAAAACTCATCCTTGTTCTTTTTCTTCTTGTAATAAAAAGCAAAACTTGTCAAGAATTTTGTTAAAAGCGCAGGCAATGTTCACAATTTACATGTATCAGGATACATATCCTGTATCGTGGCCTCAGTATCGGGATACATCGGGATACATATCGTATCGTGACGTTGCTGGAAATACCCAGCCCTAGCTAACATACATTCTTTCTCATTGGAAGACCTTAAAGGATAAATTAAGTTACCATGTTTTAGTTAAATATACGTAAACCCTTTCTGACAACCTCAAAGCTGACAGAACTTTGTGCCCCACTTGAAATCTCTGGCACTCCCTGTAGCCCAGACCCAGAACCCTGGTTTGGGAGCCAAGGGTTTATAACATAACTGAAGATCATTTCATTCCTGTCCCTTTTGAAGGCAAAAACCATTAAAACAGTGAACATTTTCTAATGCAATTTATTTTAATGCAGTCAACTATTTGAGGGTTTTGATTATTTTTAGTTACTATGGCATCAAGCCAGTTTTATTTATATTAGTGTTAATATTGCTTGTTTTTTGTTACCAGTCTCATATAGCCGATATAGAGACAGACATCTATTTGTGCTTCCTTACGGAGAAAATATTGATGTATATATCATAAATTACCAATCACCTAGAAGTCATGAATTTTGGTAGGGATGCACAATATCATATAAACAGTATCTGTACTGGCAGATCATTTCCTAAAAAACTGATTTTTACAGCCAATATTATAGCTGTACAAATTGGCCATAAATATCACATGTATTGGCTGTTAAATTTTCACAATGTACAATGCACCATTAAATTTTACCAAATCATCACTGACTGTCCACTTTCACGAATCAAAAGTTAAATTTAATAGGGAATAAAATGTTCTTTTCCCTGCTTCACATGTGTTTTAACAAAAATCAACTGTCCTTTGAAGGGGACTAGTCAGTTTACATTAAGTGAAGGCTTTAGCTCTTGACAAATATTCAGGTAATTGTAGGATTATAGGTTTGGAAATACTAGCATATGGGGTATCTGCAAAAATCCAGCATCATGCATCCCTAATTTTTTGTCTACATCACCAAGGCCTATGGTACAATGATCAGTGTGCTGATGGACAATGGTGAACTTGATATAACGAATCTCCTATAGGAAATTCTAACATAAGGGTCTATGAACATTGAACACTCTGAAAGAGAAATGTAATTTTCTACTTCCATTTAACTTGCAAATATGTATTTATTTAGTAGTAGTTTTCTTGACAGAAGATTGAAGAATATTAAAATATAGCTGTGTATAATATATCATAATTCTGCTAAAAAAATCCAGGTTTAATAGAGTTTTTGGTCCATGCTGCACAGCCCCAGCAGGTGCACTACAGTGGGCCACTATCTTGTCACTTTGAGAGCCTTACTGCAGACATGAGAGACTCTTTTGATACAGCATTTGTCTGGGAAACCCCTGTGTTTTGCAGATGTAGGAAAGGCTCCAGAGCTCCCACTTGAGCTAGATTTTACAGTAATAAGGTCCATTCAGATTGAGTCTTTTAGCAGGAGACTCCTTTAGAAAACTCCTCAGGCCCCCGGGGTTTCCTTGACCCCTGTAGGGGGGCACGGTTAATCACAGCTCGAGCTAGCAAGTTATCGTACAGTACTTCCAGACAGCTACCGGCCGGCCCTCTGCTTTTTACAATAAAACAGACCAGGAGATGGTTTGGGGGTGTTTTTCTGACTGATACAACCAAGTAGACTCTTTTACATACCCTCCGCCCGGGTACGAAGATCCGACATCGTTCTCTGGACGGGCGGCATCTCCCCCACGCAGAGCCCGGGCGACGGCACCTGTCAAGCGGCCGCGGCTTGTTAGTTGTGCTCCCTGTGACCGCCGCTGCTGCTCCTCTCAACCGTCAGAGAATTTAAATTAACGGCTACAAATTCAACTCTCTCATGCGGATACTGCTGCGCGTTCACTGCCAACAAGAAGGAGAGGAGTGGTATTATAGACAACATTCATTCCCTAGTGGGGACAGAGGCATGCCCGGGAGCCCACAGCTTCATGGATCCGCCAGCATCCCGCTTCACACGGCGGATTACGGAGCCGATAGACGCCCTCGGTGAAGCAAGAGTGGACATGGACTTACCATAAACTGACGTGAGGGGGACGGTGCCGCTTCACATTATGGACCGTACCACTGAAAGCCGCAGCGGAAGGGGTGTAAGTAAGTATGATAAATTCAAATTCACCGCATACAGGAAATACCAGATATTTAACTGTTTTTTTCACATTTTACAGACCTTAAAACAAGATTGTTGGGTAACTTAGTCGGCGCGTTACGTCATATTATAATGACTGATAAGTGTACAATTGTTTGTTGGCGTGAAGAGCTCCCCCCTCTGCAGTAAATGTTATTCACAGGTTGAAGACACAACAATACTACAGTGGGTGGGAGTTGGCCTGTCACAGTTCAGTCTTGTTTTTGTGGAAAAAATATAGTTGCAGATATATAAATAAAATTGCAAAGTAAGCAATCTATAGCCAGCAAATTCAAGAAAAGTTTAACGCATAAATACACAAAATAGGTTTTATATACTTTGAAGGGTCTATATCAAGGTTGAGCAACTCACATGACCAATAAGACCTCATTGAAATTGTCCTTACCAGAGGGCCAAGTTTTCTCAATTTGATGGGCACTAGAAATCAAAAATGTACAGCTGTCATTATAAGCTATTTAATCAGCATGTATCTATATTTAAACACATATGCAGCTTTTAACAAGGCATGTTGAGCAAGTTGTTGTCAAAAATGTGGAAAACTGCCCTATTCTCACTGTAAACAAATGCTTAAAAGAAATTCCTGGATTCACATCCAGATTCAGATGAGCACCAAAATGTAATCATTTCTTTCTTGTATCATGACCAATAATCCCTGAAAATACCATCAACATTTGTTGAGAACTTATTAAGTCATTGGCATAAATGTGGCAAACTGGCTTATCTGACAATGTTATCAAATTCTTGAAAAAATTCCTGGCTATGCATCTGGATTTGGTTCAACCCTAATATAGAATCAGTTTTTTCCTTGACTAACATTCCCTGATAATATCATGCAAATCTGCTCATCAGTTTTGAGTTATCCTGTCCAAAAACCAACAAATGCAGGCAAAAACAAAACCTCTTTGACAGAAATTAGTATTACTTCTCTGGACCAATATCATATCAGCAGATAATTGTTTAAAATGCTGATCATCGGTATTAGAATAATGTTTTTGCTGATATTTACAGCTGATATTTTGGCAGTACTGGTCATATGAAGCCCATGTATTAGAAATTACATTGTCAGGATGTACTAATGAACCATAATGGTTTACTTCATCGTCTCTTAATTAATGGTATATTGGCCAAATTTCAGTATCATGGGTCCCTACAGATTTAGTCATGAACCTTTATTTTTGATATTACTACCTGACTGGTAGGCCACATTAAGAGAGTTGGAGGGCCAGATGTGGCCCCCTGGCTGCCTGTTGGCCACCTCTGATATAGACACACTGCATTTTGCAACTCATGCCAACAAATAATTATCCTCTGTGTTTAATATCAAACATCATGCAGACCTTCTATTCCCTTGTTATCACTAAGCTGGTTATTATTGGCAAGAAGAACAGTTAGTTGTTGAAAGAAGGGGAAAACCAGTCCAGTGAAAGATGATATCTGTTTGAAGCAGAGATTTTGCCTCTGGGACTTTGAAAACAGTTTCTTGTTTTTTCTTTTAACATGTAAACCATTTAAGAACTGTTACCTAATACAAACAAGTTATTATATCTGTGTTGTTATAGCAGTGTTCTCATGTTCTCTGTTTTAATGTCTTTGGCAGCTTGCGTGTACACTTCTTACAAGAACTTATCATTAACTATTTTTCGATCTATCTATCTATCTATCTGTCTGTCTGTCTGTCTGTCTGTCTATCAGAAATATTAGAACCATGTAACAAAGCTATTAATATATAATATATACAATACCTTTGTTGTAAACTGTATTTCAATCTGACACAGAGGTAATGATGAACAGAATTATGTGATGTGCTGTCAAAAGAGTTAGAGGAATATCTATATTTGTGTATCATAATTAAGCAGGGAGGTATCTAGTGGCACCACCACGCATGGTGGATCCACTGAAAGGATGTCATTTAAGGCCACAGCATCATGGCCTTAACCAACCCTACAGTCGCCAGAGCCACACCTTCAGCCTTTTTTTTTATTCTTGACATTAAAGCAGCTTACGGTATTACAGCCAAACTGTCCAGTTTAGAGACAACAAAACAGCTTATAAAGGGGGAGGAAACTACAAATTCTGTTTTGGTTTAGTTTAAAAAATAGATAACATATTAAACCATGTACCTGCACCATTCTGACTTGCTTAAGCTTGTAACATGTTCTAAAAAAATCTTTTCTTTTTAATTTCAAAAATGTATTAAGCCTTTGTGAAATTAGTTTTTTTTAACCATACCATGGATCTAAAGATCCCAAAGACTATGATTTTATTTTGCTTTGTGTCTTGTTAACATCGAAAACCCAATTCTAGTCTATTTCATAGAAATCTAGGTATTACAAATAGAAGAATGTAAGAAAAATATCCTCTATAAGGCTGTCTTTGCAGTCTAAATGTTAACTTGTTCTTTTTTAAATGAAAATTCTGCTGTCATTATAAACTGGTAAGAATAAATACAAATTTAAATGGCACCCACTCTTTGATTCCATTGGCTAAGGTGATCAATGCAGAGTCTGTCTGCCTAAATGTGAGTTTTTCAGTTAAAAACTTTGAAAGACAAAGAAAAAAATAATTAATCATTTTATGATTTCAAACAAGGCACATGCTAAGACACTGATGTGTTTAGCTTGATTATTATTGAAAATATAGATTCCAGATCTAATGCTAAGCAACAGAAAGATAACTGACAATTAGAACCACTATAAGTAATGTTATGTATCACAAAATAGTCTACTTTTCAAACAAAAATTTGTGGTTTTATTCAAATAGCATTTGTATTTGAAATCTATTTTACAAACAGGTAGTTCATTTTCATTTCTGTTTTCATGAACATTGTGCTGCTTGCTGTTGATAAAAGTGGCTTTATTAGCATTTGGCCTATGCATAGATTGAAATTACAATGTTGTTTTTCTCATCTCTTGAAAATATAATCATGTTGTATATTTTATATTGCAATACCTTAATTTTTTTATTTTTTTATTTTGTTTTATTTATTTATTTATTTATTTTGAGGGAAGGGGGGTTAATATCACCAAATTCAATCACAAAGTCTAACAAATTTAAGCAATGACCTATTATTTTGGATTTTATGTATTTAATCCCTCATAAATAAGATACAGAGGAAGATATTCAGACATGAAAGAGCAGTTGAAATAGGAACTCTGCACCCATTAGAGAACATAGTTTACTGAGACGTACCCAGACTACCACTGATCATAACAATAAACTGATGAGTTGTAAGAGGCCATCAGTATAAATTACTGAGCTATGATGAGATTAGAGACAATCCCAGCACAACATCTAATCCAAGGTGACTTACTCTGGCTTATTTCATACCTGTCAATCTCCAGTTCTGAATTTACTTCAAACATGGACCATCAATATTTAAAAAGAGAGAGGAAATCGTTCCAAAAAAACTTAATTTGCCCCCAGATGGCATTTAAATAGCACTTAGAGCAACAGGATTTTGGAAAACAAACAACAGCTACTAGAACAACAACCAGACAAATGCAATGCAGATAGGGCAAAGGGTATAAATATCTGATAATACATAAAGAAAAAAAAGAAAGAAAGTGCTCACTGAACAAAGTGATAGTGTTGAAAAGAAAATATGACATGAGCAGATGAAGAGAGGTGCAGGGACATTAAAAACAGCAAATATCCTGAACATATACACACGCAATTACAAAGAAAAGAGCATCAATACTCCGTCTCTGCAGTGACTGGCTGGCTGCCGTACATACACCATATCAAAGTGTGTTTTCATTCTCACTGCAGTTGAAATGCAAATCACACCACAGACAGCATTTGTGCAGCAGCAGCACCACTGCGGTTCCCAGAGAGAACTGCAGCATCACAGGAAAAACTAGAATTGTGTCATGCATGGCATTATTTTCATAATGCTGAGTGTCCTGCTTATACACGTGTGTCTACAGCCAGGTTGTGCTAAAGCTGCCACACTTCGTTCATGTTTTTATACAGTTTGATACCCTTCATTTGCTGCAATTTGAGAGAGTTTGCTGCTGTTTTCATCTATATAGATAATATGTGTTTTGCAGGGATTAGTGGGAAATGAGATTATGCTTGAGCTCATGAAAACAGAAAACAATGTGGAGGCTTTGTGCGGGAGCAATGTAGGAGATGTATTAATTTAAAAGATGAAGATCACCCTTTTGGGCAAAATGATGCCGTAAATTCAGATTTTGGTAACACTAACAACATACAAAGCTTGTCCTGTTATGATGTATCAAATTAAACTGCAAGCTCTATTCTTTGCACAAAAACAAAGCTGAAACACAAAAAGCAGAGATTGCATCATATATAAACCAAATTATCACCAAATTGAGTAATAATAATAATTTAACACTTGAACATCCTCCCCTCCAGTGCTTGCAGGAGACAGAGCTCTCATCCCAAAGATTTCCTTTCTTTCCCCCACTCCGCCTAATTCAACATCAGCTCGCCACCGTGGGGATTTGGCTCTGTAGCTCCCGCGGTTGCTAGGCAACAGTGACAAGAAGCCTGCCTTTTCAATAATATGTGTGCGAGTGTGTGTTTGTGTGCGGGTTTGTGTGTGTGTGTGTGTGTGTGGTTTTGTGTTTTACAGCAATTCCCGTCCAAACAATGAGTCAATGAAGCAGCCATCCACATTTCGACCACGGTCTCAATCTGTGTCAATAACAAACAGCTATTTATGTCTTTATCACAGTGACCTAAAAGGTTTCTCTGATGCTCCCACCATAACACTGGTGTTGGTCTTTGATAAAATATAAATCTGTAATAAGAACATACATTAACAACGCTGTGACTGAAAGCAAATAAGATCCTACAAACACAGGGCCTCCTTTTGACCAAACTGACATAGTTTAATGCCCTGTAAAGAGAACCTAAAACCCCAAAACATTTCTATCATTAAGCTCTATATAATTGAAAGTTTAGCTGTATTGTTGGTGAGTTATAGGCCAATGCCTGACCTTAACCCGTACAACTCCAAGCCATTCTCTGCTGATTTTAGTTCACTAGGGTTACCTTTGTAATAGGGTGGTGCAGGGATGACTTGTTTTTGTAGGCCAACGTGGAAGTTAGCATTGCACTGGTTCCCTCGACTGCAGGCATACTAAAAGCCGACAGGATTTTTCAAAAGGTTTTGGATCATTGCTTAAAATGAGCTCTGTGGAGAACAAAAAGTATGAAATGTACATGTCCACCTCTTTGTGATCATCTCAACAAATTACCCTACGTCAGGATTTCTTAAGCTCAAACATGAGAGTGAAACGTTTTTAGTAAGCTGCTATGAAGCTACAACATGGTGGTTTTCCTACAAGCAACTACAATATTTATATTGTATAATGTCTCTTGTTGGAATCTCTTGTTTGAGAATTTCCTCATGATTGAGTGACCTTATCAAGCTGGTCCTCATGGCTGTGGCAGTAGTGGCAGTATGAATAATTAATTATTAAACAACAGAAATACTTGGGGGTGGGGGCAGGAAGTGGGAAATGCCCACTTTTGCTTCAGAGCTGCCTTAATTCTTAGGGGCATTGATTCAACAGGGTGCTGGAAAATTACTCAAAAATTTTGAGATTTTGGTCCATACTGACATGATACGATCACACAATTGTTGATTTGTTGATGATGCAAATCTCCCACTCCTTCACATCCCAAAGGTGCTCCATAGGATTGAGATCTAGTGACTGTAGTGGCCTCTGGAGAACAATGAATGTTTTGTCATGTTCAGGAAACCAGATTGAAATTATTTGGGCTTTGTGACATAAAAGTTGCCCTGCTTGAAGTAAACATCAGAATGTGGGTACACTGTGGTCATAAAGAGATGGACATGGTCAGCAACAACATTCAGGTAAGCTGTGGCTATTGACAACCCCAAGATCCCCCCCCCCATTACACCACCATCACCAGCCTGAACTGTCAACACAAAGCAGGATGGATCCACACTTTCATGTTGTTCATGCCAAAGTCTGACCCCACCATCAGTTAGTGTTATATAATCCAATTATGTTTAGCCTGTGCAGATTGAAGCTTCATTTCCCATTCTTAGCTTCCATTGTGGTCTTCTGCTGCTGGAACCCATCTGCTTTAAGATTCAACGTATTTTATGTTCAAAAATGGTCCTCTGTATTCTTGGTTGTAACAAGTTGCCATTTTCCTCTGACCTGTGGCGTCAACAAGGCATTTTCTCCCAGCCAACAGCTGCTCACTCTCTTTTTCAGACCATTCTTTGTAAACTTTAGGGACTGTTGTATTTGAAAATCAGTGCTGATGCTCAGTTTGAGCATGCCTACATGCCTAAATGCTTTGAGTTTTTGCCAATTGGCTGATTGAGTGTTTGCATGAGCGAGCAGTTAAATCAGTGTGCCAGATGAAGTGAGCAGTGAGTGTATAACAGCCAAATCAACTCTAAGATACATGTTGTCACTTGAAGCTGGTTACACAATCTTGTTTACAGATGTTCATCAGCAGCTTTCAGCAGCTCTTTGTCTCACAGATACTTGTTGGTGAAACAGGAAGGGAGGGGCTGTGAGAGATATGGAGGTAGGAGGTGAGGAGACAGTTGGAGAGTGAAGGAGGTGCATCAAAACAGAGGTTTTGCTTTGGTGTGATAAATTGATCTATGAGTTGCACCATAAGCCTTAAACAGTTGAAACTCCTTGTTAAAGTTCTTGACATCAGTTAGATGGATTTTCTCAGTATTTTGTCAAGACCATCCTGTCTCCCATTAATGGGGTGATTTTCTTGGCCTTTCTTACAACATAATTATATTAGATCAAAATCTTAATTTGTGACTCCAATTAGTCTGAACTGTGCTTACTAATGAATGTTTATTAGTGGGCTTGTACACAAGAGAGACGAAGCTGACTCTGGGGGTGAAAACAAACATAATAATCACTTCACCCAAAGCAGTTCCTCACAGCCTGACATCCCTGCTTGAGTGGCTGTGCTTCTTTTTTGAACAGTTATTCTTCTTTGAATCTGTCTCAATCTTTCATTGGGGTGTTTTTAAAAAAATGGGATATAAAGCATGTTGAAAGGCACAACAATAAATTGATGGCAAGGAAATAGATACAGAGGTTTTGATGCAAGTTTCGATGGGTAAATTTTAGGATTAAAAGCCCTTAAAAAATAAACCTGGGCCTGTAACTTCAGTCAATAAAACACACATAATGAGCCTGATCCTTGAAGAGTCTGCTTGAGTGAAAAGACCATGTCTAGTCACACCTGTGCAGCCACAGAAAACATTACAACACAGTGCTGCCACTTTTACTTCTTGAGAGAGGTGGGGTCAAATAAATCTCATGAGAACTAACCATAGGGTCCTATCGCATGTCCAGCGTGAAGTGTTTTACCATGGCATGCAGGTGTCTCCCCTGTACAGGTATCATCCATACGCCGTGCGCTCACGCTATTAAGATAGCATATCAACACGCGCTCCTGTGTGCTGCAAGGGGTGTGTTTGTCTGAAACTGAGGAGTGGTCAGACACAATGCTGGTGTGTTCCTAAGATGAGAACGCAGAAACTGACTGTACTATAAACCTCCTTCAACCTAATCTAAAATCTAAAGTCTGTGGCGCACTGTCTTTGATATTTTGAGGACACTTTCGAGAGATTAGCATCTCTGCATGATCAAAACACACAGTTTGCTAAGCCCGTTTCAGTCACATGGGATTCACAGCAGCACACTTCTGCCATTTACTATCAGAGCACTTGTTCAAATTTTCATTTTGAAGTTCATAACTGGACAGAGAGCTTTTTTGCAGCACTCCTCGATTTCCATGTGCTCCAGTGTGCATAATACTTCCAGAAAACAAGAAAAACACATGCAGGTTTTTCTTGAAACACAGAGCTATATCTATAGTGTTTGTGTATACTAATGAATCTCACCAGTAACTAACAAGGCTAACAGATAATAAAACAGGCTGTTCAGTGTGTTTTACACAAGCAATCGAAAATTAGAGAACAAATTGTTTAAAGCCAACAGTTTTATGTGCAGTAAGCAGCTCTGTCATAAACATTTAAAAGTATGTTCATGTCAGTTTTTAACAATCAACGAGCTTTTTTCATGCAGAAGTTTCTGACTCGTCTTTTAGATTTTTTTTTTAGCTCTGGATGTTTCAGTGAAAAAAAGCACTTTAATTTGAGCATTTACATATCATCAGTGTTCTGTATGGGTTCTTTGAGTGTGGTGGCACAGTACAAGGAGAGAAATAAAATAATCCAACCAAAATTCTGACAAGTTAACACCACTCTGTAAATAGTCAAATGTCAGCCGCCTGGCACAGACTGATTCGGGGCTATCCACATGGAGATGAATTCAGGCGTATACACTCAAGTTTTTAATCATATGAGCATTTTTGTCCACATAGCCCCACCTCTCCCTTAAACTGTAAACCCTTACAACAACGGAAACAATAGCAGAATACAGTGTTGCATTCATGTTGCAGAAGCTACTTAAGTTGTTTTGGCTTTTACTGCAAAATCTACTGCTCCTGCACATCCACCATGAGCAACAAGTGGACATGGAGAACAGCATATGCCAGTGTTTGTTTACATGTCTCATGATATCTGCGCATGCTCCATGTCTTCTACTCTGGCTTTAGTGTATGTTGCAACGCTTCTTACAAGCCTGGCATATGTACTGCAGCTTTTTCAGGGTTTTTATATGGACAGACACATTTCTGAAAACAATACTGTCTTTTCAGAGAACATTTTTAGGGCTGTAATGGGAACTTACACTCTGATTGGTTTGATCTAAGTTACCAAATACACCCATGTATGATCAAGACACAAAATCCAACCCCTTTGTGCCCTGCAAATCCTAGGTGGGTTTTGGAGGTAGAAACTGAAAGAATATATGTTTTGAAGACGTCTAGCTCAGACTTGTTGAAAGGAGGTAAAATAATGAGACATTTTATGACTTATTTCTGCTACAAGAGACAGGACAAAGACATAGTTGGGGGGAAATAGAAACAGAGGGTTTGATGCATCCCATGCTGCATAATTTTGGGATAAAAAGTGCTTTAAAAGTAAACCCTGACTTGTAACTTCAGTCAGTAAAAAGTACTGTAAACACCAATAATGAGCCTGATCCTTGAACTCCTCCACAAACAGCCACATTCATCTAACTCTACATCACACCATGATGAATCCGTCAGAGGTAGCAAACAAACCTTAGCTTGAATAACCAGCCTGTGAGTTATGATGTCTGTAAGTTCCTGTCTGCCAGCCCTTCTGCCTCTACAGTCAAGGCTTCTAGCTGTCTGGAAGCCACTTTACTGCTATAGAGAGGAAATACTAAGGAAAGCAGTAATGCAGCTTAAAACCTGCAACAGCTTTACTGGATTCAATCCCAGACGCTTTTAAAAGAGCATCCAGCTGACAAAGAGGAGAGAGTAATGTCTATATCCTTGACTGCTGTCTTTTTCCATACTGACACTGTTAACATTAAACCTCTCCTTTATGTAACACCTATAGCCTTTTCAATTTGATGGTCCTGCAGCAGCCACATTTGAAGTTAAATAATTATCGAAACAGCTAGATTCATATGGAGCTGGACAAAATATTGAGGTTTTTTTTAAATAAATCAAATTGTTTTCAGATTGATGTCGGGTTAGACAGTATTGTATCAGCATTGATGTTGCTGTTTAAGGTCCCATATTATGCAGAACATACTTTTAATTTTTTTTTATATCAAAATATGTAAGGATATGTAAGACCTCCTCAACTCTCTGTGTTGATTGCCCCACCTCTCAGAGTGGTGGTGCTCCAAATCCGGAATTTTGACAATAACTCGCCAACAATGTTGGAAATGCCATGGTAGAAGTTTTTGCTCTTTGGTCACTTTTAGTCAGTGAGTTTGTTTGCTGTGGTGTCAGGTATAGTCATATATTACCCTAAGGTTATTTGGGAAGTCCTCTTACAAAATGTGCCAATGTCTTGCTAGCAGGACGTCACAGCATGCATTGTTTTAATCTAGCCTTGCCACTTGCCCCCGGGCATAGTGGGCTCCCTGTTGGGATTATGGGCCCCAGTTTGGGAACCACTGCGCTGGCCATTTGTGCAGTGAAGATAACATTTCATGGATAATCTTGCTCAACACTACCTCTGCTAATGAGGTTATGATTTTGGTGGTATTAGTTTGTTAGATTGTTAACATGATAACTAAGAAGCTATGAACAGAATTAGATGAAATTTTTAGGCAGTGTTGATCATGGCACAAGGAAGTAGTTATTTGATGTTGGTGGTGATCTGAAAACATACACAGATGTGAATTCAGGATTTTTTTTAATAGTTTGTTTACATGGGGAGAAATTGCAGTTTTCCACATTTTCACTACAACCCACTATAAGTTCTCATCAGAATTTAATGACATTTTCAGGGAATGATGGTCATGGCACAAGGGAGAGGTGATTTGATTTTGGTGTTTTTCTGAATCCAGATGTGGATCAGGATTTTTTTAAAAGAATTTGTTAACAATGCAGGATAGAGCAGTTTTCTATATTATTCACAATAACTTGCTCAACAATGTTGCTGTGGTGGAGGTTTGCGCTCTCAGATCACTTCCAGTTTGCTGTCATTTATTGTCATGAGGCCCTTGTTTAAATATTTAAAGTATTTAATAGTTATTTTATCTCTCTTCTTCAACAAAGCATTGAAATACAATAAAACAATGTCCACAGAATAGAACTATGTGACATAACTGCTTCTGCTGGACCTGGTTATATGGAATATAAAAATTAGATGCATATTTGCACAATCTTGAAAATCTTGAGCCTGAACATATAACCTCAATTGCTCCATTGTGCATCAATACCTGTTCTCCACCCCTTGCTTGGCATGAGTAATTGTGTCATTGATTTTATCATTAATCATGACTCTGTCTTACATCAAACCAGGCTGGAGGATGCAGCTGCTCCCCTTCAGGCATTGAAAGGCTGATTGGTCAGCGTGACATTTAGCTGTAATTGAATTGTGCTCTGCCCCCTTGTGGACGTTGATCTGTTGACAGGGAGGGTGAGGTGGTTTGATGACCAAGTAATCAATGAAGGGTCAGTGCAGAGTCTGTTTGTCTGATACTGTTGACAATACTTGACTTGTGTGTAAGTGTTATTATAAACATCAACACATATTCCATGGTCTATGAGGCAGACACATTCAGAGTATTTTTGGCATTACGGGCAAAACACCACATGTTGATAATTTGTTGGCTGAATAGCAATACACCATATGCTATTTATCTCTTTGTTTTTGTCCTGTAAAGATATTAGAAATTATCTCATCACAATAAAATTATTAAGTCTGGTATGATTCTTGTAAATTCAGAAAACACTGAAACTTGTTTGATATCGCAGTAACAAAAACAGAACTCAGCAAACAGCACTGTGAATTTTTTAATTACTTATAATTGCAGACACACTCCTTTACACTGTCTAAATCGCATGGACATTTGAAACATGCCTAATATAGGTTGATGGAATTTTCTACACTTTTAAATACAAACCTTAATTCCAGTGAAGTTGGGACATTGTGTATATAGAAACAGAAAACACTAATTTCCAAATCTTTTTTTTTTTTTTTTTACCTCTATTCAATTAAAGACATTAAAAAGACAAGATATTTAAAGATCAAACTGATGAACTTGTTTTTTTATTTGCAAATATGAACTATACAAATAACTATTATATACTATATAAATAAATAAATATAATAAAATACATAAATCTAACAAATATTTTGAATTTGATGCCTGCAACATCTTCCAGAAAAGTTGGGACAGGGGCATGCTTGCCGCTGTTTCATCACCTTTCTTTTTAACAACACTCAGCATCAGTAAGCATTTGGGATATGTTTGCTTGATAGAGTTTTAACTTGCACCTATAGATGTGGCGATGAACTGTGTTAACTGAATGTGGTGTTCAAAGGTTACAGACATTCATTATTGGTTTTTGACCTTGCCACTTATTTGCAGATATTTCTTTGGGTTCTCAGAATCTTGTGATGATAATGACTGTAGGCGATGGAATCCCTAAATTCCTTGCAATTGTGAATTGAGAAATGTTCTCAAGCTGTTGGACTATTTGGTCACGCTGTTGTTTACACAGTGGTGAAATATTTAGCCACTGAACTGTTTCTTTTAAGTGGCAAAAGAAAAACCGTGACTGTCAACGTGTTTTTAGCCATGAACAGTGCTTAATTCTTGTTTGTCAACTTGCTTTCGAGTAAGTTCAGTATAGATTTGAGCAAAAGACTTGAATTTGTGAGCAAATTTGCAAAATGGTGATGGTGACATCAGGTGGTGCTGCAAACTATTTGAACGATTTCCGTCCACAGGTGTAATGGCTGATCCTGTTCATAAGCACCAGAAATGTTCAGAGATCCACAAATAAACAGCTGAGTTATGATCAACCATATGGCATTTAGACTTAGAAGCAACTATAATATTTCCAATTTAAAACATCTTGTTGTACCCTCTTCTTTGAGAACTTCATCTTAATGAAACAACCTTATCAAGTTGGTCCTCATTTGGCAAAAGTGTATGAATAATCCATTATTAAAACACATTTAGAAACGCTTGCAGCCAGGCCATTTTTGTAGTCCTTGTTAGCAGTCAGTTAGCAACCGTTGTTGCTAACTGACTGCTATCAGGTTCAAAAGCAGGCAACATCAAATGAATTTCATCATTTCCTATATATATTAAAAATCTTATGCTTTTGTTCATCACAAACCTTATTTGAGGCATGTTTTCAAAACTTCTATTCTAACCCCATTTAGATTTTGGGGAGTGCTAAATTCTAACTCACCTTCACATTTTTGGACTCATTCCTGCACCATACTACAAAATTGACCATTGACCCAAAATTGACCATTAACCCAAAATGGTGGCTTCTGTAGAGATATTTCACCATGATGTCAGAAGGCTTCTCTGAAGACAGTTCTTCCAAAGACCAAGAAGTGGTGCTACTGAGCCAATTCCATTATGATTTGCAGGAAAGTATTGTTTTTTTTTGTTTTTTAATTTTTCATCAGAACAGATCAACCTGCCTAATTACTGCTGGTGGGTTTTACTGTAAACAACACTTTTTTTTTCCTGAGCATTAAGCCTAGTTTGTTACACTCCCTATTTCAGTTTTATTTCAGCATAAACAATATTTGACATAAATAATGATATCCAACCTTAACATACATGCTGCATGAATATGTAGTATGCCTGAAAACTCCCTCAGCACCTACTCCTACTATTAAAGATCAGTCTGGTTATGTCCCCCTACAGCAACTCCAAATGTCTCACACCTCAAATCTACAGTGACGTCAATATAAAACTTGAGCTAACAATCTTTGAGTACATCTGTTCATTTAATCTGCATAAAATTAAAACCATTCATCATACTGCACTGTTTGGCTTTTCCCATTCAGTCACAGCCAGGCCAACAAACAGCAGTGAAATTAAAGAGCGCTGAAGCTTATTAATCTTTCTAAATTGCTTTTATAATAGCAGTTGAGATGGCTGGTGAAGCAGCATTAGCAGCACTGATGAGGGGGGCAGAGACAGAGTCGAGCTCTTTGGGTGAAATGCACTATCACTGTCGTCCTGCTCACTGTGTGTAAATGTGCTTAAGTGAGATAAAATGGTGGCTCAACTCAACCCAAACGTTAAACTGAGCTACAGATAAGACCCTGGCTTGTTTTTTTGGCTTGCTCTTTAAAATCTCATATTGCAGTCTGGCTGTAGTTGTGTCTATGTGAGGTCTTTTTCTGGACTAGAATAGCCATGCTTTTTCAAACAGAGATAGTGTGCTAGAGGTAAAATTTCAATTGAATAAATGAAAATGCAATGACAGGACCCCTGACTGCTTATGCCAATTTCACAAAGCAAATGTTTGATTTACAGTCAGAGTGTTTATAAAGCTTTATTCACAATATTGAATTAAATAAAAGAGCTTGACTGATCCTAAAGGCTCAGTGATAAAACATAATTTAAAATCTTATTACAAAAAATAAAATATGAAGATATCAAGATGATATGACTCAAAAACAAAAGTTCAGGAGGGCAGATCAAACAGGGGCCGGAGTTCAGGAGGGCAGGTCAGAGGATGTCCAGGCATAGGCCAGAGTGCAGGTAAGCGGCTTGGAGGCTGCTTGGCATCTGGGGCAGGTGTCAGCTGGACCACTGACAAGGACCTCGGGGAGCCAGAAGTCTGTAGGTCCTCAGATGTGGAGCACTGGGAGTGAGGAGTATATGCAGGGCCTCAGATGAAAAGTCTGGAGTCTGCCATCCTCAGCCGTTGGGAACTGGGAGCCAGAAGTCTGCAGGGCTGTGGACTGTGATCTATGAGTCTACTCATCCTTAGACAGAGTGCACGGGTTACCAGGAGTCTGCTGGTCCTCAGACATGGAGCACTGGGAGCCAGGAGTCTGCTGGCACCAGTGGGAAAGTTGGGAGTGTAAAGAGCTCACCCTCAGGCGGCGCAGGCACAGGAACTGGTTTCAGATGGCACTCAGGCGGGCAGGAACTGAGAGGCTCAGGGGCTCAAGCACTGGACCACTCTGGGGCTGGGGATGAAGAGATGGACCACTTAGGGGCTGGGTCTAAAAAGTTGCACCACTCTGGGGTTGGGGCTGAAGCACTGGGAGGCTCTGGGGCTGAAGCTTGGAAGCTGGCTGCTAAGATTCGGGATCAAAACAAAGTTTCTCAGCCACCAAGGAGTAGTGTCTTTACTCTTCCAAAGGCCGTACAGGGGACATAAAATTTCTGTTAAATTAAAAAGTTCATCACTTAAAAAAATCCTGCTTGATCCATTTGGTCAGTTTGTTCTGTGATGGTGTTCAAAACCAAAATGCAGGAATCAAACTAAGATGTCTTTATTAAACAAAAAGCCATGATCAAATTACAAAACTACTCCTTTACATAAACTTAAAAAACAAACAAACAGAAAGCACTGGAGAACACGAGAGGGATTTTCAAGAGGGAGCCAAAGCATCATAAACAGTACCCATGCCCTTCCCCGATCCCCCGTAAAACAGACTGTAACCCAGCCAGATTTTTATCTTATCCACACACACACTGCATCTATATCAATATTTATATCTTTATCATATTTATACTGTTAAAAAGTTTAATGCTCATCTTTACAGCTCCTTCGCTGCATCTTTTGTATATATTCTTGGGTTGTTCTTTTTTCTGCACCTATTGTATATTTTGTACATTTGTATATTTTTTTTAATCTATACCCAAGTCAGTTTTTCACTATTTTCTATTTTTACCCTTTATTTTTTCCTCCTGACCCTTAGTTTCATTCTTATTCTAGTTATATGTTGATTGTTTTTGCACCAATTTACCAAGTCAAATTCCTTGTATGTGCAAATGTACTTACTTGCAATAAACACCAATTCTGATCTTGATTCTGATTCTGTAGGGAAACACGCACTAAGCCAGCAGGAGTATGGAGGAAAATGGAGGAAACATGAAGGAACATGGAAGTAACATGGAGGTAACATGCAGGATATAAGCAGGATGAGCTGACAAAGGGCAGTGACACTGTTGAGAGACAGGTGAGACATTGACACACACAGGTGAACACAATCAGGGTAACAAGGGCTGAACAAGAAAAACTGAGGATCAGGGAGGGAATGAGATGAAACATGAGGAACATGACAAGGTAAAAACATACAAGATAGAACAAAACTAGT
Organism: Cetoscarus ocellatus; assembly: GCA_037902135.1. Taxonomy (NCBI): domain Eukaryota; kingdom Metazoa; phylum Chordata; class Actinopteri; order Labriformes; family Labridae; genus Cetoscarus; species Cetoscarus ocellatus. Next base: position 352,543 of record JBAMNC010001020.1, read on the forward strand.
GCAACCAGGACAGTATCATATTTTTGAATATTTTATTAAAGCTGCAGTAGGTAGAAAGCCAGAAAACGGTTGATTTTTGAGTCTCATCTGAGTTAGGTTTCGTTCGTCTCCGCCCTGAGCCCTACCAGACTAGCACGAGCACACAGCATTTTTTTGACAGAGTTGCTATCGAGCCACAGCTGGAATTCACCTGTCCACTTAGCACCATTTTGAGTAATGTCCAAGTCAAGCTTCAACCGTACTCTTTACTAACGGTTAGCAGACGGCTAAACTGTTAGCAGCATTCAACTTACCGGTACCCTGGCTCTGTCTGAGTCCGTCCCTCTGCTCCGGGGCAGCGGGCCCCTCCCGCTCCACCTTGACTCCCTCTCCCCCCTCTTCTCTCTCACCAGTATCAGGTCTCTCCCTGCCGGCTCCACCGTGGCTCTCTCTCTCTCTCGGGCCCCCCCCTACCCTGGGCCCGGAACAACAGACCCGTTTGTCCCCCCCCCGGTTGGTGTGTTGTAGCCAATGCTGGAATAGCTATTTTACCTGGTGCACTGTCCGCCATTGCCGCTTGCTCTCTCCTTCTGCCGGCGGAACGGGAACGGGCATATGCAGTAGAACAGCCAATAGGAACGCAGTGGTCTGAGCTGACCTTTGATTGGTTGATGCAGATCGTCCCGCTACTGATTCTTTAGAGGCTGAACACAGAGCCATGGTGAGGTGCTGAACCTATTGCTTGTCTCAGACCACTTGACTTACATTATGTTTGGAGGATATTATAGAATTTTTACTCAACTATACTAAAACAATGTTGCCTACTGCAGCTTTAAGTAATTAAATTATATCACATAGTAGTATGTACACATAATATCAATATAGTATATATACTATATTTTATTAATTACATTATCTTAACAGTATTATGACATTACATTATAAGATATTATGATAAAAATATAATACGTAATAATATACTATAGTATAGATAGTGTGCATACCTCACAGCAGGAAAGTTGCTGGTTTGAACCCTGTGTTGGTCAGGGATTTCTATGTGGAGTTTGCAATGCGTTGCATGCATGGGTTCTCTCTGGACACTGTGGTTCCTCCCACAGTCCAAAAAACATGCTTGTTAGGTTAAGTGGTGGCTCCAAATTGCCCTTGGGTGTGACTGTGAGTGTGAATGGCTGTCTTTCTCTCTATGAGGCCCTGCGATCAGCTGGCAACTAGTCCAGGGTGTACCCTGCCTCCTGCCCAATGTGGGCTGGGATATGCTCCAGCCCCCTGCTACCCTGAAAGGGCTAAGCTGTTCAGATACGGATGGATGGATATATACACAATACAACACACTGTGTATGTTTGTAACGTATTAAAACACCTGAATTATCAAACTTTGCATATGTGAAGATCAAAAATTGTCACAAGTGCTTATAATTATGATTATGCAGCATTATAAGAACATTATAACACATTATGTTGCATTATAAACATGCTTACAATGTGTTTCTAATGCATTATAATCGGGGCTTCATAGAAAGTGTAACCTAAAAGGTTTATGAAAATTTCAGACAGTAGCTGTAGAAGTAAACAGGAAAAGAAGACCCAGCCCAATACATTTAAGATGATGCTGTAGAAGTTAAAATAACATAGCCATACATCCCTTTATTGTAATAGAAAAGTCCAGAAAATGTAATGTCACATTAGGCAACAGTAATATACAACCAGCATCAACAGGCCAAGTTGTAATAGCTGCTGTGATGTCCTTTTGATAAGAGACCATTTAAAGGATCAATAAGACTGGAGCCAAAGCCAGACTCTGACCACAGCCTCAGGACATCTCTAAATCTGTGTTTGACACATCGGCTGGATTTTCTCTAATGATCAGCACGCTGCCGCACAAACAAGTGACGACATGCTGTGTGAGAGTGTGTGTGTGCACGTGTAGCTCTTACCTAAGGGGCCAAACTGCAGCACTCAAGCAGAGTGGTGCTGTCATTGCTATGAGCTGATGTGTCCAATCTCCAGGGAGCTGCTTCATCACCTGTGACACAAAAAGACTGTCTGAGGCGCCATTGAGTGTGAACATGCTGCTGTATTGTGTCACTGTGACACATTATATGGACACCTCCACTCTTCGGGGGACACCTAGGGAACACCTGAGCTCCCACTCACTGTTCCTCAGTAGAGCAATAAAGGAAGATCCAGCTATTCAACAGTATTTAACTGGAATATGGGCTTGAAGCTGATGTCCCTTACACTAAACCAAATTAGTTTGGACTAATTTTCAAAAGCAGTTATTTGGGAAGTCCTCTTAAAAATTTGCCAATGCTTAAGCCCTAGTCACACATTACCGTTTCTCATGGCGATTGTGCACAATTGTCATAATCCTGATGAAACGTGCTTTGGTCGTGGTGCATGCGCTACTTGATCTGGATCAGTGTTGTATAGTCGTGGACGAACGCCGGGGAACAGGGAAGGGTCCCGACTGTTTTGAACAGCTCAAAACTGTCGTGAAGAATCGCGGCTCTCAGTATAGCAGAGTGGAAGCCTAATGCAGTCCTAAGGCGAACGGTATTAGCGTGGCATGTACATCACTCAATCGTGGGCTGATCGTGGCTCAATCCAGAAAGCTTTCTGAGGACGAGTGACAAGGATATATCCGTTTGTGCCCTGACTGTGTCCCTTTCAAATTGATGCAAGCAACGGGGCTCAATCGGGGCTCAATCGGGGCTTACGTGACGCAAATTGGGCTCGAACGGGACAGTCATACCATGCCGATTGTGTACAGTTGTGCACAATCACCATTAGAAACAGGAATGTGTGACTGGGGCATTAGCAAGCAGAACACAACAGCGTGCTTTTTTTTTTTTTTTAACCTAGCCTTGCCACGTGTCCCCTGGCATAGCTGTGAGCACCTGTTGGGGGTCATGGGCCCCAGTTTGGGAACCACTGCACTGGCCTTTTGTGCAGTGACAATAACATTTCATGGATAATTTTTCTCATTTTTACCTTGCCAAGGAAGTTATGTCTTCCTTGGCATTTGTTAGTTAGTTTGTTAACAGGATAACTCAGATGGTTATGAATGGAATATATTTATTGTAATTGTGTGAACTTTAAGACCGTTGTATGCTGAGAAATTGCGGTGACATTCTTTTATTTATTATTATTATTAAATTCTTCTATTATTTTACTGTTTTCATCTAGATAAAGAGGTCACGTTTTAGAAAACGTAATGTGTAATGTGACAGATTGAGAGTGACTTAAGTATAATTTGTTTCTTTAATTGTACACAACATATTGTTGAAAAACTGTTAGAAGCATGAGTGACAAAATAAATGTAACGATGAGCTCAAACTCTTGACTTAAAATGCCAAAGTTGACATACTAAATGAAGATGTCAGAACAACTTTTTCTTTAAGTAAAAGAATGCATAGAAATTAAAATTTGTCTAAGCATACTGTTTCAGTGATTGATTTTTCAACTACAAAGATTAGATAATTTGTTATAGATTTAGAGTTTTAGCTGAAGAGTTGCACCAAATGACATTTAAACTATTTGAATTTGAATATCAGAAAAAAAACTAATGATTAATAATGTTTTTAGGTTGTTAAAGTCATTAAGATATAAATATGTTATGCTTTATGTATTTATATTTCTTTAGAATTAAGAGCAAAAAAAAAATGCCAGACCAAAAATCTCATTCCCATTTCATATACTGTTACAGTTTTCAGAGTATAAATATATGAATATGAATCTCTATTTTGTAGGTTTTCTGCTCAAAGACTGGACTACTTTAAATCTCTACAAAAAAAGACATGAATGTGGCACAGATAACTTAAGTCAGTGCCTCAAAGGGCGGGAACATAGGGTCACTGTTAGTCTGGCTAAAACTGTCGTATTGAGGTGATGTAACTAGATTTGTGTCTCAGAGGGTGTCAGGTGTTTAGTTTTTAAGCACTGAGAACTAGGGCTGTGAACCTGTGAATGAGCTAATGTGTATTTGTTTGATTAATGCACATGCAGTCAGCCCATTAAAAGTATTCTGTCAAAGCTTTGGTGAAAACTGTGTAAAACTGTGATAAATAATTCAGAGAGAACTATCATTTTACTTGAGATAAGCTTGCTGGGTTGCCATGGCAGAAATGCATGTATTATTTACTGGCAGTGTGAGTCGGACTGGGCTGTAAGGCAGCTTAAAGGCTCCCAGTCGTTTTTAGCACTGTTCAAACTGCGAGGACTTATCGAGGTAGTAATCCATGGGGAGCAAATAGTTTGTCTGAGCTGCATGTTTACATCCGAATGAGACGCAGGGAGCAACACTGCAGTGCTGTGGACCATGTAATGTGGCAGAGGGTTTGCCATGGAGGAGACGATGCTGATGGCCGGGCAGGAGAAGCCACAGAAGCGGGTGAGGTTTCGTGTGGCTTCAGGGAACAGCGGCCGAGTATTAAAGGAGATTTTCAAGGATGAGGGGCCTTCAGACTCCCTGGATTCAGACTGTACCAGCAGCTCGGATGCAGATCGAGCCAGTACTCCTTCAACAAGTGGAGATGTGCATGGGAACCTCTTTGGGTCTCTTGGCTCAGAGCTGGATGACAGTGAATGTGAGCCGGATGATCTGCTTTTGTATGCCGGGGCAACTAAGGACTGGATGTTCACCACCAAGAGGGTCAACATACTCAGTAAAAATGGGACTGTGAGAGGGGTCAAGCACAAAGTCAGCGCTGGTCTGACTCTGTTTGAGAACCTTCCCTCCACAAACAGTGTAAGTTCCTGTCAAAGATCTAACTTTTCACTTTAAACACTACTTTGTATTTCTCTCTGTGTTTCTTTCAGCATTCTCCTAAAGTCTAGTTACAGGAAGGGGCCACATGTAGCTGTAAGACTGGGATAAAAGCCCACAATAGAGGACAAGGTCAGGGTGCAATTAAAGTTTAATGATGCATTTCGTTAAGTGTTTCAAGAGAAACTAATCAGGTTAATGAATTCTCTTCACTTCGCTTTCTAGTATCCGCTCACATGGAGGGGCTATTTGTTATGCTGAGGTAACTGTTGGCCTTGTTTCCTGATGTGAAGGTGGCACAAAAGGTCAAAATGGGAAAACTATGTCCCTGCAAAGTGGTATTAGGTCAACAGAACAGCGTCATTGTTAACAAGATAAAGCTCGTCATGATTAAGTGGTTTAACTAAAGGTGAGGTGTTTAAGTACTTGTCACAGTTCAGGTCCCCCTATTGTCACAGTCACCTGTTCTACGATTTTTAATGCATAGATGATGATCAATAATGCTTAGAAACATGACATAACTTATTTTATTTTAAATATTTATGATTTTAAAAGTTCAGTGTTCAAAAATAAAAAGCATTCGTAACATAAATATTATAGGAGAACTCAGATTATAGAGGAGAAGGTGATAAACAGATGAGGTAGCTTAAGGAAATGTACATCAAAAAAGACGCACACTGGAAAAATGTAAAGCACATAACACCAGTATTTAGACTTTTTCTCCCTGCTTTCATGCTTAGAGGATCCATTATCTTGTGGTTATGTCCTCAAACCATATTGAGACTTTTGCTCTCACTCTCCTCTCTCTAAATCTATACACTGTCCCTGTTTTTCAATCAAAGACATGAAATCAAAAAATAGAAATCTTGAAAAGTTAAATAAAATAAATAAACCACTTTATAATTTTCCCTTTTTAATTTTTAGAAACACTCTCATAGGTATTTTTATGTTTTTGACAGTGAAACATGGCTTTATCAACAGTTATGATTGGACAGCATTGCTTGACATCTTAGAAATTATTTTAGCCTTAATTCCTATATTCAATTACAGCTTGAAAGACCACCCATACTTTCCAAAGGACCGTCGGGTCAGTCTAATATATTTCAAACCATGTTGAGGTCATTTGTAACCAAAGTCTGTATGGACAATGTATGATAGTTTAACAAAGAAACAGTTTTGTTGTCCAAGAACTCTTAAAAAGCTCTATGATAAACTCGTAACTTTTGCAGTGATTTAAAACACGTTAAAGGCATACTTTTTTTTTTACTTTTATTGAACTAGGAGCATTCTCAGTGAGATACAAAGATCTCCCTTTTAAGGTAGTCCTGACCAAGACAGCTGCAAGAAAAGCTTCACACAAGTAACAACAGCCAATGATGACAGAAAAAATATTTCACAATCAACAAATCAGCAGCATTCAGCAGTAAAACATGTGCATATAGTATTCAAATGATCCTTTAATTTGGTTTAAAAATCTTCAAACTAATAAAATAATGTAGTCGCAGGTGACACTGAAGGTCGGGCAAAGATGATAAGGCAAAAAATTTTAAGCTCTTGTTCCGAAGACAGAGTGAATTTGAGGAATCTCAACCAATATATAATTATATGTTACACCCAGCGACTGTAAAGAAGAGCGCTGCAAGGATGACATGTTTTCTTAGGACAATGTGGAAGTAAGCGTCACACTGGTTCCCTCAACAAAAGTCTATGGGATTTTTCATTTTCTTTATTTGCTATTGTGTCAAGCGTAGTACAGTGGACAGAGTTGTTTACCAGCAAGAGACAGAGTTGTGAATGACATGCAGGAAAAGAGCCCGGAATATATTTAATATTTTTAAGAAAAAATTGATGCTAAGGATATTATAAATTAGAGCTGATGCCCCTACAAATATTGTAGGCATTTATTTACCCAATTATTTCCTTTAAAAATATGTATTTCCTTTTATTAATTATTTTACTTTATGTATGCACTTGTGTATGTATGTATATATGTGTATATATATATGTATATATAGATATAGATATGTATAATTTAAATTGACTTCTCATAATTTATTTATTTATTTATTTATTATTATTATTATTATTATTATTATTATTATTATTATTATTATTATTTATATATCTTTTATTTTTTACTAAATCTGAACGGTACAATGGGAAATTGGCTCTGTTGGAGCTATGGGGGGTGGGGGTGCGGTGGGGAGTGTTATTGTTTAATTTTGAGACATAATTGATGTCTTTTTGGGTTTTTTTTTGTATAACTGTTAAAACAATAAAAAGACCTTGATCCAAAAAAAGAATATATTTAAGCCAACAGCCTCTGTGGTGTGTAGACACAACCAGCAAGCAACCAGCATCTTAAGTTGCTGTTAAGGGCTTCATTAACAGGCATAGCCCTTAATTAGTCTGACTTAAAAAGAGACATAGGATTAAGCTCCTTTCAACAAGTCAGTCATAATGCTAATAACTGAATTTTGTACACAGAGGTCTTGCTCTTAATAATTTAGAAGCCAACATTCATTCCTACTGGGCAACAAGAATCACTGTCAGTTTGGAGGTCCTGATGCAAACACAGGATTCAAACTCTGTTTAAAAGCAGCCGTCATCCTTGTTTACAATATTGTTCGATGGTAGTTATATATAGGGTGGCATGGTGATGGAGCAGGTAGTTCACGTGCCTCACAGCAGGAAAGTTGCTGGTTCAATCGCTGTGTCGTGTGAAGTTTGCATGTTCTCCTCGTGCATGCATGTATTTCTGCTTCCTTCCACAGAACAAAAAACATGCTTGTTAGGTTAATGGTGACTCTGAATTTCTGATAGGTAAAGATTATGAAAGGTGGTCCATCTCTCTATGTGGCCCTGTGATTGGCTGGCGACTGGTTCAGGGTGTACATGGCTCTGGCCCAATGTCAGCTGGGGTAGGGTCCAGCGCCCTGTGACCCCGAAATGGATAAATGGTATAAATAATTAATGGATGGGTAAATAGTTTTAACTGCTCAATATTTGGGAGAAAAGTAGTTCTTGCCCTTGTTTCAAAGTTTATCCTGAAGCTGAATCTCCATGACCAACACAAGGAAAAATAGATGTTACAAAAAAATAATTGAAAATGGAAAAAAAGTAAGTGGTCAGAAATTGGTTTAAAATTTAGCTGTATTCATTAAAACCTGCTCTAAATCTCTATTAAGATGCAAGATAGAAGAAAGTTTATTTGTCACCATGCAACAGCTTGCACAATGAAATTAAAATGTGACCAAAAAGAAAACAAAAACAAAAAAAATTACAAAACCATAACACATGGAGGAGTGCAGATGGTGCATTCAGCAATCTCACAGCCTAAGGGAAGAAGCTGATCTGCAGTCTATGATTGGCCACAGAATTAGATTATTTTTCAGTCATATTTTCAGCCAAAGGAGAGATAGCAACATCTCACTCAGTAAAATATTTTTGGAACATTTAAAAATGAGGGGTTGAATGACTTCCTTCCTTGCTAGACAGCTCTGGATTATTATATAGAAAAATCACTATTAAAAGGTTTTTAGGACTTCTTTATATGTTACTATTGAACCAACAATTATTAAGTGTTTTTTAAGTGAGACAAACTAAATGATAATTCCCAATTTAGCATCAAGATGCTGGATTCATTATCATTTTGCCAATAAGCATATTACTGTTTTGTTTTGTTTTTTTACTGTAAACTATATTTTTACCAGCACAATTTTTCCTTTTGTAATCACAGCTTTATATGGTCCACCCTGCTGGTAATGGGTCGGTACTTTTCTTCAGGTCTCCCTCAGTGGCATAGATCCAACAAGGTGCTGGAAACAGTCCTTTGGAGATTTTGGTCCATACTGACATGATAGCATCACACAGCAGCAGCAGATAGTCAGCTGCACATCCATGGGTTAAGGTCCATCTTACATTCCTCCACATCCCAAAGGGATGAAGGGATGTGTTCAAGAAACCAGTTTAAATGATCTATGCTCTGTGACATGATACATTATCCTGCATGGAAGTGGCCATCAAAAGACACTGGGATCATAAAGGGATGGACATTGTCAGCAACAACACTAAGAGGCCTAAAGCGTGCAAGGAGATTATCCCTCACACCAACACACGCACCACCAGCCTGAAAAGTTTTCACCAAATTCTGAGCCTTTCTAAATGTCCCAGTGGGAATCAAGACTCAACAGACCAGGCAACATTTCTGCTTCAAATTCAAAAATGCCCATCTGCTTCAAATTTGATGTGTTGTATGTTCAGATAATGGTCTTCTGAATACACTGGCAGTACAAGTGGCCATTCTTCTCTGACCTCTGGCACCAACAAGGCATTTTCTCTTATAGAACTGCTTCTCACTATATATTTTCTCTTTTCAGTCCATTCTCTGTAAACCTAGGTGGTTGCACATGAAGATTCCAGTAGATCAGCAGTTTCCGAAATACCCAGATCAGCTCATCTGGCCCCAACAACATGCTAGGTTTAAAGTCACTTAAATTACCCTTCTTGACCATTCTGATGCTCATTATGAACTTCAGCAGGTTGTCTTGACCATGTCCACACACCTAAATGAATTGACTTGCTGCCATGTGATTGGTTGATTAACTATTTGTGTTATTTAGCAGTTGAGCAGTGTACCTAATAAAGTATTTAAAAATGATATATTTCTGACTTTTGTTACATGTGTGGCTTTGACCTGAACTTGAAGTTGGAATCCGGTGAGCTAGAAGTTTGTGGTTGGACCTTAATAAGGACTACTGGAAATCTGTTTGAGAAAGAACAGGGTTAGAATAATCTAATGAATTTGTTAAAGGACTCCATGTAGTCTTATGGTTATCTTTTTGACACAATATGGCACTATTGACATGGACTGCTGTTAAATAACAGTGCCTTGACTGGTTTACAGCCTTTCTCATGATTAGAAGCCACCCCGGTTATTTGTAAAATTTACAAAATGCCTTGAGAATAGTTGAACCTGATCCATATCAGTTAGTAGGTTGAGGCTGGCCTGACCATAACAAGACCTGCTGGAAATCCTTTTGATTAGGAAAGAGGCCAGACTAATCTAATGAATTAGTTGGCAGTCTTTGTGGAATAGAGCAGTCTAATCACTGATGTTTTCCATCTTACAATAATAATTTTTATTATGCTTGTGCCTGAATTTTATTTTTTACTCTTTCCGACTCTAAAAGATCTATCCAGTGATAATATGTGTACACAAGATTACAGCTTGTACCCACAAACACAACTTTGATACACAGAAAATTACAGCTTATGTTCGCACAACATGTTCCTCCTAAAATAACAAGTTGGACCCGAAGATCAGAACGTGTTACAACCAGTGTTGGACAGTACTTAGTTGCTTGTAATATATTACAGTTAAAACAGTATTACTACAGTTTATATATCATAGTATTTTTAGGTACACCTGCTGTCACAAACATGCAGCAGGTGTTGAAAAGTTAAGTAAAAAGTGTGCGCTGAACTTAAAACAACTTCAAGTTTTATCCATACATTGAGTTTTCATTGAGGATGCAATGAACAGTTGTCCATGCAAAAAATGTTTTTGTTGTTTCATAATGCTGATAAAGGCTGAGTGCTAAAATATGACAATATAATATTGTCATGGACTGTGAGTATAGAGGAAGACTGTAAAGAGGGACATTTCTGAAAGTCAACTGTTATGTTTTTCTAGGTGAAAATTTGTTTTAAACCTGTTGTAAGTTGTTTTAAATAAAAAAGTCAAAACTTTTAAGTGACTTAAAGTAACATTATTTGTCGCTTTTCATACTAAGTAATATGTAATGATATTTCATCATTTTTTCAAGTAGTAATGAGCAAAAAGTAACTTATTAAGTAATAAGTACAATTTTTGAGTGATTTGCCCAACACTGGTCACAAGATAACAATTAGTTCCACATAATAATATTATACCCGCAGGATCATAACTTGTTCCCTCAATATGACATGTTGTTAAAATAAGTGATTCCTATGTTCCCTTGAGACAGGGGTGTCCAAACTTTTTTTTTCTTATGAAGGGCTACATACAGAAAAAAAAACACATATGACATGGTCACTTTGATGAACCCCACCTTCAGTGTAACAAAATTGAGGATTTTGCAATAGCCAGTAGATATTAGCATTCCCTAGTTAGATCTACACATTAAGATACAAAACAAGAACAAACTGCACAAGCTGATAAAAATTGGAGGATTGTTTGTGCTTTAAGATTATTAAAAATCATTGGCTAAACATGCTTTATTAATCTTGATACAATAGCAGATTTACTGCCATAATCCATTTATTTCTGTTTACCACCATAGCAAAAACTTCTAAGGCTGTCTGTTCTCCCAAAAATCATACTCGATCAGTTTTCAAGCATACATGCTAGCAACCAAAGAAATTCATACCCTCCTGCCAGCCAAGCTGCACACAGACACAAGGCATTTTCATCTGATCATTTTACTATTTACCTCTGCTTAGGCCATGTCAAAGGGCAGCATGGCCTTGCATAAATCTTGCAATCTTGTCCAAGGAGGACACGGTCGCATGGGGCTGAGGACTTGACAAGGTGCCACTGGGCATTTAGGTGGAAGGCCGACAAAAAGGCCAGTGGATCTGTCATGGATGAGGTGTAAGCCAGCTGCTTTGCACATTATTGACACACAGCTCAGTCTTGTGTTTTCTTTGGCATTAGCTGTGTGGAGCCCAAAGTGCTTCCATGATGTGGCTTTGCCTGTCCTCCATGTCCTCAGGGTTATTTTCTGTTGTTGAGGTCAAGGGAGCAAAGGACAGTCAAGTTACACTTGAAGTGGCCTCTTGGATCGGACAGTTCACAGCTCCAGGCACACTAAATGAGCCTGGAGCAGAGCTGAATATTTTCTTCTCAAATGTATATTTCAAGTTCAAGTATGGAATTTTACCTACATGCTCGAATATTCAAAAACAGAGCATGAGGTGACAGCCCTAAAAGCTTTATGTTCTAATGCCAGTCATAATTAATTGTATCTTTTGAAATTTGCTGAGAGATGATTGAAAATGAGCTCCAGGTGTCGTTCGGCCCCTGGGCCTTAGTTTGGGCACTGCTGCCTTAAGATAATAACATGTTTTAGCAAGATAATACCTTGTCCCAACACTACTTTATTTCTTTTTTTTTTTTAATCATTTTTCAAAAGATTAAATCAGAAAACAGAAGATGATAACTTGTTCCCTTAAAATAAAAACTTGTGCCTTCATGATTATTACTTGGGGCCCCAAGATTAATTATTTTTAACTTCAGGGGGCTTCACATTAAACATAATAAGAGACATTTTGTTTTGGAGCAGATAAATCATTTACCACTATTTTTTAACACCCTAATTTAATGCTTTTTAACAACAGCAGTAAACCATTAAAGGATCATTTGTGTGGTTGACATATGGTGAGGAAAACTGAGTGTTTTTTATTGTTGTTTGTTTTATGCTGTTAGAAATGAAGGCAGTATTCATATATCCATGGTTTAGACAGCCATTACATGTAAGTCTATAAGTACACACGTGAGGAAACAATGAGCTGTAATTTAAGAGGATATAGAGAGTAAGTCTCCTTAGCCTTTGACGCCTTTGACCTTTCCAGAGCCTTAAGTAATTTTACATCATCTACAGTATAATGTTTCCAAGAGAAATGGATGAGTCACTGCAAGAGAAAACTCCCCTAAAAGAAAATATACTAGAAACTGTAACTATCTAACAACGTTCATGTTTTTCCTCTGTTTCAGTTGGAGCTAACTCTTGAATGTGGACGGATAGTGATCTACACCACAAGCTTCCGTGTTGTGAGGACGACCTTTGAGCGCTGCGAGCTCGTCCGTAAGATCTTTCAGAACCACAGGGTGAAGTTCATGGAGAAGAACATCGCCCTGGACAGCGAGTACGGGAAGGAGCTGGAGGAGCGTTGCAAACGTGTGGGAGAGCCTCCTTCATTACCCGTTGTGTTCATCGATGGACACTACCTTGGGGTTGGTTCTCATTACTGCGCTGAGACATCAATACTGTGTGGATTGATTCAGGTATGAAGTGAAGCTGTTGATTTGCCTTGCAGGGTGCTGAGAAAATACTCGGTATGAATGAATCAGGAGAACTGCAGGATCTTCTGACTAAGATTGAGGTGAGTTTTTACTGTATGCATATATTACTATACTTGTATGACAGATTTTACTGTAAATCTAGTTGAGTAAAACATTTCACTCAACCATCCTGAAACCTCCAGCATTGAAAAATCAAGCCAATGTGGGACTGGCTGCAGTAGCACTAGAGGTCACAAAGGTGGTTGCACATTAGGGGCCCGGAACTGTGCACGCTTGGCCCCTTAAGTTTGGTTTATTTTTTGAGAGTGTACCCAAGTTCATTGTACTAATTGGGTGGCTTCTGAGTCCAATCGGTTTTAAAAATGCTGTCTCAAGCGTCCATCACCCTGAAAACAAAGAGTCTTGTTGATCCTGATAAACAGCTACAGCATGCTGGCTTGCACTGTAAGACATGCTCCTGATTTATATAGACTGCAAAAGAGGAGTGAGAGTTACACCCAGGACTGAGATATTTTATGTTTACCTCTGTAAATCTCTCACCTTTGCTTATTTTCACCACATTTTGATTAGATTTCCATGGTGACCTGATCAAAGATGTGGATTTATGAATTTGTATTTATTTTTTTCACATTGTGAGATTGGGCACTTTCCCTAATTTTCACCAACAACTCAAAAAGCATTCAATAGATTTTGATGACATTTTCAGAGGATGTTAGTCATGGTACAAGAGGAAAGTCAATAGATTTAGGAGGTGATCCAAATCCAGATGTGGATCCAAGAATTTTCACATTCTTGATAACATTGTGTGAAAGGGCAGGTTTTCACATTTTTGCTAATTACTAGTCTGACAAGGTTAGAAATGCATTGGCAGAGGTTTGGGCTGTAGACCTCCAACTGAGACACACTCAAGTGGGCAAATCCAGCAACTTGGCAAAGTTAAGAATTTACATCTGTGTGTAAACAACAAACATGTTAAGTACTGAGAGATTTAATGAAAACATATTCATACGATGTTGTAATTAGGACTGAACAATTCAGAGCAGCGGTCATGAACTGGCGGCCATCATGCTCCCACATCTTCCCATCTGCCCCCCAGAACATTAACAAAGTCTGAAACAACTGTGATTGAAACAGTTTCATCAGGAGTGACTTCATGTTTGATTCGACACCTGGCAGCCATTGGTATCCAGTATTTAACCAGGAGAATGAGTAAATTATGTCAAAACCAGCGAGGAAAACATGACAGCCCAGAAAGCAAAATATCTGTACTGCCCCATGTGGCTGGCAATGGTAGATACATACATAAAGATACACATATACATATATGCATATATACATTTTGAGAGAGAGAGGTGCAGGGGGCTGTCAGTGATTGGAAGTTGGCTGGTATTTGGCTGGAAGGGGACAAATGAAGTGACTGCATCTGTATCAGTCTGTCAGTTGTACCAGAATATTTATTTTATAACATTGATTTTAAATCTGGCCCAATAACGTTTGCCAAGCATAAAAATGGCCTTGTATAAATGTGGTCGATCCCTGAGAGTATTGAAAAATATCAATTTGCAATCATGCTGAACTACAGTGGGATTTTGAGAGTGAGCTCATTATTCTTTTTTAATTTGAAAGTTTTGAAATGATAATTAGCAAATTGTAACTATGACGGATGTGTAGGCCGTTGATTGATTCACAACTTTTGCACCAAACAAATATCATGTATTTTTTATTTGGGTATGATACCACCAAAAAGTCTATGCTGCAAAATATTTAAACCAAAATGTTATTTTGATGCATAATTGATCCAAAAACACCTAATGTTAATGTTTTTAAAAGCAAACTCAAGACCTACCTCTTTAGTCTGGCTTTTACCTGAATTCAATGTACTCATCCTAATTTGTTTTAGTAATTTAGGTTTTATCTGATTCTGTTTTAACTTCAGAATTATTTTTTGGTAGTTTATTTTCGTTTTATCATTTTTTCTCAAGTTTTTCTTAAGTGTTTTACTTCCCTGTTTGAACATATTGCTGTTCCATTTTAGTGTCATTATTCTCATTACAGCACCCTTTTATTAATTGCTTACATTTTACTTCAATTCAATTTATTTTTATTCTATTTAATTATATTTTTATTTTACACTTTAACTTAACCTTCAGTGTTTACTCATTTTAAACCTTTAAGATGGTGTGCATACTGGGTAAGACTTTTATTTATGATGCATTTTGCTGATACTGTGTATGGATTGTGGGGTGGGTTAGGGGGGTGGTTAGGAGTGGGTTTAGGCCATACTTCCTTTTATCTTCTTTTAATTTATCTGTGTGTTTGTAGAGCACTTAGTGCTACATTTTTTGTAAGAAAAGTGCTACATAAATGAAGTTTGATTGATCTAAAAGAAATTTTACACCTCTTGGGATTTGAAAATCACAGTCCTGCTTTATGTGAATTTATTAAAATCGTGATTAGTGTTCAGCTGTAAAAATAACCTGTGATTGTGCAAATTCTCACCACTTACAGCTTGATATGAAAGCACAACACTGAGCCATCAGCACTCTGTTCAGGAAGCACTGGCCTCTGTATCTAACACATACTGATATTAAATATTAATGTCTCCTTTCAGTTTTAGAGCATGAGCTAATAGAAAAGTCATAATAAATTAACGCTTTATTTTTGCCTGGAGATGAAAAAGGTGCAAACAGGAGCCGTCATTTCCCCCCACTCACCCTGCCATCAATAAAACATATGCACACTGGAAAGAAAAAGATGCATGCACATCGATAAGTGACCATCAATAATGGAGGGCTTGTTATTGATTCTGCTTCCAACACATTTGTTCAAACACGCCAACGCAGGGCACGTCACTCAGTGGCACAAACAGAGAACAAACTATTTGTTGTGGGTTTTTTTCTGTCACACAGGCTTTGGCCTTTTCTCGGGCCCGGGCTCTAATTCACAGCCAACAATAGTCTTCATAAGCAAGTACAAAGACGTGTTATGACATTTAAGTCATGCATTCCAGTCACTGCGGGCTATTAAAAAACGTGTGTGGCTCTGAAAGGTCATGCATACACTAATCAGTCAGGATCTGGCCAGCAATGTGGCGTTACTGTCAGATTATTACGCCTCAAGGAATACACACATAAACATTCATTGAAGAAATAGTTCAACATTTTGTTTAGTACACAAATGTGCTCTTTTTTATTTAGCAGAAACTGGATTATAAAAATTTATAACGGAGTAATGTCCAAGTGGTAAATTTGCAGTGCAGTTAGAATTCTAACAAAGTGGAAAAAAGTGACATGCAATGTAAGCTTTAGATAAATTTCATTGAGCCTCTGCTATTTGTTATTTTGTACCATAAAAGTTTATGCCCTGCACCTTTTTTGTTCAGTGTTCTGCAGTGGAGACATGGGCAATATCTCCTCTCAGATTGGGTCATTAGTTTGACTTAAAAACTACAGAGGAACTCTATTTTAATGCTTCTGCTGTCATATTTCTGGACAAAAAATTCGACTGATTTCTGAGTGACAATGCGACTAAATGACTCAGGGTAAAAACATAATCAAAGATACATCTGCAGTTCAAAAAATCTGCTGTTTAAGTAAAGACAAATACAATATTAAGGGGGCATGTAGGGGAAACAATGTAAACCCTTGTGAGACTTTATACATTTTAAAGCCACTTGCAGCCTTACAGTCACATGAATGAATTAGCCTAAATAAGCTACTTGGAGCATTTAGTTTATGATTGAAAATGCTTCGTTAAGCTCATTTAGAAACAAGTTCATTGGGTTGTGGTGATGCTGACGCTGGACTAGATTGAATCTATGAAATGATATCTCTTCAGATGTTTGACAAATTTAAGTGAAAACTTCTGCACAGGATACCTTTACAGTAATCTTCAGCTCTATGTTCTTATTCATTTGTTCGTCCAGTATTTCTATGAGGAGAAGTTTGAGCTTCGGTATTTTTAGCTTGAGCTTTGGTTGCAGTGCCCTTCTTCCTTCGGATGGGCCTTTGAAACATTGTAAAACTTGTGGAGATCAGTTTGAACATTAAATATCTTGTCTTTGCAGTGTAATCAATTAAATATGGGTTGAAAAGGACTTGTAATCATCATATTTTGTCTTTATTAACATTTTACACAATGTCCCAAATTGATTGGAACAGGAGATTGTACACGAGAAACCTTTTTTCTTTCTGGATATCCTGAGATTGTTTTTTTTACCTTGCTTTATTGTTTTTACCTTGTTTTAATGTTTTAACTTGTTTTATTGGGTTTTTTTTTTACCTTGTTTAAATGCATCATCTTTTTTTATTGTTAATATATATATATATATTTTACCTTGTTTTATCTTTTTCCTTTGTTTAATTTTTTTGCCTTGTTTTAACCCCTTAAAGCCTGTTGTATCATATTTGATACATACTTTTATGATACCTCTATTTAATCAATATGATCAACAAATTACTAAAAAACCCATCTGAATACAATCAGATAAATCTTAAAAGTGCCCTCAAGTGGATTATCAGGTGCCAAAACCACCTAATGTATCAAATGAGATACAAAATATATATATATGTTAAATTTTATGGAAATTTAGATTCTTTTGGATTTCAGTAGCAAGTGAAATAGACATTTCGGTTCCGAAAAATTAGATTTTTCTGGCTATAATTTGTGTTTTCAGGCTTTAAAGGGTTTTTTTTTTTTTTTACCTTGTTTTACTGTACAGCTGTTGTCTCCTAGTCCGTTCTTGTATTTTATTCTTTTTTATTTGTTTTCTTCTATAAAGCACTTTGGTTCACTGGTTTTTAAAAGTGCTTTACCAATAAAACTGAATTGATTGCAGATTAACCCTGTACCTTGACATTGTTCTGCCTTTGGGCCATCAGCTTTCTCTGTTAAAGTCATTATTATTTTAAAGTAGGGCTGCTCAGTTATGACAAAAATTATTCCTTCTTGCATTTATATTGGAATCAGGATTATATTAACAAATAGCAGATGATTTTGCAACATCTGCAAGACATATTTAGACATTAAAACAGTCTTTGCACTTTCTGAACACTCTGAGTTAACAAGAAAACTAAATGTGATAAGAACACAAAGTTCTGCCAAGCAATTAACATCGGGCGAGTTATTGTCAAAAATGTGGCTAAGTGCCCTATCTCACATTCTTAACAAATAATTCCTGGATCTGCATCTGTATTCATGTCATGACCAAAATCAAATCACTTCTTTCTATACATGACCAACTTTTTTGACTTCATGTTTGATCTGTTTTACAGAAATTCACCTGTCTGCCAATATCAGCCAGAACTCAGTGATGAGAACAAACATACTGAGAATCAAACCCAGTGATGAAAACATGACAATCTTAGGAAGATGTAGCTGAGGCATCTAAATTGTCCCATGTGGCTGGGTACAGGAAGTGTCATAGGGACTGATCTAACTTTAAAAGCTAAGAAATACTAGAAACAAGTTCAAAATGATAAATGCTTAACTTGTAATATGTTTATTAGACCTTGTACAAACGTAGTTGATGATTCCTGGCATAGGAAGTGCCCCACAATGAAACAGCCAAACACAGAGAGCTGCACAGCTATTGTTTGATCTTAATTTCCAACATCTGATGTTCATGAATGTTGGAGGCTAAACTTGTAATTGAACTGAAACTTGATACATTTCCCAGCCGTAGGAATGACTTTAAAAGCTGCGACTCTGTTGCTTCAGAAAGAAACAGAAAGACCTGCTGGAGGTCATGACCCCTGTATCCACTCTGTATGTTTGTAACAGTCTTTTGTTATCAGTGATGTTTTATGTGCTGTTTTGACTTTGACCTTCCCAGGGACTGCAGATGTTAAGTTGCTTTAAGCTAACCCTCATGCAATGCATTAAATGGCTTCTGCACAGCCCCAATACGAATAAAAGGGATTAATTAATCAACTATTTAATTAATGACTTCAGGAGGTCAGCTCCTAGAAGTTGCTGACCTCAGCAGTTACTGTAAAACCTCGACCTGTCTTTCATATGATCACGTTTTTAGGGATTAACACATGAGCGCAGACGGTAAGAAACCAATTACATTTACTGATGTGAGTAAGTTTTTCTGTATGTGTGCTTTTTTGTAGTTCTTAAAATGAATACTTTTATTTTGGTTTAAGTCATTTTTGTGGGAAATATTATACTTGACTACGTTGGAATTATTTCTTTTGTAATTTTTGTTTCTGTAAAAACAGCAGGGAGCAATAGGAATTGTTGTCAGGAAACGCTCATGGGTAGTAGGTTTGTCACTGGTGGACGATGCAGGAAGGGGGTACAGGTTGTTCCCCAGATCAGTGAGAAATATTTGTTTGCTGATTTAATTAAATAATCAAAGATGATTCTTGCCTGGACTTTCAATTTGTCTTTTTGCCTGAGTACAAACCGCCAGAACGGTACACCCATGGCTATTTGATTTAAGTAAGCAAGTTTTTCTTTGTTTGTTGTTTTGACAAATAGTTACAACTCTAAATTTCTCATAACATCTGAGCACTGAATAAAAAAATGAAAAAGGCAAAACTGATAAAAGCTTTCCATAAACTTCTAAAGTGTAATGCCAAACTTTTAACTGTTGCACCAAGCAATGATGTATAATGTAATGTATAGTGAAATGACCTGAAATGACCTTGTTCGTACAAAATAACACTCACATGACTGGAAAAAAACCAAACAAGGCTACTTCATAGTATTGTGATATTTTCAGCATCATTTACCATTTTTTTGTTTTAATACGATACCTTTTTGTCTATTTTTAGAGGGTCCAGCATCCCCAGACGTGCCAGACCTGTGGGGGCTTCGCCTTCGTCCCGTGCCCAACGTGCCATGGCAGTAAGATGTCCGTGTTTCGAAACTGTTTCACGGATTCCTTCAAAGCCCTCAAGTGCACTTCGTGTAATGAGAACGGTCTGCGGCCGTGCATGAGCTGCAGTCAGTGAGGATGTCAAGTGCCTGACCAACATCTTCACTTCAGCTCTGGGACTGAAAACAGAAACATGAACTGGACTGTAAACACAGGCAGCGTAAAGACACACAGCAGGGCTCCCCCTCCATGGCCATCGTTACTAAAGAACAAAAGAAATTTGTAATAAAACCTGTGAATTTGTGCATCTGTAGTTCTGTGGGCTCATCTTTATCATGCTGGAGCGTTTCCATCTGGGTTGTGAGCACGTGTTCACCGAGGAGCCTTGAACTAGTTTCACCTCCAGAAACTTAAGCTTGTTATTGAATTAGTGAGGAGGCTCCTCCTTTAACAATGCCTTGTTACTAATCCCATATCAGACAGGGTTAAGAATAACTGCCACACAGGACACACAGGGAAAGTAGAGGGCTCACTTTGCATCCGCTACAGTGCAGGAAACTGAATCTGTCCTCACAACGTAACACCAAACTCCTCTCTAACATAAAACTCCAAATATCCAGACAAAAGTATTCAAGTCTGACTGAATCAGAGGGGTTCAAACTTTTTACATCATGGCCCACATACAGAGAAAATCACAAGTGACAGGGCCACATCGATGATGCTCACCTTTAGTGCATCAAATGTAGGATTTGGGACGACAGGGTGATATCAGCCGGCCCTCTCAGCCCTTACACCACGAGATCAGAGAGACGGCAGACGCTTCAGCACAAAATTCAGACACAGAACAAGAACAAACTGCACAAAGGCGGCAAACTATGGAGTACAATTGGTGCTTTTAGATGACTAAAAATAAATGTACAATTTTCTTTTTAAGCCATGAGACGGTTGCAGAGAGCACAGAAAACAAGCATGATTGTTGCCATTTGCTGTCATAGTTCATTTGATGTGAATATGAGGGCCAATTTGAAATGACCCACAGGCTGCATTTGGCCCCCAAGCCATAGTTTAGACACCCCTGATTTAATTCCTTGCATTATCAAGAGAAGAGTAATCAAATTTTTCATAGGTATGTATCTGGGATAGGTATAATTTCATTAAGGATGCACAATACTGAATTTTTGCCATTATCCTTTATACTAATGTAAACAATTTTTTTTTAGTAAATACCAAAATCAAAATGTAAACTCTATTTTATTTTCAGCAGAAGAAATTCTTATGCACGTATTTCTCTGTTTAGTCAACAGATAATATTTCAGTTTTGGACCTCACACTAGATAATACATATGACAGAAAAAAAGACAGAGCAAATGAAACATGCATTAAAAACGCCTCTGACTTTATTGGTATTGTTCTGTTTCCCAATACCAATACAAAAACAATACTTATGAAATGGTGCCAGTGCGTAAAGCTGTTCTTTTAAGAAAAAAGGTTAACTCATCACAGCTAATGTGACATTAGTTCTGTTGCCAGTTTTCTTTTTCTATGGGGTAATTTTGGACAGCTCACTGGGCAGAGAAGGCAGAGAGGGTTCAGCATCTTTATGCCTCGTGTTAAGTAGCAAATTAATTACCAAAGTCCAGTGCTTTGGAGCTTTAATTTGATTTCAGTGTGATTTGGACATTTTGGTACCCATCCCCATTAATGACCCACTTAAAATTTCTCTGCGTGACCACATTTTAGGCCCAGACACTAGTTAAGAACCACTGCTATGGAGGAGCGTTTCAAAAAACATATATAATAAAATAACATCTGAGTTTTTGGTGCTGTTTATTGTTTGGATGACACTCGTTAGTTAATACAGAGGCAGTGAAGTAGGGCTGTACAACACATGGAGTTCTTAAGAGACAAAGTATTTTCAGTTATGTACCGTGTGAGTCAGTGTCAACACAGTTCATGATGATAACAAAGGAAATACAAACAAGGCCTAAACCTCAGGAAAAAGACTGTTTACAGTACGAACCAGCATAAACCTCTGTCTTTTGCCTGAAGGGGTGTCTTTGGTGACATCAGTTTGCATCAGTTTTTTGCACAATTAGACCCTTTTTCCTCATTATCTACATATATTTACATAATCTTTTTGGCACCAGCATTGGCACAATATGAATGGGAGTATTGATTAAACAGTACAGTGATATCATTTATTTACAAGGAGTCTTTTGGTATCAAGCACCTCCATAGGGTAAAGATACCAAATGAGTACTCTGAAAAATTATACTTATTTTTTCTTAGCATCAAGATTTTAATTTGAACTCACTTTATAAATTTGATGGTTATTATGTGGTGCTTTTTTTTTTTTTTTGTTCATCAATGTGTTATTTAATACTAACTTGACACAGAGGTGGATGGTACAATATATGCTACATAGTATAGATTTAGATTTCACTAGTCCATATTGGCAACAGCCCATAGAAAGTGTTTGGGGTGGGCAAAACCTTTCAAAATCACATCCTGAAGGTGATTGGATGATCATTCTGTCAATCATATGCATGACAGGCCAATCAGTTGATATAGTAGCTCCACCTCTTCATGCCTTGCAGGATTTTGATTGGACAGTGCTTCTTTTGGCCGAGCTCAATCGTTCTGGCTTGCAGCTTTGCAAGATGGATCTGTCTGATTGTAGACAATGAATCAGGTGGATCCAGCTGCACTGAACGGTTAATGAACAATCAGAAAATTCATACAAATTAAGTATGCTTTAAGCAGATGACTGGTATCAGTAGCAGTAATGGCATAAAAAAATATCTGTAACATTCAATTTGAAAAAGATTGGTTTTTCCCATCACTGTCCCACACAACTGCCACGACGTCACTGTGGCTTCTACTCCAAATAACTTTGCTGTGGCAGCCATGTCTATAAAGAACATCTATATTGTCACTGTCAAGCCAAAAACTCCTATCTCTATGACTTTTGTTTTTTTTTTAACGGTGCTTTAGGGTGGTGCAGGGAGGACGTATTTTTGTGGGCAAATGCAAAAATTAGTGTGGTAATCTCAACAAACAAACTTAATTTTCACATTTTGTTGAGCTTAAATGTAATCTGTGAAAGCTATTATTAAGCTACTATGGAACCACAACATGGCGGTTCGACTTAGAAGCAACAATATTTCCTGTTGTAACCTCGTGTTTAAGAGTTTCCTCATAATCAAGTGACCTGATCAGGTTGGGCCTCATGGCTGTGGCAATAGAGTGTTAATTATTGATGATAAAATATGATCAGAAATGCTTGCTGTTGGCTCCCCGGCAGTGTTAATTTTGACAGCACTTTTTAATTTAGTGTTAGTTATTGTCTTTTGCCTAATATATGTTTTAGTCATAATTTAGTCATATAAATTGTTTTAATTTCAGTCTAGTTTTAGTTGATGAAATTTCAAAACATTTTAGTCGACGAAATCTACTGTAAATTTAGTCGACTAAAATATGAAGTGTAAAGGGTAAGGCATTTTTTATGTTTCCTTGAATTTCTGAAGTCATGTTTTACGCTTGGGTCCCACCACCATGAAGCTAAGGCAGCTGTGATTGGTTGTCCCTCTTAACTCATCCAACCTTTCTACACAACCAAAGTAGCTGTGATTGGATATATTCCTAACTTGTCTCTACTTTCTAATATGAAATTAGGTGTAACAGGAGTAAGTCTGTCAAACATTTTAGTCTCGTTTTCATCTGTTGATGAAGTTTTAGTTTTTGTCCATGTGCGCTTGTTTTATTAGTTACTGTCTAGTTTCCGTCATTGGTTAGTTAGCAACCGTCCTTTTGAACACACAACAACAATTTCAGATTTAAAAGCAGGCAACATAAGTTGTATTTTATTATTTCCCATTAAACATTAAAATCTTGTGTGTGTGTGTGTTCACAAAAACCTTACTTAAGGCATTTATCAAAAAACAGTATTCTAAATCCTGTTTACTCCGGGGGGTCGGGAATCAGGAAGTGCTAAATGCCAACTCACTTCCACATTTTTTGACTCATTCCTGCACCGCTCTATAGGTCACCTTCCTCTTTGGTGAGGGGTTTATAAATATATGAACAAATTTAAAGTACAAAAAAAGTCGAAATTGGACAATACAATATTCATTATGTAGTACAGCGTTTTTAATTTCCTGAAAAGCAGCACTTTTGGATTTAAGAGCTCTTGGCCCAATGATATTTCCTGATTTTCTGATTTCCCCATACTGCCCAGCCCTACAATGCAGCGTCACTAATTGGGTCAAAAATGTCTATTGGCTGCAGCAGAGTGATTTACGCTGATCCCAATGAGAACATCCTTAAGATGAAGATGGTGTAAACCTGAACACAGCAGCTTCAGTGTTTGTCTGATGCCAGAGACCCTCTGCTGCGAACATTTGAGGCTGAAGCCCCCTCCAGTCCTCGTCCCTGAGTGTTTTTCTCGGATGATGTCATGGACTGGCTCCCGTCCACAGCAGCGCTGCTCTCTCTCGGCGCTGTCATAGCCCTGTACAATGCTGCTTGAACATGATTAGACAAGGCAGCACTGTAAAGAGGCTAAAAGCACAGAGCAGGGGGGGACGCTGCTGGAGGAGATGATGATGATGATGATGATCCGCCATGAAGACTTCCTCTGCCTCCGAACCTCCACCTGGATCCTTCTCCTCGACGCACCTGGGATGGAAACAGCAAACAGACCGATTATTCACACAAACAGCGAACACACAGACAAAGATGATGCGTAAAACATGACGGAGAATGATAACCAGCTCCCCTGCATGCTCGAAATCTTTCATTCAATTTCTGCACCGAGGAGTGATGGGGATTGGGATTTTGTAACCACAGGCTTGTGGTGATGGAGGAGAATCTGAGACCCCAACTGTGCAGGTTTACTGCGCCCCCATCTGTGGGCTGCTGGAGATTAAAAAAAAAAAAAATTAACGAGGTGGGGATCAGAGAAGCATAAAAAATCCGTGAAAATCAGACAAATGTTACGCACAAATATCGAGTCAATGCTGTGAGGAATTACGATGTGATGTGCAGAATGGCTGAGGATGCGTTTGATTTGGTGACAGGCGCGTCTCGACGCATGTTTCCTCCATAATGACCCATATCAGCTTAAGGAAATGGCTCTTTTTCATGACCATCGTGCACAAGCGACCCCTTTCTCCCTCTAGACTGTTGAAGAAGGGGAGACATGGAAGAAAACACGATGGGCATTGGCACAACCGACTGTGGGGGGATAATGGTATGACGAGACATGACACTGATATGCGCGCAACACCCAAAATGTGAAGAAGACAACATTGAATGGTGGAAAGAAAAACCTGCAGATGGATGCTCTGTCCAGCACCGTCTCCGCTCCTCGGGGCTCGGTGAGAAAGACAAAAAGGATTATTTCAGTCGAGTAGTCTAGCGTGGTCCAGCCGCGGTGCTGTGCGTAATGTTTTGAATGGTCGCTCAATGCGCAGACTGGTTGGAAAAGACTGTTTTTATTGACGTCAGCGTGCAGGAAAGTGCACCCCCTTCCTCTCAGAGCCTATAACTGCACCATCTGATGGAGTTGGGGTAACATTCATGTCAGCCAAACGGGATTTACACGAGAAAAAGTTCATTTAACCCCAAAAAACAAGACTTGAAATCTTACCTTTGTGGTGCTCCAGATGCGCACAGCTGATGGAGAGTTATCCAGCATCAAGATCACATAAAGGCTGATGCTGCACAAACTTATAACTTACTAGAGGTGCACTGAGAGCACAAACCACTGAACAGGCAGTTCCAACATTGTCGGGTGAGTTACTGTCAAAAATGTGGAGAACTGCCCTCCCTCACAATGATTACAAATCCTTTAAATAATTCCTGGATCCTTCTCTGAATTCGGATCACCACCAAAATCTTATTACTTCTTCCTTGTGCCGGGACCAACATTCCCTAAAAATGTCACCAAGATCTGCTCCTAACTTTTCAAGTGATCTCGGTGACAGTCAAACGAAGACAAACGCTGAAACATCTGAAGCTTAAAATGGTGGTTTTTTGTTTTTTTTTTGGCTGAGAATGCTAAAACAGGAGGCAGGAAAAGCTTGAGCATCCAGATATTTTCTAAATTTCCAATCAGGGCCACAAAAAGCAACATGATGACTCTGTAAAATAGAGAGCTGCAGCCTCAAACCTCAAACTTTTGTATCTTTCTGTTTCAAAACAATCTTTCAGCTTCATCAACCTGTGATCTTCAAAGCTATTTATCTGGAAAATAAAATATTGAGATTTATATTTACCTCTACCAAGGAGGTTATGTTTTTACTGGTGTATGTTTGTTTGCTTGTTAGCAAGATTACTCAAAAAATTCTGGACAGATTTTGCTCAAATTTTCAGGAGATGTTGGTAATGGCCCAACTTAAAAATCATTTGGTTTTGGTGGTGATCCAGATAACCTCCTTTAGTGAATGATTGTTTTTGCTCAATAACTGTCTGACTAATAATGATTCTGTGTGCTCGTTGTGGGTTTTCAGGGTCATGAATCATATTATGATGGTAACTTTATCATGGAATTATTGCTTATTGATGTAGCAGCAATATATGAGCTACCTCATTCATTCTCTTGCATTCTCTGAGTGCTTTCTAGTTAATATTGCCATTTAACTAAAAAATATTGCAGTTTTTAATGCTTATTAGATATGTAAGCAAAAATCATAGGTGTTTCACCTGAGGAGTCCAGATACAAAAATAGGCAATGATCAACAGTCATGACCATTTTTGCAGATTTCAACAGCTGAGATTTTAGCAAATTGGCCATAAAGATCTCACATATTGGCTTTAGCAATGGCAGAAAGACCAAATGTTCCATCATGGTTTAGCTCATAATCACTGGATATTTACCTTTACAAATTAAAAGCATCATTTGTTAAAGAATGAAATGTTTGTCTTGTTTCACATCTGTTTCTAACACAAATACATCATCAATGGAACTGATCATTTAAGTAAACAGGAAGCTTTTCGCTCTTGACTAAAAATATCGGTATTGATATCGGTGACGACTTTGGAAAAATGTCAGAAATTGGCAAAAATCCAATACCATGCATCCCTCATAAACTGCTGAAAAGAAGCCTGAAAGGCTCGTTAGTGATTTAACAAACATAACTTGTCTCTTAATATGAGACACACTGAGCAAATTAGACACATACATTCAAAATCAGTCCACACGTAAATTCTGCTCGCTGCACTGGCGAATCTGCTCAGACAGCCACTCTGAAATGCAAGAAGATAACAATGAAAGTTATCTTTGAATTAAAAAAAAAACATTTTATAAAATATAATGCTGTGAAAGTACAGCTCAAGAAACTATGCAAGATCAGTGGGTCCGGGCGTTAAAATAATGAGAAATAGAAGATTTTTAACAATCAGGGGTGGATCCCTTTGGACCTGGATGTGCACAGAAAATAAAAAAAAATATATTATTTAATTTAGTTTTGAATTTTTGCCTTAATAAAATGTAGATTTTGAAAAATGTAGGGCAGCTACTTCAACTGATAATTATTCAGAACATCATCTCTTCAGTAAAAACAGATTTTCAGGGTTTTTTTTTGCATATTAAAAGAAAAGCATTTCAGCTTTTGAAGCAAGCTGCTTGAGCTATTCTTGTGTTACTGCAGATGTGAAAGAGTTAAAAATGAGCTCAAAAGTGAATCTGACTGCAGCAGATTATTCAGGGAGTGGATAATCTATCTTCTTACATTTTGATAAGGTAGTTAGTCAAGGTGTGTCTACAGAACAACATAATGAAAATGAGCTGATTCATTAGATTAAAAAGAGTTAATAAAAAGGAAATCGAGGCCCATCCAGATATTCTCAAGCCGACCCATTAATAACATTCTTGACCGTGACTGTGACCTATGATCTTCTTTTAGCCTAAGCACTTTTGTGCGTTTGTTCTGTTTACAATACGAGAGAACTCACTCACTGTAAACCGAATTTACCCAAGGGTACAATAAATATTCTGAATCTGAATCTGAGAAAAAAATGAGTCCAAATAAAAAGAATGAAGCCAAAATTCCTTAAAAAAAACGTTCATTATAAATGTTTGTTAAAAATAAAGCTTTGAGAGAAAAGTCAAAATGCTGAAACAGCTCCACCTTTACCGGTTCAATGTTGAGAATAAAATCAGAATTAATAGCAGAATAAGTGAGAGAATTGAGTGAAAAAGAGTAGAATTACAAAGTCAAGAATAAGGCTGACTTCTACATTACAGCTCTATTCTTGACATTTTGACTTTTTTCTCAAAGTGAACACTGAAAAAAAATCTTCCCCCACTTGACATTTTTCCTTGCTGTCCTTACCATGCCAAACTCTAATTTTGGGGTGTAAAATGTGGTAAATTTATAAAAAAAATCAATAAAATTAATTTTAAAATCTTGTACACGAACAGAAAACCAAAGTCAAACAAGATCATGAGGTAGAAAACAGCCCGTGTGTATGAGAACATCACAGCCGGCAGAGCTGTTTGCCTTGTATTATCCCTCACCGAGAGTCCGACCAAATCAAACTTTTACTACTAAGACAGAGGCGACAAGTGATGAGAAAGTTTAGTCCAGAATCAGCAGATCATCACTGGCACCAGGAAGTTTAAGAGATTCAGAAGAAATCACACTGATTTGGATGAACTTCAAAAACTTTTTTGAAATGTTTTTTTTCTTAAATTTACAACTTTTTAAATTGCAAAATTCAGAGTTTGCTTTCTTGTAGCATCATGACATTATAATCCCAAAAAACTAAAGTTTTAACACCAAAAGTAATTGATGCTTTTTTTTTGTCTTATTTTCAAGGGTGCCCTCATAAACTGCTGCACTGTATCATATATCAGGCCTTCGTTTCTTGCCAACTGTCTTAAAATTAGATTTTATTCTGAGCTTGGCAGGTGACTTTGCCTCACCTGCCAAGTCCAGGAGAAGTTTATGAAAAGTTTAACATAAATGTGTCTATGTGCTAATGTGTTTTTCTCCCTTGTGCTTTCATGATTCACTGATGTACAAAAACAGACCCATTACATTTTTTGATTAGATGTCAAATTATAGTTATTAAATCACAGTTCAGAACTAAAAAAATATCTTTAGTGGTTGAATGTTTTTCTTGATTAATTCTGGCTTTTCAGAGAAGTCCAGCGAGCTTAAATGTGGGGATAAAAAGGTGAATTCAGTTTGAAATCCCTCATTCCTGTTCAAAATGTTTTCTGTTTAATTTTTTTTTAAAGATTTCTGAATTCTTGTTTTCTTGTTTTTATGTCAGGTGGTCTCACAAGTTTGTTTAGCACTGTGTATGCCTGTGACCTGTCTACAGATTTCAGGAATATGAGATCAAATCGCTCTGTCACAGAAAAATCTGCTCGTACAGTTTGTTTGAAACTGACGTGAAAGAGGACATACGCCACCTCCCTCAGTGCGTCACTCCCTGAGCTGTCGTTTGTTCAGACAGATGGAGCGGCCAAAAAGTGTGTTTTTGCCTTGTGAGACACCTGAAGCTCTATAAAACCCCAAACATCTTAAAGACTTGACTGGACCGTACATCATTTTCCTTACATACAAGAAGCAGTGCATCAGCATCATGGAGTCAGTGTTAAGTTTGTTGACTAACTTTTTTCGTCATAGTTTTTGTCAACCTTTTTTTCCCCTGATGAAAACTAGACAGTAACCAATAAAAACAAGTGCACGTGGATCTGTGTAGATTCTCATTCATCCAGATCATGGTCATCTTGAAGATTCAAAAACAAGGCAACTGGACTGTGTAGAGTAGATCAGAAGAAGCTTCTTGGATGAGAAGTGAAACGTCTTCCCAACAAACTCTACACAGTCCAGTTGCCTTGTTTTTGAATCTTCAAGAAGTGCACGTGGACAAAAACTAAAACTAAATTAACTAACATCTTCAACAGATGAAAACGAGACTAAAATGTTTGACAGACTTAATCCTGTTACACGTTATTTCATCATGAAGAAGGTAGAGACAAGTTATGAATATATCCAATCACAGCTACTTTGGTTGTGTGGAAAAGTTGGATGAGTTAAGAGGGACATCCAATCACAACTGCCTTGGCATCGCGGTGGTGGGATCCAAGTGTAAAACATGACTTCAGAAATTCAAGGAAACATAAAAAATGCCTTACCTCTTACACTTCATATTTTAGTCGACTAAATTTACAGTAGATTTCGTCGACTAAAATGTGAACGTTCATCAACTAAAATTAGACTCAAATTAAAACAATTTAGTTGACTAAATTACAACTAAAACTAAAAGCTACTTTAGGCAAAAGACTAAAACTATATCAAAATGAACACTGGAAGAATAAAACAAGATTCAGCCTCATGACAGAAATGGAAGCCAAAATAATGTAATAAATTACTTCAAATTTATTTCAACTCCTTCAGCAGTTGCAGCATAGTTATAACCAAATGGAAAATATTACACTATTAACACCTTCAAAAATATATATCCACAGCTCCCCCGTCCGATACCATGAAATGTCTCTGCCGGCTCCACCTGAAGCAAAGGAAGCAGGCGTGTGAGCCATGCTCCAGCTGTGACGTAGACAGAACAGAAACAGTCACTGTTGGTTTATAGAGATTATCACTTGATAATTTTGTACACATACAGTACAGAAAGACATCCAACAAAGATATTTTTGATATTGACAAGTGTTTTCTTGAAAGGTTGTTCAGCCTTCTTATTTGACCCTGTTTACAGATTCATACCTCCTATATTTTGTTGCTTATTAAGTGCTATTGTATTCAACGCTTTAGCTCTGTAATACAATCAAGTTAATTTTTTAATATCAATAAAATCTAATAATCATCAAAAAGCCAGCAGCAGCAGCATTGTGCCGTTTCAGCTCCTCAGTTTTTACATTAAAACAAAAGGAAAAACTAATAATGTCAATTAAATAAGTCACATTTGAATGTGTAGCTCTCTGGTTTCCTTCGCACTAAAGAAGAAAAAAGAATATATAACACTGTGGTTCATCGTTTAGCACAAGTCCTGAAAATGATACTGGTCCAATGTGTTTGAGACTTTTGTTTTCCAAGGTTGTCAAGGTTTTTCTCCAAAGACACACTCAAGCAGGAATGTGAGCACGAGCTGCGAGACTAGACTAACTGTGATTTGAGGAGTTTCGTAACTCTGCGGTCAGAGTTGCTCCTGAATGTCGATCTCTGGCAGGTTGAAGTCTGGGGGTGTGAACTGAAGCTCAAGCAACACAAAGAGAACACAATCATTGCCCAAACATCGTCCTTGTGTGTACGCTGGACTAATCTACAGTAAGACTCGACGATTTGTGCAGACGGATGTGTTTGTGATGGTCGGGATGGCAGGCAGACTGTTGAGGCAGGCCCGGCCCTCCGTTCATATCTCTCCTCTTGGAGGTTCTTCTTGTCCCAGCAGGATGTCTCCTCAGCAGAGAGCCGGTAGGTCTTATAAAATCTCCAAATCTACGTGACGAACCTCTGGGTTACGTTGCTGTGGAGGGAAAAGAAGGAGTTAGTGGGCTGCACATGGCAAGATAATTGGAGTGATTTACGGGCAAAATTCCCTCCTCCAACCAAAGTCATTAAGGGTTGATTATCTGATGATTCTTAGATGAATTTACCTGATTGGTGCTGCCAGATTTACTCAAGTTCAAATAGGACTGGGTGATATGGACAAAAATTAATATCTAAATCTCTTTTTCCTGATAAATAATTCAGAAATCACAGGCTATGAACCTTAAAGTAGGATGTTCTGATGCCCCCTGATAATTCTTAGATTATCTTGTCAGATTTTCCTGTGGTTTGAGGTGTGTTGAGGGTGACTTTACCTTCATCAGCATAGAGGAAACAATTGGGGATGTCACAATTAATTGAAAAAGACAAATTATGAGTTTGTTGGCTTATTGGGGCAGAAAACAGAGAAGAACTCTTGGTACCTTTAGTTCTTTCTCCAGGCGGTCCACCTCAGCTCCCAGCGTGTCGATGATGTTCTCCCCGTGTTTCAACATGAAGTTCTCGAGATCCTCAGGGGTCTTCACCTGCTGGATGTCCTGCAGGAGAAAATCAAAACAAACCTCAATGAGCTCTGAAAGATTGTGAGTTAGAAACCAAAGTACAACAGAAAGGCTAAACTCACAAAAACATAACACATTTTATATGACACATTACGAAGAGATTTCTGTTGTTGAGCTCAAACAAAAGACATCCTGTTTGTTTGGTTTATCAGATTTCTATACAGACATTCACGACACTTGGTCACTCTCACAGAAGATCGTTCGAGGAAGACAGAAACAACCCTGAACCTCTTTCATTAAAGAGAAAAATTGAGAGTACCAACTGTGTGACTTGTCTGGACAAAGACCCTGGACTTGTCTGGTTAGCCCCCCCAGAAGCCAGCCCTAAATCTGCACTGTGATTTGCCATTTACCAAGTTAGAGGTGGGATATATGCAGAAATTATTGTGGGTTGAGTGACAACAAGCCTCTTTGACTGGTGTTGTTGCATCAAAAATCCCAAGAAGTAAGTTTAAGCTTTTAAGGGGCGTTTTCTTTAAAGAGGCAGAGCCCATTTTCCTCTCATTGAATTTGCGTCTTGGAATAAAGATGTCCCTCAATGTCGAGAAGAACAACAACACCCTCCCTTTTTTTAATATTAACACCAAGGTGGGATAAAAAAAAACAAAAAAAACTTACATTGAGGATTTGGTCAATGTCCTGTTTTTCCAGGTACGACCGTGTCACCACTCGGCCATCGAAGTCCACCTCTGCCTTGAAGCGCACTTTACTCAGACCCATGTCCGTTGCCTTCACATCATGGATGGCCCTGTTTAAAATAACACACGCGTTATGGCAGGTGGTTGAAAAAATCCCAACTTTAGCTTTGCTCAAGTCAGCAATGACGCAACATTATACCATGTGCAACATTGTTAAGGAAGAGTTAGAGCTGAGTGATGAATTTTCTTGCAACATCTTACTCTAAACCTCTTAAACTTGAGTTGTAATTCACACTTTAATGCTGTAAAAACATTCATCTAAATCTCCACACCACTCTGAGTGAGTCTGACTCTCAGGACAGTTGCATGTAAATACCAGTAAATAGCAGATGGTCTACTTTAAGCTCCAGCGTTGTCCTCTCACATTAGCTGACCAAACATGTGCTTACATGCTGCTGTTAAGATCCTAACTGGGGATTATTTTAACTTTGCGTGCAGATGGATCAGCCTGATTATATATCTGTACTCAGGCAAAAAAGCAGGATGGTCCAATCAGCATCCTTTAAAACAGGAAGAGCGAGACGACAGCAGGAAGTGACTGCATGTACAGGGATTAGCATAGATGCTAACAGCTTCAGGAGTTGGATCAAATCTTGACCACATTTCTTTGACCACGTGTTTTACCAAGAGTTTGTTTTATGAATTGGCTCTTTCTGTCCTTTATGTGCAGCAGTAGTACCCGCTAACAACATTATCTGATTGGCCTGTAATGAATGTGATTGACGGAACAATCGTCCAATCACCTGCCGGATATGCTCTGAAAAGTTCTGCCCATTCTCAAACATTTTCTATGCGCTCTTTCCAGGATGGACGAGTGAAATATATAGAAAAAGGTCCATCTGGAGTGCCAGGTTAGGATTATTTGGATTCACATGCATGATTTCAGCCCCACCAAGCCCTGCTGCATGTTTTCCTGACGCGTGTGTGTGTACAGTGGACTCATTCTCTGACCTTACAGCCGGGTCGTTCTCGAGGAACTCTGTAAGCTTCTGCACACGCTCGGCCTGAATGGAGCGTCCCAGCAGAGCCTCTGTGTTGGTGTAGATGAGGAAGGCTGAGACGGTGCCGAGCAAAGTGCCGACACCTAAAGAACCCAGACTGTCGTAGTAAGGGTTACCTGGAAAGACACAGACAGTAAATGTGTGATTACATTTTTATCAAAATAAAAAAAAAAGGCTGGGAAAGTACCTCAGGAAGCATGGTACTTGGTTTTTGCTGATATCTAATATAATGTTTTTAAACTCAATATCCCCAATATTTCCCGATTTTTTGTCAGGAGTGCACAGTCTTCAGTTTACTGAAATGTCCCTCTGCCTTTCACTGACAGTTATTTCCAATAAAAAACATTTCAGTCTCTAATAAATGACACGATTGATTTTAAAACACAGACATTCAGTGATATGGTGAAGCTTTGTGGTACATTTATATATTCTGAAAATATTTCAGCTGCTACACGCTGATAAACTGCATATGGCTGATATATATGGGCTGTAAACACGGCAGAAATATCACAGATATTTGTACCAATGTTCAACTTTAAAGCAATTATCTGCTTTTAATTACATTGTGCTATTCATATTGTTCATCCCTTACTACTCCTGAGGTAACTCAGCACATCAGTAAATGAACAACAAATGAATGTGCAAACAGAGAGGGTGATATGTTTTAGAATAAGTTTGGTTTGATTCTGATGTACAAATTCCTCTCCAGAGATAAAGTTGTCAAAAAGTCGCTAAAGCTGTTTGAAAAAAATCTCTCTCGTAAGAAAGCAATCATTTCAGAATAAAAAAATAAAGACATCCAGAGTCACTGATGGCAGCAAGGGCACAAATTCTCCGTCCCTCCTTTGGGGAGGACGAGAAACGGACGGTGTTATTTTTTCATTTGAAAGGAGTTGTCAGTGAGTGTAGCGCTCTCATACGAGGATAAAAAGAGTTAAAAACAATCTGGAGCCTCATTTCATATTTATTTAGCTCTCATAACTGAATCTTTGAACTCTTACAACATGCATTTACTATAAGGATTGTGTACATGTTTTATTCAGATGGTAGCCGACTGCAACGATACATTTTATACAATGAATTGAAACTAACCAGATATATTTTTTATTTACAAGTTTAAGCCCTTTCTTATCTTACGAGTAAAGAACAGCTGCCTCTTCTGCTGTCTCTAAAGTCAAATTTACAGTACCTTTATGCAAAAGCATTGCAACAATGCTCTGTTATATTTACACCTTGAGATATTCACACTAGTTCTCTGAGGCTTCAACATCTATGCTCCCACATACAAAGGCAGAGCATCTCTCTCGCAGCGCTTCTATCTCCCGCTGAGTCCCCAAAATGTCACAGGGGTGCAAATATTACGCCTCGAAACTGGTGATCAGAATGTTTTGCCTGATTGGTGAATGTTTGATGTCTTGTACACACAAGCCGTAATCAGAATGTGTTCATGAAACAGTGACTTGAAAAATTCCAGTCAGAATGATTTTCATCAGATTGAAGAAAACTACATATGTAAACAAAGCTATTGTTTGCTTTTGGTGTAACAGTGCTAACAATGTTTCAATACAGAGCAGATGACCAATGACTGCACAGGAAGCGTGTTAATTTTGCTAATGTTCAACTCTTTGATCTATGTACAGATTCGATGTTTCACAAAAACAGTCTGTAATTCAAAAGAATCTGACCAAACAAAGCTCGGATACGAAGAAATACCTTGCTATAATATACGCAGATATGAGGACAATATTAACCCTGACACAGAAGGATAATAAAAGCTTCTATTGTTCTTGTGCTCCTGGTCATGAGTTCAGGACCTTCAAACATTGCACTTAAATGTGCTCTGGGTCAAATTTGTTCAATACAGTCATCAACCAAACACACTTGATCACACTTAAATACACCAATGAGCCCTGTGGTGTGATTATAGCTGTTGATTCTTTGCTCACCCGTGAGAGAGGTGAGCCCCATGCAGCCAGCCGCCATAATGACTCCTAAAACAGCAGCAGCATCTTCAAGCAGCACCACGTTAGTACTGGGGTCTCGACTCTGCATCACTGCACACAAACAATACAAAACAATGTTTATTAGGGGTGTGAGTGATTACTGACACACTGTTACATCACACTGATTGCTGTGCAAGACTCTTATCTATGATTCAGAGCACAGTGTTGATATTTTATTAGGTAATATGTCACAGACATTCAGGACTTTTGCTTTGTATTGTAGTTCTGCCAACATGGCAGTGAGCATTTACTTTGACTCTCTGTCTCCTTTTCTTTTATTATTATATATATCACTGGAACAGATAATTAAGTTTGTCCATGTTGCAGGACCATGATTTATATCAATACACTGACTAGAAACTGTTTTTCTACAAATAGAATAATGTAGGTTCTTAGTTATGAAAAGAAACTTTCCAAAGTTAACAGTTTAGTTGAAAAAATTATGATATTTTGCCCCACTTAAAGTATCGTGATATATTGTACAGTCACCACTGCATCGGGACATATAACAGATCAACAGCTTCTTGCCCACACAGACCCCTAAGATCTACCATAAACAAAAAACAAGATATTTTGGATAAATGTTTTTTTTTGTTTGTGACAGCTTAATAGCACTGTAATGATTTTTATTGTCTTTTACAGTTTGTTTTTATGGTTTGTTTATTTGCACCCTCTAGTCACTGTGCAGCACTTTGGTCAGAATAACTGTTTTATAATGTGCTGTATAAACAAAGCAGACAGGACTTTATCAGCTAATTAAATTCAATCTCATTCTCAACAAAAGACAAACTTGTTTTTACAACAGCTCTGTTTGGACTTTGGGGCTGATTCAAATATGATCTGAACATATATTCTGTGTTTAAACTCTGACTGAACTTTAATAAAGGTCCCCTGAAATGGACCTATATTAAAACAAAAATATCATCTTTACTCACCATATTCATAAAAAGACAGTCCATGCTGATGGGCACTCTTTTTTATCTCGTTGATGGCTACGAGTAACGTGGCTGAGAAAGGAAAAAAGAGATAAATGAGGACAAAATGGATGCTTTTGCTTGGCATTAAAAGACTGAAGTCTTTATTTCCTAAACTCACCTCCTTCAGACACCAGAGAGCCCGCCAAAATACAGTAAGCCTGTAACACAGAAACATGTGAATGTAAATATTTACTCTCCAATAGAAAACTGTAATTACTAAAAAGACTTCACAGGAACACTTACCCATAACAAAGATTCAATGGGTTCAGGGTGCAGCAATCCCATGATGCCGTGGTACCACGAGAGGCCTGCTCCCATCATAAAAATACCCACTCCACTGATGAGGGAGGCGATGTAGCGCATGTTAGAGAAGCCGTACCTGAAAGACAGACAGGCCTTAAGATGAGTGAGCAGTACTTTAACCAACCAAATATATATTTTACTCTCAAAAACAATTCTAGCCACTATTGCTTTGTAAATGATACACACATTCTTCTTGTAACATCCATTTTCTATTATTAAAAATGATATGAATTTGCTTTTTGAAGAAAGATAGATGTACTTTATCAACTCACAAGGGTCATTTTTTATTTCATGAGAACTGTTAAAGCGCTGATATTTATTTTTTCTCTGGCACTTCTTTATCTTACTGTGACAATTCGAGATGGAGACTGAAAACCACTTCTGCTTTTTTAAAACTTCAATATCCATAACGTTTGAGCTTGTCGATAGTGCCGTCATGTCTTGTGGATCCTGGGGGTGTTGTATCCCATCGCCGGTGCACAAACATTCATCAGGTCATACAAAGAGGAACGTTAGCTCCTCGCACATCAACCTTGCGCATTTGATTAATCCTGAATGTCATATCTTTGAAAGTCTGCTTGAAAGAAAAAAAAATGGTTTCCTCAGTTCTGCAATCCAGTGGCAAGCAAATCTTAGACTGGCTGCTTCAGATCAGTTATCCTCCTAACCTGCTCAATCAGACATGAAGGGTATGCCCAAACTTTGCATTAAGTGTGGTTGAAATCAGCAGAACCAGAGTAAATCAACTAAAGCAGGGTACACATAAAGATCATCAGGCTGTTTTTGTCCCAACTTTCCCCCTTCCTGACCAAAGATGACAAATGCCTGATTATCTTCTGTCTTATAAGATTCTCCTATAAGATTGTCCTGTGGTCTGAGGTGTGTTAAGAGTGAATTTGTCCCGAAAATCGGCTCCGAAATGGGTCGGGCCGACAATTGTAAACATTAAACTTTATGAACAAAAATCTTCATGTGTGGGGAAAGCCGACGACTCCCGAGTCATGACTCCGTGAATTGTGACGTGGAACAGAATGTAGCCAATCAAGAAGCGAGCTGACTGAGGAACGAGGAAGCAGGTGTAAATAAAAACAAGCACGGCCGACCTGAAACATAAACATAAAGTTCAGTGGACCTATGAAACAGAGGACCAGCTCACGTATCATTCTGTCTCTAGGATTTTTCCACAGTCTTTT
Organism: Cetoscarus ocellatus; assembly: GCA_037902135.1. Lineage (NCBI taxonomy): Eukaryota > Metazoa > Chordata > Actinopteri > Labriformes > Labridae > Cetoscarus > Cetoscarus ocellatus. Next base: position 390,456 of record JBAMNC010001020.1, read on the forward strand.
CTATTTTTTAAGTTCCCAATTTTCTGTCAAAAATAGTCCAAAGACCACCATCATTCCCTCTTCTCGTATGTCCTCTCCCATGTTGCGTGTTGTGTTTTCCGGTTGTTGCCATAGATAATGTTTGTGGTCGTTGCTATGCTTCTTCTTCGGTTCTGTTTGATCACGCGCCATTTCCGTCTTCGAGGACCAGATACTAGATCAGTGGTGGGACAAATGGTTATGTGTGTGGTGAGCTGTGTTGAGATTATCGGAGCATCACACACAGTACGATCAAAACTGTTCAATGCCTGATTTTTTATCTTCATGTGTGGGGTCTCTAACAGATAAAACATCTCTCAGATTTAGAAAATCCTTATGTGTGTACCCTGCTTAACTTATCAACCTGACATATGGCTGTATGATGATGTGTTCAGTGACATCTAAGACAAATGACTATTGGGTGAATTTCATGTGAAACATCAAGACAAAAGGAAAACTTGTCTATAACTTGAATTAATTCAGATGTTTGGAGAACCTTTTTTTCCGGGGATATAAAAACGATATAAGAAGTCAAATTCAAATCAGTTCTGTTAAATGCATAGTTGTCTCCTCTTTTCTCCGACAAACAGAGAAATGTTGACAGTGTTTTGACAAAGACGCAAATTGTTACGGAGTTTCAATTAGGGTATCTACATCAATAAAAATGAACAATCCTCTTCTCAGTGAAAATAACAGAGAGGACTGCTCATGCTCCTCTGGCGACAGGACAGTGAGGTGCAAATCTTACGGGTGCACGGCGTCGGGGTTGCGGACAGACTGGCTGATCCCCAGGGCGAGCAGAGCCTGGTTACAGGTGTCAGCCAAAGAGTGGATGGCCTCTGAGAACATGGAGGCTGATCCTGTGTAGACCCAAGCCAGGAGCTTGAAGAAGAAGTTAAGCCCATTGCTGTTGAAAAAGAAAACAGAATAATGAGGAAGTCACAAGACAAAAAAAGAGTTTAACGTTTTGTAATCCTGAAGTTAGCTTACACAGGTTAGAACATATAAAGATAAATTATTTATCTGTATGAGGTTTTTCTTAAAACCAGTTTGGCTGGAAGTTACTTTGTAAGTAGTGCACAGAGTACGGCAACATTTTACGTTTTTAAGAAACATGGACATCTTTCCAATAGGGTTGTCAAAAGTTTCACGAAAAGTATCGACGCCAAATGCTGCATCCAGATACAATACTAAGTGTTTGCCTATTTTTGCTATTGTTAATTTTAGATTTTTGGATTATTTGCACAAAGTTAAAAAGAAAAATATCTGAGACAACCTTAAAATATTGTCAAATTGTGTTATGTTTGGGTAATTTATTTTGCATTTATTTGCACTAAGTAAAAACAAAGTGAATGTCTTGTTTTTTTTCCCTCCATTTTCTGATTTTTTAACAAGCGTCTGTGGTTCTGTTGAGAAAGCATGTTCCATGTTGAGATTGAAAAAGTGTTTTTGAGATTTTCATGTTGATAAAAACATTTTTTATGACTTTTTAAGTATTTGTCATTTTAGCAGAACCGAAAATGGTATCAAGTATTGTATATTTTTCTCAGTATCGATATCAAGTTTGAAATTTTAGTATCATGACAACCCTACTTTCAAATAAGATAAAGGTTGTGCTCAAAAATGCATACTCATTCCCTTACAGGGTGCACTCAAAATAAGATATCTGATTTCTGCCTTCTGACTTTGACGTCACCACTGTCGCACAGTTAATAAATTCAGCAACAATAGTCAGGAAATAACAGATAATGGTAAAATAGAAGTGAAAACTTACCTTACTTGACACATTTTAACTAAAAACTGACACATTAATGAAAGAAAAGATCTGTACGTTTTTAGTAAAATTAATTTCACTTATTTTGTGCCACGTTTCACACATTTACTTGTTAATTTGGGCATTTAGGCAATGCTTCAACTCCCACAATCATTTTAAGGAAGCTGTGGTTTTATCATAAATCCACTCCTCTTAGGTAAAACCCAAAAAGCCATCATATATCAGTAAAACTGCCCCAAACATGAACTCTTCTAAATATGGCTGGTTGCTTCTCTTGTTCATCCGAGGGCAGCTGAACTCTACATTCTGCTTGTTAAAGCTACGATCGACAATGCGTTATGATAATTTGCCGTTTGAACGACCAGTAGTTGTAAACTTTTTTCACACTGCATTGTAGGACACAGAATGCACTACATTATAACAACTCCGATATTAGACACAACATAACATGACTTGATGACTTGTTTAAATAGTGCATCTATAGTGAATATGATGCTAGGTTGATGTTTTCGTTGGCCAATGTGGAAGTTAGCAACGCACTGGTTCTTTACACTATAAAAGCCTATGGGATCATCCACTGTGCTCTTGTGTGAATAATACAGTCTGTAGTTAACAAGAAATTATGAAACTTGAATGTTTTCTTTAATCTGATAAGCCTGATGACCTATCTAACTTTAATGTTTTCTTACAGTTCAATAAATGGTGACAGCAAAAAGCCACGATCGAGCTACACTGGAAATACAACATGAAGGTTTTACTGAGAAGCAGTTACAATATTTCTGAGGTATAACGTCACGCTGTAACCTCTTGTTTGAGAATTTCTTCTTGATCGAGTCAGTCCTCACGGCTGTGGCACAGATGTATGAATTACTGATGATTAAAAAAACATCAAAAATGCTTGCTTTAGGGGTTTTGGCCATTTTGTAGTCCTTGTTAGTATTTAATTAGCAACCCCTGTTTTAAACACACAACAAGTCTATATAATTCAAAATAGGGCGATATCAGATGGTTTGTTTGTCTGTTTGTGTTCAAGATAACTTGAAAAGTTATGGACGGATTTGGATGAAATTTTCAGGAAATGTGTGGAATGGGATAAGGAACAAATGATTAGATTTTGGGACTGATCAGGATCACCATCCGGATCCAGGAAATTTTTAAAGGATTCTTTAACATTGCGAGATAGGACCATTATCGGCATTTGGGCATGTAACTCCACAAAAAAAAATCTACCACTAGCACTGGCAGAGCGTGGAGGTTTGCGCTCTGCCAGTGCTTTCTAGTTTCAAATAAAATGGTCAAATCTAGTTTGTGCGTGTTGAACCTTATTTCATGTGTTTCTCCAAAAAGCTATTCTAAAATCCCACATACTTGAGTGCTAAATGCTAACTCAATTCCGAGTTTTTGGACTTTTATCCCTGCACCACTCTATAGGGAGTGATTATGAGTTGAGGCAACGTCGCTAACATGAAAAATTTTTACTACTGATTTGGGTAAAAAACACAAAACATGCCAGGCTTTGTAAAATGCTTATTTGCAATGGGATAATCTGTGTAATGCCTGATATGACCCTGGTCGTATTCGTTTGGCTTTGTTGGAGCATCCTCTGTGTGTGCTGTTCATGCGATTGTGTGTGCAAGTATGCGCTGTTCATGCTGAGTCTTGGCCACTCCTAGATGGGGCGTAACATGAAATTGGGGCTGGTTCTAATTTGTCCTTACATTTGTGGTAAGTAGTAAAGTTTTTAGGTTGGCAGTTTAATTTTGGTGTGTGGGGAATCATTTTTATGGGAGGGAAATTTGAATTTTAGAGAAAAAGGAGTTTTCACTTGATGGCTTTGAGACTAATGGAACCGAACTGACAAGTGTAAGAGCACAGACTTGTTAATCATTGCCAACTGTTATGATGTTAAAGTTGCTTACAGTGCCTGTGAAGAAGAATTAAAACAGACACATTGTGATAGCTTGGTGGAGAACGGTGCGTTTCCTCAGCTCCCTGTTGCTACCAAAAAGGCTGAGTCACCCCTTGAGGATCCTGTCTCTGATATGACAGCAGATCTCCACCCAGCCCTCCGCATCAAGGAGGTGGAGACAAACAGATCGAGGTGCAGACCATGTGCCTAAGGATAAGGGCCTTGGAGCTTGAAAATGGATGCTCCCATCACAGCCAAACAAACACAAAGAAATATATAATACAAAATAAAATACAACCACATTTGACCGAGGCCAAATATGGAATGATCATTTCATTTGTCTTGTTTTAATTCAAGTAAGGGCCATTTTTGTTTTCTTGCTTTAGATTCCCATTTGGTAGTATGTAATGAGTCATTTTTCATTTTAACATTGTGGATAAAGCTAAATGCCTGTGTAATTTTTGCCTTTATGCCCACATGGATTAGACAATTTATTTTCATAATTCTTTACAGGAGAAAATATCAAAGCACACAAAGTATTACAATTCCACTAAGAAAATTAAGACAATAATTTCGGCCTAAGCTGTCCAGCCTTTAACAGCATGTGATAACTTCGATCTTCTGTTATTTCATCCCTAACTATATTGTGCTGAATATTTCAGATTTTCAACAAACATGCCCCAGATATACTTCCTAATGAGAGCTGGGTTAACTGAGTCTTGTGAATGTATGTGGATAGTTAGTGATAGAAACGTTTGGCTGCTCATGTGACAGCTCATGTCCCCTAACACAATCATCCTAATCCAATAATACATCCAGCCTCATGTGAGACGAGCTCCAACGCATTTACACATCTTTGAGTCTTTACCCGTGACAGACAAACTTGACGGTGCTTTATAGTATTTTCAATTAAACAATTTAAAGTGAACATTAGTGCAATTACAGTCAGTAATGCAACTCAGTGTATCCAAACCATATTTTTGATCAGTTTTAATAGATATTTTCAGACAGACTGTATAGGGTAAACTCGCAGGAAACAAATTTGTGCTTCCTCTTATACCAAAAACTCCCACTGTGTGTACGACGACAACAATAAAGTCAAAGAGGCTTTGCAGACAACAGCATTCAAATATGAGGAACACAGATGAAGATAAGAGCCTTACATGCAAATAGCGACCATCACCACTTTCCCTGGGCCTTGCAGAAAGGTTGCTCTCTTCCTCGATCGTGGCTTTGTGAGGGAGAGACAAAATGTGTTATTTGGAGACACAAAAGAATGAAATATTCACAGCATGTTCAGTGCTTAAATCAGAGCTAAAAAGAAGTACAGATTTGATTTTATCAACAGTTTAGCTGTCTACCGGTCATTGTTTAATGTCTGATTAAATATACATGTAATGGTAAAATCTATTTAGTTAAAAGCCAGCCTCTGACATAATGAGCAAATGGCCTTTCCCTGTTGCTAATGGCAGCCTCGTACAGTAAATGTAACTTATAAAGCATGCTGTGGAAACACAAAACAATCCAGTACAGTATAGAATATACATGACGTGCTAGAAAAGAGCAGCACAGAATAACAGTCACTGAATGAAACCTACAGTAGGGAAGGGGGGCTGCATGAATGACACATAATGACACCGGTGTATAAATGCACTGAACTCTGTGGCAGGGGGCAAACCTTCAAATCGACATCTCCGGGAGTTCTTGCACATGATGCACGAAGGTCCAACATTTAATTTGTGAAAACATGGTTCAAAAAGAAATACTTACCTTTGTGTTTCCCCAAAAGTCTTTGTACTCTTTCAAGAGCTGTTGATTGCGAAATATATCTGAAAAAATTAAACAAGGAGAGAAAAATGTATTACTTTTAACTGAGTTGCAAATACACCGTACATATATCTAGTCCACATCTACACAGGTCATAGAGTTGATCAGTTTCTGTAAAAGTTTAAAAGGAATAACTCAAAATTGTGATCATTTGTCTGCTGCTGAAGGGTTTAATTACATCTTTCTGATTTTTGTGTATTAATTGGGAAGGCGTTTTCAAACCTCTAGATCATGTTCTTTTCAAAATCATGGTCCAATTTGTTATGATGTTGCATAATTACGGTACAACAAAATTGGTCAGTATTCATATACAGTGATGAATGCCCGCGTCACACTGGAGGCGTTTTGTTCACTGCGGGTGTCAGCTCAAGCGAGTGCCACTGCAGCTTCATACCAGGCACGTCAATGTCCAATTAGGGCTCTTTATTTTTCATTTTCCGTCTGTTTTAGCTGAGAAACCTGCACAGCTTGTGGAAAAAATAGGCAAGCCTTCTATTCTTGAGATTCTCTCAGAGAAAAGGGTCCTAGAAGCAGAGCAACATCTGTAGTCCTCAAAGAAACCACTGTCTAATTGGTCAGACTTTCTCACTGGAAACCAGATGCAAACACAGACTAGTTGACTCCTGCCTCTGTGGCTGCTCGACAGCCACTCTACAGCCTAAAAATGGACAGATAACTGCAGGGATCATCAGGCTCTGATCATCGTTTTTTATATTGTTGGCAATTATCACTTCAGACCAACACAACAAGTTCAAGATGAAGCAAAATTCTGGCACAAAAATAGATCAATACCTACAGGAGTTACTAAGACGTGCTTATTAGGACAGTTTAGGCAAAGGCATGTGATAATACTCCTTGTTCATGATTCTGAAGGTCTGTCATGAAAGCCTGTGGCCTGTGAGGGGACGAGTTAGCTCATCACACTGATGTATTGGTATAAAAAGCAGCAGTAACATGATGAACTGCATTATGGCTTCCAGACTGATGACAAAGAACTACTTAATAATGTTTTGGATCTCACAGTCACTTTCTGTGCACAGGCACAACATACCATAAAAATCAGTGACAGGTTTACATTACTCAGGGTCTCTAGAGCAGATCATCACAGTGCACAACAACACTGACTGATTCAAAAAAGAGTTTAGTTCAATGAATTTAGTCCAGCTCCATCAAGCAGGAGAATTCATCCTTTTTAAAGCTGCTCTCTACTTTTCTGCATTGCTGGCAGTTCCAGGTGTTACGGGTAACAAGGTACCATGCAATCTGGTGTCCTCTGTATTTCGCTGTAGACACGAGTGAGAGCTGAAAGCCCCTCTTTTTCATGCACAGTTTGTTTTCACTTGTATCATAGGACGCGCCACACACTGAAAAATATGCTCATCTCTATAATCTAACATTAGATGTTTAAGGTGTGCTATTAGTAAGTGGGTCGTTTTGTGGGTAGCTTAGCCTGCTACTTTTCCCCCCATAATGCACAGCGTGACTTGTAGTCACAGCAATGATGGCTGAGACGTAATGATGTAGGGCCAGCTCAGGTCTTTTGTAGGACTCTGGACTGGGCCTGATTATAAATAATGCTGTGTTAACATGAAACCATCTAAAGGAAATTACATTTTTTGTAACTGAATTAGATCAAATCAACTGAGCTGTAGGTATGAAAACCACCCAAAAGTTGCACTCGGCCAGGGAATATCATAAACTCACTCTCTTGGTACTCTCTCTCCACCTCTTTCCTGAGATTTCTCTCTCGTGCCAAAGCTTCATGACTGCCCCAAACATCCAGTGCTCTGAGAGTTACAGAGAGAAAGAAATCAATCACTAACAGTAAAGGAAAACATTAAGGTAAATAATTGGGCAGTGTGTTTTCCCTGATTTAAAAAAAAAAAAAAAAAACTAACTTGGCCTCCACGTCAGACCGCAGAAACACAGTGAAAGCCTCCGTGTCGTCGTGGGGACTACGCCTCCTGATCTTTCGTAGCTGCTCAAGATCACTGTCAATGAGAAAGAAAGGAGAGGAGAGGAAAATGTAAAGACCTGAGATAAACTACAACAGTCTGTCCAACATCAGTTAATCACAGCAGCATGTCTGCAAATTAACTCAAGAAATTTAGGCCATGGTAAGCCAGTACTTCAGCTAGCACTGATCAGACAGTTAAGGATTCAAGGGTATTAATTTAGATTTGCATTGACACTAAAAGTGTAGTTTCTGTGAATGATAAATAACTTGAGTGAAAAACAAAGTGACTTGATGAACAGAAGTTACCTTGGTTTAAGGCAGAACTCATTCATGGCTCTGACTGCAGTGATGAAGTTGTTCTGAGTGTACTTGGCTCCATATTCCCTTTTCTTCAGGACTGCCCGAACTGAATCAGAAAAAAACATTTGATGAAAGTACAATACTTAACAGCATGTAAAAGCCCCCATTTGACCAACCATTATAAAGTCAATCAAGAGTCAGGCACTGAGTCCTGTTTAAAAAGTGTTTCTGAACTTAACCATGTGTGAATGTTTTACCTTTAACTTGAATTGTCTCAGCTTTAGTCAGCCCCTTGGGTGATGATCCTGAAAGAATAAATATATGAAGTAAAAAACAGAAGATAATGAGACTTTTTCGTTAAAACATGCAATAAGTCGACAGTTTCTGTAGGGAAAACATGCAAGTGGACAGGTTGTTGTGATACCCAACTCTTTAAGTTCCATCATTCTTATATCAAATCAATACCACATTTGATACAACAAAAATAAAACGATTATAAGCAACCAAAAAGAGGTAGTTTCTCGATTTTGATTAACAAAAATGTTAGCATACTTTTGCACACTGTGATGTAATTTTGCAGTTAAAACAGTGAATGTGTTCAGTGAGGAGTAGTATGTTTTTAATCTCTGTACTTTTCATACAGCAGATCTACCCATGGGTACAAAATAAAACAACAGTAAAGGTGAAGACGTACTGGCAGTTTGTTCTTGCGTTTGCATCCGTTGGCATTTTAGTTTATAAAATTGCCTGTGTGTGACTGGAGGACACCACTAGAGGGCACACACAGACTCAAAGCTGTATGTAACTACCTGTTACGTGAGAAGGAAACTTTAAACAACAATGACAACAAGAATGTTGAATCCGAGAACAAGATTAACAAATTAAAAACACATATAATCAATATCATTATCAGATACATGTTAGTAACCAGTGGTCAAACCTCATCATCAGCACCGCCTGCATCCTGTTTCTCCAATACTTGTCCTCCATGAACCATTATAACTGTCTTGGTGTTATGGTCTAAAGAGTGGTTGTGTTAACTGGTGACTTTCAGCCAACTGTGCTGACATATGTTGTAATTAAAGCACGAGTGAAAACAGAGGGTGCAATCTTTCATGCTTTATTGTGAAGTGCTTCTAAAAATACTAAACAGGAGCTGATAAGTTAGATAATAGCCATAGAAGCTAAGCTAACACAAACAGATCCACTGAGGGAGTCAATTGCGGTCACTAATTTACATGGTCACTAGTTGAACCCTTACACCAAAGTTATTTTCAAAAACAGTGCTCACTTCTTAAAGAGAATTTATCAGTCATCAGCTAGATTAACAGCCATGTTTGTGTCTTTGCAGCCCGAATAACTCATCATTTATGAGTGGAGGATTGTGCACTTGATTAATAAGTTTGTCCTGAAAACTTTTTTTTGTTGTAGTCACCCCTGCTGGTTGTGTTGTCTCTGTCATATACATCTACACTGATCCTACCAGTCATGTACACTGCTGCTAGAGTCTGTTGTGCAATACTGGACAACGTGCACAACTGACAGGCTGAATTGAACCGACTTGAGTTAACAGCAGGTATACCTCCAGCCTGATAATTATGCTCACTTTGTCAGGAACAGTGCATGTCAATGGACAATCCCCGTACAAAGTCAGACACTGTAAATAGGTCTGTTTGTAGTTGATGGCTAATTTCAAGCTACCAACTCTTGTATTAACCAGAAATCATCATTCATTAAATATAGAGATTGTACTGTTTAAAAACAGGATAGAAAACCTGACACCATTAATGCTCCTAAACAACACATAAATATAAAAACTGAACTGTCGTAACAACTTAATTGAAGATAATCACCTGGTGAAGCGGACAAAACCTTCTCTGCTGAGGGAGCTTCACTTGGAGGTGATTTTGGAGGACCATCTTTACTGTTATCAGAGGTAGAATAGTAGTGCACCTTGCCGAGTCCGAGGGAGGTGGCTCGGCAGTCTGGAAAGCTGAACCACAGGCTGTGAACGCCTCCACTCTGCCAACCTGCGCAATGGAGCAAATGATTGATCCCCCCATGTTAAAATATCACATACTGAAAATGAGAGTGACGTGACGATGATCCAGTGATGTGATCCTCACCGTAATTCAGCTGGGGGAGCCGCGGGGACCTCTGAGACAGCGGGGCCCTGTGCTGCAAAGAGACCCTGCAGAAGACATGCCATGGTCTGTGGGCCAGGCTTGGGAACATCCTCGCTGTAGCAGGGCTTGGTACTGAAGTGAAGGAACTTGCTAATGGGAGACAGAGACAATGTGATGTTAAGGTCAGACCTGTGACCACATTATTGGCCATTTACAGCTTAATATGTCTGTGGTTGTTATGACAACAGATGCTAAAGAGGGAAAATTTCCTTTTTGTTTGCCACGTGGTTGTCGCAACGGTAGTGGAAAAAATAAACATCAACCAATCACATTATTATTCATGACAACATTTCTCTTTTGCAGGCTACCCCTCACTTCAAATTGAAATCTGTGTACATAACAGAGATGCAACTAGAACTGGGTTTAAAAAATCGATTGGCCCAATATTGATACATAAAATCCTTCAATAGATCTTTTAATACGTCTTTTCTCAGTGTGTAATGCAGCCTGCAGTTTAATGTCGAGTAGTCTCGTGTGACCAGCCATTCATTTCCCATAATGCCATGTCACTTCTTGCGTGACCAGACCAGAGATCTCGCGAGATCTTGTTGCGGCGAGGAGCGTTGTTAAACAAAACATCAGGGTGGGAGCACTGAAGGCAACGGCAACAAACTTTAAGGCAGATGTCTGGATGCATTTTGGATTTAAAAAACACGACGGCAGCAGTGAACTGGACAAGAGTAAAACTATATGCAAGATATGCAGCGTGCAGGTGACATATTGTGGAAACACAACTAAACTCTGAAATCATTTATCGAGATACCACCTGGAAATGCAGTCTGCAAAGACATCGGACCTGAAGCAAACGTAGCTGAGAAGGCATTTGTATGTAAGTTACCAGCAAAGTCTCCACAAGCCCAGAAAATAACCAATGCTGTCGCAGCATTCATATGCAAGGACATACAACCATACAGCGTTTTTGTAGCCACCTTATTTACACCGCCTGCCCTGTGGTTTGATTTGATTTAAATTATTACATTTTTGTTTTGGTCAGGTTATGTTTAATAAAAAGTTCATGATTACTGTAACTGCTTTGGGCTCAACTCTTAATGTAAACATTAATATTATTAATAATGCACAAAGTTAGAGTTAGTTTCTACTATTTACAGCTTTAGTTCTCTGAGAATCTCTTCCATATTCAAGTAAAATTGATACCCTGGCTGAAATATCCTTAGCTGAATCTAAATCAATCAAATCAAATTAAGTCTCAAATTGAATCGGGCCCTTGTGAATCTAATCGATTGGGAAATCTGAATCGATACCCAGTTCTAGATGCAACAATTGTGAACATCACCTTTTGCTGGTGCCACTGTTTACAGCAATACTTCAATGAAGTTTAATGGTACTACCTTATAGACATGTCTCTTGTGCCTCTCCACAAAAAACAAACAAAGCTGCCGAGACAGCTGGATGATGGCAAAAATCACAGTTACTTTTCAGTGATACGGTGCTCACATCTTTTATTAAGGATTACTCTCTGATTTTGCAACTACTGCATCTATTAAGTTCAAATGCTAAACCAAATCTATCATGTGCCTTGAAAAGCTACAAAAACTGCACAACAAATTCTGCAGGTTGCTTGTTCAGTTTTGTTTCTGACTCCACAAAACAAAGGCAGCCCCAAAGACCTCAGATTGTTTACTGGACAAATTGAATAGGGAACGCGTCATGGCTCCTCTCTTAAATTAAAACGAGAGCTGCTTTAGTGGTAAAGGCAGAGCACACACTGTGCTGAGGAAAAAGCGAGTGAGCTCTGTTTACCACACAAGACAAAACATAGAGGAAACAAGCACAACACTGCATGTGGTAGAGTAATCTCTTAATCTTGATTAGCTTGTTTTCATCGTAGTGGGAGGCTAAAATCTTAATTGAGACTTGATTAAAGGTCCAGCACAACAAGACACCAGCATTTCATTCATGAAAGGATCAGTACTGTTACTGACCATGGTTTATACCACGTAATTTGAAGATGAGCTGATGTCTGTCAAGAGGGCTGACACCAACAGAAAGCAGCGCATTGTTGCATTCATGCTTTATTATCTATGCTAACCTCTTACTCGAATAAGAAACAAACATCCCAGATAAGATATAAGATAAACAAAACCAAAAGTAAACTTTTACTTTTTATCTTGGGTAACAATAAGACTAGGGATGCATGACATTGGCTTTTTGACAATATCTGATATTTCGAAACCCATTATCTTGGGTAACACCAATATTTTTCATCAAGAGCATAAAGTCTTTACTTTATGAAACTTGTCCTGTTGCTTTCAATGGTGCTTTTATCCTGCATTGACCATCAGCAGAAATGACATCATTTAACATAAATTTGTACCTTTAGACCAGTTAAATTCATTTTAATGGCAGTTCACCCAGATGCTGCTATATCAATCAACATCATTCCTCTCCAGATTATATTAATTATAGATGTTAATTTTAATATTAGATTAATCTTTCTATCTTCTATGGTAACTATCTTTACAACCACAGACATGAGGTCCCTCTACAAAATGAGATGCCACATCTCAAGGGGCTTACCTTTAATATATTTACATTCAACAAATATGGTGCTATATAAATAAAGGTTGCTTGACTGAGTCTATATTCAGCAGAGACAAATGTGATTTTAGCCCCTTTGTCTCTGCCTGGATGGATACATCTCTGCATGTATGTATTTGTATATTTGCCTATATGTGTATCTATAAAATGAAGAGTATGGCTTCAGCCTGCTCTATTGTAAAGTGCCTTGCGATAACGCTTGTTATGAACTCACACTATATGAATAAGATTGAGTAATTGATTGGTTGATATTGTCTATTTGTGTAAGGAAAAGTTGTAAAATTACAAAAAATAACATTTAACTCTTGAAAAAAATGAAACTCATAATTCTTAAATGAACCCATGCTATGATGATATGGTGAAGGTAGGAATGCACGATATGATGCTGATATTTCCATATTTAGTTTTAGAAACAGATGTGAAGAAAGAAAAAGTTTCATTCTCAGATAAATCACACATTGTATTTTCTGAAGTGGACATTCAGTGATGAACTAAATCATTATGGTACATTCTGCCAATATTATGGCCGAAATACACATACTCTTGACCAACCTGTAGCGAAAACATATCTGCAAAAACATTCATAATCTGCTGATATTTTCATTGACTTTTAGGCAGTCATCTGTCAAAACAGATATTGGTCTGATAGTATAGTGCATCTCGAGGTATAGCATTATGATACGATTGTGTATTTTGTCGATATGACAGCCGATATAGGATCGATATTTCAGCTGTAAATACAAAAATGTCAATACTTATTTTTACCTTTCAGGATAATACCATGCATCCCTAAACAAGTCACTACTAATTAAACTGCTCGATAAAACAGATTCACTTAATGAAGACCCATACAGTTAAAAGAGGTGTTTAGCATCTTGGGGTCCTTGGCATGACCAAGTCAATAACCCCTGTCTTTACCATTTGTCTGTTATTATAGCACTGTTACCACTACAGTAAAAGGGAAAGGATTGGCTCATTCTGTATCAAACTACTGCTGTAACTACGACAATCACAGACTCATGGGGTGGAATGTCGCCAATTAACACGGTGACTGTGTGCTCCGTAACACCGGTCATCGCTGTGTCTTTGCTATCAGCTTCACCCAGTGCCAAGAGATACAGAACAAGACAACGCCTGACAACTACAAAGACGACGAATATTCACCCAACCAAGCAATAACATGTGACACTAATGTCTGTCTTTGGATATTTTGACTTATCTGTTGATGCCTTTGCCGGCCGGCTAACGCTAGCTGCTACATCTACAGTCAAAGCTATGGAGACGCAGCTTAGCTTGCTAGCTAGATAGCATCTTATGCTAACAGCTATTTCTGCCGTGAGCAACATGCGCTCTCTAACGTTTTAATAAACTCATGAGCAAACTGTAAACGTCTTAAGAAAACATCTAAACAGAGTGACTTCGAAGAGACGGGTACCTTTCTACGGCGACTTTTGTCCTGCATAATCCGTGTCCATTTCGAGAATCTATGGTCAAACTGATGGCACCGCTGCTGCGACCGGACTGTAGGTGCTACAAACACACACACGTGACCTATGACACACAAGTGACGTCGAAGAGGTTTATCGCGAGAGTTTAGTTTGTCTCAGTTTAATAGTGTCTTTTATCGCGATACTCTGGGAACTGATGCGCAAACAAGGTCATGCTGAACATGTTAAAGCAGGGATGGGGAACTATAGCTACCAAAAGGACCACTAGATCCATTATTCACCACAAATACTTATATTAAAAAAATACTATGACTAAACAGAAGACATATCTTTCAGCAAAATAAATATAACCAGCATTCATGTTTGAACTCAAAAGCAAATAAAATGCATGATTAAATGAAGTCACAAGAGGATTAAAGCCACTTAAAGCTACTTTTTAATGCATTTAAACAGTGAGTGTTACGAAGTACTAATATATGACTGACATCCACCCTAAAACGTATTAATTCCATACATAAGAATTCAAGAGGAACAATCATGGCAATGTAAGTTCACTAATTAAGAGGTGTAAGTTAAAGCCAAAGTTTATTGAAAATGAGTCTTAGAACCAGTATTATTTATTCATTTTCATACAGATGCTTGGTAAATAGTAATAAAAATGTAATGATATTCAGTCAAGAAAAACAGCTTCCTTGTGGAACTAATCGTCCTGTTTTTAGGCTTCATTAGTAATCATAAAGGATTTTCTGATGAAACCCAGCACACCTTAACTGTTTCTAGGTTTGATTATTTGGTCTAAAATGCAACATTTACTAAAAAGTTAGTTGCTGTATTTAAACTTGTAAAAAGTTTGCTCAATGACTTATCCTATTTTTAAATGAGCTAAAAATCAGCCGTTTACACTGATTTAGTAGGCTATCAAACAACTGAGGCCTTTATCAGTGTTGTGTGTATTCAATGGCTGTTTTTTTCAATCAAACACTAAAATCCAAGTAGCATGCCAACATTGCGTTTGAAGTTGGCACATGGTGTTCATTTTTCCTTTTTTTCAAAGGACAAATTATGCAAATTAATTTGAAAATGAGCAGTTTGTTCACTTGCAAATTTCTGCATATCATCTAAATATCAATACATTTATTATCGAATAAATGCAGTTGAGTCAAAACATCAATGTTACTATCAAAGCTTTACATTTTCTTATGACTAAGAAACGGAAATGGTTAAAAATCCTAAGCAGGTAAACCAAAGAAGTGTATTATATAACAAAATACATTTACCATTTTCCCACATTATTGTGTATGTCCCATCCATAAGTAAAAATATACAGTACAGAGCAGGACAGTGTGCAAGTAAAAAATAAGATCTTATAGCAGGCTATTCTTATGCCCCTTTTCCTTAGAAAGAATCATATACCATGGTCAAAGCAAAATTAAGACCAGACTAAAAAGCATTTATACAGTACATTTTAGCAGGAATGATGCTCCATCTATCTTCCTCATTCATTTTTCCATATTCAATGTCAATTGCAAACATAAATGTATGTTTAAGTAATAAGTGAATACAAGCAAGAATGCAACAAGGGGGTCAGAGTATTTCAGCAGAGCAAGAGAATGAAAAACAAGAGGTGCAACACTTAAGAAAAAAATCTGCAGGTTTATTTGAATCTTTGGACAGTACAGTATAATATATGTTTGGACCTTGCATTTGTAGTTGATGGGTGCCTTAATGAGAAGCAGTGTTTCTGAAAGTAATTCAACAAATTCAATGACTGACAAATCAAACACATACACTTTAAGAGAGGTCTTTCGACCTCCCCTGCAATCACTTGACAAAAACACCTGCAGATCAATCACTTCCATTTCACAATCATTAAAATGGAATCTGGAATATTCAATCAATAATCAAGACCTACAGTACAGTTTAAGAAGGCCATCATTCAGTCCTGGTCCATAAAAAGTTGTAAACACTGCGCACAAATAAGGTCACTAAAATGAGAGAAAATGGAAGTATGTAGTTTTAGAAAGCAAGTCGTCAAGCTGATAATGGAGTAGCACAGAAGAGTGACTCTGTCCTGGTGTGCTGGTCGAGGTGTGTTTAGGAGCAGGGTGTCTGTTTGTATTAGCGCATCGTGACAAATTCCTCAGATGAGGTGGGGTGAATGGCGACAGTCTTGTCAAAGTCTGCTTTGGTAGCACCCATTTTTATAGCCACAGAGAAACCCTGCAGCATCTCATCGCAGCCGAGGCCCTGCATGTGCAGACCCACCACCTGAAAAACAGTCAGAAAATCACTGCAGCCAGTTGATGAATTTTCAGTGGGTTGAAGAAGTTAGTGGTGTCATCACTACATATAAACTAGCTATGAACTACGTATCATGGTGTTTATATCTATAACTGAATCTATTATTGATATTTGAGTAATTTTAAAAGTAAGGGTGTTAAGCTCATTTATGTTTTTTTGTGAGTGAGGGTTCATTGTGGTCTTTGTTGTTTATGTTTCTCTGTTTGTTTGATTGATGTATTCCTAGTACTGAAGTCTGTTTATTACTGCCGGTGAATTCATTCAGTTGTGGAGTTTAAGTCGTTACTTCTGCCAAGGAGGTTATGTTTTTGCCTACTTTGTCTGTCTATGTGAATGTTTTTTTTAACTATCTGTTTGTCTGCTGGCTAAAAAAAAATAGGAAATTTTGATGAAATATTTCAGGGCATGTTGGTCATGGAAGAAGTGATACGGTTTTGGTGCTGATCTAAACCCTTATGAAGCTCCAGGAATTTTTTTGAAGGATTTGTTAACATCATGAGTTAGGGCAGTTTTCCACATTTTTGCTAATAATTGCACTACGAATGTTAAAAATGCCTTGGCAGAGATATGTGCTCTATGAGCACTTCCAGTTTATACTGGACAATGGAAATGAAATATTCTTAAAAAAAGGAAAATCCCTGCATATGTTTGTTTTTATTTTACCTTTTGGGAATCTCAATGTTTAAAGAATAAAGGTTTACATATTGCTAGAGTGTGGTAGATGCAAGAATATTTCAAAGTTAATTTTTGGTGTAAATACTTCCTCCTCTAATCGTGAGTCAATATCCCAGGATATCTTTCAAAACTTGAAAGTTATGAGCTGTTTATTTAAACAAATATATACTTATAAAACAACTTTGAAATTAGAAAAGATCAAAAAATTGTGGACAATTTCTGACACTGTCAAATTGGTTAAAGACACTGGCAACATTTCTGTACTGAGGATGCCAAAATGCTCTTTCCTCTTATATACCATGTATTTTTGAACTTCAAATATCTTCTATTTTAATGATCTCACTTAAACTAAACACTTAAACACTTCATATAGATAATCTTGTGGTCAGTAAGCACATTACAGTCAGTCTTTGCAACCTTTACAATGAGCATTTGACCTAGCTGTCATCTTTTTTCCACCAAAAACCAGATGAAGATGGAGAAAGTGTTAAATGTGATTTAAATGCTAAATAAACTAAATCAATATGGATAATATGGTCTTTATCTCATTTGGAAATGTAGTGATATCTTGCAGCTTAATATAATGCCCAGCCTTTATATTTGTGCATTTACTCACCATACTATCATTTTATATTCCACTTATTTCACAGATACATAAACAGACATGCAATTAAACAAATATATCAAGTTTGACACCAGCAATGCAACAAACGATCTACTCTGTGACCAGAGGTGGAAAGAGTACAACATTGTTCTAAGGTGAAAGTTTTTACTCAAGCACAAGTCAAAGTAGGTCTTAATGAATCACTTGAGTAAAAGTAAAAAAGTTCCTCAATAAAAATGTACTGAAGGTACGGAGTACTTATGTTTTATTTTGCCTGTACCATGTGAAAAGAACAAGAGGGCATACAACTCAATCCAGTCTGCTCTAATAAATCAAATGAACATTTTTATTTAAAAATGCAACAGCACATAGCAAATGTTGGATGTGATGTGAAAATATGAATCCCTGGATCTGCTTCAAAGCACTAAGACAGAAAATGTTATTCCATCAAAGAGGCTTTAGCCAGTGAGCGAGCTAATTTCTTTCATACAAGAGGAAAAGCTTTTATTAATTTAGCTTTTCATCCATTTTTTTTTACCTCCGTATGTAAATAAAAAGTCATGAAGTGAAATAGCTCCATAGAAGTTACTGATTTTAAAAACTACTCAAACACATGCACACAGAACGCTACTCATTTTCATGCATTAGTCAGTGTAATAAAATGCTTTCCACTCCTGCCTCTGACATGTTGAACTATGTACATGTTTTTACATCACAATGAGAGACGGAGAGATAATCCTGTCCAACAAAAGGAGGGACACACCTCAAACTGGATTCTGAGTTCTTCAGTCACATACTCGGTCATATTGCAGTGACTGACTTAAATGACTATATGAAGTTGGAAAAGAGGACAGGGTGTGTGTGTGATATAGTAAAATTTAATAATTCTAAGAATTATCTCCCTCTTTGAGAAAAATACCCTCAAACTGGAGGGTGTAGGCCTCTTTGGAATAACATCAGCAGGTGTAGGTCTACTTCTATGAATGTGTTGAACAAGAAAATCTTTTGCTGAACATGTTGATGAAATGAAATGCAGGGCAGAGAGCACAAAACCCTCTGAAAAGTCTCCTTAAAGAGTCAGACAACCAGTATGATTAGAGAAATCCTCTCAGCATGCAGACACGCCCCCCACAGGACATCATGCACTTTCTCTTTCAGTGTGATTGAAATGATGAAGTGACCTTTCTCTAACGAGAGCTTGGAGCTTCACTGATGGAGAGGTGGAGCTAACATAAATAAGCCTACACATTTTTCTTTTTCTTGAACCATTTTCTGGATAAAGCTCGTCTACAACTTGAATAAAGAAGAAAACAAATGGTACCAACAGTAACAAACCAAAACAGTTTTAAAGTGCTAATTTACTTTGGTGGAGGAATTGCAATCGTCTTCATTTAGTTTAATACTTTAATTTGAACTTTTACTTGTTTGCCTTTCAAGCTCTTATTTCTTTTGCTTTTTGTTTTTTTTTTGTTGTTCTTGTTTTTGTATGACTGACCCTACAAAATGAGGTTACGTAATTGTTTAACTAGTTAAACATTTCATTTTTAACTTGAATATAAATAAAGGTTTGATAACAAAAAGGTGTTCATTAGCCTCACTGCTCAACAGGATTAAATTACACAATCTGATGATTGCTTGGTGTTAAATCAATATTGTTGGGTATTTAAAAGTGCATAAGCATATACTGACCAAAAAGTCCTCTTGAGTACTGAACTTTTAATCAATATTGGAGCTGATCCATTTTCAAATGACTGATTAAAGATTTAGGCAGGGTTTTGTGATTTTTAAAGAACCACATGGGGTTAATTCACCCATGTGGTGCATCAAAACACAATGACATCAAATGTTAATGAATGATAAAAAAATTACAAACAAACTAAAGTTACTCACTGTTTTTATTTCTACTACAGTATGCATCATCTCAAGCAGCTGTAAATATTGATATAAGCAGAACTGATGCCTCCTACCTTCTCTTCTTTGCCCACACACACCAGCTTCATGACGCACTGACTCTTTCTGCTCGTGATGGCGTGATACATGGGTGTGAATGCAGTCTTATAGATCTTCACATTCTCCTTCCCTCTGGATTTTATCGCCTCATCTGTGGCATAAAAAGATTAAGGAATGACATGACTGGGCCACAGCAGAAGACTGGGATTAGGGTTTTTATCAGGAGTTAAAGAATATTTTCACTTAAAATTTTAACCTGTAAAACCAAAGCTAACAGGTGCAGACAGGTAAAATATATAATGGAAATATTTACTTTGATAATAAGACCTGTACCCACCTTCTGTGAGACCCACTGTGCCGATGGGAGGGTGGCTGAACACCACTGTGGGGATACACGAGTAGTCTAACTTGGAGTCCTTCTTCCCCTCAAACAGTCTGTGTGCCAGCTTCCTGCCTGCAGCTATGGCAACTGCACAAACATAAAACATGAAAAATAATGATAAAATCTACTTTGACACCAGGAATAAACTATCAAATAAAGCTCTTAAAATGAAAAATCAATGCAGAGATGCCTGCAACTCCAATAATGCGATTCAAACTCAAGCAACGCTTTATTATCTCTTGGCAATAACAAAGTTGTAAACTGTGAAAAGGAAAATAAAAATGAAACAAAGTGATAAACGCACTGCTTCTATTATTCCTGAAGTTTTAGAAATGGGTTGGATCACTGTCTCTCAGGGTTCTTGAATACATCACTTAAATATTCGTAAAATGCATCTAATTTTGTCTCCAATATAACACCTTAAAAGCTCCCTCTTTGCTTTGCCCTGTTCTTTGTTTTCTGGCTTGTAAAAGGACACAAACAGGTGCATCTCAACTATCAGAGCATTGTCGCAGTGCTCATTAAATCCACGATCTAACCTGGAAAGTTAAATTTTAATATATCCTTGATTTAAAACACATTAAATAATATATTATATATTTCAAGACTTTTTTAATTTAACCTTTATCTAGCCAGGTTAGTCCCATTGAGTTCAGAGATCTCATTTTCAGGGAAACCTGACCAAGAATGGAGCGACATACAGCTACAATAACCAGCACTCACAGTCATACAGACTTGGATCAATCAGAGAAAGTCATCAGTGAACAGCTGAACACTGAAATCCTGGATTTAAGATTTTTCACCAAAGATTTAAAAAGCTTACTAAACTCTGTTTGCAGATTAAACTCAGTCTGATGTTCCATGCAAAGGGAGCAGAGAATCTAAAAGCTTTCTTTCCCAACTCACTTCAGACTTTGGGAACAATGAATTGGATAATGTCCGAAGAATAAAGGTTGTGTATTCCTTCAAGATTAAAGGAGAGGAAAGGTAGGCGTTTTTTTTTTTATTTTCAATATTTTTGGGGGCATTTTGTGTCTTTATTAATAGGAGAGAGAGAGAGTGGATAGGCTTGTGAAGGGTGGGCGAGAGAGAGAGAATAGGGGGAGGACACTCTGAAAACAGGCCACAGGCTGGATTCGAACCCCGGCCAGCAGAAGCATATATATGGGTCGTGTCTGGTCTCCGCCAAACCAGCACCCAGAAAGGTAGGTAGGTTTTGATCTTATTGATTATGTACAGGGTTGTTCAAAAAGAATGAACCAATTTAATTACGCAACATTGGTATTATCACATAAGGACAATCAGACATTTTTGATTCAGCTTATGCAGTATTTTTATATCATGTGTTACTGAGTTCTTGATTTATGATTGTAGCCCGTAATCGTAAAGCCTGAAACAAACAAACTTTTAAGATTATTATTCTGTGTGTAGTAAATCCGGAAAAATGCAGTTTACCTTTTTGCATTAAAAATAACTCCAGCATTGTATTGTGATATTTGAGATGCACCTGTTTAGTATTGTACTGTTGAGATACAGAATGAGACAACTCTACAGGGAAATAATGTGTATCCTGAAATTAAAATATGCTCCTGTCAAATGGTGCCTTGATTTGACTGAGTGGAAAATAACAGCCCTAAAATTAAATCATTTTAAAGTTCTTTAAAGCTTTTGGCTCTACAGTATATGTCTGTTCCTAAGGCCTTTCTCTAACACTGCTGTTCCCAGCATGGGGGTCGTGAGAAAGGGGATGGCAGGATGCCTCCCGTAAACAAAAAAAAAGGAAATTATTTTTGAATTTGAAAATCTATGCATGAAATTGGTTCTATTTTGACATAAACCCATTGTCACAAGGTATGATCCATGATGAAATTAATTAATAAAAAAATTGTCAAATGTAAGTTTATAACATGCTTATTCTCCTAAAGGGACAGTGGAGGTCCCAGGTCGTTTCATTGTTGTTTACGGGGGCACCGGCTTAAAAAAAAAAAAAAAAAAAATAGGACCGCTGCTCTAGTAGACGCTAAATAAAGGAGGGGTTTGTGTTGTGGCTTAAATTTTTATACATTGAACTCATGACTTGTTTAAACGTGTCTCATGTTGCTCGCCACCCTGACATTATTAAAATACACAAACTCTGAATAAGACAAATAAACGCTCTTACCAGGTGTGAGCAGAGCTCTGCCACAAACATCTCCTACAGCGTAGATCCCCGGTCGGGTGGTGTTCTGAAACTCATCCACGATGATGTGGCCTTTTTCATCTGTATCCACACCCTACAGGAGGAGATAAGTCATTCATTCAATGATTTTCATACTTTTAAGGAAACGTTTCACTTAATATTAACAAGATTAAAAGTTTAAACACAATTTCAAACTTTTTCTACTTTTCTTTTTGTACAACAAGTGCATTTGTTAAGTTACTTGTTACCACCTCTGCAGATTTTGATGTATCAATGTCTTTAAAGTTTTTATTTTGAAAAAGACTGACATCAGTAATGAATCCTATATCTTCAAGGTTTATAAATAAATATTAATATTTTGATTATGAGAAACATTTTTGCAATTTACTTGTTTTTTAAGACAAATATTATTTGAATTTGGTTTAATATTTTACAACAAATCAGAGGAAATGACAGCCATTTAGGTTTATATTAATAGGGAAGCCAAATAAAAGCAATTATTAATTTATGAAGGAGGGGTAGGATAACAAAGGTTTGTAATTGTCGAAACTGTTTCAAAAACCAATGATGGTTCAAAACCAAACCACTGATCAACCAACCAATCAATTTTTATTTGTGTGGTGCCGATTAAACAAAGGTTATCTCCAGACACTGATCAAAAACGTAGGTCAATGCCAAACTCCTATAAACTGTATTTAAACACTGACCAGGCCAACACTACAACCACCTGCCACCCTGTCTGGTCTGCAGCTTCACAGCCCCATGAGCAACAAACTGTGATGCTCTGTGTACTCTGACACTTTTCTATTAGAGGCAGCATCAACTCCTTCAGGAATATGAGCAACAGCAGCTCGTCTGTTAGATCAGACCACACGGGCCAGCCTTTTTGTCCCTGAGCCTTGGTTACCTATGACCCTGATGCCGGTTCACCTCTGTTCCTTCATTGGACCACTTCAGAAAGATACTGACTACTGCAGACCGGGAAGACCCCACAAGAGCTGCAGTTTGGGGGATGCTCTGACCCAGTTTGACCCTTCTCAAACTTGCTCAAATCCTTACGCTTGTCCATTTTTCTGGCTTCTAACATCAACTTTGAGGACATGTTTGCTTGCTCTCTAATATATCCCACCCACTAACAGTAATGTTATGCCTGATTTGTTTTTATATATACAGTGCTTAACAAGTTTATTAGACCACCACCCAAAGTAAGGTTCATGCCACAGATGTCCTTATTAACCGCATTAGCAATTACTAACATGATTTTAATGTATCTGTTACAGTTAATACACCAGTATGCAGAAGCTCTTTAACTAAAATGATATTTTTAATGCCAATATATATTATATTTATATATTATTGTTATCCATTAATTTTCAACTCTGTTTTACAAAAAAAAATTCCAGGAAAAAAACAGTACAGCACATTATTATTTCTTGATTAAAATTTTAAATTATAGTTCTTTACTTGCCACCCTGAACAGAAAAAATCTCTTTTAGTGGTTGAATATTCTGCTTGATTAATTTCTGACTTCTCAGAGAAGCCCAGTGAGCAGCTCAAGTTTGTGTAAAAAGGGTGAATTAAGTTTGAAATTCCTCGATTCTGTTCAAAATGTTTGTTAAATAACAATAACATTATTAGCTTTAAACAAGATCTCTTAAATATTTATGTTTTCTCTTTTTAATAGCCTAATAAATTTGTTCAGCACTGTACATATGTTTTTTCTTATTAGTCCAGACCCAGCATGAATCCACCATGAGTACAGGACTTACAGTGGTTAAAAAAAACAACCTGTGAAGCAGCAGGAAATCTATGGCAGAACCAGATTCATGGTGAGTGGGCAGAAATAAAGGGAATTGAATGGGATTTTATGATAAAGATACATTTATGGTTGCCCAGACCATATATTCGTCCATATCATATTCCCTCTGTAAATAAATGTATGTAAAATAAATATATAATAAGGATATAATAATAATAATATATTCACTAATAATTTATGTAATACATTTATTAGAGGATAACCCCTTTACATAGGGCATCTCTAATAAGAAGGCCCCCTCTGTTTGGTTGTAAATGTAGTTATCATCGTGGTATTAGCAAAAACAGCCATGTGTAGAGAGATTGCTCTAGAACTATCATTACCAACTATAATGGTAATGACGTGGAAAGGACTGATTTTGGTTTATAGCAGAATTTACTTAATCTGCAATTAAATAAGTTTTAACAAGGTAATGTAGTTGGAGTGTCCTTGTTCCTTTCTCATTTTTCACATCTGTATCTTTCAGCCTGTCCAGTATTTTCATGCTTTTGCCTCTTTTCTGTTCTATATATATGTGAGAGAGTTTTTAGTTCAATACAGCTCACTAAAAACCTCACAGTCTGTTACCATCTCTCCGATGTTCAGTCCAGAGGTGTTTGGCTGCCTCCCGATGGCCCAGAGGAGACAGTCCACGTCCTGGATAGTTCTGGTCTTCTCCTCTTCGTTCTTCTTCTCGGGGTCTTTCGTGCCGAGCGTCACCTCCAGCCCTCTGTCGGTTTTGCGCACAGACCTCACTTGAGAGTTCTTCCACACATCCACACCTGAGTTCTGCAGCTCTTTGGTGCAGTTTGTGCTTATGAGGCTGTCAAAGTTCCTCAAAACCTGCAGAGGATACAACAGTACTTAAGATCTCATTCTTCATTTTGAAGAATAAATCTAGTGGATGCTGCAGTCCTGTGTTTCTTACTCCTGATTGTCGAATAATGAGGGATGTTTTAGATCCCAGAGTGGAAAGAATACCAGCCAACTCCACTGCAATATAACCCGCACCCACAATCACACTGCGCCTGTTTGGACAAACAATACATTAATCATATGCTCAAACTTAATGCAGTTTCAACATTTAAGAGTTTGTACTAACAGCTTACTTTGGCAGAGTTTCAAGTTCAAAAAAGCCATCACTAGTAATGCCCAGATTTGCTCCTGAAAGGATCAATAAAAAGTATTTCAGACATTTCTTATTTCATGAATAGGACGACTTCAATGATAAGCAAAAATGATGCTAACGAGTTCAGTGGGTCTAACCTGGAACTTCATTTTCACTCAAAACAGAAGGCTGCCCTCCAGTGGCGATGAGGATGTGAGGCGCTGTATATTTCTTCCCATTGACCTCCACAGTCGGCTCAGGATCATCTGTAAACCTGGCATGGCCGTGAATAGTTTGGATTTTAGCCTGAAATGGAACAGATGTCATAATTTCCATCCTCATTAATTTAATTTTAGAAGAAAAAAAGAAAAGGCTCAAGATTAGGATATAACAAATGGAAAGAAAAGGATCCAAAGAAAGCAAAGATAAATAAAGGTGATAAAAAGATGATCTTACTTTGTCAAGATTATTGCGATAAATACGATTTAAGTGACTGACGTAAGCATCTCTTTTGGCCTTGAGTGTTCTGCAAAAGAAAGAAAATCAATAAGTTTAAGAAAATAGTTGCTCTTCTGCTCCCATTTAGTCATGGGAAAAACTAAATAAACACAAAATGACTCCAAATGTATTACCAAAAACAGTCAAACAACTTAAAGCCAAATAAAAAAAACAATTACAGAGACTTTCCAAGACATAATTGTTAGAGGTTTCCTTTATCAGAGTTTCAGTTAATAGAAGTCTGAACTGAAGTCACTTTTTAGTCTTAAAACAGGACTTTGATGCAGCAAGTTCAGTAATGTTATAACACTTGAGTGAATCAGGGGACACTGTGCTGGTATATCTGTAACTGTGAAAACTGGCTTTACATTTATTCAAAACAATACTTTACAAGACAAGAAGGAAATTATTACAATGCAAAAGAGTTTTAACTTATTGTCTTTTAGATGGCTGTATTTGACTCTTTGGAGAAGACAGACACTACATCAAAAATTCACATTTAGTGTCTCCAAAACATCAAAACTGCATTAAATAAAACTCAAGCTTCACAGAAGCCATAATATAATAAGTTCCAGCTGAGTGTCTGAAAGACGAGGGCAGCTGAATGTTTTCCTGCTCTCATAAACACTCTGCAGTAACATAAACACTTGAGCTCCAGAATAGTACTTGTGTTGCCATTTTCAGACCTTGTAAGAACCGTGCTCCAAGAGAATGTTTCTATACCTTGAGGAGCATGCAAACCTAAATGGACTACAGAAAACCTCCCTGAGGGTTCTGTTTTAGCAGCTGAAGTGGTTCATTGTCACAGCAAAGCCACATACATGTTAAAAACAACAGTTTTGACCATGGCCATGCTTTCAGAATAAGGCATTTTAACCATTTTAAGAGTATGTGTTTGAGTTTCTTTCTGTCAGTTCTATGAAAAATCAAAAGAGCCCTGTAGTTATACTTAGCCTAGAGGGAAGGGATGCGCGATGAAAAGTAAATACAAACAGTATCAGTATCAGCAGATGCAGATTTTTGCAGATATTTACAGCCAATATTTTGGGTGCACAAATTGTCCATAAACATTGATCAGGCAGAACATGATGACCACTGACAGATGAAGTGAAAAAAACACTGATCATCTCTTCATCATGGCACCATGGTAAGAGGGTGGGTGGCTATATTAGATTATATTGTATTAGATTAAGTAGAACTTTATTAATCCCTTGGGAAGACTCCCTCAGGGAAATTAAGACTCCAGAAGAAGCATTATATAGCAGATAAAAAGATATATACATAAGATAGATATAAATAAAAATATAAACAAAAATAAAAATATAAATAAAAATATGGCTACTGGCACACTATTATTAAATTATATAGTATTGTTGGCTACTGTTTGGCAGCAAGTGAACATTTTGTCCTCAAAGTCGATGTCAGAAGAAGGAAAAATGAGCAGGGGCCAAATTGTGTCCCCAGTCTGCAGGGGTCAGTATCTTTCTGAAGTGGTCCAAGGAAGGAACAGTGGTGAACAGGCACCAGGTCCATGGGCTGCAAAGGCTCATTGATGCATGTGGGGAACAAAAACTGGCCCGTGTGGTTCCGATCCAACAGATGAGCTACTGTTGCTCAAATTGCTGAAGAAGTTGATGCTGGTTCTGATAGAAAAGTGTCAGAACGCACAGAGCATCACAGTCTGTCATGTATGGGGCTGTAAAGCTGCAGATCAGTCAGGGTGGCAGGTGGTCATAGTGTTAGTCTGATCAGTATAGATCAAATATATTGACCGTAATTTTGGCAGAATGTACAAATCTACTATAATAGTTTACCTCAATATCACTGAATGTGCAGTACTATAAATCAAGTATAATTTGTTGAAGAATAAAATGGGTTTTTTTTGCTTCACATCTGTTTCTAACACAAACTGACTGTCACTATGATAGGAGGTCTATTAAAGAATAAAAGGTCTATTAAAAGAAAATAAAGAATACCAGCATCGTTATCGATATGTTGATACTAAGTTCAGAAATACCAGACATCAGCAAAAATCCTGTATCAACTGTCTATTTTCTTCATTTTTTCAATGTGAACATGTTTTTTAAACATTTAAAAGAAAGACTGCACTCAAAACTGCTGAAAATGGGACTGATAACAGTAAAAACTTGACAATATCATGCAACAACACTGCTTCTCTCTGTTGTAGAGTTAAATGAACGACATATTTTCTGCTTTACTATGCTTACTTTCTACTTATATTCATGTTTTACATATATGTTTACGTTTATCTAATAGCACTTTTTGCGAAGAGATTTTTAACTACTGTCTTTAATAAATATAAACTGGAATACAATGCAACACACATTGTCTACTTCTGCATTCAAAGGTTGGAATCTGTTTTTCACTTCTATGTGCAAATAAACTGTATACCACTTAAGAACACACAACATCCCATTAAAGCATAAGACAGACTTAAGACACAACATATCAGTGAAAACCAAATAAAACAGCACTATTACAGAGACACAAAAGAGCTACATTAATGAAGGGTACAAAGCACAAGAGTATTGATAAGATAAAGCAATAAGCATGAAAGGGCTTTCAGCAGTTATATTAAGTGCCTGCTGTGATATAAGATGAACATAAAGATTATGAAGCCTGCTTAGTGATTGTGATATTGCTGCAACAATAACTTTTTTTCTGTCTGTGTTGTTTGCACAGAGGACTCTGCATCATTGTCCAGGAGGTAAACTGTGAGGGGAGATCACTGATAGCTGACTATGTGCATACTTTATGATAATTCAGGTATACAAAGGGATTTGACGGTGTACTTGAATGTATTTTATACATGATATAGGATAAGACAATACCTGATATATGAATGTGTTTTATGGTGATGTTCATTCAGGAAATAAAAACATAGATCCTAATGTTCTGTAAAAAGATTATTTACAACAAGAATCAGTGGCTTATAGTGTATTATTTAATCTATAAGAAATGTTATGACTAAAAAGAGAATTACACTTTTAGGAGCATTTTATACATAAATTGAGCTGGGTTTTCATTAACAGGAAGTTAATACCACTGCCCTTTTTCTTGTACATGTTCACATTCTGCAGCTAGTTATAAATCTGCCTGTATTGGCATTAGGCCTTCGAGGGCTTGACTGAGAATCCAAATTCACACAATAAAAACAAATTCTATTGTTTTTAAAAGTAAAATAAATAAATTAATAAATAAATATTTGATAAATGATCAATGCTTCTTATTTTTTTGTGTGGTCATGTTACACATTATCACACCAATTTAATTCAGCTAGTTGAAATTTGGGCTATCAGCTGCCATCAGAGTAATTTTTACACATTTCGGAGCAAAAAAATATTGTTTTTAGAAACATAAGAAGAAAAAATGCAAACAGCTGTAGTAAAAGCAAAGGCTAGTATGTATTCTTTGGTATTAGTATATTTATCACACTTAATTTTACTTTCACAACACTAAAAAAATGCCTTGACTCTTTGTTTCTCATGCAGTGCAAATCAAATTGACTTGGAGCTCAAAATGATCAAATCATGATCGTAACATTCAAATGCTGACATATTTTAGACTAATAAACTCATTGCATTTCATAATTTCCTGTATTGTTTCCTATTGCAATACAAATCACATAAAGAAACAATGTAGGGATGTCCCTTAATTATTTAACTCTGCCAAGCACTCAAGTTGTTTTAGTTATTTCTTTAAAGGCAAATAAAAATCAAGAAGTATATCGTGTATTGCCAATCAGCTAGAACACTAATGCATGATTTTACATCAACGTCACTCAGCCTTAGATCTTACAGCTTCACCATGAAGTGGCCTCTCATCTCTGTTTGCACATTAGTGATTAATGACAGACAGCCGCTCCTCGAGCAGGCTTATCTCCAACGTCACCTTGAGTGAACCTCACAGTACAGACACACAAAGTGCGGGGTTTGTATTCCCGCTAATACAGAAGTGGGCTGAGGTGAAGAAACAAAAGACAAGGCAGACCAGGAAGTAGTGCAATGAAACAGATACAGCTTTGTTTCGGGAACAAACAAAAGACAGGTTTTAACATGACACCCTGTTGCATAAAAAAGCGCATCAGTGTTAGTGATACTTACTCCCAACTGAAACGCACATTTTCAACGTCAAAGCCATAGTCGCTGTGATCGTGGAGATACTCAGAATGAACTGCAGCATTCCACATAACCTGTTATAAAAAAACACAAGGAAACAGAAGTAAAGATCTGGCAAAAGGGTGCCAATAGCCTAGAGAAGAGTGTTATCAAATTCAGAAAAAAGGTGCATGGAAAAATGTTGTGGTTTTAAGGGCATCTTTTTTTAGTTTGATCCCTACTACTTTTTACACAACCCCCAAAAACACCTGTTAGTCATTTTTCATCCAGAAATACAAGTATATTAGAGTAAAACCCACTGATGAAAAACATGCTCGCCCCAGAAAGAAGTAGCCAAAATATCTCAATTGACCCATGTGGTTGGCAGCAGTAGAGGTGATAGGGACTGGTCTCATTTTTCAAGGCTATACAAAGTGGAAAAAATAAAAACAATATCAACTATACTATATCGCCAAAAGCATTTGCTCATTTGCCTTCACACACATATGAATTTAAGTGACAACCCATTCTTTATCCAAAGGGTTTATGACGTCGGTCCACCCTTTGCAGCTACAACAGCTTCAACTCTTCTGGGAAGGCTGTCCACAAGGTTTAGGAGTGTTTATGGGAATTTTTAACCATTCTTCCAGAAGCGTGTTTGTGAGGTCAGACACTGATGTTGGAAAAGAAGGTCTGGCCCATAGTCTCTGCTCTAATTAATCCCAAAGGTGTTCTATCAGGTTGAGGTCAGGACTCTGTGCAGGCCAGTCAAGTTCTTCCCCACCAAACTGGCTCATCCATGTCTTTATGGACCTGCGTTGTGTACTGGTGCACAGTCATGTTGGAACAGGAAGGGGCCGTCCCCAAAGTGATCCCATTGAGTTGGGTGCATGAAATTGTCCAAAATGTTTTGCTGTGCAGCAGCATTAAAACCCCCTTTACTGGAACTAATGGGCCAAACCCCACTCCTGAAGAACAACCCCTCACCATAATCCCCCCTCCACCAAACTTTCCACTTTCCACAATGCAGTCAGAAAAGTACTGTTCTCCTGGCAACCACCAAACCCTCGTCCATCGGATCGACAGACAGAGAAGCGTGATTGGTCAGTGGCGGTGTACTTTACCCCACAGCATCCAACGCTTTGCATTGCACTTGGTGATGTAAGGCTTGGATTCAGCTGCTCGGCCATGGAAACCCATTAAATGAAGCTCTCTACACAGTTATTGAGCTGATCTGAAGGCCACATGAAGTTTGGAGGTCTGTAGCGACTGACTCTGTGGAACGTTTGCGACCTCTGTGCACTATGCGCCTCAGCATCCGGTAACCCCGGTCTGTGATTTTACGTGGCCTACCACTTCATGGCTGAGCTGCTGTTGTTCCTAATCTCTTCCACTTTATTATAAAACTACCAACAGTTGACTGTGGTATATTTAGTAGTAGCAAGGAAATTTCACGACTGGACTTATTGCACAGGTGGCGTCCTATCACAGTACCACACTGGAATTCATTGAACTCCTGAGAGCCACCCATTATTTTACAAATGTTTGTAGAAACCGTCTGTGGTCATGGAAATGATTGGAACAGCTACATTCAATGATTTGGATGGCTGAGTGAATACTTTTGGCAATATAGTGTATGGAGCTACTGATGCTTTAATTAGACCAGAATATTTACACTGTTTCATCTTACTTCATAATCCAGCCCCACAATGTATGTCAAGAAAAAGGGGCCCCCTGTACAAATGTAGTTGATGACCCCTGGCCTAGAGGTTAAAGTCTGTGCACCCCAGGTACGCCTGCCTCTTTCCCACACAACTACCCTCACTCCCAACCCACTCCCAAATGCTGTCCACTGTATCTCCATGAAATAAAGACACTAAAAGCCCCATAACATGTCTTAGAATGTACAGTTAACATGCTTATTGATTTATCATAAACTGATTAAAAATACATAAAAAGAAAAAGGAAGAAAACTGTACCTTCTTAGGGACGCAGCCAACATTGACCTAAAAATGACACAAAAAGAGCAAATTAGATGAGGACACGTTGGACTTATGTGTTTAAACAAATAAGAGATTAGAAGGAAAAGGCTTTAGAAGTCTGACAAGTGCAATAAAATGGAAAACTTAGAAAACTGAGGAGGAATGGTCCATTCAAGTGAAACACGCAAAATATATATACACTTTTGGAGAATCACTTCATGGCTTAACTTCAAGTTGCTGAGACCAACATTATATTTAAATAAAAGTATGAAAAAAATCACTTAGAAATAATAAAAAATGTTTTCAAAGTCAGCTTGATATTGAAAAGGTGATCAACAATACAAAAGAATCTAACTACTAATGTTATTTTTAACTACAGCTGGCTTTTGAAACACTAAGAGGGTTAAAATAATGATATTCAGGGATCAACAATACTGTAAGTATGATTTCAGTATCGGCAGATAATTGCTTCAAAATATAAGTATCGGTATTGGCAGATTTAAATATTTCTGACGATATTTCCCGTCAATATTTTAGCCTTTTTTTTGCACACTCATCTTAAAGTTTCACATTTGTGTAGGTGTGATATAAAAATAACTACTTTTAGTCATTTCTATATATTGGTATCACAACTGGCCAAAATAAGTTTTGAAATATTGGAATATTGTTTATCCCTAATGATATTATCACACACAGAGCCAATTGGTGCTCCACTGAAAATGAACTTTATATCAAATACTTACCAAAATGAATCAGTGGATTTGTTTTTTAGTTCCCTTTTTTTATGTATTACTAGATATGTGTACAGAGAAGTTAAATTCCCTTATTTCCCCATTCAAAACCAAAATTGTGAAATGAATCGGGCACTGTCTGTCTCAAGGAACCAAGACCTTCTGAAGCAATATCACTTCTCAAAATCAACTTCTCTTTTGTTGAATCAATAAAAGTCTTACAGTTCAGTTTCAAAAGATGGTATTCATGCAACAATATGGCATTAGGGCTGGGAAATATGGACCAAAAATCTAATCTTGATGATATCTGGCTGAAATGGGATACACATTAAATATCCTGAAATGTTTTTCTGAATATAAACAACAAATGTTTGTTATTGTTTATCGTCCTGATTGTCAAAGCACTTTGTAACATCTGTTTTCAAAGCTGCTATACGAAAATGAATTAAAGTTATTATAATTATTGCTGTTATCTGCTTAATACTACAGCAACGAAAATTACAGCCACACACACTGACAACTGGATGATTTTTGTTCGTATTTATTAAAAATTGCATCCACATTTTTAACCATATAAGCAAACTGACAACATTTCAATTTAATTAGATTCAGTGTTTGTTTACTCTCCACTGCTTTGTATTTCAAAATGAAATGATCAATATTTAACAATCAGTGATATCCAAACACAAGAAAAGTAAATGAGTTCCAGTCACATGGAAGAAGTGGGAACAACTGTCGTCCTTTTAAAATGCTGCCATGTATTTGTTCATCAAAGACAGTGTGTGCAAGTTTTCCTGCATGTCTTTCTGATTAAAAACAAAAATGATCCAATATTGGGCAACTATATTAACCTCCGCCAAGGTGTTTGTTAGTTTGTGAACAGGATAACTCAAAAAGTTATGAACAGATTTTGTTTGATGAAATTCTTCGGGAATGTTTGTCATGGCAAAAGAAAGAAGTGATCAGATTTTGGTTGTGATCCGGATCTGGATGTGGATCCAGGAATGATTTAAAGGTTTTATTAACACTGCGAGATAGGACAGTTTTCCACATTTACACAACTAACTTATTAAGTTCTCAAAAGATTTTGATTGAAAGTTCAGGAAATGTTGGTCATGGCAAAAGGTAGAAGTGACAAGACTTTGGTGGTGGTCCGTATCTGAATGCGGACTGAGGACTTTTTCAAAGGATTTCTTAACAGTGTGAGCTGGACAGTTTTCCACATTTTTGACAATGTTGAAAATGCCTTGGAGGTGGGTTGTGCTTTGAGAGCACTTTAAGTTGGCTGCTGTGGTTAAAAGCATTAACATAATTTCATTTTTTACTGATTACACGAATGCTTCATGAAATGTTTATTAAACTAAGTTTAATTTTCCATATGATCACAATGTTTCAGATTGTTTTGAAGTACACCAACTGCTCATCAAAATCAGAATCACTTTATTGTCACTGTATCTAAATACAACAAAATTAGCACGACCATCAGTCAGTGTATTTCCCTTACAATATAGGTTAAAATTAAACACGTAGCAAAAACAGTAGACAGGGCAAAACTGACAGCAAATAATAGTCATAGCTGTTCTTCTGTAAACAGGGTTTTTACAGAGCATTAGGCTTTTCATTTACAGATTTTTCTAATGACAAAAACTTTCAGCTCTTCTAAATGCCCTGATGTACATAAAAATCTTTAATTTCTTTAAGTTACGTGTATACATTTTAATTCTATTTATAACTTGTCTATTTTTAATGTGTTTACCTTTTTATGCTGCCACAGAGGATGCCAAACTATGTTTCACTGTACAAATTCTGTTGCCTAACAGGTGTTTATATAGTGACAGTATAGAACTATTCTATTCTTTATGGATTAAACATAAATGTTTATCTCATATCTCAACCAAAATAAATCAACATTTCCAAAACACTTGGCATTTCCCAGCACTAGTAGTGCTTATAAACGCAACACCCATTCAAAACAGTAAAACTATGGAGGGTTTTTATCCAGGCTTCTTCAGAGACTTTGCCCTGTTGACCTACAGCACAGCCTGTGGAGAGCTGCACTTCAGACATGCTGTAAATTTCCAACCCTGTTTGTTGTAAACACACAAAAACTGAAACAAAAGGAGTCCGGAGGCTTCGCAGTGAACCTGGACACCGACATGCGTGTTAAAGCCGCACAGAGGACAGCACAGTGACAGACAGAGGATACCAGTGTTTAGTTTTGTATTTTTACTCACGCAGGTACCTCCGAGTTTGTGACTCTCGATGACGGCCGTGGCTGCCCCCAGCTCCGACGCCCTCCGAGCCCCGGCCAGACCTCCAGACCCGCCGCCGATAACCAGGAAGTCAAACCGGGTCCTCTCGGTCGCCGTGGGGTCTGAGGCCATGCTTCTGCGGATAACTGCGTGTCTGCGAAAAGACGAGAAAAGTTGCTTTCTGAGGATAAAACAAGAGGAGGAGGCTGGCATCCGAGTTAGCTGGATTAATATTGCCATAACCAGGAAGCTCACAGGCAGGCGTGTGCGTCCGACGAACGGCGAATGGGGAGGGTCAAGTGAAAGCTAATGCTGTGTCATTATGAATTGCAACAATGGTGTGTAAATCCCAGAAACTGTTTTCACAATAGTCATGGTGATCCTCACATGAGCTACAGTATGAGGGTTACAATAACAGGTTAATGAGAGCAAATAGAGCAGCAAGAATTTCAACTCCGTATAAAAGTGGATTTTTGCTTTTGCTGCCTCTTTTTCAGAAAGTATAAAAGCAACAGGACAGGAGAGGCAGGAGGTCCTGGACCAGGGGGGCAGGAAAGGGGGGAAATAAGGTGGATTTTGAGGCCCCCCCAAAAAAAAATACTGTAACATGAGCAACATTTTGTCATGGATGTTTTAAGATTTCTTTACTCTTCTCTGACAATAAAATAGGGGTGCACAATTTAATCAGAGTTATATCCTTATCTGCAGAAAGCTGTGAAAAATGTGATGATCAGGTGATATTTTAGCAGTACAAACTGGCCATGAATATTTCATATTGGTTGCAAAATGTACCATGTTTCCCACATCATCAGAGTGTACACTTTAACAAATCAAAAGTATACTTTATTAAAGATTAAAACTAGGGATGCACAATGTTGGATTTTTGCCGATATCTGACATGCTTATATTTCTGACGCCTTATCGCTGATATCAATATTTATTGTGAAGGGCACAAAGCTTCCAGTTCACCTATAATCGCCTGTTACTTTCAAAGTGGCAGTCTATTTGTTTTAGAAACAGATGATTAATTTTGATTAAATTACACTTTTGACTTTTGAAATTTAACAAACAGTGATGATAATACGTTTTTTTTTTTGACAAAGATGTACGTTTTGCCAATATTAAAGCCAATATATGGGATATATATGTACTGCCAAAATATCAGCTGTAATTATCGAAAAACAAAAAAACATCTGCAATACAATAATCAGCTTTTTGGACAAATATCTGCTGATACGGATATTATCCTGATAATATCATGCATCCCTAATAAAACATTGTAACACAGTAATTTGCTCTGAACTCCTGTAATAACATCAATATTCTATGAAGTAATAATGAAATTTTGTAACTTAATTTTTCAATATAAATTCAGAGCTTTGTGTTGTCAGCTTCTGGCCACAAGATTGCAGCAAGTATTCAGCTACATGACTCTGTTACATTTGTTCTTAAGAATTGGACAGACAAAAGGAAGGAACAGTACAGAGTCAAAAAACTTGGAACTAAGTAAGCATTTAGCACCTTCCGCTTCCCAAGGCTGAGCTGCTCATTTTGCTGCTCCTAGGATCCCATGATTCACACTCTCCTCCAAGTTTTAATTGTTTACGAGTTTTGGCATTGTTTCACGATAGAAATACTGAAAGTTTTCTTAATTTTCAAGTTTCATGTTAATGTTCTTCGACAAAAGTGCAGCTTTTAGTCTCACTGTAAGCAAGTCGCCCTTCATCCAAACCTGCACACAATCACATACCAAAATTACAGCACACACTTTGATTCCTAGGAAGAGCTGCAGTTTACTATTGTGAAATATTTGTTTTGATTAAGTTCAAGCAAAACTTGTTTTGTGACATTCCAGTGTCTTAGGAGTTTTTCTTTGCTTTGAGAAAAAAAAATCGATTAAATTCAGAAATGGTTTTGTGGGAAAAAATGGGAGATTTTGAATATGCCCTAACATCCATCCCTACTTTCACCAATAAAGACATCATAAATTAACCATTTGTCCATACTTAAATAATACATAATTGTGCACTCATATTTAAGTCTCTCTTAAGTGAACTATAGTTAGGTGGACACTTTCCAAAACAGATTTCCTACATTTGACACAAACTTTGCGAATAACTCAAGTTTATTTCTCGGCTATCATTTTGAGTCAAGCAAAGTAATCAATAATATTCAACCTGATTCCCTTTTGACATTAAAATATGCCTGAGCAGGACTTTCTAATATGCCAAATGTTTTTCTATATTGGAAAATGAATAATATAAAGTAGGGGTTTCAATCTTCCAGTACGACACATATCAATTTGATTGCAAATCTGGAGATAACACATATATTTGCAAGAAGGGCATACTCTTGAAAAATACTCTTGCAACATTAAAGGTACCATGATATGCAAGATAAATTTCGATTGCTTTTAATGTAATTAGAAGGGGCTTGAGGAGTAGAACATGAAACCTTTTACTCCCAGTTTCGAGCCTGCTAAGTCAGGGTACCTGCAGAAGGTCAGACTTCCAGTATTCCCAGTGATGTAACTAGGGCTGGGCGATACAGCCTAAAAATAAAACCCCCAATTTTTTTTCCCCACAAAACCACAGATATGATTTTAATTGATCTTTCCCTCTCAAAAAATAAAATAAAATAAAATAAAGTTCCAGTGACACAAAAAGGACATGAATCAAGTTTTGCGTTTATGTTGTCAAAGTATATTCCCAAACCCAACAGAATTTCTGTCTGAAAGTTAAAGTGTGTGTCTTAAAATGTTGATTATGTAGTTCAAACGTAGGCAGGTTTAAACACTGAAGGCTGAGCTATTTTCACAGCACATTAACATGAAACTCTCTAATCAATATTTATTCTTATATATAAAACAAATACAAGCCTATAAAAGTGCTTGTTAAAAACCTGACAGGGCCTACCATTATGAAAACTGTACATTTTCAGTATTTATATTTTCAGACATTGCAAAAACTTATAATTGGAGTAAGTCATGAAAAAAAATCTTGATTTTATTTTTTAAATCTTCTACAGAATATACTTTGAATTAATCAATCTAATTGATGTAGTTTCCAGCCCTAGATGTACCGAATTTGCGAGACAGACAATTTGACCTCAGGGGTGGCAGGTAGTGCACGTGTCTCACAGCAAGAAGGTTGATGGTTTGATCCCTGGGTTGGTAAGGGCCTTTCTGTGTGGAGTGTTGCATGTTCTCCCTGTGCATGCATGGGTTCTCTCCGGGCGCTCCAGCTTCCTCCCACAGACCAAAAATAACATGCTCACCAGGTTGATTGGTGTCATCGAATTGACCTTTGGTGTGGGAGTGTGACCTTTAAATGCTTGACAAAAGTGAATTTTATCGTTGTTAATAATAGTCTACTATAGAGGGAAATGCTTTAACTATTATTGAAATTGAAAGTGGTGTGGTAGGAGCTAAATGTCGTGCACCCCCATAGATCTGCCCCTTTTTTCGCCCCTACTGCCAGCTGTGTGATAAAACGTGTGAGCACTCAGAACTTAAAGCATTTGGAGTGACAGTGTGAAACGTCCTGTGTTGCTGCTCTCCTAGTTGCTCATGGACTACCTCTTTGGAACACAAGGTCGAAACTAACTGTTGTGTAAGCAAATGCAGGAAATATTTGACTACTTTTACATTATATCTCTGCCATAGCCTACAGCTGCCTCGTACTCACCTCAGTAATGCCCGGGACACGGACACAGAGGAAGGCAGCCTGCAAATCCATAAAGACAGCATGTTTTAATCCTTTAAGGCATGTTACATTCATGCACCAGCAACGTGCTGTTGTTTATCTCACTTCTCACTCTCAGTCGATGTGTAACCTTCATCATCCCAGAAGGAGCATCAAAGCACTTCCTGTGTCTCTGACCGAGCAAAATACAGCCACTCGTGTCTAAAACAACGTACGAATGTTTATTAATTATGAAGCTGCGGAGGAATAAAATAAAAATAACATGGAGGTAGTTGCTTTTTACTGTTTTATAAAGGCAAATAGGGAACTTTGCGTAAATTTAAGTTCTGAATACTGTGTATTTATCCGTTCTTCCTCTGAAAATAGCGTTCGCTTTACATTTATTTCACAACCTGTCAAAATAAACAAAATGGAATCTTACGTTTCCGGTTTGGACTTTCAGAGTAGAAGCGGACTCTTCAATGACGTGCCTCTGTCACCCCATACCGTCATGAAAATATAAAAAACACATAAATAAGTACTTAATAGCCTTTACACAGACCAAGGAGAGATAGACTTTTATCATATTAAACCAAAGTATTTAATACGCCCTCTTATTTTGAAGGTACCAGGAAGCATTTCCGCTGTTATCCTAGCTGCTCGAGATTGCTAATGCCAAACTGGGAAAAGCGGCTGGGTTGACCGTGTAAAAAAATGCCAGAATTGCGTTGATCTATGGGATTTACTCACTTGGAATCACACCAAAGACCAAAGCGATGCGATACAGCTGTTACTGAAGGTATGTGTGTTCGATATAATTGTGTTATTAGTATATATTGTCTACATAATGGCCGCTGTCCCTGCGAGTGCCTCGGTATGGCCCTGTTTCCTTGTATTTCGAGGAAGAAAAATGCAGAGGCGGCAGCGGAAAAGCGGATACAGTTGATCATGTTTCCAGTTACTGACAGTGCTGTGTGTTTTTGCATGCTCGGTATCCATCAAATCAAGGTTTGACGTGATGCAGAAACGCTACACTGGCTGTATATGAGGGGGAGGGGCCGGGGCTGCATGGGCCTTGATGAGTGTCAGGTCTCTGCTCTGTTTGGTTCATCCATGACTCAACCTTTGATCCTCTTCTTTGTCAAATGCCTTTCACAGGAAGAAGATTTTCTTGTTGCATCTCCGTCCCCATCCTGAGGAAGCTGCAGATGTTAATCCCAATGTGGACATCAGCACCTTAATGCTTAATGAACTGCTTAGCCTATGAAGAACACACTCCTCTGACGACATGAAGCCTGTCAGCTATCAAAGCATGCCCCCATCTGTCAAAGTTGGACATCCCAGTTTGGCCTTGGATCGAGCCATAACAACTTCAAATGTCATGTATTGTGACAGATGTGGATTTGCCAGTACAGACCCTGATGCGTTCAGGAAGCACAGGATGGAGCATGCAGGGATGAAGTTTTACTGTTTTTATTGCGACAATATTTCATTCAGCGAGGAAGAGTTGACTGCACATGTGAAGCTACACACTGTGAAGTACCAGTTCCATTGTCCTCACTGTGGACAGGGCTACATTAGGAGGCTGTGCCTTGTTAAGCACATAGAGCGTGTGCATAATAAAAGTGTTGTGCAAGGAGCAGATAAACCTGGTATGGTGAAATACCCACATGTTTCTGTCTCTGGTGCGCCACCAAGTGTGTCCACTGCTGGTAAAGCATCCAGTCCACCTGTTGTTAAGGTCACATTACCCAAACCAGCAGCACCAGTCGTAATACCAGATATAAAAGAACATAAAGGGAAAACACTGGACAAAGATACACCAAATGCCATTAATGGTAAGCAAGAACCTTTGCCCCTTTTGAAAGGACATGTGCAACAAAGCAGGGCTCTAACAGTGCCCCTTCCAAAGGAAGTCAACATCCCTGCTGGCTGTTTAGTTGAACTTGTGGAGGTGAAAACAGTCAATGGGACAAAAGAGCTCAAACTGAGGCTGGTCTCTAAACAAGAAAATGAGTCCGTGATTAAAGACACAAGGACCACAGTCTATGAAAACACTGCGCTTGGAAAACCTTTGTCCTCAGCAGTTAATCAACCAACTACAGGGAAGTCTGTGAGTTTGGGAAAGTGCATGGTTAATCGAAATCCTTATGAAACAACAAACCAGAATGTGGAGCCTCATGCTGTTGCAGTCAGTGTTTTCAAAAACCTGCCGAATCAAGTCAGCAAAGAAAAAAATGGACTTAAAAGAACATCAGAGGAAATAATCAACTTGGAAAGTGACTCTGTGACTCCAAACAAAGTCCCTAAAACCATCTTCAGTTCTTCAAGAGAGTGTAATAGTGGCACCAAAGTTTCACAGAGTCAACCTGTAGCTCCACCCACCACTACTCTCACCAGGGTTCCCATCAAGATGCCAAACCACCTGCACCCAGGAAATATTGGAACAAATGTTTCCCAGAGAGTGGCGGATCAGAGAGTAAATATAAGTGCCCCGCAGTCCCGAAGTTCCCCACAACAGAGGAAAAATGACTTAAAAAGTGTTCCTCAAAATTTGTCAACTAAGAAAGTGGATTCCAGTGTTTGCATCAACATAAACCTAAAGAAAGAGGCAACGGAGTTAAACCAGCAGAATTCAAAATCGGCAGCTCCAGCCTTGTGGTCCTCAGTAAAAGTTCTCCAAACAAGACGTCCGATGATTTCTGTTTGTCTGGACAAGGTTTCAAAACTCTCTTTTTCAGAACTCAAGGCAATGAATGGGCAGTCATTGGTTAAAACACCCGTGCTCCCCAATGGCCCAAATTCAAATGTTCCTCCTCAGAAAGAGACACAACAGGCCAGAGTATGTGATAAAATCAGAGAGAGGGAGGTGCCAGAACCGGAGAGTTTCCCCGTCATCTCATCTGTGTTCTCGTTGAGTCAACAATCAGAGAATGTGCAAGGATCCCTTCAGCCGTTGGTAATGGCTGCTCTGCGCGGTATAGTGATGGATAACAACTCTGCTGCTAAAACTCAAAATAACAAGCAAACAAGCACCACTGCCTTGGTAAAGCAGCTGCCAACACTGGGGGACTCTGCTCAGAAATCTGACAAAAATGGGCCCTTAATCTGCACTCCACACAAGACCTGTGAGTCTGTAAAGGTAGAGCAACCTGATACGAATATTCAGCCCTCTTCCACTCTCAACCATGTCCATGTGAAGACGGAAGAAAGCTGCAAAGAGACAACAAACACTGACAAACAGTGCCAAGCCCCTGATGTAAAACCTATGAAAGATGAGAGGTATGTTTCTAGAATGCTTGTAGATTCATGCAGGAGTTCA
The DNA here is from genome assembly GCA_037902135.1 of Cetoscarus ocellatus. Taxonomy (NCBI): domain Eukaryota; kingdom Metazoa; phylum Chordata; class Actinopteri; order Labriformes; family Labridae; genus Cetoscarus; species Cetoscarus ocellatus. The sequence goes on from JBAMNC010001020.1 coordinate 432,017, forward strand.
GAGCCTCTCCAGCTCATTTCAAAACCCGGGCATGATGCCTCGCCTGAGGTCCTCACGGTCTCTCTGAAAAAGGTGCAAGTTGGCGTTTGGAAAAAGAGCAACAGAGGACTGAAACTGAGACTATCAAAGTGTAAGACTCGTGAACCTACAGGCAGTCTAAATGATTACACTGTTATTTATCCAATGCCCTTAAAGAAGGACCAACTTGTGAAACGACCAGGACCGAACCAGCCTGTGGTTGTTCTCAATCATCCAAAGCCCCGGGCCTCCGAGCTAGCATCAAGTTGGGGCTTTTCGTCCAACACAGGAGCCTCCAAGGTGGCCCCAAAGTGCCGGATTTTAAAAATGAGGCTGAGCAAAGTGGTGGGACGAAAGTATGAAGTGAAGGGCTGCACTGTTAAAGTCTTTTCATGATACTGCTGGACCATGAATGTATCATAATAAGGACTCTAAAGTTACTTCTGGTATTAAACTGGAAGATACTGACTTTGAAAACACTCAATATTAGGGCAGTTATTTTCTTGGGAGTATAATGGTGTAAAGAAAAGGACATCTTAGTGCCACTGGCCATGTGGAGACATATTTTTCATACAGGCATAAGGATATGGAGTATTCAGGTGTAATGCAGTGTGACTGCTGGAGTTATCAGGAACAGCTGCTGTGATTGATTGCAGTCCGTAATAATCAGATGTAGAATTGTGTTGTCATCGTGAAATGGGTTCAATTTATAGTACTGGCCTTGTGCAATATTTGTGATCAAAAAAGCTTTACTGAAGGTTAAGCCCCGATTTCTCTTTGTTCTTTATAAAAGGATCAACTGAACCAACTAAGTTTTCTGAAAGTGTACATTTCAAATCTGCAAATGCATACCAAGAGCACCAATAAGTCATCACCCCCGTCTTCATGTTTGATAATGACAGCTGTAGGAAAGGCCGTAACTTAGAATAGAAGAAACCTGAAAAAAAAAATCAAAATTGAACACTATATTTTGACAAAAGTGAGAAAAGCAGTAATGTCTGGTGCATGCGTCCATCCCTGAAGCTGATTAATGAGGCCAGTGTGGATGGAAAAGTGCCCTTGGTGTCCAGTGAAAAGAAACATTTTTATAGGAATAATTGGGGCTGCTCGATTATAGTGAAATTCATAACCGCAATAATTTTGATAGATATTGGAATTATGATTATAAAAAATAATTAATCACTGGTTTCACAACATGTAGAGCATTTAATCGTAGAATTTTAATCCTCCTTGCGCTATCATTATGACCGTTAGAGAGCAAATACTTAATAAAAATGCATGAAAAATATGAACACTTAAAAAAGATCGTATATAAAAAAACATGTTGCACAGTAATATTTATCTCAATTCAGTGTTCATAATTGTGGGTAATTGAAATTGAAACTTGATTCATTTCCCAGCTCTAGGAATAGACCATGATTTCTTCAGCTCACACAGCACAGTAAATTAACTTTTCTATAACTTACCCCTTTACTTATTTTAAAATACAAGATATGCAAAATTAAAGGCATTGCTGATGTGGCCATAAGTCCTATGGTGTTAAAGTTTGTCAGGACTGCTAAAGGCCTCTTAAGTTACAAAACAGCTGACATCACTAATACTTTGTCAGAAATGTAATGCTGTATGCGGTCTAGCATCGCAGTTGAGTTGCCAAGAAATAGGAAGGATAATTGAGAGCCGATTACAGTTGAGAGCTGGGTCTAGCTTGTTTTGGGAATTGTTTTAATTTTCCTGTTTGATTTGAACAATTACTTAGTCTATTCCTTGTGCTTTGCTCATCATGCTAATACAGTTGTGCTCTGATGAGAGGCAGTCTGCATGAGTAACAAACAAGAGGTGAGATGGAGTTAGAGGTCACCCAAAGTGTGGAGTAATTTTACACAATATGACACCAACAGCACAATTAGCACTGCCTGTGTCTGTGAATTTAAGCAGAGGGGGAATCAACAGTAATTTTTCAAACAGCATGGCCCTAAATATCATGAGTGCCATGGGTTTAATTTGTTGACAGAAAAACTACAGGGAACGAGTTTTTCACAGAGTGTCCACAGAAATCATTGGGAGAATCTCTAAGGAATTGGATTGATAAGCAGAATTGATGGTTCTGGTATCAATAAATTCTCATCAATCTCCACCCCAACTCAGAAATTATCTTTGCCTCCCCGAACTAAAGAAGGAAATTCTCAGTGAACATTTGTATGCAGATAATCACTTCAGCGATCTATTTATCTTTGTATTGTCACTTTAAAATGGTTGCTAGTTAAACTTCAATCAGTTTGAAGCAGTCATTTTATTATGTGTCAGCATCAAACTTACAAATTAAGTCTCTTAAGATGATTCAATATTTCTGTGAGTAATTGCTATAATTGTAAAGACTGTATACTGAGCAGACTCAAAAGCTGCACGCTGAAAGTCAACAGTTCAGTCAGCACTGCATACCATTTTCTGAAGGACGTCATTTATTGCAAGCTTTATCCTCTTATCTATGGATTAAAGGCTGCAGAGATGTGATGCATTCAAACTCTTGAGATATTAAATGACCATATCATTTTACTAGATGGTTAAAATTTACGGTTAAATAAGAAAGAGTGAGGATGAAACAAACACTGAAAATCAGGCATTCAAAAAATTATTTTTTTTTTCTATGTTTGTATTATTGGTGTAAAGGTCTAATGCAGTGAATTTATGGAATGTACCTCAGGTTCATCAGTATTTATAACTCTGCTGGTCATTTTAGGAATGATGCATTAATACAAACCCCAATTCCAATGAAGTCGGGCCATCGTGTTTATTTTGGAAGTATTTACAGATTACAGTGAATTGTAAATACTTTTTGACTGATATTCAATACATTACAAAGACATGACATTTATTATTCAAACTGATAACCTTTATTTTATTTTTTATTTTTATTTTTTCAAATATTCACTTGTTTTTAACTTAATGTCTGCAACATGTCCCCAAAATCTGGGCTACTAATGTGTACACCACCTTTCCTTTTGACAACACTCAAGCATTTGAGACCTGAGGACTAACTATTGAAGCTTTGTGGGTGAAATTCTTTCCTAGTCTTGCTTGATGTATTAATTTAGTTGCTTAACAGTGTTGGGTCTTTGTTGTTTGATTTGTGCTTCAAAATGCTCCACACCCTTTTTTTTTTTCTCTCTAGATTTTCTGAATCTTTTGATGATAAAATCACTGAATTCCTTGCAATTGAGAAACGTTCTTAAACTGTTGGACTATTTGTTCACACAGTTTACAAAGTGGTAAACCTCAATCGATCCTTTCAGGGATGCTTTTTTCATACCTTCATCGGGACACACATTCCTGAACTTTCCCAGTCTTTACATGTCGCAGCCTTATTTAAGATAGGACAATACACCGTTTCAAAATGGGAAATAACGTGCAGTAAAAAAGCCAATCTCCAGGATGACAGCCTCTGTAGATGGGATGAGACGCTTTAACCACTTGACTATTGGCAAACTGATTAATTAAGCAATTAAGCTTTTTTTCACTTAAAAAAGTACCTGGATGCACCATGAGTTTTTTTTTTTTTTGTTGTTGGGGCAAAAACTGCAGGGTGAAACTTTTCTTTGTTTTTTTTTTTTATTCAGTTGGGTAGTACTCTCCTTAAAACCAAGATCAGAGGGTGCTAGACCCCATGTATTATTATTATTGTTGTTTTTTTTTAAGCCCATAAATTGTTTGTTTTCATTCATATCTTATCTATTACTGACACTTTTGGTTAAGGAAACAAGTGTTAAAAGTTAAAAAGTGATCTTTGTTCATGTGCCAAAAGGGTGGATGTCTCATTTGCAACAACTTTAATGTACAGTATATCCTTTTTACAAAAGAAGCAAACACTCCTTACATAGAGATTTATTGGGGATTGTTTTAAACAGAAACCAGTATATTACTGTAAGAAACACACTGTTACTGTGGCCACTGGGGCCCTTTAAAACCTGCATTACTCCATAAGCAATTTTCAGTCCAGGTACTCTCGAAACAGTAATTCTTCTAAAGACGCTATAAAGCACCTGTGCAGTCGTGTATATAGTGTAACTATGATGTTTAGGATGCTAGAGTTTTTATTGTGTATATATTATGTCATTTACAGGGTTTTTTGTGTAAATACTTCATAAATACAAACCCATATGACTGATGTTATCCTACTTTACTGTCCTTGCACTGCAGTCTAAAGCTGCCTTCAAAGTCTCTGTTGTATTTTATAATTTAAATGTATTTAAGGGTGTTAGCATTCCTCCTGGATGTCTCGCTTTTCCTTTTAGTCAATCTCATTTGAGAAATATCCATGTGCCAGTTAAAACTGTTCTCTGTCTCTAACCTTCTCCATTGTACTTACTGCTCTTAATGCCTTTATAAAACGTGTGTAACTCCAGATTTTTTTTATTAAAAGAAAGTAAACTTCACCACAATCATGTTTGCTTTTTCCTTATTGCCATGGACCAACTTATCTCATAGCTTACTTGTAGAATTTCAAACCCTTTAAGTAAAATATGTGACCTTTTGACTGTGATAATATCAGATGTGGAGGTGTGTTTTTTTGACTCAGTAGTTTGATGTTTGAAGAAGCCGAATAGCAGAAAAAACAGACGTTATTGACATTAAGTCTCCATTCAAGCCTGAATAGCAAGGCAATGAACCACATGCTCCCTTTTCAGATCATAAAATGAGCACAGGTATAAGAATGACCTAAAATAATATTATATTAATTGCATTCATTTACCTACCATTAAAAGCTGGCTATGCAGCAATACATGAACAGATCAAAGGTCATTGTGTCTCCTTTTCAATCGTCACGACAGAACAATGACCAAAAAGTACATGCTTAACTCGTTAATAATTAACCTCTTACTTTAAATTTTTTTATTTAGCTTCATAACACAATCCAAGCAATGCTGGTACATTTTATTTCATTTGAACAATTGTTTTGGTATTTTGAATATAACCTTTATGAAAACTCCTCATTTCATTAGGACTAACTGCATCAGCTTGAAACGGTAACCCTACATATTTTGGCATTTTGGCATTATTATGTTAATTTTAATGTCTTTTACATCTATTTTGTATGAATACAGACACTAGATTTTCACATTGTGATATGTAATACATTTTAAACTACAGAGCACTAGGAGAGCACAAACCTCTGCCAAGGTAGCTCACATATGACAAAAAATAGTTTCATGATTAAGTTACCATCATAATATGATTCCTTGACCCTTAAAACCCACGCCTAGCCCTTGGAATCATGTTGATATCATTATTAGTTAGACAGTTACTGAGCAAAAATGATCATCCGCTAATAGTTGTTACCTGGATCACCACCAAAATGTAATCATTTTTAAGTTGGACCATTACCAATACCTCCTGAAAATTTCAGCAAAATCCATCCAGTAGTTTTTGCGTAATCTTGCTAACAAACAAAGAAATAGACAGACAAACATATGCAGGCAAACACAACTCCTTATGCGGAGGTAATTATAAGTGCCTTTCTTGACACTCAAGGACACTGTACAACACTCAACATTCAGTGAAGTGAGTAGGCGGTCTTAAACAGGAGGGTTTTGAGTCTGGATTTGACATTAGGGGAAAGAGTCAGAGTTACTGATGTCTGGTGGCAGAGAGTTTCAGAGCTGAGGAGCAGAGTGGCAGAAAGCTCTGCTCCCCGTGGTGCTGAGGCAGGAGGAGGGCAGAGTGAGGTGGATGGTGGTGGAGGATCTGAGGGTGCGGGCTGGAACAGCAGTGTGAAGGAGGTCAGACAGATATGGAGGGGCGAGGTTGTGGACGACCTTGGAGGTGTACAGAAAGAGTTTGAATTCAATTCAGTGCTTCACAGGGAGCCAGTGAAGCTGCTGTAGGATGGGAGTGATGTGATGGTGTGAAGGGGTTCTGGTGACAAAGCAGCTGAGTTTTGAACCTGTTGGAGCTTCTGGAGGGACTTTTGAAGGAGGCTGAAGAGAAGAGAGTTATAGTCTATACAGGAGGTGACAAGACTGTGGACAAGGATGGAGACAGTGTGGGAGGTGAGGGAGGGGCCAAGTTGATTGATGTTTCAAAGAAGTGGATTTGATGGCAATGAAATATTTCCATATAATCTAGATTATTATGTTTTTGTAGGTGTTTAAAGGAATTAATTTACTTAAATGATCTTTGTTAATCTCATTTATGAAGTAGGCACAGCAGGAAGTGCACGTGCCTCACAGCAAGAGGGTTGCTGGCTCGATCCCTGAGTTGGTCAAGGCCTTTCTGTGTCGCAGACCAAAAGCATGCCCATTAGGATAATTTGCGACTCTAATTTGTATGAGTGTGAGCGTGCATGGTTATCAAGTGGTTCAGTCCACCCTGCCTTCTTGCCCATTGTCAGATAGGGTAGGCTGCAGCCCCCCCAACCTTGAAAGGGATAAGTTGTATGGATCGATTTATGAAGTATTAGTTTATACTATTTTTAGTAAAATGGCAAAAGTATAACATTTGCACTTTAAAAACTGGCCAACACTGTTTTATTGCATTTAAACAGAAGCATAAAATGGCTTGAACTCTGTCATATTTATTTGTTCATGCATTTTTTTTAGTTTGTGTATTAATATCTAAATCTTAATATCATCAGTTTTAATGAGAGATTTATATATCCTGTTTTCATTTATCATATATTTGTTTTCCCAAAAGATATAACAATTTCTAACAATGTGACCATCAGGCAGCTAAAATAGTTTTTATGTGGCTCCTCAGTGATCAAAGTTGCCCATCCCTGTGCTGCACTGTAACATCCTAAAACAAAGATCTGGTTGACTGATCACATGCTGGCTAAAGAATACTCAAACTACTTCGGTCTCTGAGTACATTTTAAATAATGTACATTTTACTTTTAACTTAAGTAAAGATTAATGGAGCCTACAGTGTAAGTTCAAGCAGGAAGAGCTGTGTAGTCCTCTAGTCGCCCATGTGCTCATTTTAGGTACCTCTCATTCATTTCTTCACTTCTTCCTGCACAGGTGATTCAAATCATCAGCTGATACCTGGTGTTCCCACAGTGAAGCACTGAGTCAGTCAGATTCTGTCACAACATGTTTGGCTAGTCATCCTGTGGCTGTTGTGATCCAAAGGCCTTGAACACTCACGAATGTGTTTTTAATCACCCTGGTTGATTAAAATGATGATGTCATAAGTTATAAAGACCAATTGAAAAGAATGAGGTCAACAAGTCCACCTACCCTCATTCAAACAAACTCTACCACACCCACACAACTCATAACCTAACACACAGGGTTCCCACATGTCTGGGAAAACCTGGAAAATGATTGACCAATTTTCCAGTCATGGAAAACATATGGAAACTGAGGAAAAAAGTAAAATGTCCTGGAAAATCTTGAATTGTCCTGGAAAATGATTTAGCTTCCTTCTACCTCGTTAGTGAACAAAAATCAAACAGAAGAAATGAAGTAAAAATGTAGATAATATAATGCAAGTTAAGGAATAAAATATAAAAACTCAAAACAATGGTGACAAAAAGAAATAATAAAAAATGGCAAAATAAAATTTAGGCTACTTAAACAGTAGATCAACAAAATATATTTATAAAAAAAGAAGAGTAAATAAAGATTAAAAAAAAAAAGTATAGACCAGAAATTTATAATAGCAAGACACTACATAAATGTCAGACTGAAAAGATAGCTAGCAGACAATGTTCATGCCTGAGAGAAAGAAACAAGTAAATTTTAAGTGCGATACAGAGGAGCTAGCTAGAGACATTGGTCATCAACCTTTATCTTGTTTTTTAGAAGGCTAGATTAACCTGAGAATTGCCCACACCAATATTGTAACTCCAGTTGGTTATGCGACACTGGAATCAGCGGTCGTCATTGTGCTGTTCTTTGATAAATTTGCCATAATTTCTATGAATGTCAGAGAATGTTTGATATTTCATAGATTTGTTAAAGCCATAGACTGCACATCTTGTAAATCAGACGTCCTGGAAAATGATTTCTAGAAAAGAGTGGGAACCCTGACACACCAGATGATATTAAATGTATTACACTTGTCCATCTGGGGAACACCACACAGAAAGTGTAGAGAATGGGCAGAAACTTTCAAAAGCATATCTGGCAGGTTTTTGGACTATCTTTCTGTCAATCACATTAGGTTGGCGCTACTGCTGCTATGTAAAGCACGAAATGTAAGCCACTTCATAGAATAAACTGTCGCCAAGACATGCCCAAAGTGCAGTGAAAACATCCTTTCCATCAAGAAGTGCTTTCAGTGTTTTCTGTTTTTCATTCAATAAAGAAATGTAGTCCAGATCTGAAAAAGCTGTGCTGCTTTGGGTTGCCCACAATCGATGTAGATTAGAGCTTAGCAAGATGGATCTGCCTGATTACAGACATTGAATCAGGCAGGTCCAGCTGCTGTGCAAGGTTACACAATCCTGAGAAGAGGTTTAATCAAGGGCTCTTCTGATCCTGACAAACTCTTCAACCCAGGCACCCCAGGGTCCAGATTCAGCTTTACAGAGGTCTTGCCCCTCATCTTATCCTGCAGGTCTCATCAGAACCTCAATCCATTGCATCAGGAAAGCTGCTCAGGAGTCTGCTATGGACATCATAAACTTCAGGAAGTAAAACCAGAGCGTTTTAGGGGGTATATTCTTCAAAGAGGGATAGAGCATTTCTCTGTGAACTGAGAGTTTAGTAAAAGGTGTCACACTCTCCTGCACCACAAGACCCTTCTAACAACACTTAAAGCAAAGAAAAGTGACTTTGGAGGAAATGGGACTTTTAAGTGAAAGAGAACTGTGACAGAAGTGTAAAATGTGGAGGGCAGATTACAAAAGAAGCAAGGAGAGAAGAGAGAACCACAAGCAACTTAACCATACCTTCACACAGTCCAGATCAATCCACAGAGAAGTCCAGGACATTTAAAGACAGAGCAACAGGCAGTTAAAGAGTTATAAAACGAGAGGGAGGAAGACGGGGTGAGCCAAAAGAGCCTAACTAGCCTTGCCAAACCCAATCCAGCTGATAACAAAACAGAATGTGAAGTAAAATGATCTGGAGGCACGCCAGGCTCAAAAACTGTCACTGATGTTGATTAATTTTATGATTGTATTTGTAGGCAATGTCTGGTGGCACAGAAGAAAAACTGAAGAAAAATGACAAGATGAAAATGGAAAAAGGGCAACCTCAGAAAAAAATTGAGAAATAAAGAATGTGCTAACAGCAAATTGAGTAAGAAACTCTAACTCCCTGGTCTTAATATTGGTACACCCACATTTTTGTCATAATTTCTTCAAGTTTTTCAGCTGACAAAACCAGGCCCATTTCAGGCTTTAGCATAGCAAAGGCGCAGGATTTTATGCCACTTTTAAAACTAACTATTATTGAAATGGCCTGAGGGACATCTAGTTATTAAAAAATATTGACTCGTCACAAATACATGTTGAAATTTTATTCAAGAGCTTCCAGCGTGTCCATAATGAGGTTGAAGACTAGTGGTGCTCAAATCAATAACAGCAAAAAAAAAAAAAAATAAGGATTCATGCCTAACCAGGAGAAATATATTTTTCAGGAAGTTGAATGTGTTCTTAATCTTGTGGATTGTTCAGAAAAGTAATACCTCTTGGATAAAATATGAAAATCCATAGCCCAATTCAGACCAGATTCATGGAATGACACAAGAATTGCTCGCAATAGGGTACCCGTCCATTTTTGTAGTCATTGTTAGCAATTTGTTAGCAACCATCCTTCTATAACACAATGATGAATTAAAATGCAAAAGCATGACACTATCAGATGCATTTTATTATTTTGAATGTAATGGTAAAATCTTGTTAGCATGTATTTATCACAAACCTTATAGGAATTTATCTGGTAAGGGTTTTCTAAATTCCATATACTTAAGGCTTTGGGCACCAGGAAGCGCTAAATGCTAACTCACTTCCATGTTTTTGGACTCATTCCTGCACCACTCTGTTTACCCACACGTTCCCCCTCTATCACGTGCACAATGAAGATGAAACGTGACATGAGTGTAACCATTACAGCTTGACACAGCGCTGTGAACAAAGCATTGGTCAATAACAAAACATCAAATCAAAAGACCATAAGGTAAACTACTGCTGGGATGGTTTCTGTGGTATCATGATTGGTAGAAATGTCTTTGTAAATATTTCCAAAGCTAATGTTAATACATCTGCATGAAGGCAGGGTCATGTATGGGTGTGTTATCTGTGGTTTTGAGGGAGTCATAGAATGTGATAGAGTGATAGAATAATACATGCCCATATTTAGAGATATGTTTTGCTACCTGTGGCTTTTCTCAAGGTCGGTTCTGTCTGAGCTGAATGTCTGCCTTTGTGTGCTGACTGCTGATATGAATATGCAGTCACCAGGGAGTCAGAACTCGGCAAGGTCAAGAAACAGAAGATCAGCTTGTGATACAAATTATTGTATAGTGTGATGTCTCCGCCCAGGATCCCTTACAGGATCTCCCCAACTGTAATTCGAGGCTCTTTCTGATGCTACACTTCCTTCGTCAGGTGGACGGCCTGGAGAGGGGCCTTATCAACTTTATTTGTGATCTGATTATTCGATAAATGGACTGACTTATGTCAATGTCAAAAATTATCTAACTTGTCATTGTCCTTCCTGTTCCATTGTATTTCGAGCACAGCCTGCCTTCTAACACTTTAATGGTGTAGGTGAATGTTCTGCAACAATATCAGAGGCCAATATTTGTAGAAAATCTCTTTTCTCCTTTTTAAGATATCGTGCTTACAAGTAAGGGTAAAACACGAGAACCACTGATCTTGACCTCTGACCTCCAAAGTCTAATATATTAATTTGTTCACCGGAGTACACCCAACTGCTAATGCTGCGTTCCAGTTATATTGGAGCTGGGAAGTGGGAATGATGTCATCTCCGAGTTATCAGCGTTCCAGTTACATAGTTGGACAAAACGTGCCGATCTACCAGGCTTTTGTTAGCCGTTGTTAGCATGCCCTGCGTTGTAGTTCGCACATACCAATATGAGGAATGTAAATAACACTACAGCAGCATTTACATAATTATAGGTCAAACAATACTATGTATACGGCTGATTTAGTGCGACAAACACGAGTCAGAAGTGCTAATAAATGGATTATTACAGGAGCTTAATAACTGTTTACACTGGGGTCAGCCATCTTCAATTGTCAACTCGGGGGTGTTGAGGATCCCCTGACTTCCCAGTAGGAAATTCAAACCTTGGGGGGGCATTCCAGTTGAAATTTTCCACTCTGAACTTGGAAATCCCGACTTCCCCGTACAGCTGGAACGCACCATTAATATAACAGCTCCTGGTTTGAACTTCTGTGTTGCTGTTTGATCACTGCCAGATTTCTCTCCAGATGAAATAAATAGAGCTGGGTTTGATAAATAATATAGCTGCTTTATTTAAAATTGACACAATAAACAATAAGATAAAAAACAAACATGGCAAGGTGATAATTTTGATTATGTAAGCATCATCCTTTCTACCACCAGGTGCTCTTGATGAACTCTGGTGAATGATTAATACGACAAGCTGGTTAGCCTTCAGCAGGTTATCTTTGTTGCAGTGGTCTGTGTGTTATTGCAGAAGTTGGTTAACATCCCATCTTGTGACTGGACATGTCAGCACACAGTTCTCTGGGTATCTGCATCCAGGTAAATTCCTCCCACTGATGAGTATTATAGGAAATATGGAGTGGAACTTGATGATGTCTGCCACCGAGTTGAACAGCTGCAGTAAGAAGAGGATATGCAGTTACCATAATGCTGAAGAGAGGCTGATGTAAAGAAATGTGTGAATATAAAGGCATGAAGAGTCAAAGAGAGAGTATTCTACTTGACGAAACTGAAGATCCTTGGGCCATAATGAAAAGAGGCACTCAGTGAAGACCTCTAACCTGACTAGTATCCACATACATTTATGAGGAGCTACATAATCAACTACATGGCTCTTCGTTGCCACAGCATTACCACCTTCAACTGACCCTGGCTCCATTTATGCTAGCTCCAGGTTGTGACAATGCAAAAAAAAACTGTCAATATGCACTTGAAACTTAAACTGGATGTTAATGATCAATTGTTTTGAGCTTGTAAATGTGTACCTGTATAGATTATTTTTTTCTTTCTATTTTTTTTCTGTATACGTTTTGTTTGTTTTTGTTGTTCTAATCAAAGTGTTGTTAGCGTAGGCTATTGAAAATCATCTGTATGTGATGTCAGACCATCTTTTCTATTTTTATTGTCATTTTTGAGCCTCTTTTATGTGAGGAACAAATGTACTAACTAACTAACAATGCCGATGCTATCTACACAACCACACAGCCTCTTAGCTCTCCAACTCCACTACATGGACTGATGAGCAGCAAGAGCCAGAACATCTCTGGGGTCATCAGGTGGGGTCCGTCAGTCCTAGGTGTTTCATCTAATTAGCCCCCACAACACCTCAAAGAAGCTGGCCAGAGAACTCCAGCATCCCGGAGCCACACTGCTCTGTGTAAATTCTCACTGCCAATCAAGCCAGAACAAATTCCTACTTATATTACCTACACTACCACACCGCCAAGAGACCCAGACTCTGTACATACAAGCTCCAGACAGTGACATGCAGATGCAACCCTTCCGAGTCCATGATCACTCCACTTAACCAGTCAAGTGTTCAACGCAGTCAACGCATCTTGAGTTGAGAGAAATGTTTCCCGATGACCCCTAAATAATAAATAGATTTTAAACATTCGCTAATTTCAATCTAAGACATAGGTAGCGCACTTAACTTGGGGGAACTCTGGCCTTACATAGCTTGGTGCCACTGAATCTTGTCTTAACAAACACCATATAAAGCGGACATATATGCTGTTCCAATAAGTGCAGCAGCAGCTGGTCTCAGTATTCCTAAAACATATCTAGAGGACGAAAGATGGCTGTCCCAAAAAGGCGCCTCAAGTCACACAACAGGAGTCCAGTTCTGGGGAGGAAGCAGCTGAACCCAACAGAGGTGATGTGCGTTGAATTATGGGAGTGAGGGGCCCAAGATAAGCCAACAGCGATAAATGCAGCTGTAACTGAGGTAGCAAAGGTCAATTCTTTCTGGTGTTTACAAGCATGTTGGGACAATCGTTGAAGATTTTTAACCCCTATTATCCGAAGCGGTCACCAAAGACAGAAAAAGACATGCGTGATTCAAAATACCACAACTCCTTGAGTATTCACGCTATCCAACACATTCCAACAGATTCTGAAAGCTGAGAAACTTCTTTCATTATGTTATGGTAAAGGCTGGATTGCCTGAGGGGGAGGGTTGAGAAGTGGGCTGAGAGGAGGATTCAGAGACAAACTTGTGAGAGATTTATCAGTGGTTTATCAGTATTATCTGTGTAAATAATGTAAAAATATTGTAAATTATGCCATTAGTATCATTCTGGAGTGTTTTCTTGCCATTCTTTTGCAGTACTGACCAAGAAAAAGACAAAAAAGACCTGGCGACCTGTTATAATTATAGTATTAAAAGGGTTAAGTAAGTGTAAAACCTTTCTACATGCTGGACAAACATCAGTGTTGCCCAAATGATGTTACCTTAGTTCTGCATGGCCTGACTTAGCTCAGTATTTTCCTCTACATCAGCAAAAGTTGGCCAAAACATCAGTGCTTATGGTTACATTTTCTGTACCCATAGGTAAATTTGGTTCACAGTAAGTGAATTATTATTCTTTTGCACGAACAATAAATTCCAAGGTACAAGACAAGACAAAACATGATGAAGTGACAACAGTGCTTAATAATAAAAAGGAACCTTTGATTAAAAATAAAAAAGACACATTGGCTAAAACAAGCTAAATAAGTGCAAGATAAAATGATAACAAACCAAACCAAACCAATAGAAACGAGGGGGTTTAAAAGCAAAATAATTACAATTATATACAATCAGTGAAAACATAGGAAGTAAAAGCAAGGAAAGGAAAGTGCCATCAGTTAAAACCTGTAGCTGAAATTATCATGCCAGTTACGTCTCAACAGAATCAGTTTTAGTGATATTTTCACACCATGCTCTCTTTTTAAAATGTGTCCACTTACATCATTTGATCTCTGTCCTGTTCCCAGGGCGTACTTGCTGTTACTCTCGATGAATCGTATTTTGACATTATAAACCTTTTTATCATGATACACAGACAAAACCAAGGGTTCACTGTTGGTGTTGATGGAGCAGTCCCGTACCAGAAAAGCTCCGTCCTAGGACAGAAAACAAGGGTCAGGTTTATCCTCAGACCGGCTCAGTCAAATATTGGATCAGCACGTTATTATTAAAATATAAATACCCTGTTGACCAGGTGCAAAGCGTGTTCGGCGTTTGCTCGATTACAGGGTCCAACATACCAGTCCTCTTCACAATATGTCTGCAAGCATCACTCAGTTTAGTGCATTACAATAAAGCGTTTTTCTTCATGAAGTGGCTGTAAACGTACCTGTTGAGGTTTTTCCATTGGAACAAAGACGTTCTGTTCAAAGTCTTCTTTTGTTTGAGGCCACTCATGGTGATGACGAAAAGATGGCTCCCGTTCTTCAAACAGAGGTTTATGTAGTTAGATCTGTGCCGGTTATAATGATCCTAATAAAATGTAACAGTACTTACCGAAAGTATGTTCTGACCTTTACAAGAAGAAGGTTGAATAAATGTAAATCAAACTTGACATGAAACACTATAATTGTATGAAAATAAAGATGGAAGTTGAAAGATTAACCTTTTGTCTATCTCCTGAGAGTCCAAATCCAGAGAATGTCGTTGATTTGAGTGAGAGACGGGAACAAGCTCAGCTCTACGTGAGCCTAGAAACACATCCAGTAACATAACAGTTTTAAACACATTTTAGGAATAAACCAATCAACACATTCACTATGAGGAACTTGAAACCATTTCAAAAAGCAGTGGTTAAAAAAAGCACAATAAGTCTTAACTTTAATTGGTAACAAATCTTAAAAACACTCCCACTTTACTTCATAGATAAAGAAAAAAAATCCTCAAAAGTGTTGAAAAATCATTAACTCAGCAGGACCTCCACCCTTTTCGTCTCATCATATTGACTTTTTATTACCTTTAATTTTCCTACATTTGACTTTTGACCTTAACATTAAGACTATAAAGACAGTTTTAATATCCTTATTGATAATATGTACATTTTATTTTATCATAACTATCTATTCATAACACTTTGATATTTTATATTTTTCATATTCATATAACACATATGACATTAAACATTTTAATTCCTTTTTGCTGTTACTAAATTTTATTTATTTAGTTGGTTTATTTTTACCTCTTCTGCCTTGTATTTAACCATTTTGATTTAATGCATCATACATCTTATAAGAGATTGTTCATATTTTGTGATTGGGAACTTTTTTAATACTTTTTTTGCTGTTCTTTCACAAAACCATTTTAAGTCATTGCATATTCATATTGCAAGAGATATCTGACCTGTCAACTTTTCCCAATATTTTATATATGTGTATTTTTAAAACAATTTGGCCTTTTTTAACCATTTTGATTTTTGGACATTTTAAATTTTTGATGTTTACTTTAATTGACACTTTCAAACCATTTAAAATTTGTGACACTGAAACATTTTTCTCACATTTTGTACCTTTTTAACTCAATACTTGTTTACATTTTGACTTTTATCTTACCATATCAGCTTTGACTTTTGGCACTTTCTGTAATTTTTTACATTTATGACATTTTGCTTTTTTAAATAAATGTTTGAACTTTTCAGAACCGTTAGCATTTTTGACAGTTTGCCCTCAACATTTGGCTTTAAGACATTGATTATCTTGACCTTCTTAGCTTTTAACGATTATTGAATTTCTAATTTGGACTTCTTTGATATATTGAAAATTTGACCTTTTCAACATATTCTCCATATTAACATTTTTGATTGACACATCAGCTATACTCCTAACTTTTATTTAAATCACTGTTCTTGATACTCCCATTTCATTTTTTCTTGTCACGTTGCCTTTTATTTAAAATTTTGCAATTTTTCAGAATCTGAACCCCCTGATCAATATTTGACGCTTAAAAAATGCAGTATAAAAATAATCCTTTACCTTTCAGTATTTTTTTTCTCACTCTGTCTGAATGTGAAGTTGTTACATGTATAACTCAACAAACCAACCAACCAAACTGTCAATAACAGAATTTTACGTCTCTTACCGTTTTTAAGTGGACTGAATTCTGCCTGTTAGAAGTTGTCGGATAAAAACAAAACATGTTGGAACAAAGAACATTTTACATGGCCTTTCTTCTCAGGTTAAAAGTGTAAGAAAGAGAATTATCATTCAAAGACATGATGTTAATAAAGTCATGCAATCCATAAGATTAAGGAGAAAACTTTACATACCCTTTTAGTTCCTCTGTGTCCTCTGAAAGGAAACAACAGAAACATTTATACACAAGAGTTACTTTTCTTTTAAATTTTCAGTTTTAATTTTGAACTACTTCATATTTTCTCCACAATATATTTTACGAAATGTTTTAAGTTTTTTTCTTCCTTGATTTACAAGACAACTTGTGGTAATTTGTAGATTAATATTTTACCGTCAAAACAAAAGATAATAAAAATTATAATACAAAATAAATAAATAAATAAATAAATAAAAAAACTAAGACTTGAGCAAATCTATCAAAAACTTGCCCTTTATTGAATTCTATTTTTTAACATTTGACTTAATTCCATTGATTTTTTTGTTTTTTTTGTTTTACATCTATGGACCTTCGCAATGTTAACAAATACTTCCAAAAATTCCTGGATCCACATCAAGATCTCCACCAAAATGTAACCAGCTCCTCCTTGGTTCATGACCAACATTCCCCAAAAATTTCATCCAAATCAGTGCATGACTTTTCTTTTATACCGCTCACAAACCAACCAACCAACAAATATTAGACTGCATCGGTGCTGCGCTTGGTCGGTAATAGGAAGGTTGCAGGTTCAAGCTCCCTCTGCTGTGTCACTGGCGTGTAAATGGGCATGAAAGGGTGACAATGGGTTATTTGATACTGATGGATAACTAACATAGAAACTCTAAAACCATCAGTGAGTGACTGTGAGAGTGAATGGGTAGATGTGTCCTGCGGTGTGAAGCAGCTTTGAGCAGTCAAAGAATAGAAAGTGCTATAAGCTCAAGTCCATTTATCATTCAACAAATGCTGCATAACCTCCCTCAGGGAAGTAATAAAGGACATTCATTAAATATGACTTCAGGGTATTGAGGACTGGAGCAGAAATGTATTTTCAGTAATTTGATTAACCCCCTTCTGTATTTCTTCCCTTGTTTTTGAGCTTATTTGTCCATGTGTATTTAAATTTCTGACCAGCAGATGGAGCCACCGCTACACTGGATAGACAGAGGACCTACTTTTACCTCACATGTGAAAAGATGAGAGGGTCGCCTCAGGAAGAGTGAAACCACAGTAAGAAAAAGAAAAAAGAAAAAGGGCAGAGGCTCACTGGAAAGGAACTGATCGGTCTGTTTACTTCCTGTTTTCGCTCTAAATCAACACAAGTGAGAATTACACGGGACTCACTCTGTCCTGGGAGCTTCAGGTAGATTCAGAGCAGACAGGCGGTTCACTAACTCTGAGGTAAACGGATGAGGTGATGAGGGAAACCTAGAAAGATGACCTCAGCTTTAAATCCACTCATGAATCATTCAAACAGGAGTGAAAATCATGAGTAACAGTCGAGTTACCTGGGGGAGTGCTGGGATTTCATGGGAGAGAAAATGGATTTAGGTTACAATACGGTTCATGCTCATATTCCAGGCTGTAGATGTTCATGTATTTACCTTTTCTCCTGGCAGCGCTGGTGGAAGACTCCTTCCTGTAAGGGCAGCATGAAAACATTTACTTTGTGCTTGTTCTGTGGCCGGGGTGATGATACAGTCTGTTTTAGTTTGTCTTACCTATTCTGGTCTTTTTTCTGCCAGGTTTCAGGTCTCTGTTCACAGCAGGCCCTGGGTTAAACAATGAAAACTTTGTTGTACAGTTTGCATAAAAAAATCACCCAGTTTGGTCATATTATTTTCTGTATACAATGAAGGAAAAGCCCATACATTTGTCTTTGTTGAGTGGAACTAAACATCAACCAGCAAAAAGAAGTTTACATGAAGAAATTATGTTCATGCAGTAATGAAGAAGGCATCTGATGATCTCCAGTGAATGGCTGTTTATTAATTTGTTGTATGAAATGTTATCTCTCTAACAAACATTTTTTTTCATAGTGCTTTGAGTCCTTGTTTTTGACTTCTTGCTATTCGGACTTTTTGTAACCCGATTGACATATTTAATATATTTTTTTGAAACTTTATGACTTTTTGAACATGTTTTTCTAACCAATTTCACTTGCTTTTTGTTTTTTTTTTAAGAATCTTTTTACTTTTCTATAACTTTTTTTGTTTAAGTTTTGACCATTTATATCAACTTTGTTCTGGCTTGATATTTTATTACAGTTTCTATGGCCAATTTGACTTTTTTTACATTGTCATTTTTTTTCAGATCATTTTCACATTTTTTAAGACAAATTTGACTTTCTGTTTTCCACCTTTACTTCTTACAACCATCTTGAATTTTTTTTATATGACGTATTAACCTTTATCAGTTTGACTGTTTATCTAAATTCTAAAAAAAAAAAAAGGTTATTTTATAACCATTTTGAGATTTTGACATTGTCATTTTTTTAATTCCATTTATTTGTTTGTTACTATCTTTTTACCTTTGACATTTTTTCATCATTTTTGGCTGCTTTTTTTCCTCTTACTTTTTTTCATACCATTTTGACTTTATCCAGTCATGCTCAATAGTTTGAGAGTTTTACTTATTTTGTTCCTCTTATCAACTTTTTACCTTATTTTTTCCATTTTTTTTTATCTTCTTCTAACCATTTGGACTTTCCCCCCTTTTGTTTTAAAAATAAACATTTGGACCACTCACCTTTCTTTTCATCATTTTACTGAGCATTTTTTATTTTTTATTTTTTTCTATTATTATTGTTTAGATTTATATAAATCAATTAAAATTTTAGTTTAACATTGCTCCGGCTATTTCAAATATTTGACATCTGTGTTTTTCTCCCTCTTGATATTTTGACTTTTGACAAAATGATTTCTACTCAAGATAGTTTTACAATAATATTTTTTTTCATCTATTTCTAAAATATTAATATCCCCTTAATTTCCTTTAACAGTTCTTCTATCTCTGTAACTATTTCCACTTTTTTATTGACAGAACAGAAATAAAATTATACTATATACTTTGATATATATTTAAATTCCCTGTTTTATTTTTAATTGAGTAAAAATTTTATGATGTTATCATAGGATGATGTTTTTTATCTTAACATGATGACATACTTCTATTAGAATAATGCAGAGATATGGTAAAGTCATGGATTTAGAAAAAAAATCCCATTAAATGCAGTCTTTTGAAATATTTTTGTCTTAAGAAGTTATAAAAGGAAATGTTCAGACCCTCAAAAAGTTTTAATTTTATTTTTAAATATTGTGTTAATGAGACTTTTTTGAGTTTCAGATAAAGCCCTGACCACTGAGAGTCTTGTTATTTTATATATTTGTTTTGATGCAAAATCTGAACAAAACTCCTCTTGAACTTAGTGGAATAACTTGTAATTGTCATGCTAAAATGTTTATACTTTAATAATAATAATAATAATAATAATAATAATAATAATAATAATACTACATTTTATTTATAAAGCACTTTTCATTAAGAAAAATCTCAAAGTGCTACAGAGTGTGTTAAAAATCATAAGGACATAAAAACACCAAAACAATAAGATCAGGAAGAATAAAAACCGCATTAACAGCAGTTTGGAAAGGCCTGTGTGAACAGAAAAGTCTTCAGCTTTTTTTTTTTTTATATATCATGGATTAATTCAGAGGCTCTATAATGTCTGTTGTCTTTATTACTCCTTATTAGACTTGTTTAATATTTTTAAGTTAACATAGTTGTGTCTTGTTTGTGCATTGTTATCATTGTGATTGATAAATTGGGTGCAGATCATATTGTTATGATGTAAGTACTGGCGAACAAAAAACATTTCAGTCTGTGTTGAAACTAATGGAGGCCCAAACCAACAATAAATAATACTGAGAAACTGCAAAGAAGGCTGCAAACACTAGACACTGCCTAATGCCTGGTGCTATTAATCGAATACATCAGGCTGAAAGAGGCCAAAAGCTCTGCAGAGGAGGATGAGAGCTCCTCCACTGAGAAAGTTGAGTACTCAGGGTCAAGATGTCATTAATCAAGCTGCTTTTAATACTCTAATTCAGGCCCATGAAACTGGCAGCTTTGTTTTGCCAATTTTAATCCTTACTGAACTGTTTGGATTTAAACCAGGTTTCTGACTTGCAGTTTTAAATATGAAAACAGATGAGACTTTTCTAAAAGGTCATCTCTCTCGCTGAGTTCCTGTGCACTTCTCTGTTTTCAGTACTTTAAGCAGTCTTTTCATATTCCTCTGAGCCTTTTACTCTCAGACACATCTTGAATAATGCAACCTGAATGACCCTGAGTGTAACTTCTGCTGAGCTGGTGTGCAGAAAAGCTTTCAAACCAGTGAACTGAAACTCTAATGCCTTTTATGCACCAATATATCAACATTTTGCTAACGTTGGCTAATATATGTCACCTTAAACTCCTGGTTATGGGCCAAGTGAGGCTAACTGTTGCAGAAAAAAAACAGCGGGATTTTTGAATTTAGAGTTTGTGAGGCTTTTTATGTTTGGGAGTTAAACAAATTATTTGCCCTCTTTCAAAAGCTTGCATTCCTGAGCTCAAATTTGAGCTTCATTTCCAACTAAACAAACAGTCTTTACAGAAACATAACACTGGGAGATTGATCACTTTACCTGAAGTCGGACTGGGCGGAAATTCTCTCAGGAGGCTGTTAGAGAGTCCCTACAGTTAAGAGAGGGGTAAAGCACATTACAGTATGACAAGTGTTATTTATGTGCTGCAACAACGCAAATCTAAAGAACTGCATTTGCCTAGATTTATGTTACCTTCTACCATCTACCTATCTGCATTTTGTGCCTTGTTTATCAAGCAAGACTAGATGTGCATACTATTTCAAGATATACAGTAAAAACATCCTGCTTTGATTGTAATAGGTTACAACACCAAAATTTGACGAAAACTAGAAACATCTGGGTTGTTTGGAGGCTGACTGAACTCTCAGATTCACAAGTATGCAGACGAGAGCTACCACCTGGTGGGTAAATGCCTGCAGATTTCCAGACAGTGGAAGAACAGTGACAGGCCACTCTTTAATAAAGTATATGCTTGTTTTGTGACACCATCATGTTTACCTGAGCATTTTTTTGGAAAGAGATACATTGGTACAGCCCCTGGCAAAAATTATGGAATCACCAGTCTTGGAGGATGTTCATTCAGTTGTTTAATTTTGTAGAAAAAGGCAGATCACAGACACGACACAAAACTAAAGTCATTTCAAATGGCAACGTTCTTGCTTTAAGAAACACTAAAAGAAATCAAGAAAGAAAATGTGGTAGTCAGTAACAATTACTTTTTTAGACCAAGCAGAGGGAAAAAAATATGGAATCACCCAATTCTGAGGAAAAAATTATGGAATCATGAAAAACAAACAAACAAAAGAACACTTCAACACACCACTAGTACTTTGTTGCATCACCTCTGGCTTTTATAACAGCTTGCAGTCTCTGAGGCATGGACTTAATGAGTGACAAACAGTACTCCTCATCAATCTGGCTCCAACTTTCTTTGATTGCAGTTGCCAGATCAGCTTTGCAGGTTGGAGTCTTGTCATGGACCATTTTCTTCAACTTTCACCACAGATTTTCAATCGGATTGAGATCCGGACTATTTGCAGGCCATGACACTGACCTTATGTGTCTTTCTTTAAGGAATGTTTTCACAGTTTTAGCTCTATGGCAAGATGCATTATCATCTTGAAAAATGATTTCATCATCCCCATACATCCTTTCAATTGATGGGATAAGAAAAGTGTCCAAAATGTCCATGTAAACTTGTGCATTTATTGAAGATTTAATGACAGCCATCTCCCCAATGCCTTTACCTGACATGCAGCCCCATATCATCAATGACTGTGGAAATTTGCATGTTTTCTTCAGGCAGTTGTCTTTGTAAATCTCATTGGAACGGCACCAAACAAAAGTTCCAGCATCATCACCTTGCCCAATGCAGATTCGTGATTTATCACTGAAAATGACTTTCATCCAGTCATCCACAGTCCAAGATTGCTTTTCCTTAGCCCATTGTAACCTTGTTTTTTTCTGTTTAGGTGTCAATGACGGTTTTCATTTAGCTTTTCTGTATGTAAATCCCATTTCCTTGAGGCGATTTCTCACAGTTCGGTCACAGACATTGACTCCAGTTTCCTCCCATTTGTTCCTCATTTGTTTTGCTGTGCATTTTCTGTTTTCAGGATATATTGCCTTAAGTTTTCTGTCTTGACGCTTTGATGTCTTCCTTGGTCTACCAGTACGCTTTCCTTTAACAACCTTCCCATGTTGCTTGTACTTCGTCCAGATTTTAGACACAGCTGACTGTGAACAATCAACATCTTTTGCGGCATTGTGTGATGATTTACCCTCTTTAAGGAGTTTGATAACTCTCTCCTTTGTTTCAATTAACATCTCTCATCTTGGAGCCATGATTCATGTCAATCCACTTGGTGCAAAAGCTCCAAGGTGTGATCACTCTTTTTTAACTGCAGATTAACGAGCAGATCTAATCTTATGCAGGTGAGAAAGGAAATTGACAGGGTGATTCCATAATTTTTTCCCCGGAATTGAGTGATTCCATATTTTTTTCCCTCTGCTTGATCTAAAAAAGTAATTGTTACTGACTACCACATTTTCTTTCTTGATTTCTTTTAGTGTTTCTTAAAGCAAGAACGTTGCCATTTGAAATGACTTTAGTTTTGTGTCATGTCTGTGATCTGCCTTTTTTCTGCAAAATTAAACAACTGAATGAACATCCTCCAAGACTGGTGATTCCATAATTTTTTGCCAGGGGTTGTATATTTGAAGTGGGGTTGTATGAGGTACATGGCATTATCCTGAACATCAGCCACAGTGACAGGGATCAGCTCTACATCTGTACAGAAATACCCAGCATGGAGGCCAGGCCCTATATCGCTGCATATGCTGCCACAGACTCTATGTAACTTAAAGACCTTTAGGTAAAAGCCACAAAAACAGTGCAGTGTGTCTACACACTTTATTCAACAACTACCTTTTTTCCACTGCCAAGCCACTTTGTTTTGGCACTACTCCGCTACACGACACAGCCAACATGGTCTTCAACCTGCAGCACTGACCAGCTATAGTCTGCAGGCCTCACAAAAGGAAACACCCCCTACCAAACTTGATAAATTTGCAGCAAATATGACAGCCGCATACTTTGGACACTTGCTTGCAGGCACTGTTGTACACACAGCAAAACCTTCTGTAGATGGACAGTCAGTCAACAGGACTGAATGAAAACTGGAGGAAACTGCTACTATGAGAACTGGAGGACCAGAGAAACCCATGTTACCTGATTATGCAGGTGTGTAAATCATGACCTCATATCATCAAACTGGATGAAATGAGAGTTTGACTATAAAAGTACGTATTCGTCTTTTGCTGACTGTTTATTTAAGAAGACACAAGCCATGGTTTTGATGATAAGATCACTTTGTGCTCACACACTGTATGTTCATTGTTCAGGTTAACTAAGCCTGAATAACAGGGTTTTCAAAATTGCTGTGCTTGGTTAACAGGATAGTCTTTGAGCATTTGTAAATTTAGCTAATCTTTATTTGGGATGTAGTGATGTGCGTGTGCTTGGCAAAATGAAAGTCAAACAGTATGTTGATTGGTATGCTGCTGGTGGAAGGACACATTGGCCGAGTGTTGTGCTGAAGTAGTACCAAAACAAAGGAGCTTGGTAGCCTAAAAGTAAGTGTGTGTAATTGAGTTGAAAACAGTGTAATATCACCTTGCACTGATTTTGTGACTTGATTTCACCTGAAATTCTTTACATTTCATGGAGACTGTGTGTGGCCCCATGTGCAGAAATGCAAAGCCCCAGCCTCGGTGCTGACTGTTTCTGGACAGACCAGAGCTGATGACTGTCACTGTGGCTTATATTCAGGCTAATGCCATGAACCTCATACAGCCCGTCCTTAAAAATCCTGATTGGAAGTTAGACTAAATGCCATCCCTGTAGAAGAAAAGGCTGGGTTAACTACAAAATCCAGAGCAAAAACATAATGCCTCTGGTCCTTACCGACTCCTATAATGTGGCACCAAAATACAGTATTAGGGTATGAGAAAGCAATTTGTTTTGTGCGTGTCACAATCTATAACCCCATTTCCAATGTTGCTGGGACATTGTGGTAAATGTAAACAAACAGAATAAAATGATTTGCAACATCTTGTCTTTGTAGTTTGTTAAGTTGAATATAGGTCAAAATGATTTGCAAATCATTGCATTATTTTTCTTTGAGATAATGTCCCAACCTCTTTGGACCTGGGGTTTGTAGATTCACTATCTAATTCATACAGTGCACCATATTTCAAAAGGAAAAAAATTGTAATTCAATATTTTGACATGATATTCGACTAATTCACTTGCTCAGATATGAATTTTTGCAGTGTGTAGATGAAACAGAAAACTTACAGAGGACAGTGATGACAGGCTCTGAGCAGATGATGATCTTGGCAGATCTCTGTCTAGAAAGCAGAAGAAGCGAGACAGTAATGGCAGTAGTTTCAGTTGCCTGAGTGTTATATGACAACTTAAACACTCCTTATCGTCCCTGTAAGTTGGTCGTTGGCGCTCACAGCAGCGCTCTGCAGCCGCCTCAGACCGTATTGATTACAGAGGGAGAAAACTCAGAGTGAGAACACATTTGAAAGCCACATTAAGTATAAAGCTGTGGACGTGCAGCTGTGCAGTGCCTGGCTGTGGGCCACGTTCAAGCAGGAGAGTAAAGGGAGTCTATTCACACTACACAGCTCCCTCTCTCCCCCCTCAGCTTCTGGATAATTGTAAGCTCCCGCAAACGGCCTCAGCCAACAGATGGCCCTGGAGACCCACTGACAGATCATGCTCACTCAGCGTGAGCTCTCTGTCTCAGATCCACGCTGCTTTAATTCACTCCACAGTCTGCGCTCGAGCTGCTGTTTTCTGTCTGCACTTCATTCAGCTTCAGTCTAATTATGTTTGCTACTGATTCTTTTTATACTGTAGGAGAGTGAAACAAGTTCATTGAGTAAACTGTAAAAAACCTTGTCTATAAAAAGTTAGTACAAGTTTTGGAGATCTTAGGCTGCCTGATTTGGGTCAGTTTAATCATTTTTTAAAATAATACATGGGATTTTAATTTGGTTCAGTTAGGCGCCCATGGAGGGTCTCGAGGTAGCCCCATTCAAGGAGCTGTTTCAAGCCGTCACATTTACATCCCTGCAGGCAGTATCAGAGGCGAAGTTTTGGTAAAGGTGGGCAGGCTTATTCAACAGGTGACGCAATGCTGTGAGTATGTGTGTCCGCCTTTGTGCATGGGTAACACACACCGTGTCCTGCTCTCTCATACAAAGCAGAGTTGCACCATGATATGACACAAATGGTATGTCCTTGCAGAATATGTGAATGTCTCGAGGTGTAATAATACAGTAGCTTTGTTGTGGCACTTTTGTGTGAGTGTGGTTTGAAAACTGCACTAAGAGACATTGCCACACATTGTCTAAAAGTGTAGGGGAAGTAGTGAACTACTGAATGTCTATGTGTGTTTTACATCCGTGCAGCTGCATTAAGAAAACTTCTGTGGGCAACAAGTCACATAATACTAAAAACATTTGACCAAGGACACCTTCCTCTGTCGTAAATGTGTATGTATTGTTAGACTGACTTTAAAGAGGTCATATTTTGCCTTAAATCAGGTTCATGTATTCATTTCTGATGACTGCTAGGGGATGTTCACAATCACTAATGTTAAAAAATGTTCTCATAAACACACCTACTCTTACAGTGCTAAATTCTCCATGCCCCTGAGACACCCTGTAAGGGCTCATGCAGCTCAGAGTCTCCCTAATTGGTTTACATGTCAACTCAGTGGTAACTGGCTAATGCTTCCCTGCGGCATGTTGCCAACAGCTCTGCATTCATTCTAACCTCTATGCCAGGGGTATTCAATTAAAAGTCACCGGGGTCCAGTTAATAAAATTTCCACCAATAAAAGGTCCAAACCGAAGTCAAGTTTGTGTCTTATAGCCTTCCCCTATGTCCACATTTTTATGGTTTCAGCAATATTTATTGTCAATTTTTAATGCAGGATATGTTTTATTGAGTACACAGCTAGCTCCTTTACCATAAATAAAAACAGTCCTATGCAAATTAATTTAAGGCCTTTATTTCAGATTAAAAAAGAAAAACCTAAACTAAAATAAATAAAAAAGTACAAACAGAGGCAAATAAACATTTTTTCTCTTAAATTAAAGAGGTCCCAGCTAAGAATTGAAGGCCTACACATCAAGATAAATAGTCAACATCTTCAGAAAACAATAAATAAAAGGTGGCTCTTTTTAGGAAAAAAAATTAGTGCATACAGAGCGCTGACTAAATATTTTTCCTCTTCTTTTGTCTTAAATAAGAGAGGTCACAGCCTGAAAATATAAAGACCTACACTTCCAGTAAAAAAAAAGTCAACATCTTCATAATACAAGAAATTAACTCTTAAAAGTGCAATCATTTGTCATCTGTAACTGCTTTTCTGCTGTGTTGTTGCAATATAATGTAACAAGAAAGTGATAGGAAGATAAATATTTTATTTGCGCAGGTTCCTTATTTCGCTCTCTTTCTCTCTCTCTCTCTGTCTTTCAGTCTTTCCCTCTCTGTCTTTCTCTTTCTCACACACAAACAGCGCTACATGCATTGCATGAACCCACACTCACATAGGCTAATAAATAAACAGAACAGTGTTGCTAGAACTTGCAAAACGTGAAACATTCAAAAACATACTAGTGCTAAAAACTGAAGAGCTGAAACAATGAAAATAACATGAACAAATGATCAACTCGAACAGTAAACAATAAGAAAAAGAACAGGATCAGCACTGCGAACAGCGCAGCGCCACTTCAGTGCAAAAGCTCTCGTCCCTCTCAGCCCTCATCAGCATTTCCCACACACGTTGGTTGCAAAGCTTGCAGGTGACAACTGTCTTGTGTTTTTTGCACAGGTAGTTTATTTGTCACTGTCTCCTGTTTGCTGGTGCGTGTGGCTGCTGCGGCTCACGCTGCAAACACAATATTGGCAGGTAAATCACCTCCGCTAAATGAATCATGTCTCGTTCCTCTTTAGTGCTTCATTAAACAACCATATAAGCTTCAGAAAACATACAGAACATATATTTAGAAACACTCGTGGCATGACGGGCTTGTGATCAGACCAAAGTAGCGATTCTAGTGTTAACTGTAGTAGCAGCTGTATATCTGCGACTGTTGAAAAAGATGCTCAATTATAATCTGTTCTTGTGAATTTATCAGAGATTGGTCACAGGTCTGGATCCGGACCGAGGTCCGCCATTTGGTGATGCCTGCTCTATGCTCTGCTCTGGACTTAACCTGATTGGGAAACACTGGTAGGACATCACACTGGTAGGTCTATTAAGGGGGGCTGCTAGGAAAGATGCATTTTAGGCAGCTTGTGGTGCAGCATGAAGGGGGAGAGGTCTTATAGCTGTATGTTTTTGTCTTGTTCATAGAGGTGCTCTACCATGCAGAGGAGATATCTAAAAAAGCAGAATATGGGCTCTTTAAAACAACGATTTCAGGAGGAAAAGCCACATGTCAGTGCTCCAGAGGGGCTGGGTTCTGTACGTAGATTTAGCTCCTCTTGCTCTCATCTTCAAAGTTTATGGCAGAACCACTAAAACAGATGTGTAAATAAACAATTATTAGTAATGATAAGAACACCAGATCTTGAGCTAGTGATAGCTTTGTCTACCCTAAGCTACCATGTAAACATTTTAACCTCTTTGACAAACCTGCTGCAGCAGATAGTAGCATTTACCACCAACAGAACAGCCTATTTTTGACAGATTGGTCCTTTGAGACAGACAGGAAACTCAAGGGTATATGCGTGTTGACAGACATCAAATGTCAGGTTCACACCTACAGATGGGAAAAATTACTCACACTGATGCTCAGACACAAAGAGCAGTTTTGTGTTTTGAATTTGTTCTGTTTCCCCCTGTAAACAAGTTATGTAATAATCCAGTTGGACAAGAACTGTGGAAAACAAATAAAATACTCAAAGAAATCCAAGATCATAAAACACAAAACAGAAACAAAACCAAACACAATATCAGAGGCACCAAAATCAAGTTATTTTTTCTAAAAAAAACAAACAGAATCTAAATGCACAAACACATAATAAAGAGCTGGGAGAGTATGAAAGGTTTTCTTTTCTTTTTTTTACCTGCGTACTCCCTCTCCTCATGTAAGGGCTGCGCAGGAAGTATGTGCACGTGTCTGTGCACCTCCTCCTGGTCATCCACTGTGTCGTACTCAGGTTCAGGGTCCCCCATGTTGATGTAGTTGAAGCATCTTTGATTTCTGTTCCAGTCTCTCCCACTGCCGTCCTGTGCAAAGAAAAATGAAGACATGTCCATGCTCATGTTTGAAAGTCTAAGACTCAACTTCACAGTGAAAATGATAAACACTTCAAGTTGTTCTAAATAAAGTTTCCTAGCCTTCCTGGGATTGGGGCGCTGTTGCCCTTTGGGAAGTTTTAATCCTGTGGAAATTCTAGAACATATCACAAGCAGAGAAGTTTTCCAATTTAAGCCAAATGCCTGCCAAGTTTTAGCCAATCACCACCCAACTTCCATCCAATGGGACTTGGCCCCTCAACTCTATGAAGGTGTGCCTAAATTCTAGCAATTGCAGGGTGTCCTCATGAGGTGGCTCTTCTCTCATAGGAACGCATCCTGTGGGCTTCAATCTTTGCTCTTACGCTGCCTTCGTTTGATCACGGAGACCAGAATGTCTATGTTGTAAATTAGATTTGACACTTCGAATGCAGCCTTTGGTCCGAATTTCTAATCAGAAGGATTGAACGATATTGAGGTGCCGTGACTTTACCAGTGCCTGACTGGATTTATCAGAAATGTGATGTAAATCCCAGTTTCCACATCCAAGGTTAATGGGATGCACCATCATTAGAGAAGCATTTGCGTTAATCAGTCTCTACGTGTTTCTCACGTCATTGCAGGGACTCTCATTACTGCGGGTTGGGCATTTATCAGATTTTATAGATACCGGCGCCATTAATGATTCTTCTTATTGATCCAATTCTTTAATGATTCCCTTATCAATCCTTGCTGATTTTCTATGTCAAAAAAGACAGACTTCACAGGTTTTAAGTCGCAACAATGTCATGCACATGACACACCTGATTTTCTCCTGACATAGATAATAGCTTATGCGGGTTGCTGGTGTCTCTGCTTACTCACTTTTGTCCTCTGTTTGTCATGATTTTTAACTTCTTTGATAATATTACTACTGACTGCGTCTTTTGAGAGTGTTACACCCTTGATATTATCAAAGCACGCAGAACAAAGTGAAGGAACTGCTAAGCGAATTGATAAGCAAAGATACAAAGGATATTGTTTCCTTGAGGAAGTTCTCAGCAAGAATTGGTTTTCGATTCCCATTCCTAGTGGTGGGTAGGTCCCAATACGTCCCAGTCATGCACAAGTCAAGACTCAGTCAAGGAAAGAGGGGAAAAGACAAAGTGTCCGTCAGGGAAACAGAGTTAAACATTTCATAAGAAATAGTTTATTTATTGATGATAAATGATGCGAGGACTTTGCCACAGAGAATTTTTAAGCAAGTATACTCCTGAAAAAAAGTTTGGATGCATTATCTTGGTCGATTATTAACCCCCTTTGAAAATGCCAATTGGTATTGTATTATATATCGTGGAAACCTTTTTAGTCACCCTTACAACAAGTTACAACTTGTATGGATTGTACATTTGTGACATAAGTACAGCTAAACTTGTGGGCAGCACCCTCAACAAATGTGCCAAAATCCCCTGCAAACTGGATGCTGGTATTCTGGGATGCAGAGTGGCAGCATTATTTGGTGTTAGACCTGGAACCATTTTCAATCTTTGGACCAAGCTTTACAAGTCGTACCTCGTAAAGGTGACTAATCAGGCTTTCCAATGGTATAAAATACAACACCAATTGATATTATTAAAGGGGAGAAATCATCAATCTTCCAAACTTTTTATGAGGAGAAGAAAGAAAAGTAGAAATGTAATTAGCTAAAGTAAGTAAAGTGCAGTTAGTTAAGAAGCAGGTAAGAGAGAGCAGTAGGGGAAGCAAGTGAATGTGTTTATCAGTAAATAAAGACTGTAAGAGCACTGTGTTGGTATAATACATTTGTTTGCATTAAGTAAGTAAAATAAGTGTGTACTGTATTTAAGAAGTAATTAAGCAAAGCACATCAGCAATGTCATTAAGTAAAAATAAGTGGGTAAAGTTGAATAATTAAACATGTGAGGAAGAAATTAATTAGTTTTCAGTGTGTTTGTTGAAGAATCTGGGATTGTTTTTTTGTTGTTTCTCATTTCAAGGTAATATCTCTATCAGTGAGTCTAATTGTCCTCTTTGAGGACTTTACTCTGCTACAAACAGCTCTTATGACCCTCCTCACAAGGCCACTTCCTGCTATTAAAACGTCTGTAAACTTGTTGAGGATTTTAACTATTTAATGAAAATATTCCTCTGTCCTTCCAGGGTTCTCTCTTTTCTCTTTTAAGAGCCTGCAGATGGAACGAGCACTCTTCAGTCCTCACATGGATGTTGTGATTGAGTCAAGCAGGAAGCAAGGCTGTCATTGTGCTACGAACAGTAAATATCTGAAAAATACTTTTTAATGCAAGGCAGACTCTGCTTTAGGAGCACCGCTGCATTTTTCATTTTGAATTGCAGTTCCTGATTGTCATGTGGTCTTGATCTTTGAGCCATTATGAGAAACGTGGGAGAAAAGGAAGATCTGTCTTGTTTTGTTGTTGTGCTCCAACAATGTAAAGAAAACATTTAATAAATAGCTCATAAAGTTCATGGAGAGTTTACTCTACCACTGTCAGAGAGAGTTTTCACACTTCAGTGACAATGTGCGCCACTAGCACTAAAATATGAATGAGGATTAGGGCCCAGCAGGAAAAAGGACATTTTCAGAGAAAGAAGATATTTTCTTCATTATGCTCTCAAAGAATAAAGTCAAAATGCAGAGAAAAAACTCAAATGTTGACCTCCTCCAAGCTTATGGGATTTATCCCTGTGAACCGACACAGTTTTCAGCACAAGAGTAAAAATCTCTCATTGACTACAGCTAGTTCTGGAGTTCAGTCTCTCTCAGTGCATTTAAATGCAAGATTAGTTGAGCTACTTCTACAGCTAGATAAGATGATTAACTGGAGCAGAGTGGTGAAGGGATGATGTATTTTTGTAGCCCAACCGAGAAGTTAGCATCCTGCTGGTTTCCTTGACTGACACCGTGCCCAAATTGAATGTGACGCTATGAAGTGCTGGTGGAAAATGAGGCTATTTACCTTGAATCATACGTGAGTGTCCTTACTGCCTACACGGCAACGCAGTGCAACATTTTTGCTTTCACGCTCGTCTCTACTTTCCCTCTGTTGCTCATGTCAACATGGACATGAAGCTAGGTAAGAGGGAGTTTGACGAGGTGCAGGGGGATTTTTATGGTTTTCTGCAGCTTTTCTCACTCGGCAGGGCTGGTTTATCTGTTTAACATGGCAGAGATAGCAAAGCACTCAACTACAAAAATAAGTAAAATGATTTACTTTCACTATCAACACCAATGGGGGAAACTTTGTTAGGCTCACAGAGAGCTGTGATGAGCCTTTGAGACCACCCTTCACCAATAAGGACATCTGATGTACTGTTTTCAGGGGAAAAATGGAGTATGGAATTTTATTTTTAATTGATGCAGTGTGGACAGCCTGCGTGCAACACAGTGCGAAAATCAAACGCTTTCAGTCAGGACATGGTGTTAGCACCAAGTGAGCAGGGGTGAGAGAAAATATTGTTACACCAACATATTCCAATATTTAGTGTCCCAAAGCTGTTTCAATATTTTGAGAGCAATATTCTAATATTGTATAATTAATTATCTTTAGAAATTCTGGACCTTTGTTCTATTTTTAAAGTAGGGTGCAGACATCCCAATATTTTCCTCTATATCTCTCTGATACAACTTTGACCTCCACCAAGGAGGTTGTTTTTGTGTTGTAGTTTGTTTGTTTGTTAGTTTGTAAAAACAGAATAACACAATGGAATTCACAAGGAAGAAAGGATTAGATTTTGGAGGTGGTGATCCACTGGATGTAGATCCAGGGATTTTCTTTTAAGGATTTGTTAACAAGTTAGGACAGTTTTCCACATTTTTGCTAATAACTCGGATGGGAATGTCAGGAGTGCCTTGGCTGAGGTATGTGCTCTCTGAGCACCTCTAGCTTTACTAGAGTTATCGGAACTTCTCCTTTCTGAAAACTTGCTATATAATTATATTTTTGTCATCAGAATCTGGATGTGCATCCCAGAATTTAATTTCAGGATTTGTTAACAGTGCCATTAATTCTATCACTGGGATAGACAGTAGTTTCTGAATGTTGCACACTGATAGGAAAACTGTTTTTTTCCTGTATACAATTTTGTGGGTTCTTAATATCATAAAACAGACTTTTAAGTGAAAGGAATTAAGGTGTATTGGCCTGTGTGTAGTATTGCAGTAGAACAAGATATAGTCATACTGAAATGTCACCTATGCATCGCAACACAAATTGTAAATATTTCAAAAGCTAACGGTTTAAACATCTGCTTTTTACATCTTCATGTGAGTTATCAGTAGTGTTTAGGAAGTCAGGGTGGCTCCAGGTTAAGACACACACACACATGCTCTGGTTAATTAAAACAAGTTTACATTCACAAGTGACAGAATAATAATTGCCCATATTTAGAGATGTGTTTTGCTACCTGTGTCAGAACTCGGCCAGGTCAAGATTTAGAAGACCAGCTTGCGATACAAATTATTGTATAAGATCCCTAAAAGGATCTCTGCAACTGTAATCTGGGGCTTTTTCTGATGCTACACTTCCTGCGTGAGGTGGATGGCCCAGAGAGAGACCTCAGCTGAGTAACTTTGTGATCTGATTATTCAATAAATGGACAGATCTGTTGTCTTGTTGAGCTTTAACTTGTCATGTCCCATAGCTTGCCTTCTAACAATATCAACCGCCAGATTCTTGCCAAAACACCCCTACACAAGTGAGCATCAATTAAATGCTGCATAAAGTCCGTCCCTTCCTGACAACTGTGTATCAATCTTAAGATGGCTACTTCCAGAAAGAATGCACCATGTCACAAAGCTTGTATCATCTCGAACTGGTTTCTTGAATATGTCAGTTATTTCACTGTACTCCAGTGCCCCCCTTCATCAGAAGACCACAAGCTGAAACGTGTCGGTCTAAAACTGTTGTGTAACCATCCAGTGGCCTTCAGAGTCACCAGATCTCAATCCAATACAGCATCTTTGGGATGTTGTAAAATAAGAGAAACCCAGTGTACCCAGTAAAGTGGCCTGTGAGAATAAATGCAGCCAAAAACAGGAGTATAAAATGTCAGATAAATCTATTGCCAGTCAAGTTTGTGTTTTTCAGTCCCTGCACCAACAATGACACAGCAGAACAAGTCTCTTTCCTCCACTCTGTGCTGAAAGGTAATTACACAGGGGGGCTGCAGACTCCTGAAGTTTCCCCCGGGAACGTTCATGTGGAACCGCTGGAGGAAAAGCTACAGACACGAGCACCATAACTCACCATTATCACAGCAGACTCATGGCGGTCCATTCTCCGTGCAGCTAACGAGGGAGGGAAGCAGAAATGAAAAACATCATTAGTTTGGAGCTGTGCTGAAGAACGAGGCCTCGCCAACACGTTTCTGTCCTTGGACTTTTCCTCCTAACAGAGGAAGTTTAATAAACAAGTGAACAAAGATGTTTGTAGCCTTGAGCTGCTCTCATGTTGGTATTGCTAGCTAAGGATTATTTTGTGTCACTCAGTGAAAACAAAAGTATCTATTAGACACTGATAGAGCTGTGATTTCATTATCTGCACCTGTGACATGAGGATCAGATATATTATATTTCTTAGTATCTCGAACAGGAGTTTTTTATTTAAGTGAATGAAGTCAAAAACATAAACTATTTTTTTTTGTTTAAACTTCTAATACCTCTGTCTAACATACTGAGTTTAACATTAATTACTGATTTTGTCTATGGATTAAACAGTGATATAAAAGACTTAAAGTATTAGAAACAGGAATCTGTTGTCTCACAGATGAAGAGAAGTTTCACTACTTTAATGTTTCATCAGGATGTTTCCCTCTTTTTGTTACTGCAGTGATGAAACAGTAAAATACACTCAGGTTTGATCATTCCTGTCATAATTTGGCTGTTCTTTACACATTAGCAGGTGAGTTTGCCTCGTCTTTGTCATTTTTGGACTACATTATAACACTTTACACTATCCTTTATTTTGTATGGTGGAGCTTCAATATTCAGATAAAAGTTAAACCAAATTTCACGATCAAACTTCAAAAACAAGGATATTAAGCCATAGATTTACAACGACAAGATTGTGTGGCTACTATTACCATGAACTTAAAATGACACTTTGAACACATTAAACATAAGTTTTTGTTATAGCCATTCCAAATAATGCAGAATATCCAACTGTGGACCAGAAGAGACCATTCATATAAAGTTAAACCTTCAACATACATCTTGTGGATTTTTAGCTTCATAAAAAACTTTGATATTGTTGATTCAGTCCTTCAGTCTCCTGATTCCACAAATTTATTCTGGGGTGAATTAAGACTTTGATCCATTTAATTTGCAATTTATGACTCAAATTTATAAAATCCCCACCCTTGTGAATATATAACTATCGCCTCATGTATTTATGTTTTTGATTTTTTATATCAATATTTTAAATTTTGCAAATTTTTGCTCATAATTTACATTTTCTATCTGAAAACTTACTACTTATATCTCATTAATGTAGCTCTTAAACTAACAAATTTCATATCCAAAATCACAATTTTATTCTTGTATAATTAAACTTTTATCTCCTACATTAATATATTTTATTTCACTAAAATGAGACTTTGATCAGATAAAGTTTTGTTCTGTAAATCTATCACAAAAAGGCTTTTAAACATCTTATTAAATGTGTACATTAGCAAAACTTTGTTTTTATGTAAATATATATTGTTGCTGTCGTTAATTATCAGTTATTTTGGTCTTTGTAAAGCACTTTGAGACATTCTGTGAAAAATAATACACTGAATAATTAATATTACTTTATCAGAATTTAAATTTGCTTTTGCAAACTATTTCTAATCATCAGTTACTGACAGTATTATTGTTAAATCATGGACTTATTCCTGCTTAGTAGTGGGTTTGTACTTGTAAGTTTTTAACTATACTCTTTAAAATGGAGAATTGATCTTATGAATTTAATAATTTCTTGCGACAAATTACCCCTTTATCCTTGTGAATTTAGAACTCACGTAATTTTTTCCTTCAGAAATGTATCAAACATGAATCCCTTTATTCTGGAGAACTTCAAACCATGTTGCTTTTTTTTTTTTTTTTTTTACTTGCAAGCTTAAATCTTTATTATGTAATTCAGAGCTTCCTCTTAATTACAACTAATACCATAAAATTATGAATTCGTTGGAATTTGCCAACTCAATCTTGTAAATTTAGAATTATTTTCAAATCAATGGCTAATTCCACTGATTGATTCTTTAAGTGTTAATTTGCTGACTAATTCTTGCTAATATTGGACTTTATCCAAGTAAATTTGATACTCGTCTCATGAACTGAACAATTATTAATAACCTGACCTTAATTAAATTCAGACTACATAATATAATATAATAATAAATTTGACTATAATACTATTTTCATGTACCTCTTCATTCTTGATCATTTAGAGCATTATATCTAAAATATTGTCTCCTGGATTTCATACTTAATGACTTAAGAGTTTATGGTTAAAATGAAAATTTATTATTGAAAAATTGTCTATTGTAATTTAAAAACTTTAACGTCTGTAATAATTAAAGTGTAAAGTTTTTCTGCTAAAGAATGGTCCCAGAACTCCCTCATGATCCATCACTTTCGTTTGGCAGCTGCTTAGACACAAAAACAGTTTTCTTAGGTTTTTATTTTGCATGGGCTTATAATGAAATATGATTGTGTTTGTAAGGGTTCATTTGTTTTAAATTATGATTTTTGTTGGTTAGTTCCTTTTGTGCTTCAGCTCTTATTCTGTCTTCTGTTTGTTCCTGTTTGTCAAAGCACTTTGTAAACCTTTGTTTTTTTTAAGTGCTACACAAATAATGTTGTTATTAGTACTTTTATTATTAGTAGAAATATAAAGTAGGGTGTCATCTGCATAATGCTAAATATTCTTTATTATTTAATGAGTTAAACAACAAATACAGCCAAAATATCCCAGTAGGCATTTAAAATGATGCACAGAAGGCCAGGATACAGACTCCTACTTTCTCAGTCATTCAGAATAGTGTTGATTATTTATCACACACCTTTGCAGAACAAACCTTCACGCCTTTATGAGCGTGTGACAAAATTAAAATCTAAAAACTTTCTTGTTAGAACATCTCACTGAATTCATGCGTGCGAAGCCCCTTTGTTTTTACTCTATGTGCTACCGTCAACCTCTTTTATGCGAGATGTAGAGTGGAGGTGATTTCACCACTTCCTGAACACAGAAATATCTCAAACATGGGCCAACTCAAATAAGTACATAAACTGATTACTAATTTGAGATCTAATTTAGATTTGTGCCATAACAGAGATATAGTTGTACAATTTTCAACCAAAGGATCAATCAAAGTGTGGTGATCAAGTGCTTTTTCTGGGAATTGCAGAAAAAGTGTCAAGCTTGTCACCAAAGTGAATTTGGGAGTTATGTTTAGTAATTCAGCTAAAACAGAGACTCCCTTTGTTTTAAGGTTTGAGCTCTGATGGACATGTTATCTGTTCTAAAATCATGCCTCCAGGAAAAGAGGGGAAGAGGAAGAGATACTTGGGTTCAAGGCCAATCACGCAGTTTTTGATTGACACTTTTTCTTTTTGAACCCCCGTCAGTAAGAAAAGAAAAAAATAACAGGATGCAGGAAGGAAACTGACCCAAAATAGAAGTGAGGACTGTGCGAGGGATTGTGAAAATGCCAGGAGACATTACAGGCAGTCCCAAAAGGGAGAATCAAACCCAGTATTGGATTTGGCACCGCAGTCCGGCACTCAGAGGGCCGTCTGTCTGCTCTGCAGAGCTCACTTGGCCCTGGGAAGTGGTTGTTGGATGAGACGTTAAAAGAGGACCGAGATTAGATGACAGAGCTCACGTCGGAGGGTGAACAGCTAGTGTGGAAAATAAACTCCTGCCCCGTGGAAATTCGGTGCAGAGGATTTGCGGCAACTCAAACCGGCTGCCTCCTTAAGGATTTGTGACCTGGCTTATACGGGCGATGAGAAAAAATCAACAACAGAGAGCCAAAGACACCAAATATTACACCACTGGACATAAATACTGACCAGTATTTTTACTATTCTGGATACAGTTCTTGATATTAAATGAAATCTTTTTATGTTGACTGAAGTCATGGTGCTGATTAGCGCTCCTGTCTGTTCTGGCTCTACCCATTTATTTTTAAGTCAAGTCTGTTTAAACAGCAGGGAAAACCAAAATTCCAATGAAATCAAGACGTTTTATTGTTCATATTAAACATGTTTGATCACTTAAATTGTCTAATCAAAGATTAACCATTTAAAAAACAGTTTTGGGGTTGGCTACCAGTGGCCTGAGGACCACATGGAGCCCTCCTAGTTCATTAATCTGGCCTGTCAGTCAGTTTAAATATCAGGAAAATGTGTGCTCTTGATAAAAATGTAACAAAATAAGATAAAATAAGTTAATTCTTTACTGATCCACAGTGTGGAAATTTGAGTGTAATAGCAGCACACGGCAAAGGAGCATGCAGGAGATCACAATATATAATTTAAGAGGAATGGATAAAGTTGAATACTTAGAAAAGAAAAAGTTAACCCCTAAAATAAAGCAGTGTAAATCAGCCATGAAAACATACAAATAGCAGTATTTCCAAGAATATATGGCTATAATTGTTTCTTTAAAACTACCTTCCTAGCATTTGTCAAAATAAAAATTTAAGTGTCATATTTATTTTGGTAACCAGTAAATGCATAAAAAGGAGCCAGAACAAGTTTGAATTCTGTTTTTAGCTTTTTAGATCAAGTATTTCAAATTGCATATAAATCTTAAAGTAAATGTTGATGATATAATTTCTTATGACAGCTGTATTTTTGTTTCAGCATCCTTCAAATTGCAAAAAATTGCCCCTAGGCGATGAGGATAATTTTAATGTGGCCCTCTTGGTAACCAAAGTTGCCCATTCCTGTTTTAGTTTTTGCACTGGCATGAATCAGAGCAATAAAAATACAATGAGGTC
Source organism: Cetoscarus ocellatus (assembly GCA_037902135.1). Taxonomy (NCBI): domain Eukaryota; kingdom Metazoa; phylum Chordata; class Actinopteri; order Labriformes; family Labridae; genus Cetoscarus; species Cetoscarus ocellatus. The sequence continues at coordinate 470,793 of JBAMNC010001020.1, forward strand.
CACACCATCCCTGTCATCCAGATCTTCGTTTCCCTGGCTTCTGCATGCATGTATGTGGTTTGTACCATTACAATTATTTAAGGTGTAATATTGAGAACTGTCTTCATTAACTTCTATCAAAAAGAAGATAAAAAAGTGCCCTAAATGAAAGTAAATTTGCCAGATTTTCAAATAAGAATCAACGGTCTATTTCATCACAGTGTAGATTAGTATTGTGATGTAAAATAATTAAAATATTAAACTCCAAGAGCTGAAAACTGATCACGATTAAATGCAGAAGAACCTCTGATGACTGAAAATCAGTTAAAAAAGGTTAAACATGCTCTTTCAGCAACCAGCCTGATTTATTGCATCTTGATAAAAAGTGACCTCCAGAATCCAGGTCACACCTCACACCTCCAGATAAGACTCAATGTTTATATGGCTGCACTTTCCTCATCATGTTATCACTAAACAGTGAGAGCAGCTGAAGACGTGTTGTTGAATTTTAATCAAAGCAGAAACCTCTCCTTCAGTTCAGAGCTTTTCTCCTCTGATTACCTTGCTTGTCATTTAACAGCTATTTTTAAATCAGCGTGTGTGCTGCAGCACTTTGGGATGAATTCAGCTGTTGCTTACCTTTTCGCAAGACGTGAACAACAAGCACACCTGCAGCAGTGGGAGTCCAGCAATTTGTGCCTCTTTGGTTTACAGAAATAGAGAGTGCAGTTTATCTCCCCCTCGCAGAGACGTGCACCAACACCTGAGCCGCTGTGAGTCTGACTGTCGGCGTTAAGCAGCCCACTGCACTAACCTGAAATGACTTCCTGTGTGGTAAAAAGTGGCCTATAACCAGAGGTCCTCGCTGCTGTTAGTGACGGGTAACTGCTCTATTTTTAAAGGTTTATGCTCATGTTCCTCATGCGTTTTTCCTCCAAGATTATCTTTCAGAAATGTGCCATTTTTGTGCAAGCTCCAAAACCAACCTCAGATTATTTGTGCAGTGAATCAGAGGATATTTTTCTTAATATGAGCTGGAGCGTAGTGACATTTTACCGTCTGCTCTGATAGGAGGCAGGCTGACATTTTCTCTTTTTATTACGACCTCAACCAGCGCTATTTTTACATCAAACAAGAAAGCGAACCCAAATCAAAACTTGTGTCTGTATGTTTTCAGGCTTAACCTTTCAAAATGGTATTTAACTTTGGTTTAATACTTTCATTTAATAAAATAAACTCCTCATAAAATTAACTTCCTCTTGGGGTAACAGCTGTCAATCTAGATTGAGGGTACAGCTTAGAAAAATTTGACATCAACACCATCTGCATTTGATCAAAGCAGTGCAGCAGGTCTTCTTCAGACAGTTGTCTCAGAACATCTGTCGCTCCTTTCTTCCCTTATGACACAAACTCAAATGTTTTCTTTTGAGCACAGATTTGATCTTAGGGGACAAAAAAAAAAAAATCACTCAAATCATTTCAAACAATTGTTCAGTTTGTTGAATTTTTTCTGGAGTTTGACTTGTGGATCGAGGTTCAGGACGTTCATTGTCTTGGACATGCTTTTGGTCTTCACAAAATCTTTTGTGCCATGCAAACACATGTGCACATGACTTGCAGTGTTCCCCATACACCTCATGGGGCCTATAAAATCTGCAATTACGGAATTGCAGACAGAATCGTGGAATTGGACATTAAAAGCAGAAATTCAATAAAAGCACAGAATGTCATGGAAATGGCCAACATTTTAGGGAATATTTTTTTTGCAACAAAAAGGAACATATCTCTCTGGAAAATGCTCTGAGGGGGTCCTTGAGGCTGGAAACAATGCACATTTCACTTCCCCTCCCCCTCTTCCTCCCCTCATTAACAATGCAAACATGTTGAAGCGGTCGCCTGAGACACCGGCTAAGTTGGCAAAGAAGCTACGAAACTCCCGGCTAACTCCAAAGTACAGGGCAGAGCAGTTTCCCAATTTTTATTATGTGTCAGACGATCAAATGTTCTGCAAATTTTGTCAACATACTGTTGACTGGACCTGTAATGATGCATGTAAGGACCACCTGAAGAGTGAGTGATTACATTTTATTACGTTATACTGTGTCTCGGGGTTAAATTTGCATAAAACACGTAAAAACGAATTCTCAAAAACTTAAAACCAAAAAGACTGAATATGGGAAAAATTAAAATGGAACTTGGGAAAAATAACACAGATTTTATTTGTTGAATGTTTTCTGGAGTTTGATTTGAGGATAGATGCTCAGGACATTAATTGTCGTCAACATCCTTTTCATAAAATCTTTTGTGCCATGCAAACACACGTGCACATGACATGCAGTGTTCCCATACATCTAATGTACAAAAAGATTCAACTGCTGTTTTGTCCAACTTCACCTAAAATTTCAATTCATCGCATTGCTCAGCTTTTAAGCTAATCATTTTCCATCATCCTTGTTAAAACTGATGCACTTTAATCAGTTGCCAGCTGTGAAATGAAGAGGTCACTAGTTGGAAACTTACAGAACTAACACCCAACCTTTAATTTAAAACACTCAATGTGACTGTGAACTCGTGGTTTTATCCTCATAAGCAGAATGTCATTATTAATAGCCATAACTCCTTGAATTATATGTTGGTGTTATGCCTTGAGAATAAAGCACGGTGTCTGACAAGGGCAAATAGCCTACAACACTTTAATGCAGTTCAATGAGAGAAAAACAGCTTCAATAACAGAAACACAACCAAAGGACAAAACGAAATGCAGACACAGAAACACGGTGCAGTAACGTGCTGCAAGAAAAAACCCCCAAATGCATTAACAGCAAAGGAGCTGCAAGCTAGAAACAAAACAAAGCTCAAAACAATCAAAACCCAGATAACACCTGTAAGAGCAGAAACGCACCAAGACCAACAATGCAAGTGCTCCAGGCCTGCAGGGGGCTCTGAGGTGGGGACAGCGTGTTGGAGAGACAGACGGGAGAGGGAGAGGACAGCTGACCTATGATCATCTGTGTTTGAATCATCAGCAGGTGAGGTCTGGACTGAAATTATGGCTTTGCAAGTGATATAAAGTTTTTGAAAACATACATTAATATTTGGTCATGGGGGATTTAAAGCCCCACTATGTAAGATCCCGGTTTTCTGCTCTCTAGGGGCCTCTATGGTCGTTGAGTGTAACTGCACTGTCGTAACAGAGCGCCTCACACCAACGTGCATTTGTTGACATACAGAGGGAGGAGAAGTGAGCCGACAGGATGTCCTGAGAGACAAGAAAACATGTGGACTGATAAGGTACAGTCTGATCATGTTTCTTTTCAAATAAATCACTTTTCAAGCATCAGCTCTCAGTTGTTAGCAACATGTACTTACAAGTCCAACAATAACAGGGCCAAATCAGCATCGGTCGGACATCCCTCCTCGTCTTTCAGCTCATGCCAGCGAGTTAATGCCGGGCCAATGTTTATGTCTGGGCATTTAGCTTGTTACTCTCCCGCTTTCTTTTTTCGTCCCGCTTTTCTTTTCTTCAGGTTTTCCGCTGCTTCTGCCATGATAACAACTCCATGTTTAACTTTCTTCTTCTTCTTCTTTTTTAACAGCGGTTGGCATCCGTCTCTTCGGTGCATTACCACCACTGTTTAGCTTAGTGTTGCTTTAAGTATTAGTATACTGTGCTTTGTTGCAACCCCCTGTAGGCCTTGAGTACTTCTGTTATTGTACTTGGTTATGCTGCATTTCTGTTTCTGCGTTTGTTTTTTATTCTTGCAGCGTGTGGACGTGTTTGTATTCGTTCTGTCCTTGGGTTGTGTTTCTGTTCTTGAATCTTTTCTCTTCTTGAAGCTGTTTTCCTCTTATTAAACTGTATCGAGCTGCTGTAGGCCGATTGCCCTCTTTGGCCACCGAAGTGAAGGGTTTCAGGCATGATACTTCCTCTCTGGCAGCTTAGCAAAGAATTGAATTTCTTTCCCAAATAATTAACATAATTACAAAATGTTTTTAAGCTAACTTTTTTTTTCTTTTGTTTCACATTCAGGTGCATTTCTTTTCACATTACTGGGCCAACTGCAATGTAATAACTTATATATATCTCTTATTTGTGCTTTACTGTTTCAAACTTTTACGAATAATCACATAATCATATAGGATAATGAACATGGTTAATATCTCACCTTGAACAGCCTTTTTCTGTCTCTTCATGTATCTTTCTCCTAGCTTTACGTTTTATCTCCACACTTAAAGTCAGGGAAACACTTACCTCTAAAGACGCTTCATTAACTGCAGTCAGAACAGGTATAGACTAGCCTCAATAGTGTCTCATTTCATGTAGATAAATTGTGAATAACTCTTAAACACTCAACACTCAAACTTTAGTCGGGATACTCACAAATATGTCAGAACATCTTTGCAAATATAACATAGACAAGAACAAGTACTTGTTTTAACCTGAAAAAACAGTAATATGAATAAATGGTCTCAGACATGATGCTCCCTCTTTGGCAGCTTCACGAACAATGAAGCATTGAGGCCGAGAGGATACTCCAGCGACCAACGCAGGCTAAACTAATCAATCACAGATATTATCTCACCAAAAGATTAGGCGATTAGATCACGGATAAACAACTCTTCCAAGAAGATATTCTTATATTTAGAGTTATTTAACTTGAAAACATCTTGTGTTTATAACCTTTGAAGAAGGACTTTTTAAACACTTAAGTCTTCTAGCATTTTTAAACCTTACATGAATTTCTGCAGTTGTTTTGCCGACTCTCTTAAACAAAAGGAGTGGGAATTTAGACAGTTTTATTGATACCAATGCCATTACTGATTCTGCTTATTGATCCAGTTCTTTATTGATTCCTGAGGGCGTGCTGCAGATTTTCAGGGGTCAATAACACCAAAGACATGACTCTCCAGATATTCAGTGTTATTCTGCGAAGACAAATGTTTTAGCATGATGATGATGTTTCCACCCTTGATTGAAATCACACTGGACACTCTGCAGTTTTTGTCAGATTGTGTAAAGTCAAGCTCCATTCTGGCTGCTTCTGTCTATCGTCTACTATAACTACTTCTTTGATGAGCTCTGGACCAACTGCTTATGATGGAAGCGCGACATCCTCGATTTAAAAGGTGGATGGATCTTTGTAGAGGGAATTGATAAGGGAATTGGGAAGAAAAAAAAGACTACTGATATCAATTTCCTTTTCCTATTTGTTATCAATTCTCAACTGGGATTAATTTTTGATTCCCACCTGTACTTAAATATGAATTATGTTATAAGTTGTACCTCATTGTGAAGGTGACAAATCAGGCTTCCAAATGATCAGTAAGCAGTAATCAACCAACACAACACTTCTAAAACTTTTGTTGAGGAGTATATTGACAAAACAGATCTAGATTTGACTTTCAAAACAATCACTGCTTTACATTATCAAGACTGAGAGCTTGCTTTGAAATAATAAAACATGACAATAGACATGTGCTCTAAAATGTCACGTAGCTCAATCAACTTTTATAAATTACTTGATTAAAAATTAAATGGTTTGACATCCCTAAGTATTATATATTAAAGCTAAAATGGTGCAGCAGAGGAATTTGCTGAATCATATTGAGAGTATTTTCAGTGTTGGCCATGAGGCTGCTTTTATTGGTCGTTGAACAGGGCACACTGACAGTAATAAATCTGTGAGTATTACTCATTCTTATTTTAAAACCTTGCTGCTGGTCCAGGAAAAATAAATTGAGTGAAATTCTGTCCATGAGCTAATTCTCTGACCTTCAGAAAAGTGTGACATTAAATGAAAAAGGTGACACATCCCTTTAAAGAAAACTTCCCAACTTTGAGAGACGTACAAAACTTAATGGGTCAGTCAGGCAAAGATCACAAATGTAAAACAACATTTTTTAATCTTTAAGCTGTTTCAATGAGGCAACAAGCACAAACATCTAAGATGATCAAGCAACTTCTGTGCCTTTAATTAATCACAATTATGTTTTATATGGACACGCAGCTTCTCAATGTTTTACATTTTTGGACACTGTCCAGCATGAAGCAATGGGTTCATAACAAATCTCCAGCCTTTAACTCATCATTAAACTCTTTATAAATGATTATACTTGCCCTCATTGATTACTCCAAACTTAAATCACTGGATTCGCCTTTTTTAACCTGCAGGTTCAATTATACCATCTGCTCATTATTTAAAGATTATTTTTTCATCAGTAACACGTGTATTTAGTATAATGTGCATTCTTTTAAAAAAACAAATTTTGGAATTTGAAGTCTGTTATAACAGGCTAATGGTGCTCTGTGTATTAAAAAGAACCAAAACAGCCTATTAAAACAAAAGAGGCAGAGTTAAATCTGTAACTATGATTTTTTGATCATGTGGCTGCTGCAGAATGAAAAATGTCATACAAATAATAGGCATCCAAGGGGCATTCTCTCCTGGGCAAAAACATGTTAAAAATATAAACGTGTCTGTATAAATATTACCCTACTAATATTTTGGAGATATAAAAAAAAAAATCCTCTTTTGTGCTTTTTCCCATTAAATGTCTTGTAATATAAATTACCCATCTTGTAAAGGGTTAAATTTCAGGAAATAAATAATCATTTGTATTTAGATTTCTGAGGAAAACTGAAGTAAGTGAAAACATCTGATGTGATGAAGTTGCAAAATATTATCAGCGTATAAAAAATGCACTGCGGTTTTTTGTTATGTCCATTTTGTGATATAACGTTACATGTGTAACTTCTTTTTCATGGTACACGAGTGTTAAGGCAACACTCAAAATGCTCCCCATATCCTTGTGTTATTAGATTCATTTGAAAACTCGGGGAAGCTGCAGTCTTTGCTCTATGATTCTGAAAATGTCTTCCCATTATCTGTTCCCAGAGTCGGTCTGGACACCAGGCAAAGGAGTTTCAGGCACACTGCTCCTGCGACTTTGATGCAGGTGCACTGGACTGAAAAGGAGTTGGTCTCTCTTACATCTTTCTAAAGTTGTTTTTTTAAAAGGTGTTATGGGATGATGCTTAAGTCTTAGATATTTCTATTATGCTGAGCCTTGGCAGTGTTTTGCTTATAGAGAAGACAATGCCAAGCCACATTCTGCATCTGTAACAACAGCTTGGCTTTATATTACAAGAGTGAGGGTACTAGATTGACCTGTCTGCATTTTAGACCTGTCTCACATGGAAAATGTCTGCTGTATTATGAGGCACAAAATATGACAACCCTGACTGCAAATGAAGTCGTACATCAAGCAGGAATGGGAAAAAATCCACCTGCAAAGCTTGAACAATCAGTGTCTTCACCTTCCAAACACTCGTCAAAAGGAAAGGTGATGTAACAGTGGTAAACATGCCCCTGTCCCAGCTTTTTTTTTTTTTTTTTAAGTTACATTTTACACACCGTCCCAACTTCATTGGATTTGGGGTTCGTATGAAAGTCAGGAAAAGACAAGAGCACCATGGCACTGTGGCACAATCTATACAGCCTTCAGAAATATTTGTGGAAAAGAAAGATGCCTCCAAGTCTGACAAATCCTCAGGGGCTAATTATTATAATTTAACATCTTTTCACTCATTATTTTAATAAATCTTCCAAATAAACTTTGATCTACAGAACTAAAAATGTAAACACTTCCAAATATAAACACTGGGTTCAATTTCTGTCCATGCAAGCAGAACAGTCACGCACATTTTTAGGGAACTTTTCTGCTAATAAAGTCTCTTCAAGTCTTTAAACAAAGCTACAAACATGAGAGAACCTTCCTGACTGCACCCACTTTGAGGCCGGGTCTCCTGCAGCCGAGCACAGCCTGCACACAAGGTCAGCCTCTCTCTCCTGTGGTTTCTTCTGCAATGGTATAGCCTGACTTCCTGTGTGAGATTACCATCTAGCCTCTCATATTCTCACTGATGCTTATCTTCTGAGAAGCGAACGCCGACTCCCCAAACGTCTCTACACCTTGGCCCCCAGCGGCAGTCCCCCATCGGCCTGTCAATCTGGCAGCTCATCCTGTGTCCTCACCCCTCCCCTGCTCCAGTCCTCCAGAGAGCGGCCAAAAAATGAGCTGTCCTCCACTCCTCTGTCCTGGGCCTGTCAGGAGGTAATAAGATACACAATCCGAGCCCGGGGCGAGTCACTGAGGGGGAGTATGAGTGAGGTGTGGACCCAAAATTTCAGGAATATAATAGATAATTATGACCAAAGTGTCTTCACTGAAGTAAAACTCTTACTGTCTGATTCCAAGTTTCACAGGAAGGATGCATGTCACCACAAAGATAAACCACATCAAGATCAAGATGGTAATTCTAGAGAAGCTGCAGCGGAAGGCAGAAGGGTCCCCACTTCCCTGTACAAGGAATTAACACTTTGGTTATGTGTCAAAGAATACCTCCAGATTTTATTTTAGTACAAATGCGACAAACCATGTGAAGGGCCTTGAACCTTAATCACATACCACTACTATTAATTCATTGGGGGAGGTGTCAAGGTTGTCATAACCAGTTATCTGATTAAATCACAGCCTTTACTATCTACAGCCCTAAATTATAAACATGTTTGGTATTTACAATTCCAGATATGGCCGCCAACAATAGACAGTGTGAGGGCGCAGAACAGGAGGCATTATCAAGCTAAAGAAGTGAGCCATATCGTAAATTTGAACACAACTGTGCCCTGAGCCAAGTATCTGTAAAAAGGAAAACCAGCTTGTTGAGTTAAGGCAGCGATAACCAGCTGACTAAATTTATTGTCTTTATGTTGCTGTCAAAGGGCGGCACGGTGGCGCAGCAACCTTCTTGTTGTGATGCATGTGCACTACCTGCTAGGCCACTGTATTGTCCACTTTATAGTTCCATGACTGAAATTATCTCCACAGATGGTGAAGAAACAGGAGCAAGAAAGTAATTAATATGTCTCTAACAATATATTTCAAACTTACTTTTAGTATGTAATCTTATTAGAGCGCACACCTGTTGATATGGCCAGACAGCAGAGCCACACCTGCCATTTGTAGAAACTATTTCTACAGAAGTGACACCACAGACATCAGCTCTTGGCAGCACCGGCTCTGTGGAGGTTCAAATGAAGTCTGGCGTGAATGTAATGACTTACAGCAAATTACCCTCTCTTATGTTTGAGGTCTTCCACCAGCTGAGAAAGTTTCTGAGCTGACATCGACTCAAGTTGTTATTTAGATTGTGCACCTGCTTCGTAGTAGGAGTAAAGTCCTCTGTAAAATACGGCCGGCATGATGTTTCATTTTAAGAGGTGGGATAACTCAGAGGATGAAGAGGAACAGAGAATTTTAGAGGCTGTTTAGTGGCAGCTTTGTTTTCATCCGTCATTATTTATTCGAGAGCTTGTCATTATATTCAGTTGAGACAGAAATGGCCTCTAAGAGCGGCACAAATGACTATGTAGAGCAAAATAAAAGTCTGCAGAAATGAGAGTAAATATGCAGCAAGAGGCAAAGGCAAGATTAAAAGGCTCACAGGCAGCACTGAGAGGATCAGTCTCTGTACATATGGTGCACTGGCAAACCTCTATTATAGATGTCCCAATTAAACTGTCTGAATATTCAAGAACCATGCCTCAGACCACTTCCACAAGGTCTGGAAATTTTGTGTGCTCAACACCCCCACAATCCCCATTCAAAAAAAAGTGGATTTTTGGGGTCAAGGGTACTTCAATCCATGCCAGTGTCTCTTACTCCAAACCTCTGTTGGAATATCAAAATGCTTTTACTACTGAGGCAAATGGCAGTCAGACTATCCTCTGCTTTTGAACAGATTGTATTCTCTATAGTTCGTGCTAAGCAGTGGTGTATTTAGTATTTTCTGATCTCACCTCTGAAAGAGAAAAATGAGATAATGTCAAATAACCAGATAGATACGATCAGGGAGAGGAGGGCGGGACGGCAGTCTGGCCGGTCTGGCTATCTCTCTGGTGAGAGTGTGATTCAACGGTGTGAATAATTAAAGCTGCGAGGACAGATAGAAATCTGTAGACGCCGGGGTCGGATAATACTGGACGGATATCGGGGCCTTTGGTACAGGGGGTGGTGGCTGAGACTACATCTGTCACTCCCCCCTGTGCCTGGTGCAGCCGACAGGGCACAGTGCTGAAGGTCAGGGGATGATGGATGGACAGAGAGCGGCGGTGGCTCACAGCTGAAGTTGACTAGAAAACGAATGTCCTGTACATGAAATATTATCCTCGTTGAGGAAGATACCTGATCTGATACTAAAGCAATGTGTCATGGCTTTGTGAACTTTGTGAAGAGAGGGGGTCTGTCGGCTTAAAATGAAGTTTGTGACAAGGAGAGACGGAAACAGAGAAGAGCTCCATCCTGTTCATCAGCACATGGTGTCATGCCCATGTGATCTTTAACACGGTTGTTTTTACTATTATGAGACAAATTTCTGTGAATGGAAGTTCACCAAATGTCTGATGCTGCTAAACATCTCTGACTGTTACAAGGTAGTTTTACCTTCCTACTGTTGCAAAATACTTGGTGAATTAATGTTGGGTCCCTTCCAGAAATAAAAAAAAAAGAGTAAAGTGGGTAAACACACTCTTTATGTTGAATTTCATAACTTCTGGTGCATTTTGCTCTTTGAAATTTAAAGTTAATTTACTCAAACAGCTTTGGACAGCCTGAGGGACCTGACAGGTCTATCATGCTGACCACACCTCCCACCGTCAAATACTTTGGAGGAGAACCATGCCTGGGAAGAAGAGCTGACAAGGACAACACAAGATGACACTCAAGACGAAGACTGAAGTTGGCAGTCCAAACATGTTAAGGTAAAGAATGACATCTACATTCTTTGTGTGATAAAAAACAGAGAACTGAATCAATATAAGAAGACAATTTGACGTTGCAGAATCTGGTAATGGTTTAGTTTTCAAACTGCAATCAAACAAGAGCTTTTTGTTATTGGATTTAAACCACCCTATTTGTTTCATTTCCCCATCCCTATCAATCCTTCATGATTCTAGTGGTTATTCTTCTGGAAGAGCTTTAAGAAACCTTGGTCTGCAGTTGTTACCCATTCCCCAAATGACTGATATAAGGTCTTATTTGTGATGTACACTCAATAGACTCCACTTGCTTCGCTTTAATATTCAAATATGTTTTTCTCCTGCTATAGCATGTGCCCTGCTTTACTTAATGGGAGTATACAGTCACAACCTGACACACCTGGTATTTCACTTGTCCATCTGGGCAACAGCCCATAGAAAGATTTTGGAATCGACAAGGCCTTTCAAAGGATATCTGGCAGGTGATTGGACGATCACTCCATCAACAACATTCATTAAGGGCCAATCAGATAATGAAGTAGGCAAGTGCTACTGCTGGGGCGCAAAATACAAATGTAAGTCACTTTGTAGAGCAAACTCTCCACAAAAAATATCAGAGTTGGTGCAAAAGTGTCCTCTCTGTTGTTTGTTTTACATTTAATAAAGAAATGCGGTCTATCTGATTGAACTGCCACTAAAGCTGTAACCTCTGTATGAGCAGTTACTTTCTCGAACAGATGGACCTGCCTGATTATGGACGATGAATTAGGCAGGTCCATATTGTCCAGAAATTTCAAGAAACCCAACTGCTAAAAGTCCTCAATTATTTGAAGTCAAAATAATAGCTTAAAGTGAGGATATTGTTCTTCAGAAGAGCCTGGTGTGTGTTGGTGTCTTACCTTTTGAAGGGTAACATTTAAATTCTGTTTATCTCCCCCCTGCATTGTCACTCTGGTCTTTCTCTCATCTGGTGGGTTTCTACGCACCAGATGTCTTTTCTGTTCTCTGCTGAGAAACTCACCAGGCATGAGTGTGAGCATTTGGAGGTGAATGTTTATTTTTTAGAGCAAGTCCCCTGCTATCAATTACAACTTCTCTGGCTGTTTTTACTCACAGCTTTATAAGAAGTAAAACACATTTTGTGTGTCCAAATGCAGACCACTGGTAGACGTCACAGCGTGAAGAAGCTGTACTAAAAGCAAGCTCTGTGTGAACCCACCCACTTAAGAGCGTCCTCCTCCTGGAGCATTAGTATGATCGCACTGTAGGTCTCGCTCCATTCATTATAGTGGTAGCAAAGCCCAGACGATAGCATGGAGCCCCATATTCAGGTCAGCTCGCAGCCAGAACGACTCCTTGATTATTCCTTATTTATCCTAGTCAGTCCCCCCGCTGTGGTGTGGAGCCTGTAGAAGATGTGTGTGAGTGCGAGGAGCTGGGGCTAATGAGCTGAGAGCTAGCACGATGGTTGTTAGAGGGCTCGGAGATGTGCTTCAGCCGACTCTGAAACACATTTAAATCATCAGCAGAGCAGAATCTTATTTAGGGAGCTACAAGACAATAATACAGGCTGTTAAAAACTACTGTGGAGATTATTTAATTGTCTTGTTGATGGTGAGTTCCAGTCTGCTTCCATTAAAGGCTCTCATATGTCGCTAGAAACACACAGGAGAGGAATCCCAAAGAGAGATTTTTTTTGAAAAGACAAGAAAGACTTGCACCAAAATCTTATGGTGAGATTATGGTCAGATTTCTTTGTTTGGAAATATTTCAGAGCTCAGATTAAAGTTAAATTTCACCAAGGCAATCCTGCAATATCATAATATTCAAAAAGATGCACTGACACATCAAATGAGCATAAAATCATTACCTTGTGACTTATAGACATTTCTAGACACACAGTCAGGATCAGACATTTTTATGTTTATGAATGTTCTGTTTACTAAACATCAAATAATATTCGTTTTCCTTTTTGCTTATCTTGAACTGTTTTTTTCTCTAATCTGTAATGCATGCACACTTAGGCGTTTAGGAAACATTACTGAAAAGCAATCATGGCCTGACAATCGAACCCATCGGCCCCGTAAATCAGTTTTATCTTTTCATAGTAAACAATAATTAAAACACCATCGGTGATGATGTCCCAGCAGGAACTCTTGCATTTCTTACATTTTTGTACTGCCTCCCTAAATTTGTTTCATCACATTGGTGATGTAGACCAACAAATGTAAACAAGATGGCGGTGCACCTCAGTGCAGCTGCTTGACACTCTTTGGGTGTGTTTTTACCTTGATGTGGCCTCGTGGGAGTGAGATAGTGGGTGAGAACTCGTGCCCATGTGTGACATACCTGTGTGAAATTACAACTGTAGCTATTTTCTATTAAATAGGTAATACATTGCCTCTTAATTTTGTTTTAACTATAGGCTGTTTTTTGCACTTTACTTAGATTATTTTGCCCTTTGTAATTGGTCTTCTTTTAAATGGGCACAGCTCAGGAAGTGCACCAAAAATATTGTTGTATTCATGAGCAATGACAATAAACAAATTCTATCATATTCTAAGAGCATAAAGTTCCCTGCATGCTTCACAATCACAGACATAAACGAATGAAACTTAAAATCAAAAGGGTGACAACAGTGTTGCTTTAAGATGGAACTGAAAGAAAGAAGAAAAGAAGAAAAGTTTGCTCCGCTCTGGTAACATTTCCCCCTGATGTGTTGTGGAGTAGCCACAATAGGTTATAAACAGACATGATGACGAGAAACAGCAACATGGTGACTTACGGACACTAACATTTACATCAAACAAGCTCATCGTTCATCCTAATATTTGGATACAAAACCAAATACAGGACAGGACTGCAAATACAGTAAGATTGTTTGCTATCTTTGGTATCACCCCTCCTTCCTTCGAGGTCAAAATGCTAGTTGAATGTGTAGTCAGGTATAACTGTGTCACATCTGTTGGTCAAGTCACTGCACATATTTGTGGTTCTGTGTCCTATCTGTCATAGTGACCATGTGACCAGACAAAGCAATTGAGTAGTCCAGCATAACACACACTAGACAGTCTCCATTAACGTGTGTGACCATAATTATCAGTGGACCTCTTCAATATGAATGAAGAGTATTAAACTCTCTGTTGCATGTAAACTTTTTAGTGTTAGTATCTCTGCATATATGTCTCTTGGTTTGTGTGCCTTGAGGAGAGCTTGGAAACAAACAGAAGCTCAACTCTTTAAGCCTTTGGTCTCACTAACTCGAATTTCTTGGAGCATCTGCGCTGTTGTGCGCTCTGTGTATGAGGAGCATTTAAGTGAAAGTACATTTTGACCTCAATGATGTATGCTGATATTTCTAAAACATTATTTTAATATCAGGACCACACCGATAACAGACTTTAGACTGTGTTTGGACAATGTTTTAGATGGTTTAAGGCACACGCCGACAGGATGACAGCACTGAGTTGCTTACCTTTACCAAGTGGACTAAGATGCTCTTGTTTAGGAGGAACCTATAAGGACAGAAGACAAGAATAACAACAATTCAGATAAGTACTAAAAATATGTGGGTATTTAAGATGTAACAATACAATTAGCTAATGGTTCAGTACTTGTCTGTTTTTTGGTCACAGTTTTCGGTTCAGTTTGGTGTTGGTCTATCTATCTATCTATCTATCTATCTATGCATATATATATAAATATACGTGGTCTTACCGAACATAATATCTTTATGTCAGCTCATTTTTACACGAAATATATACAGTGATGTTTACACTTTGCAGTGTTAAGAGAGTTAACACTGTCATTATTAGAAATATATCCTGTGAGAGTGCATTTCTAACACTACATTGAAGAGCTGGTCAAAAGTCACACCTTTGTGGGTTACAAAATATAAAATATTAACTCCAGAAAGTCAACAATTACACTCAGTGAGAGTTAAAATACGTACTTTCCAAAAAGACTGAAAACAACACTTTGTGGAGTTGACCCATATAGAAACTTAAGAAGTGTAAATATTAACTCTGATAGTGTTAATGGAAAATAAAAAAAATAATAAAAGGAAGACAGTTTTCCATCACATTTTTGTTTTAAAGACAGCAAAGTGTTCATACATGTTGAAATGTGAAGAGAAAGGACATCAGTTTGTTACAGGCTGCAGGATTTTATTAATATAATATGTGTTGAGAAATGGATAAAAATCAAGACACAAAACCACCCACTGCTAAAGAAAGCCTACCTTGGTATGAGTTCCTGATCATTCTGTATTAAATATGCATCTCTGCTCGTATACAGTCAAAAAGTGCTCGTATTGGAGAAATGTTGCTCCTGCATTCATTTCCTCTTAATGTGTTGCACCTGGCAAACAGCAGCACATCTTTAATCTGTTCTCCATCTGCCTGTGGTGAGAAACACTGATACCATCAGCATGTCTTCTCTGTCTGTGTAAAACAAGTAAACACTGTTTGCTTTGCTAATACTTTTACTGAATTGTACAAAGGATCTGCAGGTTTCTGAGTCCTGCCAGGGGAACAGAACTGGTTCTGGTTTTACTCTCTGTAAAAATAAAAATATGGTTTGAATTTTACTGTTTTAGTCAAGACTTTGCTTCATAATTAGCAGCGGTCATTTTATTGAAAACACTTATGAGGAACACAAGTCTACTCGATTGACATTTGTGATGGTACACTAAGGTCACAACCTTTTTACTTTCCTGGAGTTTTACCTCTGTGGGGGGAACTACAGCTCAAAAGTACAGATACGTGGTGTCTTTTATAGTCAGGAGTCTCTATTTTGAGAATTAATGTATTTAAATTTTATTCAAGAAACTAGTCGGCATGTTCCCACCAGAAAGCTGCTCCTAACAATGTCTGCGATGAAACCTTTTTGCTGAAAAATATTCCACAAAAAATATGTATAAATGCACATACGCTAAAAAAATAAAGAAAAATGTAACAGGAAATGAATAAATTAAAAAGAACGAGAGGTTCTTTACCAACTCACAGTCAAAAACTTGCATCAAACAAAAGGCAATGGATTCTCAGGAGACCTAAAACTAAGACCCAGGTCAGTCTGGCTCTGTCCTGAGGTAAGATCCAACAGTTGTCAGGTCCCCTTTTGCACACTGTTGCACATATCATACATGCTGAAGCCCCTGTGATCCTGAGAAAAAGTCGTTCCTTCACTTGTACTAAGGGTTGGCAAAAGAGACTGGGCAAACTGTTTTTTGTGAGCTTAACACCAATTAAAGGTTGAATGTAAACAATTATTTATTTTTTGGATGAAATCCTCAACTTTATGCACGAATAATGGACTCTGGACAATCTGTTTGAATATTTGTGCGTTGAATCGTAGGCGATACATGGTTATGTTTCAGATGTGTTATGAATTTAACTCTCTATGGCATGAGAGCGTGTGCTCTTCTGTGTGATTGTGTGTGGATGAGCCTGGGCTGTCACTATGCTCGATATTTGAACATCTGTTTGAGCATGGGGGTAAAAATCCATACTTGAACTGTAAATTATCATTTGAATATAAAACTAGAAAGCACTCGGAGAGTGCAGACCTCCGCCAAGCGCCACAGTTCCCCCTATTTGTCATTTGCACCATAAATATTAGTCCCACATTTATTTTGACTACATTTTTAGATTCCCTGACCATGAAAATACACCATTGGCAACTGAATTCATAGTGATATCAACATTAGTTCAGCAGTTATTCACGAAAATCTAATTTTCCTTAGTGGCGGTTTTCTTCTGGATCTAGCTCCCTAGCTTTTGAAGATACAGCAAATCCGCTGGCACCTTCCAAATTCCACAATGCCTTGGCTATATAATGGTGTTTGTTGTTTATTTATAGCTACATTTGTTCTCTTCCTATGATGAAAATTCCAAAGGTCCCCAATTTTTTCATATTCTGGATCATAGTATCCGGAATTATTCCTTTATCCGGATCAGTGTTTGATATACTGTAGAGCATGTTAGAAACTTGTCCTGTATAATTTCTCAAATGCCCTGACCATTATTTGTGGAGTTATATGCACAAATGTCGAAAATGGCCCTATCTCCCAATGTTGAAAATTCCTGGATCCAGACGGAGGTCCGGATCGCTTCCAAAATCTAATCATTTGTTCCTTATCCCAATCTGGACATTCCCTGAAAATTTCATCAATATCCGTCCATAACTTTTTGAGTAATGTTGCTAACTAACTAACAGACAGACAGACAAACAAACCCTCCCAAAAACATAACCTCCTTGGCGTAGGTAATAAACAGCACATTAGGGGACCTGGAGCAGTGAATCACATAATCCAGCAGAGGGTGCTTAGTGCAACTCGAATGGCCAATGCTTCCTTGACCTCAACAACAGCTGCATGACTGTAGGCAGAGGCAGGTTAGCTATACCCATCGGCTCCCAGTGTTTGAGCTAAGCTAACCAGCAGTGGGTGAGCTTTGGCTGTCTCTTTCTTGTTACAGCACGCACAGTTGAAGAATGGTGTCTACCTGCTGTC
This sequence comes from Cetoscarus ocellatus, assembly GCA_037902135.1. NCBI lineage: Eukaryota > Metazoa > Chordata > Actinopteri > Labriformes > Labridae > Cetoscarus > Cetoscarus ocellatus. Next base: position 488,100 of record JBAMNC010001020.1, read on the forward strand.
ACGGACTCCGGAGTGAGGCAAGACACAAAAAGAAAAAAAAAAAGTCGGCATATCCCTTTAAGATGTGACAAAAGTGCTGTGTACCAGGGGGCTGCCCTCTTTATGAGACATGGAGCTGTCTGTGTGTGAAAATGCTATTAGGTGCATTTGTAAAATTCCTGAAAATATGTTGAATGTCGTGAAGTTATGTGGAGAGAGTAACTACATTTTTTTCTTTCATCGAAGGAGTCCATAATATTCCTGTTCTCATTAAACTAAATTAAAAAAAACTCAAATCTCCTCTGATGAAATGTCTTTTTTGCAGGGGGAGATGAGTTACTGCTTTGGAAAACTTTGCTGAAACTAAAGAGGTCACCAAACTTTTACAAATGACATTTTTCAGGTAAAAGGTCAAAGCTCTGTGGACTCTGGAATTTTTAAAAAGAGTGACTAAAATATAATATGTACCCAGGCACACATACACACACACACAGAAAGAGACCACGCCACTGCCCCAGCTCTTCCAACTGAGCAACAATGGGAGCAGGAATAATGGATGAGCAGCAGCTTGGTCAAGTCTAATTACTGCAACCTCCAGACCCCTGAATCGTGCTCCTTTCCTCCCCAGCCACCTCTGGTCCTCTCACATGTGTAAAAGCCTGCTGGGGGGAGCAGACATTAGTCTCTGTGTGCCGCAGCAGTTCAGCAGGCTCACAGTTCAGGTCCTCGCCCCGGCTGTAACCTCCAGTAAATGTGCTCCTACATCACCCTCGACACAATCCATCCACATTAACTTCAAGCAGGTGGAGCCCATTTCATCCGGAGTGTGAGTGTGACAGACACTCTGTTCATATAATCCACAGAAGTCAGTGTGTGTTATGGTTTGCTCACGGTGTTTGAGTGGTTTAAAGGAGAAAAACAGGGCAGAGGATGGAAGTTAAATGAGAGTGTGTTGACCTGGTCTGAGGGTCGAGGATCCTCTGCAGGCTGAGAGCTTCACTGCTGAAAGTGCAGCAGCTTTTATTACTGCTGCAAACTACATGAAAAATATCTGTGATAATATTCCAAACCAGCTCAGGCCAGGGGTTAACAATGGATACATAATAATTATGGATGCAGGATTTTATCGGTTTGATACCAGTATTGGCTGATATTAGCCTAAAAAGTTCAGGACGGCTGATATTAAATTTATGCAGATATTTCCAGACGATATATTGGTCACACATATCGACCATATATTGGCTGGAATATTGGCCAATTACACTAATGTACAATATTGATGCACCTTCTCATCACTGCATGGGCAAAAATATACTGTAACACTGAAACAAACAAGTCCATTTTTGTTAAGTACAGAGCTTGTGCTCTTGACCAGAATATGGGTATCGGTATCAGCGACAATAAATAATAACAATTTCAAAATCTGCATATCGGATATCGGCGAAAATCCAGTATTGTTCATCCCTATAATAAAAAAAACTAATAAAATACTTAAAGTACAGTTGAGCATTCATATTTATCAGGCTTTAAAGGACAAAAACAAAAATAAATAAATAAATAGCCAAGGTACTATGACCTCTAATTGAAGAACACAACAAATCATAAGATGCAACAATAAATAAAAAAGAGAAAACACAGAAACAAAACAAAAAAATCATACATTTTTAATAATTTATATTATTATTAAATTAAAAAAAATCTGACATCCAAATACAACCAAAAAGAGAAAGCAATAAATACATTACTAATACATTACTACTTCACTACATTTAAAAACAAAACATACAGAAGTATAAAAACACAGAAACAAAAGAGCACACCAACAAGTAAAAACACAACACAAAACACCTCACAATGAAAAAAAAGGACCATGCAAAACTTAACAAAAATGAAGTTAAAAAAAATGAAACCTATCAACATACAAGAAAACATAAAATAAAAGCATAATGACACATAATAAGACACCAAATAAATAAACACACAAATTTAAACTCAAAAAAATAAAAAAGCAACACAACTGCTGACAAAAAGAGGTGAAAAACTCAACAGCAAATTTGGCAAAAAAATGAGGGAAAAATAAAAAAGCAACAACAAATAAAAATTAAAACAAAATTACATATGAAACACACAACTGTTAGAAAAAAAAATCAAGTACAACAATTAAAAAGGGGAAAATAATGAGTTAGAAAAAAAGACTTTAAACAGAAAGGTACTGAATTAGAAAACAAATTCAGAAAACTAAAAAAAGAACAACAAAATTAACATACACACTAGAAATGCTCTGAGAGCAAAAAACCTTGCCTAGGCATCCCCAAAATTGTTGTGTGAGGTATTGTCAAAAATATGAAAAACTGCCCTTTCTCCCCATGATAAGACATTTTTCAAAAATTCCTGAATTTGCATCCAAATTTAGATCACCAGCAAAATCTGATGATCACTTTTTCTTTCTGCCATGAGCAACATCATGTCATGAAAATCTGCTGAAAACCTATAGAGTTATTAGCAAAAATGTGAAAAAAATGCCCTCTCACAATGTACATAAATCCTTTGAAAGTCTCCAGGATCCACATCAGGATTCAGATCACCACCAAATCGAATCACTTCTTACTTTTGTCATGACTAACATTCCCTAAACATTTCATCCAAATATGTTTTACAGTTTTTGAGTCATCCTATTCACAAACAAACCAACAAACTGCCTCTCTGGCAGAGGTAATTAAGAAACAAAAATATGTCACTAAGAAAAATAATTTAAAAAACACATGATGACACAGCAAATCCAGAAAATTCAACATTTTGAATAAGAAGTTTAAAACTTGTTGTTTTTACTTTATTGTTTGTTTCACACTCATTTTTAAAGCAGTTGTTCACTTTTCTTATTTGTTGTTGTGTTTTTAAATGACTGTTTATTCATATGTGGCTATGTTATCTTTTGTTGTCTATTCTTACTTGTTGGTGATTTTTCAATCGTTATTTTTATAGGTGGGTTATTTTATTATTTATCATCTATTTTCTTTTATGTTATTGTGTTTTCTTTTCCATTTGTTGTTGTAGCATGATTTGACTTATTTGTTTTCTTGTTTCTTTAATTTCTTTTATGTCCATATTTTTTTGGCTGTGTTTTCATATTTGATGCAATTTTTGGAAATGACCACGGGAACTTTAGGTTAACCAACAGAATATATATGTATGTATATATATATATATATATATATACATATATTTACATTCACAAACCATTTGTAGATTGCTATGAACATAAAATGCTAATCTTTTTGCCAAATACAGCTTAAGGGAATAGTTACTCAAAGAGAGGTTAATGTTTAAATGTTGGAGATGAGTCTGATCTCAGATGAATCATCGCTGTATCACTAAACATTTGACTCAAGTGTTGACGGCAGCAGGATGAAGAGTTTGGGTTCAGTTCAGCACTTGTTACGTTATTATTTGTTATGAGGGACTTGTCTCTAAGGTCAGCAGCATTGCTCACTGCTCTCTCTTTAAGAGTTTTTTTTTTTTATAACACTGAAGTGCTCTGAAACAAATCAAAACATATAAAATCATACATTTGCACTGTTACGCTTTTTTGTCTTTTGGCAAAAAAAATAGGGATTGAAGTTCTGCTAAGTTAAAGAATAATGAATCAACCATGGTGACTCCTCTCGTCAGAGTTTACTTCTATGAAACTGGGAGTTATATCACTTTCCTGCAGTCTGTTGTTTTAATAAATATTTTTTTCTGTTAGTTCAAACTGAATACTCTCACATATCTGCAGGTGCACCACTCAGCGATGGTTTTCTTGCGTAAAAATGTGGTAGATGTTCGTGCTGTGATCAAAAGCAAACTCTTCCTGCTTCTGTATCTGTGTGCCTTCTTGCTCTGTACGGTGTGGTGAGATTGTTTGTGGGTTGTCATCGCCTTGAGAGGAAGCTGCAGAGGAAATATGAAAGCGAGCGTACTGAAGATTCCCCTTCAAAATCTAGCACAAAATAATCAATTCAAGTCAACTGTAAAAACTTAAGGGTTATGAACCAATTTGTTAGGCTCAGAAATATGAACAGCCATGCAGGAACTGATTTAACTAACATGTATTAAAGTCAAACAGCAGCACATGGAGCTGTTTACTGACTCCTCACTGACAGTAAATATGACCTTTTAGCAGTGACCACTTGGTGGTGCCAGTAAACGCACATCTGTCATAGACAGCCTTGAGATTTATTCAGGAGCATTATATCTGAAGACATGTGATGGAGTTTTTAATCAAGGGCTGTATGCTTCAGTTTGAACAAACTGAAAGATTAATATGGTCTTTTCTCTATGACTAATCCTTAGATATTTTTGAGTGGAGCAGTCAAGTCAAGTTTACAAAGCACATCTCATAAAAAAAATATAAACTCAATGTGCTTGAACATAAAAGTAAACAAGATACATTATAAAAACCTTGTACAACATGAACACTAGATTTAAGCCCATCAGTAAACACAATGGATTCAAAAAAGAGGAAGAAACTGTAAATATAAATGCCCAACTAAGAATATGAATTCCACAATAAACTGTAAGCTTCAGTGACATTTCTCAGCTGCGTCTGAGTTTGCTAATTAGCAGCATCTTGACATGACATGAAGACGCTGATATCCTCTCTGATCCTGAAACATCCATTTCTTTTATGATATCACATAGAATTCCACCCAGTTTGATGACATAAGCTCATGATTTACTCCAGGGGTCCCCAACCTTTCTGAGCCAGAGAGCTACCAAAAAGGGGATGCGTAATATGGAGGGCTACTTATTTGATTTAATGTTTCTAAATATTATACGTTTTTACAGTTTACCTTGAAAAATATTTACTGCTATGTGTTGTACCCTTAAAAGGGGAAATAGTATTGACACAGAATGAGTCAAACGCGTCTGCTGCCTTCACTCGTCTGTATTGAATGATTTGAATGAAATCATGAACACACACTTATATTTCAGTGTATAATCACATACATGAAACCCGGGCTAGTTCATACTACAACAACCGCATGTCACACAGTTCACAGCGCGGCTACGCTACGGGGTTTCCCTGCCGCAAGCTCTAGCTTTTATCGAACATTCTTTCCAAGTAAAACAATTTTAAACAGTGCAAAACATATCAAAACAACAGCGTATTACACCGAACAGCATCTCTAATATATCTTTGAACCTGCAGTACTTTAAATACAATATTTACCTTAAAAGGGGAAATAGTATTGACACAGAATGAGTCAAACGCGTCTGCTGCCTTCACTCGTCTGCATTGAATGAGGAACAACAGATCATCGAGTTAAACTTTGTAAACCTTCAAATTCCTTCCTTCCTTATGAACATCTTCCAAATAAACCCAAACATGCATATAGAAGCATACAAACAACTTATTATTCAACCATTCAGAAAAACAATGCAAAAATATATTACCAGTGCTCAAAGAATGACACCTCTCGATTAGTCATGTCTGACCCATTTAACCTATTACATATGCATATAATAGGTTACATATGACCAGCATTTTTCCCTTTTACTGTTAATGATTTTACACCATAATTATTATAGTTGATTAATAAATGGTATGTGCACATTTTACTCACATACACCTTTAATCATTCATCTGCTAAACTAAACTAATATGTACAACAGTCTGTAAGGGCTCTAGCTTGCACCAGTGGTGCTAGAGACGTAGAGTAACACAGCATGAAAAATGTAAATAGATTGTTTTAAAATGTGACACATATTACATATGTTGTTTTTTGTATTGATATAAGCATGATTTGTTCGCAAAACATGAAATTCACATTCAATATGGTTATCTATTTTAAGCTCTATAGTGTTAACAGGACATCCCAGTGGGCACCTCAAAGGCTCCCTGCAGGCTACCAGGTGCTCTGTTGGCTACCCCTGATTTACAGTCTTGTATCAACAGGTAACTTAGGTTTCTCAGGTTCTTTAGTTCCCATAACAGATTCCTCTATTTTTAAAGACCCGTTGACTCTCCATCTACAAAGTTTTTGTTTCTGTGTCCAGTGCACGAGTATCCACAAGTGTCCAAAGTAAAAATCGGTCATATTCGCAGCAATAAGCGCCCATTTTTTTTAGTTTATTAGTAGTTGTTCCTTCCTGTGAAGCCTGCAGACTATAGCTGGCTGGGATACAACTGGTGGAAGGACACAAGGGCTTTGGGGTCTGCCAAAGTAGTACCAAAAAAAGGCTTGCTAGTGGAGAATAGCTTATTGTAGCCGGTTCTGTCAGAGCTGAACCAGAGCAGATCTGTCACTTTGGCCAGTTTGTGTTACTGACATGTACCTCAAACAATCCCACTTCAAAATTCCCAAACCATACCTTCAAGAGTTTGATTTATTTATGGGACAGAACGACAGCCGTAAATAAACTAAAGTCATGCTGCTTTCTTTTAATGTAGTGATAAAACCTTTGTGCACCCAGTTGGCACCCAGTTAGGGACTGGAATCAATAATGCCATCATCGAGTCTTCTTACTGATACAATTCTTTATAGATTCCTTTATTGATCCCTGTGGATTTTCTGAACTAAGCAGGTCTACTGGTTTTTCCAGTTAGCAACACCAAAGACATGTCCCTCCTAATATTCAGTGGAATTCTGCCAGGTGAAATGTTTTAGCATATGTCTGGTGTTTCCAATCTTGCTTCAAGGAGAACTATTACACTTTTATTCTTTTCTGATCTATAGATGTTACAATGTCAGATACTCATGTTAAATGACGCCAAAGCATCAAATAATGAGGTTCATGCATTTGGAAATGAGCTCTGCCAGGTGTTTTGGATGGCTCTGCACACTGTGTTTTAGTCTTTTTTCTAATAGTGTAGTCCAAGTGACATTGAAGGGGACATATGCAAAAATCACTTTTTGAAGGCTTTTGAACACATATTTGTGTATTTGGCCTGCCTCCCAGCCCAAAACATGTGAGAGTAGACAACAAAACCCATATCTAGCAGGCTGCATAAATGTAAACTCATCGTATTGGGTGAGCTGTTGAGTCTGTGGATATACTGTTAAGTAACAAGCATTTTATTTGCAGAAGTCTGCCTCCCTGGCTTGAGAAAATTTCTGTGCGAAGTGCCACCAAATTGATTACATTCTTATTGAGAAATTGGCGTACACCATGTCTAGACCCAAAATCTGTCACTGCTTGGTTGTTGGCTGCAAACAGCTACATATGAGGTGTGTCAGAAAAGTTCCAGGACTGGTGTCACAGAAGATTTATTTCAAACCCAAACTTCAAACTAACAGTTTTCCCCTTCAAAGTGATCCCAGCATGTCTACAAAGAGATACTGTGGCGTTTGCTTTGTTCAGTGCATGAGAGGAGGTGAGAGTTGTGGCAGGACAAGTCGTGGCTGCTTCATCATGACAACGCGCCTGCTCACAATGCCCTGAGCATCCGACAGTTCCTGGCCGAGAAGAACATCGCCTCGTATTTGTTTTGAAGACCTGGACAACATCAAAAAGGCCATGACGACGGAGCTGCGGAGGATCCCAGAAGAATCCTTCCAGGAGTGCATGAAAGCATGGCAGAGAAGGATGGGAAGGTGAATTAGACTCCAGGGGGATTACTTCAAAGGGGAAAACTTGTAGTTTGTAGTTTGGATTGTAAATAAATCTTTTGTGACACCAGTCCTGGAACTTTTCTGACAAACCTGGTATGTCTTCACATATAGGCTACCAGCCTCGGAGGACCCAAGGGCCCAGTGGATTAGTTTTATTTTTGAAGGGAATGTGCCAGCAACAGTGGGCTCAGACCTGTAGCTATGTGCATGCCAATCGCTTCACGTCCGACTGCTTCTTCAACTTCAGTCAGTTCATCACAGGACTGACAACTAGACCTTTCCTGAATCCGGGTTCAGTAACAACAATCCATCGCCAAACCTGATGATGGAAATGTAAGTATTTAAATGCTGTGTAGTATTTACTTTGCTCATTGCTACGAGCTAATGCTAACAGCAGGGTGAAGTGAACCAGAGGTAACTGCACAACATGTCCGTCAATGTTAACGTTACTTGTTAAAAGTCTGAAGGATAAACTTCAATATATGAGCATTTGTACATTAGTCAAGACAAGTTTAACATTTGGCTGAATATAATCAGTCCTTTACCCACCCCATTACCTCTCCGTTTCTGCCACCGTTAGCCCGGAAGGTAGGCTAAGTCGTGGCTGTGTCCCACCGCGGTGACTAAGCGGAGGTTAGCATGTTGTGCGTTAGCCTGGGATGTTTGGGGGAAACAAGCTTTGCTGTTATCTATTAACCGGCATGAATTTTGCGGTTTGTGTGTGTTCAGGACTGTAAGCGGCTGGAGCAGCAGTGCGCTCCACTTCGCTCGAAATACGCTGTAGGACTATCGTTTGTATGCTGCTCTGCTCTGGCTCATGAGCATAAGGAGACCACTCTCAAAACCTGCCGTTCTGAACAGAGGGGTTATGTGAGCGTGGAAAGAAAGCAGCTGTGCTTTATTCATAGGCTTATTGGATCAAAGCATGTTATTAACATTTAATGAAGACATTCAGAATCCATGTTAAACTGCAGAAAAGGAGCAAAATATGGGACCTTTAATGCGTGCTCCCTTACATGGCCATGCCCAGGCATTTGCTCTAGGCCTGGCCCCTCCCCCTTCCAAAGAATTCGGGAGTGTGACCAATCACAGAGGATTGGGCTCTGCGGGAGGCGCACATGTAGGAGGGTCAGGGGATGGAATAAATTATACAGACTATTTTCGCAAGATGTAGGAAATACAAGAAGGCAAAGCAGCAAGAGGCACAGCGTCCCAAAGGTCTACAAAGCTTTCTGTGTGGGAAATCTTGTTTAGCTGCTCTATAGGAGTCCAAAAATCAAATACAAAGGCCCGAAAATGAGTATAATAGCTATTCTTTAAAATCACCCTGGATGTTTTGCAGCCAGTGCCAAATTGTATAAAATCAAGCCACATTTTGACTGCTTCTGCATCCAGCGAACTGCCTCTAATGAAAGCATGACATTCTTGATTTGCAAGGCAGCCAGATCCTGGTAAGGAATTGATAAGGGAATTGTTGAGCAAAAAGACCTATGATATTGATTCTTTCAGCTAATTGTTATCCATTCTCAATTAGATTTGGTTTTCAAATCCCACCTGCACTTCCGTCTTTCATTGTTTCAGCCCATATCTGAATAATCTGCTCCATACTGGATTTTATGCATTTAATACATTAGATATAAAGAATCCACAACTTCATAGTAGGTAACAAATATTTGACATGAAAGGGTGAAAATCCATGTGAATAACTTATGAACAAGGCTTCACTTTAGATAAGGAAATATGTTCTGAGTCACACAAACCTCATTTGGTGTTATTAAAGCATCAGTAAGAATATATGTTTGACTTTATTGAGCGTAATAAAGGTAAAAAACACGACCATACAGTAAACTCTAATTAAGATCCTGACTCACATAGGCTACCAAAATCATGATTTTTAATATTGAACAGTAAAATGAAACCAAAAAGTTGTTTTTGAGTGCTTCAGCTTTTCCTTTTGCTGACCTTGGTCTGCCACTTCTGTTAATGTAAAAAACTGTCAGGGCAGAAGTGAACATTAAGCTTACCACTTTAGATGGGCACCTCTTTGAGCTCCTGAGAGACCAAACATAAGAAGAAATACCGTCCCTTTTCTCCCTTTAAAGTAAAATGTTCACAGTGACTCCTTGAATTGGGACTTGTGGTCAGTGACCTGATAATATAATCAGACAGGTCACAAGCTGCTTTTGTTCATCCACAGCTCTCAGAGCTTAAGACGGTTCGTTGGATAAAATAACTGTAACACTGCGACCTTTTTCGAATTTAGAGGCACTAGACCTGAAATACCGAACCTGCTTCAACCTCCACCACTTCTCTATCATCTTTGTGGAGAGCCATTGCTGTTGTCACTGGATGTGGGTATTTCTTATACAAGGGAAAGCCTTACATGACCTCAGCAGACTGTTTCAAAGAGATCTATCCTTATTTGGGAAGGAGTCTCATAGCTGCCCCTTTAAAGAGTTTTTCCAAAGACTTCGACCATAAAATCTTGCAATTAAACCTTTCTTGTGACTGCACTGGAATACCCTCAGTCCATCAGCTTTTTACCTCTGCCCAGGAGGTTATGTTTTTGGCCCTGTTTGCCTGTTTGTTTGTGAGCAAGATTACGCAAAAACTACTGGACAAATTTAGCTGAAATTTTCAGGAGATGTTGGTGGTGATCTAGATAACTGCCATTAGCGGATGATCGTTTTTGCTCAAAAACTCTCTAAATAATAATGATATGCTGTGGAAATTTTACTCTGATGCATGCTTATACTTCACATTTGAGTTACGCTTCACATTTCTGTCTCATCACACACATATGAGCTCCCATCTCACATAAAGACCTTCACTTTACTTCATCAGCATTTGGACGGTTTAAGTTATTTTAGCAGAGTCTCACACATAGATGAGATTAATAACATACACATAGATTCGCTGAGCGGCGCACAGATGTCCTTGTCCTTGGTCCACACACATAGTTCCAACTAAGATATCAGCTGTTTGTGTCTAATAATTTAGAGACGGCGCCGGGACAGCGTCTCTGGATTTACACATACACACACGTACCTCTACAAGCACACACTCCCACATTCACAAACACACATACCGAACACACATATCCTTGAATTGCTATGCTTTAAATGTGTGCACTTCTTCCTATGTCTTCAGACTTTCTCTGCAGATGATGGACTGCCCATCTCTGTTCCTTTGGTTGTTTCCGGACTTTTCCCTTTTGTAATAAAAACTCACAAAGGAAGCATTTGGTTCAAGATCTTTGATTTTTCATCTTTTTTCACTCTTGTGGGAAGATATACAAATTTGCCATTACAGATATCAACATGATTCCAAGAGCTAGTTGTGGGTTTTCAGGATCAAGGTTATTAAATTATGTTAAATTATTATATAAATTATGATTAAAAATTATTATAAATTATGTTAAATTATGTTAAATTATGATAGTAACTTTATCATGGAACTATTGCTTATAGATGTTACAGAAATATGTGAGCTACCTTGACGGAGGATTATTTCTTCCCTTTAATAATACCGATTCTTATTATATTTTATATCACTAGAAAGCCTGATTAGTCACTTTCACAAAAAGGGACAACTTGTAAGGATTGTGCATTAGTGAAATCAGCAGCAGGTAAAAATGTGGGTAGTGCCCCTAAAAAACATGAGGTGAGCAGAAGAAAATGGATGGATGTATTCACCAAGAATAGCTATCTTACTGGCTCCAGCTAAACATTTACTCAATATACTAAAAGTGATTTGACACTGACCCCCTAATCTAAGTACTGGAAAAGCAAATGAAGCATATAAACAAGAATCCTTCTAAAGAACTCTATTAATGTCCTTCAAACTGAACAGACTGAGCTCCAAACTGAGACACAACTCTCATAAGAGATAAGCAGCTCCAGCCACAGGGGATGTAGAAAGATATTTTAGGGTCAAAAGTTTCCCAGCCATCCGGTTTGATTAATGTATGTCCAAAAGCTATTCTGGTCACATACAAAAAGAATACTACTTTCTTTTCCTGTAGGGAATAACACCTTGAAAGCAGCAAACAATACGATCGATCAGGAAAAAACTGTCAGCCAGCGGTCCCCTGAGGTAAAACTTCTGTAGAAAGTATGAGAGAAAAAGGCAAAATGTATGGACCACATCAGGAAAGGAGGTGAGGAGTTGCTCAGTGTGTTGATTAAAAGTTAAAGCATCTGTAAACAGAACCAAAGTGAAGTATTTTCAGTCTCTCTTTTGGCAAAATTCATAACTGCTGAAATTACATTGAAGTGTCTGTTTCTTTGACGCATCCAAAAATAGGAGCTAATTTATGCAGAGGAGGAAACTTAACATCCTGCATCTTCCATCCCATCTGGATCAATACTTTGAGTTTCCAAACTGTGCCTCTTGGGACTGAAGGAAAAGTCGAGAAACTGTGCAGCAATCCAGTAAAAAGCATTGACAACCGAACAATAGTTTTGCCTGCACATGACAAGCAAAGGAAAAAAGTATTTGAAGCTGACTGCATAGTGAAGTTTTCCACACAAACCTCTGTCCTACATATTGGAAACAGCACTGAGCAAGGCGACGAAATTATTACATCAAACTGAGACATCAGTTATTCTTCTGTCTGGGTTTGAGGGGAGAAACTTAAGTCAGTGGAACAGATAAACTTTCTTTAAAGATGTACCTATTTTATTTTTTACAAGAGTACCACTTGGGCAGATCAGTTTCATTCTTAAGTTAGAGGGTTGAACACAGGACTCAGTGTGCAGCCTCCCAGTGAAATAGACAGGGTAACTAGGGAGAGTAACCATGTGCGCTCCTTTAAGGAGGAAGAACGAGGGATCATGTCCTGCCGCTGACAGCAGCTGAAGACCAGGAAGTTGTTCCCGTACATACGAGTCAGATCAGTTTCTCCTTCTCTGTTCTTGTTGTCAAAGCGGACATCAAAAATCCTGCCTCTTCTCAAATTTTATTGGTCAGTGAGGGAGGGAGAAGTAACATATAAGGCAGTGGCACCGTTCCACAAGCTGAACTGTCCGCGACTGAGATGCTGGGAGTGGGGCGTCAAAAGAAGCTGATGGCATTTTTCCACTCATGGTGCTGAAAACTAAAAATGCTGGAACACATTGGTTTTATATTGAATATGATTGCAATGCAAGAACAACGGCTGTGGACATTTTAAAAGAGAAATTATAAAAGGTCAATAAAAAGTAAAGCTGAAGTCCCATGGGCATTTTTACTGAAAGCCAACAACACAGTGTCACCGTTTATATGAAAGAGATATAATATCAAATTACTTGTAAGTGAAAAAAATTAAATCCCCCTTGAATCATAAAAATTAAAATAAATCCATATTTGGAACTACATCGAAACCTCCACTAATGCATTTCCAACAAAATGTGGAAAACTGCCAACCCCACCTAAATCTCATCACTTATCCCTTATTCCATGATCAAACTTTTCTGAAAACGTCACCAGAATTCATTAAGAATCTGTTGAGTATTTAACAAAATGTGGAAAACTGCCCTATATCGCAATGTTAACTTCCTGGATCCACATCTGTATTCCGATTACCACCAGAATGTTATCACTTCCTCCTTATGCCATGACTAACATTCCCTGAAATTGAATTATTAATACTGGCCACAGTAAATTCTATCAGCAGTGCCAGGGAATTGTTTAAATCAGGATTGTATACTCTTGTTAATAAAGCATATTCACTGACAGTTGTATATCTTTTTTAACAAACAATTAGTTATGTGCAAAATGGAAATTAATAAAAACAATAACAGCCAATCAAGGCTCTACTTTCTTGCAAAATGTTGCTATTTTTAGTGTTTTTATGGGAGATTTTGTCACGTTTCCATCATTTGTAATAATTTTTCAACATTTTAAATTAACTAGCTGACATTTAGGGCATTAGTGGACTTGAAAGATGATAAATAAATATAATATAAAATCCATTTTTATTAAATTGCAAAGGCAGAAATAGACTATAAAATAAAAAGCCATTTTCGATCTTGGGGCTGTTCACGAGCACCTAAAACCTTTCAAAATGAATAATGCTTTAATTTTCTTTTCCTTTTGCATTAAAAACTAGTGTATCCCAAAACCAGTTAAAACAATTTAAAAAAATACCAGCACAGTCTAAAGAAAATCCCAACTAATGAAAACATTTAAGTGTATAGAGAAATTACTCATGTTGATGTACTTTAGATCCCCTGTAAGTCATGGGCCCTAAGAATTGTCGGGACTCCCCCACCTTCACAGCACCCCTGTTTGGGAGCATAGTTGACATAGGAGGTCTCTCTACTCAGCAGTTATACCCTCATAAGAGCACAAGAATATTGTGATTATTTTAGCACCACCTTGTGTTGTGTTTGAAAATGTAATAACAAACATTAAAAACAGAACCTTAGGCTTGTGTTTCTACCTGTTTGAAAATGTGAATTTAGCTTCACTCCTGCTGCTATTCGCACAAATGCTGCCTGTTCAGAGATTTCTGTCTCTGAGCAGTTATTGAAACACCACCTTGCTGCAATATGACGGGAAACCTGGAATTAGCTTTAAGATAAACTGAACAATGGTTCTTCACATTTAATTTGGTTAGCTAGTGTAGGTAGACTTCACAAGCTTTAGATTTTCAAACTTAAGAGAAAGAGAGGGACTCTGACCCAGCCTGTAGAGTTCTTTGCTAAAGTGGACAGAGGACAAGCCATCTTTTTGACAGATTAGTTTTGCTGTCCAAATTCCCCTTAAGTCAAGAACAAGGAAGATGGCTGAAAGTTTTTGCATTAGCCAGAAGATGCTAGTGAGGTTTGGGAACAATGATGCAGTAGTTTAAAAACCTCAAGTCCTTTGAGATCCTCCTCAGGCTGGCTGAAAAAACACAAAATACCCATTAACCTCCACATTGAAATACCTGTTTTACTGCATAATAATTACAGCTTTTTTCCAAATGTGGCCCTGGAGTTTGCCGTGCAGCCAGTTGCGTGCAGCACATTCACAAAAGGTGGAGTGCTGCCGGTGTTATACCAAATACGTCACACCTCCACTCTCACTCTGAGACCTCACACATCTCCAAGGTGAAAGGTGAACATTCCCTCCAAGCTATGCGAGCATACAGGAATGTGTGCAGTGTGACAACAGTTGTGATATTTCTCCTCAAAACACCAGAACGTTGTTGCAGCAAGTGCAAGACACTGCATGGAGCTAAAGTGAAAGAAACCACAGGACCAGCTTTGCCTCTGCCCCCCGCCTCCGCCCCAATCCCTCCACTCCTCTTTTCATCTCTCTTCATCACTGGAATTCTAAATGGGTATGAACCTTTTTCAGACCGTTTTTCTCGGAGCCGCGTATTAACAATTGCATTGCACTGCAAATGGCATCTCCAAGGTAGGAGCCGACCTTCATTCCTCCACAGAGGGCACGCCAGTAAATCCATTTCTCCTGAGATGTGGTTCACTGAATAACAAATCACAGGGGCAGACGTGGCTCTCTCCCCTGGTAAAGAAGCCTTTTGCTTGGAGCTTCCTCAGGGGCTGTAACAACAAGGGTTTTATTATGATTGGGAGGGGGGCTGGACAAACATGGGGATCTGCTACCAAAGGGAAGCAGACCCTAAACATGTGAGGGCCATTTTGTTCCCTTCTATCAGGAACAATCTGTGGAAAACCATGATTTAAACCACGACTACAACCTGGTATTATATGCCTCCATTTGGGTATGCAATTACCTCATATTAAACATACAGGAGGGGATCTTAAATGAAGGGCTATAATGGTTTACGTGGTAGCTTGACTGGTGAAACCCTTTTTTCTTAATGAGACAGACATGTTTTTAACAGTCTTGTATTTTTTTTGCCCTTCAGTTAGTTCACACTGGTCTGAGTTGTGCCCAGTATGTATCTTTAAAGTTTTTTGACAGATTTTGGATTTGGTTGTGCCAGATCGCCCTATGTTTAGTCTACGCTCAGAAAGCTGTTTTAGACCCATTTACATGACAATGAGAATGGCCAAAAACTGAGAGTTTTAGTTGCGTTCGCAGTTCCCGTTTACACGAGAACAGTGCCCGGAGTGCCTGACTCCACAAACTTTTGAAACCAGGGTCCAGAGTGAAAACTTTTGAAAATACTTTCATGTTCGTCTCCATTAAAACAGGGATCCCCTTTGTCAGGTGAAATGGCGGTGCAGTGCATGGCAGTACTCTTTCAATAAAGCTTGCGTGTGCACATAAGAACAACAGAAACAACAACAATAACATCAACAACAACAACAGCTATGGCCAACTACTGAGCAACATGTGTGCTGCTAACTGTGCTAGGTTTGTTATCGCTCCTCCAACAAAATGTGGATTTGTTATATTCACCAAGAACTCTACAAAGTTTGTTGTCAACTACTGGCCTGGCATGCACACTACCACATTCTCAGTTGTTCTTGAGGATCCTACAAACGTGTATCATTATCACAGTGTCTCTGTGTGAATGCGGTGCGCTTTTGAAAATGCAAAAGGAAAACATTTCCGTTTCTGGTGATGTTGTCATGTAAACGGGCCCTTAGAGTGCTTTCACACAAAACAGGTTTGGTCTGGACGAAACAGACAGACAGTGCACCTTGCCGGTAGTCTCAGCTTGTTCAGGTTCAGAGCTGTTGGAATCCCTTTCAGCCACTTTGCTGACTTTTGTCAGGTACCTCAGACAACCCAGCTTCAAAAATACTGAAAAATCCCTTTACGCATTATGAAAATACTGCAATACACGAAAGGCCTGGAACAGCAAGAAACATAAACCCAACACATGAAGCCTCAGGGCTTGACTATCAGCAAGTGTGGAGCTTTAATGTGGATTGCTAATGAAGCTAGATATACCTGTAGATACACTATGTTTTGCTTTTCTCTGGTGTCCACACATACATTTTACAATATAGATTACACTCTCTGCAGCATGAAGGAAAATGCACAGCCCCCTCATATCTCACAGTGTCTACATATTCCTGTATCTCATTTCCGTCGTTCCCTCAAACCAAATCTGCTCCAGAGCATATCAACCTCCTGTCAAAATCCTCTAAGATGGCTCACATTTCATAAAAAAATCTTATCTCCTTTCAAGACCAATGCAACAATATTTACACCTGCAAACAAAATGGCCACAGCGCTGTCACTGCTGATAAGGGTCTTCAGCTGTGGAGCATGGTGACAGCAGGCAGATTAGAAGTTGGCTGATTTGTTCCTGTGACCTGCTGGAAATTTCCAGGGTTTGTACAAATGCAGACAGACCTGATTTACTGTCAGTGGTGTCTTATTGAATTGTGGTCCAAGAACAGCTGAAGCAACTTTCCTGTGGCTTGTGTAAAGATTAGTTGGCAGATTAGAGGAGATGGAATTCAAAAGCGTTCAAGGAAACCAGCTTTGTACAACATTATCTGACTCATACGTCACTGTTGTTAAAAGTCCAGGCAGCGAGAGCAAGTGGTGCAACAAGTATGGTAGGCTAAGCCTGCTTTTGACAGGTATCTAAAACCTGCTGATTCAGATGTACACTGATGACTCAGATGCCACAGAACATGCTGACATTTATCTCAACCAGGAACCTTATCATAGCTTTTGGCTTTGACTTTAACAATGTTTTTAGTTTGTTAAAAGACTGCCTGTCTACTTGGACACAGTGCCGACACCTCTAACTAGAGACAATCACCCTGTTACAAATTTGAATCCAGTTCACGTTTAAAATGAGAGAGTTGGCTCAACTGCTGGGCATTATTCATCAGCTGATTATAAAAGTCACATAGTATACACCTTTATAATAAGTTTACACTGTCCCAGAGGTCTGCATGACATTTAGAAGTTTCTTGCCAAAATTCCACTTATAAATTGGATTTTGACATGCCCATAAACCAGTGGTTTTCAAACTATTATTGCCCAAGGCACACCTAATGCTAAGCCAAAACCTCAAAGCACAGCTTATTCATGTACTAAATAGCCTCTTTTGGGGATGAAACATCACTATATGTTATATTTTGGTGCAGACTGTTTCAATATTTTTGTATAATAATGTGATATTTTTCAACTGAATCAATCCTTAGAAATTTGTTACATCCATGCATCCATTTATTATATAGTTTATCCCTTTTGGGGTGGTGGTGGTTGGAACCTATCCCAGCTGACATTTGGTGGGAGGCAGGGTACACACTGGACCACCAGCCAGATAGGTCTCCAGCCAATTGCAGGGCCACATATACCGCTTTCCCTATAAAATTAGAGGGGAAATGCAGGTTTTTTCAACTCGGTAAACCCATAACAATCAGCAAATGACTCCTTTCCCACTGCCAGCAGACCCGGGTCTAATCGACAGCAGACGAGCTGCATGGCTGTTTCTTTTTTCTCTGGTGCATCAAGCTCATGTCATCACGTTAATGACATCATCAGCGTGACGAAACACGACCAGGTAAACAATGGAAAGAAGCTTTGAAGCCACGGACATGGTGGTCAACAGTTTTCTGTCCTTCGTACTTTGTCCCTCAGACTGAACAACATTCGAGCGCTGATGATACGCGGGTGGATGGAATTTGTTGCTCAGATGGCAAAGAGTCCCAGAAGTTACAGACGGAGCAGACGGGCGGATTTTAGGCTGTAGGCACGTTATGCCAACGTCATCCCGTAAATTAGCGGGTTCACCTGGGTGTGACATTCCCACTGGAGCCGATTGGAGGCGAGCTGATGAAAACCTGTGTCGCTTGCAGGGTCAGTCGATTAGACCCTTTCTCACTGCCGACAGGAGCCGATTGTTAACGTGTAACGAGTTTCGCAGCAGATAATGTCTAATTTAAGGGCTTCGATTTCTGGCCCCGTCTGCTACTATGGCATGAGAAAAAAACGCCGTCGGATGGATCTAAATTGCTCGAAAACGAGCTCTGCCAAAATTGTCTGGGTGAGTCTACGAGCATATTTAATCCTAAAAATAAGATCCAGGTGTCAAAAAACCGAACTTATCCTTTAAAACCCGAACAACCCCCTAAATGTCTTCTAAGCTGCACCCAAAACACTGTTGCCAGTTTTGGCTTAAATTGTTTTTGTGTAAATCTAACCTCAGTCATATACTGGGGTCCTTGGCCCATGAATTTTCCAGAGAAGAGGCAGAGAGGTGGATTCAAATTTAGAGAATCAGAATGGTCACAAATCAGAGAGCCAGTTTAAAGGGGATTTTTATTTCCTTGAATAGCAATGTGCTGCTGTATTTTCTGAGCCCATAATCCAGCTTCATAGACTGGTTCAGACTGGAGTCCTTGAGGCTGATCATCTTTTCAGAAGGTCAAAATAAAGTTTCTTTTACCCTCTGTGGTTTGGTTGGAAAAAGGACATTTCTCTCTGCTGGTGACTCTCTGTGTGAAATCTAAAAAAGTTAAGGAACTTCAGGGGGAAAAAAAAGAGTAAGGGAGTATTGATTTGTGGGCTGAGCACCCATGGGACACAAAGGTGCAAAGAGCTTCAGAGTGCATGTAGGATCGCTCTCCTCAGCTCTCACACAAAGATGTAGCGTGCACTCGGTCTTGTGGGGGGGATGCAGGCGGCTACAATGCGATAAGTGCATCATACACACTCACTCCCATGTAGGAGGCAGGTTACACACACGCATGGATGGCTGAGAATGGGGCCCTGGCGTCGGCTTATTAAATAAGTGGAGGTCCTATACGTGGTGAAATGGAGCGGCGAGGGGGAGTTTTATGCACTGCCTCCTCTGCGGCGTTGGTGGAGTGCCAGCATCACCATAAGCAGTCAGTCAATAGGCTGACTCAACAGTGTGTGAAATTAAGAGGGAAATAGAAGTAGACAGACATTAAGCCGCTCTCCCACTTCCCTTCAGACGCCAGACAGCGGCTAATGCAACCCCCCCAGAGCCCCCACAAGCCGCTATCACACACCAGCAGCACCAAAGCTCCACTTCATGTCATCTGCTTTCCAGATAAATAAGTAAATAAAAACAGAGGGAGACCCAGAAAAGCCACGCTGACCTCCTTTGATTGCATAAATGTAAGTACAACACTGCAGAGAGTTTTCTCAATGCATATTTGTGCACGTTTTTCTCCAACCTGCAGCGACAGGATGGTAAACATCTTGACATGCAGCCACATGGCACCGTGCTACAGAGTACCATTGTGCAAAATGAGGTTTTGTTGTCTGCTGCTATTTTCCTCTATATATGGAAATAGTGGAGACAAACAATTACAGTTCCTGCCAATTTGTGACACCTGAAACAGGAACAAAAGCACAAAAAAGAGAGAGAAATATCAAAGTAATACATCATATTACCATTTAAATTCACACGTCAAAACTATCTCTCAAATAAAACCAGACATCTATTGTCAGATGTCTTCTGGGAAGATATCTTTAAATGTTTTTGTGCTTTTTCCCAGCTCCTTGATATGTTAATCTGGGTGTTGTTTTTGAGTAAGAAACAAAATCCTTTCTGCTGAGAGCCTCATTTTGTCAAAGCAGGGAGGAGTCACATTTCCATACCAAATGTCTTGGTTAGAATGAAACAACTATTAAGGAAATTCTGAGCACTGGCCCTAATGATAAAAAAGGCAGTTGCCAAGGTAATATGCAAAGTAGTCTCATTGACTCCCGAGTTGAACTATGAGAACCACCTTCAAAATGGAGGCTGGGGAGTCGAGCTGAATCCTGCTGACTGGAAATAAACTCAGAGATGTCTCTGTGCTTAATAATGCCAATTTGACAATAGTCAGGCACAAAGTGTTCTTTGCAGATTCAGATTTCGCAAGAAAAATACAGCCTTTAAAAAATATGCATTTTATAGATTAAAAAAAAAACACCTGAATTAGTTAGTTTGTCCTCATTCTTATTTATAAATGCCTTCTCTTATTTTAATGGTCCGAACACTTACGTCATGAGGAATCATTATGAAGATTTTTTTTCCAGCTCTCCCTCAACCTCAACAGAATTTTGACTTCTTAACTGTTTTATTTAGGGATGTGCAGTGGTGCAGTGTTCGTTACATCACAACAAGAAAGTCCCTGGTTCAAATCCCCAGATCTGTCAGGGCCATCCTGGGTGGAGTTTGCTTGTTACCCCCATGTGTGCATGGGTTCTCTCCAGGTTCTCAGGTCACTTCTCACAGAGAAAAAGCATGCTTCATGGGTTAATAGTTCACCCTAAATTGCTCTTAGGTGTGAGTGTGGCTAGCTTTTCTCTTAGTGGTGTGTATCAGAAAGGATCTGGTAATACAATTAATATTGTGATCCAGTCAGATGATAAAATATATCTCAATATATCAGGATATTAATGGCTGGGCAATTTATTGCATTTCTTTTTACCAATAGTTTAGCTTTGACAGTTTCTGACCAGAGCTATTTATACCGACCATGGTCCCTGCAACATGAATGATTTTTATTTTCTGCCCCAGGGACAGAGATAGCAATACGCTTTATAGAAAGACAGAGAGTCAAATGGACAAATGTCTGCTGACAACTAAAGGACAGGGGCTGAATTATACAAAATAACTAACACTTTTTGTTTAATTATTAACTGATAAAATATCAATATTACATTTAAAATATTGTTACAGTAAAGTGCCACAAGATATCCTAAAATACAGGAGTATCAGTATTTTCCTCTCGCCCCTAATTTATCTGTGTGTCAGCCTTGTGATTGGCTTATGACTAATCAAGGGAGTACCCTGCATCAAATGACACCTGTGATAGGCTCCAAGCTCCCAACCACCAGGATAAGTGATATGACCAGATGGATGAATAGCAGTTTTAATTTGACACCATCATAAGACAGCCCGGATTGAAACTTCCTCGCTGCTTCTAGATGTTTTTTGTTGTTGTGTGCTCATAGAAAATCCATGTGACTACATGTATGAATTTATTTACCCCCTTGCATGATTATGGGTATGCCAGTGATGGTACAAGATGGTAAATGTCAATTTCTTTAAAACAATTATTTCTTTGAATTAAAACTGATCCCTGTGCAATTTTTTCTGCTACGTAATTTGATCACCTCTGTCAAGGTGGTTATTTTTTGCCAATATTTGTCTGCCAGTTTGTCTGTAAGTCTATCTGTTGGCAAGATAACTTGAACATTTATTTACTTTTCAGGTATTGTTGGTCATAGCATAAGTTAGAAGTGATGATTTTGATGGTGATCCGAATGCAGATCTAGGACTTTGTTAATGTTGATAGGCTTGAGCAGCAGTTGGATCAGCCTGATTCATTGCCTATAATGTAGATCCATCTTTGCAAGCTTCAATCTACAACTGTTGTGCTTTACCAAAAGAGGCATGACCCAATCACAGTCCTTTAGAGCAGGAAGAGGTGGGAGCTACGAGCATGACCACAGCAGGAAGTGACTACTTGTACAGAGAGTAGCATAGATGCTAACAGCTTCGGCAGCAGTTTTGTCAGATCTGGACCACATTTCTATATTGAATGAAAAACAACAACACTGAGAGCACTTCTTGGTGTCCACTTTCAACATGATTTGGTGAGAAGTTGTAAAATTAAGCAGCTTATATTTTGTACTTTACACCAAATGGTAGCGCCCCCCTATGTCATTATCTGAATGGCCCATAATGAATGTGACTGATGGAATAATTATCCAATCACCTGCCAGGTTTGCTTTTGAAAGGCTCTGCCCATTCCCAAACACTTTCTATGGGTTGTTGCCTGGATGGGCTAGTGAAATATATTGAGTGGTCCATCTGGTGGATCAGGTTATGATGTTGCAAGACAGGGCAGTTTTTCCACAGTTTTGCGAATAACTCAGTAAGTTCTCAAAGGACAGGTGACATTTCAGGGATAGTTGGTCATGGCACAAGGGAGAAGTGAGTACATTTTGATGATGCGTATCCAGGTTGTGGATCTAGAAGTTCTTTCAAGGATTTGTTGACAGTGCGAGATTGGGCAGATTTCCACATTTTGGATGATAACTCCCCTCACAATGTTGGAAATTCCTTGGCGGAGATTCTAGTTCTCTAATATTTTATTCATCAAAAACAGAATATTGGATTTTCCCATTTTTGTTGTCAATATGTACTCTCCCTTGAGACACAAAACCCTCTGTTTTCCTAACTCCCAAGAGCACCAGATGTTCATCAAGTGTTTTTCACTTTCCTCAACCTTCCCTGCAGTCTGATTCTGTCCTCTGACTGAGCGCTGAGGATGAATTAGAGTGTCTGAGTGCTCAGGGATGTCTGCGTCCGTAGAGACTCTTCAGATGGATATTGACCAGAGGGGGAAAGAAGCTGATGGAATTTCATTGACCTACGGCAAACAGCAACGTGTTACACAACCAGATCAATGTCTCCTCTGCCTCTTTTCTCCATTCACCTCTCTCTGGGGGACTTTTAATGCTCAAACATCTCCTCATTGGGAGAAAAAGAGAGGGTGAGGCGGGCAGTGGAGCACCTGGAAACATTGACAGACGTCTGGCAAAAGTGTTCTGAGCGGTGCTCCCCACGATTGTGGGTAAGTGTGTTTGATCCGTAGGATTGAAGGATGACTGAGCTGAGGTTTTAGCTGCTGTTGTAAATTCCTCAGATGACTTCACAGGGAACGTAAAAAAATGGAGATTCAGTGATGAGGAGGATGCTGCACAGATGCTGGGTGAACTCTTCTCGTTCTGAAAGATGTTTTGTATTCAAGTCGCTGACATGGCGCCTTTATGTCCTGCGAACGAGGTCAGCTGGTAACAATATGTGATTGAATCCCTCTGGTTGAATTCTGTACAGACAAACATCCAGGGTCAAAATCTAACTTATAACAGGAACAATAAAGATGATGTCATTGTTTCAGTTCTGCTTCAGTGAGAAATCAGACAGGCTGACAAAGTTTGATGAGTCAGACACGATCAATACACTCTGAGGACTGTATGATTCTGTTATATTCTCACTTTATTTGAACACAGGCTTATTATTCATCTTCAAAATATACAGTTATGTAAATTAAAAACAATGTGCCTTCTGGATATAAAGTAATATTTCTGGCAGCAAATACCGTTTTTAATTAAATTCTCAAAAACCAATATTTTGATCCAAACAGTCAGCAGCTCAGAAGTTTTCCAGATGTGCTCAGTCTACGCTCTTTGACTCTAAACAAAACAAAGAGTCTCCACACGCTACCAACTACAGAAAACCAAATGTTGGGGAAGTCTGGCAATACCCTAGATGACTTTGGACCCGACTAGTGATTCCCCTAAATGACAAAGAGGCTTGCGGATGCTTGTAGTAACCAACCATGTGTCTGAAAAAATCTGAAGATTATGGGGTTAATATGAATACCTTAGGCTAAAGATATAACTGCTGTTTGACCCTGTGTTTACTTTGGTGTCATGAGCATTTTGTTTATACTGAAGAATACCGCTAGAGAGGGCAAAAGACCTCAGGCTGTGTGTAAATAGAAGTAAACTACAAACATGGTGGTAATAGAGTGGTGCAGGAATGAGTCCAAAAATGTGGAGGTGAGCCTTTGGCACTTCCTGGTTCTGAAGCCCAAAACTTGATGGGGTTTAGAATACTGGTTTCCTTTTTTCTCTCTCTTTTTACGTAACTTGATTTTTTAGATCATTTATTTCATTGAAATGCATGTTGTAAGTTTTTTTTTTTTGGATTGGTTGGTTTTTGGATGTCAGTAATGGCCCAGCTTAAAAATGATTACATTTTGGTGGTGATCCACGTAACTGCCATGAGTAAACAATTGTTTTCGCTCAATAATTGTCAAACTCATAATGATATCAACATGATTCCAATGCTAGTAGTTGGTTTTCAGGGTCAAGGAATCACATTGTGAGGCCTACTTCATCATAGATCTATTGCTTATGGGTGTAACAGCAAAATGTGAGCTACCTTGGCAGTGGTTTGTGCTCTCATAGCACTGTCTAGGTTTTTTTTTTCTTTCAGCTAAATAAAGAATTCAAGCCAGTTTCAGCTACTTTTTAAATGCAAATAGTAGAAACATTTAATGATCATTACAGTAAGTTTTGCTAAAATGTCTTTTTTCATAAATATATTTGGCAATAGGCAAATGGTAGTTTTCAAAAACAATACAATTGCATTATTTTCTTAATATCATAGCTATATTTATGTTTTTAAGGCAGATTTGTCATGCGTATTTATACATTATAACTTTTTTTTTTTTTTTTTTTTTTTAGATGACAGGCCACAGTGAGTATTGTCCACCTGGGGGCCAGCTGCATACCCCTAACTTAGGGCAAAATGATAAAATTAAGATTATTTGTACAGTCCTACTGCACACTGTCAACAACTCACACCAGCTACATTAGTACACAACATAATGTATTTGTATGTTAAACATGTGACATTGGATCTGTATTTATTCTAAAGTTCTGGTTCTGTTTGATACCGCTGAACATTAAAATTATTAATCTTGTATAGTTCTGTAACACTTTGCAACAAAAAGTAACAAAATAGCAACTTTCAGACAACTTGACTCAATACTCTCCGAACCAAAATAAGTGAGTCGTGTCGTCCGTATTCATCCAGTAGGGTTTAATGTTGTCAGTGAAAAATTACCTGGCAGTTTGTCCAATTGTAATTTTACCAGCGTTGCATCTCCACATTGCAGATCTGCTCAAAAGCTTTCAAATGATGGAACATCTGCTCCTTAAATGTTTCCAGAAAGATTTAGACTTTCAGTGCTGCTCGTTTTACTTTAAGAATACAACTGTTCTCATCAAGTGTCATCTTTGTTCGTCATTTAAACTCAAACAAGTACCACCAGAAAATCCCAGAGTAAGAAGCAATGAAAGCATTAACGAAATTAGCTGTGACTTCTCAGGGGAAACAAAGTTGTGCTTTGCTACAAAGAAGCAGAGGGGACTTTAAATGGCCATGTTTCAATTAGTGGGAGGATTGCATTATCATTCTCCAGGTGAGGAGCAATATATCAGCCGAGCAGGTCATTGGATTTTCCAGACACACGGGTGGGGGGATTTGGTCAATCATGAAACAGCCAATTGATTTTCCTCTCTTTATTTGCAGAAGTTGGCAGAAGGCGGGTGGAAATCTCTCTCTCCCTGTGCACACTGATTGAATGTAATTTTGTCTCAAGCACACTTACCACCTGTTTTCTATTTTCTCGGGTTGACATTTGGGAATATGAGACACATTTGTGAAATTCTTGGGAGAGAAGAACAACTGCAAACATTGTAAAAAGAAGCTGTGTGGTTTTTGAGGGGATCAGTCTGTGTAAAAAGTTCTGGAGTGTTGTGGGCGATTTAAGAGAGAAAGTTGATGTCTTCCAAATGTCACATGAAATCTCATGAAAGCAACAACATGAAAGGACTTGTGTTGTTGACTAGTGTTTGGTTTCTTGGTACAAATACACTGTTGTATAACAAACTCCTCCTCAGACAGGATATTTCCGCTCCACTCCTGGCATGTTTAGATGATAGTTTGCGCGACATAATGGCTTAAATTCTGTATTTTATGCTGCAGCAGTAGCACCCGCCTACTACATTATCTGATTGGCCCTTCAATAGTCCAGCCAAAGTGGATTTTCTTTGAAAGATTCTGCCCATACTTTCTATGGGCTCTTGTTATCCATCTATGGACTAATGAAATATATTGAATAGTCCATCTGGTGTGTCAGATTGAATAATTTGGCTAAGAATGTCAGAAAAACATTGGTGAAGCTCTATGATCACTTCTAATTTAGTTTTTTTGTGTCTCTAAACTAGTTTGGAATGATTCTTTCCTCTTTTATAGTCTTATTGAAAACAAAGTTGTTAAGTTTTTTCTGTAGCTGTTTGTATAGTATTTAAATCCAACAGACAACCCTGAAGTGGTCCTGAGTTAGTTGTTCTTCACACATGCACCTCATAGCTGGAGACTATCCCTGGTGGACTGAACGGTGGTAACTCAGTAGGAAAAAACATGGCGCAAAACATCAGCATGCAGTTTAAAGCATTCACTGCTTTAACAAAGGAGCAAAGACTCACATTTGGAAATCATAATGAAGCCATTTCATTTTACTGTGTGGTTGTGTGCCAGTCTTGGCTAGAAACATTGTTATTCCTCTGTGTTCACTTGTGGAATATTTCCTGCTACATTCTCACTCCAACTTGAAAAAAATTAACTTGATTGCTGGCTGATTAATTTTCTTATGGGGAAAGAAAGGTTAATTAAGCTCGTGATTTTTCAATCGATGCGTGTTTTGTTTTTGTTTACCTGAAACAGGAGTGTGTTCAGCAGCCAAACACCGGTCAACAGAGCCAACACATGGTTTCAATACAGAGCAGCTCTACTGGTTTTAATCAAGAAAACACACGCACATAAACTCAGCTCTGTAATGTGAGTCTTGACTGATCTTGAAAGTTCTTTAGCTTTGATTCGAACCATATACATTGCCAACACTGAGGACATTTGTTGGATGGCTGAAGATATCAGTGTTTCATGTATTCTGGTTGAGAGGGATGACAATTATTTCATATAGAGAAACCACTGCCAAGGACTCAAAGCTCTGGAATAGTCCAAATAAGATGACGAGTTTCAAATAAAAATATTCAAAGTAACCCATTCAGAGCTATTGTGAGGTTCTCGCTCAGTGGGGAGGGCCTGTGTTTGAGTCTGATGTTCAAATATCCTGCAAAACATCAAAATCCACATGCTGCCCTGCTCCCCATGGAAAGAAACACACATGCATAATCCAGAACATACATGGGCTTTATGCAAGCCTGCAGATGTTGGCACGCAGGAACTATATGGGTCACTTTGGGGCCCCAGGCAAAGACTACAGGGCCTATTGGTTTAAAGTTTAGCATGTATACAAGACTTTAAGGAGTCTTCAGGAGAATTTTAAGAAAAGGAATGTTTTGATCTTTATTAAAATCCATCCAAGAGGTTGTGTTTTTTCCAGTGTTTATTGTGGGGGAATGAGTCGCTAAAGTTTTTGAAGGACCCTAAAGCAGACCGAGACAAGACACAAGATGCACACACAAGAATTTATTGCACTAACAGACTATGGCAAAATGGTGAACAGATTCAAAGACGAAGTGAGCTTTTGAGGAGAGGAGACAAAGGAAAGTAGAGTGCAAAAATACATTAATTTAGGCATGAGAAAAACACGATCAAAAAGGTTTTCAGGTGAGTATGAGGCTGGCAAACAATACAACTCGGACAAGTGGGAATCATTGTGATGAGTCTGCAGCAGGCTTAAGCAGGTCAGTTGATTGTGGTGATGAGCAGCAGGTGTGATCCAGCAGGGAGCCACAGCTCCAGGTAGACAAGGAGGGAGAGAGCAACAGGAGTAGAAACCAGTGCAGGAGCAGAAAAAAAGTCACTGACAGCAGAATCGTCACAGTTTATAGGTTAGTTTGTGACAAGGATAATTCAAAAAGTTATCAACAAAATTTAATGTCATTTTTGGGCAATGTTGGTCATGACACAGGGAAGAGGTGATCAGATTCTGGTGGTGATCCAAATCCAAATGTGGATCCATAAAGGATTTGTTAATAACGCGAGATAGGGCAGATTTTCAGGATTTTTGTCCATAACTCGCCCGACCATTTTGGAAATGGCTTTGCAGGGGTTTGTGCCTTTGTAAAACTTCTAGTATTTGAATAGCTTTTTCTGTAAGTATCAATAAATATATATAATATGTATATATGTTGGCTACATTCTGAAGAGTTGGTGGATCAAGTAGGGATCTTTCCTTCCCCTGACACTTCCGCCCACTTTTCCAAATACTGCTGATGCATTGCTCACGGTGCTGTCTCACCAAAAACACCTTTGGGGGGAAAAAATGCGGAGTTCTTGTAGAGAGGATCTGCATCTACAAACATGTAGCCAGAAAATTAATAGAAATGGGTTCGAACAAACACACTGCTCACAGCATTGCTTAGCCCACGTGTGGTGCTTGAGTGTTGTCAGTCAGTGGTTAATGTAAAAGACTCTGTTCTGCCCTTCATTCTCTGGCCCTTTTTAAACAGGATGTGTTTTATTTGTGTGACAGAAGTCTATTTTCATTTTGGCATGAATGATATGAAGTCAGAGCTTTTAGACTGGAAGCACTAGCTGCATGTCTCAGGCACATCTCCCAGTCAAAAAACCATGAGAATAGGAGGCTTGCCTGTTTTTTCTGCGAGCTGTGCCCAATTCTTAGAAATAGCAGATAGAAAATGACAAATATAGAACCATATTTACCTCATTCCAGCAGGTTCGTCTGTCCAAAATAGGTCACAGAAATCATAGAAACTGTTCAACTTCCTGTCTGTGCCCCTTAAAGTTAAAGCTTTAAAGAAACCCCTAATTTGCCTTAATTCTTTCATTCTTCAGGTTTCCTAGGTCACCCATGCCATGAGTCAGGTTCCTTGAGGGCAGATTTATTGTGGCTCTTCCTTAACTTTCAATAGAAGCTCATTATTGGGCTGAAATATAATGAGAGATAGAGCTGTGGCAGAAGGGTGGCAGCTTTCACACCAGGCATTCATGTGCCTGGTGTGAAAGCTGTAGTGGCACTCGCTGGCCTTAGCAAAAAGTAGTTCATTCAAGTGCATTACAAGTATACTTATTTTATACTAAAACTGAGGCAGCATACTTGAAGTTTACTTTTTATATTCTATATTTTATATGCTTAAGAATAGTATAGTGAAGTATACTTGGCTTATACTAAAAAGTATAAAGAAAAGTCTAAGACTAAGTACATCAACACTAAG
This sequence comes from Cetoscarus ocellatus, assembly GCA_037902135.1. Classification (NCBI taxonomy): domain Eukaryota; kingdom Metazoa; phylum Chordata; class Actinopteri; order Labriformes; family Labridae; genus Cetoscarus; species Cetoscarus ocellatus. The sequence continues at coordinate 517,352 of JBAMNC010001020.1, forward strand.
ATTTACATTTACACTTTAATACTAAAACTCATGCTTGGAATTTAATATACTTTTTACTTCTTTCTGCCACAAAACACTAATACTTAGTATATCTGGATCCAGATACAGAATCAGGTAAAGTCATTGTGCGTACATTTGATTTAGCACAATAAAAATGTTTTTCACTACACACATTGGCTGTGAGGTATTACCCCTGTTGTAAACTTACATGTTCAAGATTATAGTGCTGGAGTTTAAAAGTTACAGTAAATAGCATGTGTACTCAATTGCATTATATTTTTGTACCTTAAAAACGTACACATAAACAGATTGTCATGAGCTCCATCTGTTAGTTAAGTTACCTGCTTTGTTTCTGTGTTTCATGTTTTGTCTTGTGCTTCCTGTTTTGTTTTGAAATGTCTAACACTTGTTTGTCTTCGTAGGTTTTGCTTCCTGTCTGGTCCTGCCACACCTGATCCATGATTGTGCCTTCCCCAGCTGTGTCTCATTACCCCTCATTACCTCATGTATTTAACCTCATGTCTTCCTCAGTCTCGTCGCTAGATTGTTGCACCTCCTCGTCACTTTCCAGCATTTTCTCATAGTCACAGTTCTTGATCATAGACCTTTTATTGCCTTGACTCTGCCTCTAGCCAAGCCCTTTTCAGATCCTTTTGCCTTTTTTGTGTACCGAACCTGGACTGCCAATAAACTCTGTCTTCTGCCTCACGGACTTGTGGTGTCTGCATTTCAGGGTCTTTCTGTCTGAGCGTCTGATATCCTGACACAGAGAAACTTTTGACTTGACTTTATTGATCAAGTTCTAGTCCCTTTTATAAGGGTTTGGCAATGGTGTTATGTACACAGCATCATCTGTTTCAACAAGAACACATTTTGTTTTAATCATATCAGGCCAGACAGCATGAACAGTTTGTTTTTTAACCTCATATATGAAAGTACTTTGTACAATGATCTGCAGATCTTTATATACAAGCCTGTCTGATTTAGTAAGTACCTCAACTAAAACACAACATAGTTTGGCACATGGATAAAAAGCAGAAATTTTGTGAACACTTGTTTAAAATTAACCAAGTCATTAATTTAACAAAATCTTTCAAGCATACAGTACTGTTGTATCTCTTCTTTAGTCTGTCATCGTTTTGACTGTGATACAAAAGTTTTTTGTTTAATCTGTGCATGAAGGTGAATTACAGAACTTTTTTACTCATACTTATACTCAAGCACGCTTAATAAAATGAACTTCAAGTACACTACTTTTTGCCAAGGGAAGTGCCGTGACTCCACGCTTTGAGGAAAACAGATAAAAGATGTTCAAATTCCATGCTAGCTCAAAAATACGATAGAGAACCACGTTGCGACACAGCAGAGAAAAACGCCTGGCAGGCACGCTGTTACACACTGTAAGAAAACAATCATTTCACTGGCAACATGCCCCATTCATCTTGAGGCCCCTTGGAGCACAATGCTCCAGGCAATTGCTATCCTTTGCCTAAGAAGAAACCATAAGGAGCCACACAATCATGCAAAGATATGTAAAAAAAAAAAACACAGCAGGAGCCCTGAACCTTGCATGTGTACACACATTCATGCCCACACAAACACGCTCGTCTGTACACACACTCTCAGAGGGAGTGAGTGCTATCTCTTGGCCCAGTCATGCTTCACCCATGCAGAGGTGTCTGTTAGCAGTGGGAGTTATCACTGACCGTGGAGGCTTAATGCGTCTGCCAGAGGAGCCCTTGCCAGGAAATGAGTGATAACAGAGCCCAGCGCTGACCAGCCTCGCACAGCGGCAGCACATGTAGACCCCGGCTGGAATGAAAGAGTGATGGAAATATGTGAACATCCATCACACAGCACAGCACAGCCCCTCCCTCCATTACCCCTTTTTACTATAATCAAATGCATGTTTACGTTCCATCAGCTCTAAAAGGGTAAAACAGGATTGAGGAAGCAGTTCACTCAAAGGTAAAACTCTATTTTTCTGATCCAATATCATAAACCACATTTGTTCCACTGTCAAGTTAGAAAATAAAAATGCTCATAGATATAATAAGCAGAGAGGGAAAATGATGATTTGTGTGATGGCCTGGGGAAAATCATAACTTTGAATCATGTGCTGTGGTATTCAGTTCAGTGATTCAATTTATTCAGTGTAATGCTGTCATCTACTTCCAAAATCATTTTCTGTTTGTGCAGAGGAAATGGAAGAGTTCTCAACAATCCTTCACCTTTCATTACAGCTCAAGGATTATGGTTTTCAACTATTCTTTAAACAGATTAAGGAAGTTTCTTTCTTTTTTTTTTTTTACAGAAATACTTAAGTGCCTGATTAAACATGTGCTCTGCCTGAATTTCTGAAGAGCAGCTGGATGGAACAAGGATTCCAGATTTTTCCTGCAAATTGTTTAAAACATGAATTAACCACACGAAGCTTACAAAACAATCATTGGATGTTGAAGGCTGGTATCTTTTTATTCTTTGCACTCAAATAATCGCTTGCTTGATTGATTGATATCTTTATTTCGATCATGTAAATGACGACTTAAAAAAAGTTAAAAATACAAATAAGTGATAATCAGAAAAAAACAATAAAATAAACGTTTTCCTAAGTTTAATTTTAAGTTCTTTTAAGCCTCTCAGCTTACATGAGTGAAAAGTATTAGGAAGAAGTATAAACTTATCTAATCCTAACCCCTTAAATCTTACTTTATTTCCTAACTGAAATCATAACACTGTCTTAAATTTACCAAAAAAAAAAAAAAAAAATAAAAAATACAATCATACCTATACCTTCTTTACAAATGTATTTACCATGACCTGTACAATTTTCCTTCAAATAATCAGCAAGCACCTTGTGGTATTTATTCATCTATGTATCTCTGGAAAATCATTCCTCTATGCCTCATTTTAAACAGATTTATGCCTTAAATTTGCTATGTTCTGTACTCAATCTGTTCCCACAGTTTAACTCCAGTAACAGGGACACAGAAACTTTTCAATTTTGTTCGCACACTTCTAACCTTTACATTTAGATTTTCTCTCTTTTAACCCCCCTCTCTCTTTCATAAAACATTTTCTGAATGTTTTTCGGGAGCATATTATTCCTTGCCTTGTAATGTAGTTGAGCTGTTTTTGTGCTCCACCAAGTCAAAAAATTTTTAGGGTTTTAGATTTATTAAAGAAATCATTTGTGTGTACCTGAAATCCAACATTCTGAATTCTTCTGACTGCTCTTTTTTGCAGAATGAAAAGTGAGGTTTTGAAGTAATATAATAGTAAATAAGAGGAGATAGGCGGTAGTCACTCAGTCTGTAGAGACTTTGTTTGAGAACCAATGAGATGCCGGCTGAAGTGGTCGGACTAAAGTATGGACATTGGTCTTCTTCTTATTGGGGTTTACCGCCAGACTATTGTTTGAGCAAGGCACCAATCCACTGAGTGCTCAGGATACTTCCAGTGCATACAGTCCAAGCTGCCACCATGGGGGTTGAAAATGAAGCTAGTGTGTCCAAAATTGCAAATATTTGAGTGTCTACTTAAAGCTATACCATGATAACTCTTTTCTGAGGGGCTTGAGTTGTAGCTACCAACACAGAAAAATAAGCCAACCTAGTCCTTTGTTTGTGGTCCATCTATGTCTGAAAACTTGAAATTCAATGGTCTGTTTGAAATCTGTGCTCAGAGTGACATCACAGTGGGCCGTTGCAATAATACCAAACACTTAAGTGGTATCTCCACCCACAGCCTGGTCATATGTCAGCACACCAAACAGAATAAATCCATTTGCATTTAAAGAGACACACACCAAAACTGGACATACTGTGAGGCTGTTAGTGCGCCCCATTGACCTCAGAGCTTGGATGTTGGGATATGTCCCGTCCCAGTTCCAGTCAAGATGTGATAAATTCAGGTTACCTGAAGGTCACTTGACCTCCTGAGTAGAAATTCCCACCAAAGAGGGAATTCCATGTGATTTACCTTGAGTGCAACTATTCTGACCTCCAATATCAAATGGGATGCAGCATATTTAGAGGTGCTGTGCATCAATGAATTACTTTCTTTTGTAGTTAAATCCTCTAAGAACACAATGGTGATCAACTATCTAAAATTCTTAGGACTGATCTTTGCATGGTTTTCAAAATATCAGCAAAGATTTTGAGGGGCCTCAGAAACTTGATATAAAGTGGGTGGGCTTTTGACAATCATTTCTGATGTAATAAATAACTCGACCACCAAAGAGTTAAACACCAAGTCCTTTGAAGGCAACAAACTACTTTATTACCACCTAACTGGCCTCTTCATTTTAAAGCTAATGCGATCACGCCCACACAGGCTCAAATGTTCAAGGATGCTAAATGAAACATTTAACTTTGATATTCTATAAAAACTCTAAACATTTCAAGAGATGTTCCCAGAGGCTCTTAGCTGCTCTGAGGACTGTATGAAAAGGTGAAAAGGGGGTGTTATAGTCTCCATTAGAGCACTGCATAAACACCAGAAGTTTCATTATTCTATTTACTGGTTCAAAAAGTTTTTGATCCAAATGGTTCATGTATTTAAGTCCTCTAAGTAAAAGGGGTGACTTTTTTTTCCTTTTTCTTTTTTTTTTTTTTTACATCTTACCACTTTGATTTTCTGAGAGATTTATAATTAAGGACTTTATTGACATGTCTGCAAGCTCAAGCAATATCTCTGCTGGTCAAGGGGCCTTGAGTCCTGCCTCAACTCAGCCTCTCCTTCTGTCAGCAGATTGATTTGAATTTAGGTTAAGGTATTTACAGTATCAGTATCGGTACAGGCAGCATCCAGAGATAGGCTACCAAATGATTTCTAAAGCTGCCTCTGACAATCAAAAGTCCAGTCACACTCTGGCTTTCTTCAGTTCTTTCACAGTCAATGGTGCAGCCCTATGACCCCCATTTTTCACATTCTCTGTCCACACAGCGTTCTGTATGTTACACTCGACAACAAATCCCTCCTGTTAAAATCAATTTACAAGTTTTTACATTCCACACAGTTGGCTGCATGAGTGTGCAGTAGGTAGTGCTGTAGTGCTGTTGCCTCACAGCCAGAAGTTGGATCAACTCCCCAGCCAGTCAGGACCTTTCTTTGTAGAGTATGCAGGTACAGCCCATACATACATGTATGGTCGTCTGACTCTGTATGTCGCCCCTGTGATTGAATGATGACCAGGCCAGGGTGTATCCCGTTTCTTGCCCAGTTACAACTGGGGTGGGCTTCAGCTCCCTAGGACACCAAAAGGGATAAGCAGTATACAGTAGATAATGGATTGGTATATAGATGGACTCAATGCTATGATCCCTTTGTGGTGCAAGCCAGAAGCATAACTCCTCTGCATCACCAGAGATATGCACAGTTTTTTTTGTAGCGTAGTTTCAAACATGTGTCAATGTACATAAGGCCAACTGTCCAAAAATGGGACTCAGCCATAGAGCACAAACACTGTCCAGTACATGAACCACCAGGAAGAAACTGCCTGTTGACATCCCTTTACTACATCAGCAAGGAACAAAACCAACCTGCAACAGGTAAAATAACATGACTTGAAACATTATTTTGTTTTTTCCATCGTGAGTTTGTGATCTTGCAGTCCAGCTTTATTCTGCCTTTTGTTGTGCTCTATGATCCCAGGGGACGAGGACATGCGCTGTCAGACATGGGAGGAGTGTTGTGAGGGCACAATGCTGTCCAGATGGACCAAATCAGGCCAAATTCAGACCTTAATTCAAGCCTAACATTAACCCTCAAATTCCACATAGTTTTGCCCACTCCAGGCCAAATTGCTCTCCTTTCAGGTGATGTTAATGACTCCACAGCGCAGCATGCACCATGGTCCAACTCTAGCAACTGCTAAAAGCAACACTTTGAACAGCTCAAGATAAAATACATTACAGCTGCATTGGAGCTCTTGCCATTAAGTGTCAATTTAACTTTGTTGATGAGGACATGTTGGTCACTCTATATGTTAACGTGTCCCTTTTTGTGTTGTTACCACAGACCCTATTCATGTTTACCTTGCTTATTTGTTAGCAAGCAGCTGAGAATCAAAGCATGTGGGCTTGGTCAGATTGGTAGATTGAAATATGATGTTAATAATGTTTTTTTTTTTTCATCTGAATCTTGCAGTTAGTTGTTGTTGTAGTAGTTTATTTCGAACATGTAAGAAATAAACCTTAAATATTATCTACATGTATACAAATGGAGCAAAATGATAATACAAAAGTTAGCGAACAAAGATCACCTTAAAAGAAAACAACACCAATTGATTTCATTTACATGCTCGAAAAGGAGTGGGAAGAAGTACAAATGTATTAAATCCCACCCCTTCTCCATTAGGTATCAACAGTCCATTATTCTGTTTCTGGATTGATATGTATCCAATTACTAAATCTCATACAAAACAATCAACAATTATATTTGCCTTATGAATATATAAATATATATCTTTCCCCCCATTTTTTTTGTAATAAATTAAAACATTTGTATCCAAAATAAGCTCTTACAAACGTGAAAAGAGTATTGAGGCAGTCAACTTTGGCATACGTACCAAACTGCTGCCAGGGACATTCCTAATGTAGTTTCTGTCTACTAGGGTAAATTTGATCAATCTCTTTCTAGAACCAAAGATAAATGTATCCTTGGTATATAATATCTAAGTGTTTTAGTTGTTTAATCTGTCACCTTGAGAATAGAAAGCTTGGCAGCTGGAGCATCAGTTGTTGAAAGTAGACAAGAACCCGTTCACTAAACTAATCTGGAGCCCAATTAACAGCGTTTTAACACATGTACAATTATCTGGCATCTTGGTTCTGGGAGTTTTTTAGATAAAGGTAAAGCTACTCATAATAAAAACTGCAGTAAATGTGTTCATCCCAGGGTGACACAAGTGGGAAACTGTTGATTATCAGAGACATCTTAATTCAACCCAGCTCAAACCATTTAAACAGTTCACCTTAACAGATACGATCACATCCAATTCATACAAAGTTGACTTGCTTTTAAAGCAGAGTTAAATGGGCAAAAACAGCATACTGTGATTTAATGATTAATTGTAAGATTCCCAGTCTGTGTCATGGTTTAATCAAAGATTCTTGTCAAGGCTGTAGATAAGACTTATTGAGAATCTTTTCTGTTTGAATGGCCTGAAGGTTACCTGCATCATCCAGATGGAGTGTTATCTTAAGTTGAAGAGTATGTCATGACTGAATAAATGCAGTGCTAAGTGCCTATTTTGTCCTGTTTCTTATCTTATAAATGAGGTGGAAATCTGGAGGATCAGGTTCCTGTTTTTGCCTCCATGATGTCAGTAGTCAGGGCCAGAGGCGTTCTTTTTCTTTAGGTCTTTTGGTTTTCAGTCTATCCGTTCATCTGTTTGGATGATTCTTATAAATGCAGTATTTCAGGAATGGTTTGGAGAATTTTCTTTAAACATCACATCATTTCCACTTTGACCCAAGGATAAGATCAGTAGATAATGGCAGTCACTCAAATGTAAGAGTTTTGAGACGCTGGGCTTTGTGCTCATCTGCTGCTTCTGAATGAGATGTCTCAAGAAAACTTTGAAAGGTTTTAATTCTACCTTTCCATAGATATCAACCCTGACTCAATGATGATTGGATTAGATTTCAGGGGGTCATAAGCCAAAGGTCAAGGCCATTGTGTCTCATGTGCATCCTTTGCTTGAGAACAGGAAGTTTCAAGAATGCTTTGATGGACTTTTTTCTGAAGCGTAGGACATTGGGCCCCATGGTCTTCCGTTGGTTGTTACCAAGCAAGAACACTTTGATGGATTTTCTTTATACTTTGCACAAATATTGATCCTGGTTTAGGGATATACCATTCAGATTTTAGAGGCTCATACATTTAAGATCAATGGCACTGTGCTTCATGTTTATCCCTAAGTGCAGAAAACTTTGATGGATTTTCTTTAAACGTTGCACAAATGTCCACTGTGGTTTAAGAATGAGCTGAATCAATTCTGGGGATCAAAGGTCAAAGCTTTGGGACATTTGGCCTGAATGTTATCTGTTCCTTATAAACAAGATATTCCAAGAACAATTTTTAGGGATTTTCCTTGAACTTTACACAGACATTTACCCTGACTCAAGGATGAACCAATTCCATTTTGGAGGCTCACAGTTTAAAGGTCCAGGGCACTGAGCTTCATGTTCATCGCTGGTCAAAAACACTTTGATAGATTTTTATTAGATTTTGCATAAATGTCCTTACTGACTATAAAGAACCAATGCAATAGATTTTGAAGATCAAATGTAAGAGATCAGGGACATTTGGCACAATTTTCGTCTATTACTTTGAATAAGATGTTCCAAGAGCTCTTTGGAGGATGATCCTGAAAGACAATATTTTGTCTTCACTCAGGCTCATAGATTAAATTTGGCAAACTTCCAGATTATGCTCAAAATCCCTTATGTTCCCTTTCTTTAAAAGACTTTTTGGGGCATCTTGGCCTTTATTGATAGTGGAGAGACAGTGGGTAGACCTGGAAAGGGGGCAGAGAGTAGAGGAAGACACACAGCAAATGGACTTCAGGTTGGACAAGGGCTGCCTGCACAATACGACAGCCTCACTATATGGTATGTGCATGGTTGCTTCCCACTCTGCCATACAAGCACCCTACAATTACTTATGTAAAAAAAGAAACTCCAGTTTTCATTGATTTAGTACCCCTAACCCACCTGTAATCTCAATTTACCTGATACGCTCTGTTAGAGCTCCTACCTCTTTAAGGTCACCTTCAGGTGGGCCCAGTCTGCTCAGATTGGTTGGCTTGTATACTCTGTCGTAAATGGTCTCTGCAAACACTCTATGATCTCTGCACTGGGCTTGCCAGCCCCAGCCAAGGGGCTTAAACTGCAGACAAAACATGTAGGGCATTACATTCATAGGTCTATTTGGTAAGATCTGTGACATAATCAGCATCTGCATCAGTAAACAAGAGAGGAGGGAAAAATCCTGATGCCTCTGACTTTTTGTCTTGTGCAAAGAAACACTCTAACCCCTAAATTCCACATAACACGAAAGTTCCGCGCCGTGGCGCGCTCTTGAATCGTACTGCGGAGCACTTAGAACCCACTCTAGTCTATCAGGCAAATTCCACTGCCCACGCCAGCGCTGCGTCACTGAAGCGCCGGTGCGCACCACAGCGCTGGAGATTTACTTCAGGTCTATTTTCTGCGCGGCCGCTTCGAAACCTTGTAAATTCACTGTTGTTGAGAAAGCACCAGACAGGAAGTCAACGTGTGGAGTATCCGGAACTTTCAAAATAAAACACAATGCACGGACTCTCGAACGTAAATTTCCTCAATAGGTTGTCATTACTTCACAACAGGAGGCACAAGCATTAGGTCAACAGTCGGTAAGAGGGTCCCAGAGACAACATGACACCATGGACGAAGAAAAGTGAATCGTAGAGGTACAGAAATATATAACATTGTACATATGACACCAAACATCCTTTCTACAAGGATATAGGCAGATAGAAGTGAAATAAATCACAAAGCTGTAAGGTTGGGACCAGCAAAGGGACCTTAGAGAAGCAAAGTGAGGTGTTGTTTACTTCTTTTCTCAGTCTATAACATGTTTTATTAACGGCATCGCTATTCGCACAAGAGCTTGTGACTCTCCGGGGATCAGCCCACCTCCCTACAGGGCTGCGCGCCGCGGCGCTGCTCGGCACGGCACATCCAGTAGGGTTTGCAGGTCGGAGCAAGACCGTGGCACTGCGCGGCGCGGCGCTTTCGCCTTATGTGGAATCTGGGGGTAACAGGTGGAGGGAATGTGTAAAAAAAAAAAGAAAAAAGGGGACATTAAACTAAAAAAAAAGCATGATATGGGCTTAAACCATGCACAAATGCCCACTTTAACTGAGTGCTGAAGTAAATAGAATTTTGTGGTCAAAGGTCAGAGATCAAAGAATTAGGCCACATATTTATCCCTTAGCTGTAAACTACAGCCCCCAAGAATCCTTTATGACCGTCTTTAAACATTTAAGAAATGTCTACTCTGACTTAAGGAAAAACAGAATACATTTCATAGGTAAAAGGTCAAGATCAGTGTGTTTTCTAACTTTGTGCCCACAATATCTTTGTATTATTTTCTTTGTTGGAAAGATACTACAAAAAGTTATGAACAGATTTTGATTTAATTTTCAGGTAATGGTGGTCATCGCACGAGGAGGAAGTGATTTGATCCCTATCTGGATGGAGATTCAGGATTTTTTAAAAGGATTTGTTAACATTGTAATGTATCAAGGTATTCTTGACAAGTTTGGCACAAACCTTCACTTACACCTGAGAATCAGATTTGTTAATCTGTAGAGCTCAAGGTCATGCAACCTCACACTACCACAGCAACTTCCTCAGCCCCTACAGACAAAATGGTTGGTCTACACTGGAGCATATAAAATAGCTAAGAACACATGTTAATGTTGGAAATGCGGGTAAAGGCAGTTTAAAAATAATCCTTTAATGCAGAAACAAAACACATTTTCATCAGATTGGTAGAAAAGTCCACTGGGAATTTAAAAATATCTCAAGAGAAGCTGTAACTCTTGATTAACCAATCGGGTTTTTAAATAACCCAGAGTGTGTCTCAAACAAATTAAGTACAACTGAGAGGCTCTATCTGAGACTATGCTTTAAGGTAGATACCTTTGTGAGTGTGCAAGTGTGTGCATTCCTCCATTTCCGCATGTTTAAATAGGAACGAAAGAGAGCAAGAGGGCCGGTGCATGTGTTTTTTCTGCCGGGCTTCACACATTGAGTGGACAAACAATCTATTCCAATTAAAGCGAGCTGCAGCCTCGGTGACTGCAGAAGAGGTCTCTGCTCCATTGGATCACATCATCCTTTGAAAACCCCAAGACTGGCTGACTGTGATTCGAGGGGAAACGGGGCCCTTCAGGAATCACCAGAGTTGGCTGGCGGCAAGGAGAGAAAGAGGAAAAGGGAGAGAGAGAGGAAGAGGTTGGGTATTGGGCTGTCTCCAAGTTTTTCTAGAAAGTTTCACAAAAAATATCCTAACAGCTGAAGTGGAGGGGGGAGGGAGTGCTGGGAGGAGGTGCAAGGCCATTAATCGTGGTTGTAGCCCCGGTTTAGCGCTCAGACTGCATGTGGGGCGAGGAGGCAAATTAATTATGTGGCGGAGATTAATTAGGTGATGTTAAGGGAAATCTGTGACTGTAAAACTTTAGAGGGCTGCACATCTGACTAGACTAATGGGGCGTTCATGAACTCTTAATAGATGCTTCTCTGATGTAGAGTAAGCAGAGTGAGCCAGAGAGGGAGAGACAGGGAGAAGTGCTGAGAGCAGACTGACTGTGTGTCCTTGTTAAAGTTCTTTTCAGCAAGAAGGAGTCTGACACACTTTTGTATCTGTGCACCTGAGCTTACCTGAGGTAATACTGAACAAATGACAATGCAAGTGTTATATCCACCATTTGGTCCTCAAGTTTTATATTTAATGGATTAAACGTTCAATGGGAAACAAGGAGAACCCAAAGAAACAAACCATTGACTGCAAAATTTAAAGAACTTGGCACACACCTGTTAATGATTGATTTTTGGCATTGGATGTCCTCTAATTCAGTGGTGCCAAAACGTTTTTGTGCCATGCCCCTGAATCAAAAAGCTGGGGATAAGTCTCCTCCAGGAGACAACAAACAATTGCATAATATAACTCACCATCACACAGGATCAGAGAGAAGCATAGGCTTGTCTCTAAAATCCAATAAAGAGACTTTCATGGGGACACCCTCTTTTTTCATTAGCTGCTTCATAATGACATTAAGGAACCCAGTTGGCTGAAAGTCACCAGTTGACATGATAAAGAAGCATTCAAACATCAATGTATAATAGTTGATGTTGACAAATGTTGAGTAATCAGCAAAATTTAGGTGAAAGTAAGTTCCTGGGGCAAATTTTGAAACATGCTTGTGGAGGATAACCTTTCCTGATGCCCTTCTGACAGACTGTAGATTGGTTTTAAGCTTTGGCAAATGTAAACGTATTGCATGGGCAGCTGCTTATCATAGGGACTGTACATTGTGCTCATACACTCTTCCACCTGTGCTCTGAATGTGGCTGTTAAAATACATGATGTGGCATGGTTTCAGGGCATATGAAACTGCTTTACTTCCTGATGTGGAAGGATTCAATTCAGAGGTAAGAACTAACCAATACCCATCAATAGATACATCAGATCAGAAAGTTTGATGACAAGTGGATAAAACGCACCGTCAGCATTGTATGACTGTCAGTTTTAAAACTTTTTCCTCTGCGCTCTCAAGCTGTAGTTGTTTCATTAGTTTCTGTGTCAACTGGTGACTTCCAGCCGACTGCAATCCTGAAAATCATTGTTACGCAACAAATAGAGTCCTAATGAGTCTTCCTCTTTATTGGGGTCTAGAGAAAGCATGGCACCCTGTGATCCTGCGTCATAGTGAGTCATACTTTGCATGACATGTGTGACTGTTCTTTCTTGATGCCCTCTCTGGCCTCTTGCAAAGGCTGGTCTGCCACTATATTGTATTACATAAAACCAGGCTGTTGTACAAATAAGATTAGGAACCACTGGTATATAGGAAATTTCTCCAAGTGTTCTTGGGACATGGCGTATACAAGGCTGATTGAATTCAATCAATCAAACTGAATTTGACTGAAATCAAAGTTCAGTGTGTCATCAAGCTTCCTTAAAGATCTGAGAAAGAAAAGACATTTCTAAGTATTAGAAAATCTTGTTTTGAAACAGCTTATTTTACAGTTTCTCAAGACTCTGTGGACGTGGTTGTTGCTTTGACATGAAGAGGCCAACTGGGCGGAGTAAAGTAGTTTGTTACCTATGAGTAGGACTTGGTGTGTATTTCTTTATTGGATGAGTAATTATTACATCAGAAATTATTGTCTAAAGATTACCCACTGACGTAAAGTGTTGCATCCAGTTTCTGAGCACCCCTAAGATCTTACCTGCTGATTTCTTTTAAAAACCATGTGAATAGCAGTCCTAAGATTTTTAGATAGTTGATTGTTATCATCAATATCTTGTGAATAAAGTTTTTTTTAAAATTTGTGTTCATAGGGGTGTTAACGTCCATCCATCTATTATCTATTCTGCCTATCCCTTTTGGGGTTGTGGCGGCTGGAGCCTTTCACAGCTGAAACTGGGGGAGACCTGTACCAGTCGAGAGCCGCTCGCAGGGTTAAATAGAGACACCGACAACCATTTACTCTCACAATCACACCTAAGGGCAATTTTGAGTCACCAATCAACCTAACGAACATGTTTTTGGACTGTGAGGGAAGCCAGAGTGCCTGGAGAGAACCCACACATGCACAGAGAGAACATGCAAACTCCACAGAGAAAGGCCCTGACTGACCAGGGGTTGAACCAGTGACCTTCTTGCTGTTAGGCACGTGCACAACCTGCAGCTCCACCATGCCGGGGCTTTAAAGTGTTCTGATATATTGTGTTTACAAGATTGTTTTCACAAGCTAAGTATGATCGTGAGTCTTTATGAGCTTGACCTTTCTTCTAAGATCTTTAAAATGAAACTAATCTGTACTTTAGTCAGTGTTAATATACGTGCAAATGGCTTATTACTTAAAGCATTACAGGAATATAGCATGTGCAGTAAGAGTTTAAACATGAGGCTTTATGACCTTAAAATTCAACCTAAAACCTCAGAAACCTATGACTTCTTCCTCTAATCCAAGTGTACATTTAGGAAAAGTTTGACTTAAATCCCTGACAGTATTCTTGAGATATCACATTCACAAGAATTGGCCTGTATCCATGGACACCCTGATAACATAATGCATAACGCCTCCAGCCAATGCCATGGCTGCTGCCGGCATGGAGACATAAAAATTACCTTTTGGCAGGCATGATCTTTGAGCACAGTCGAGATTTTAAATCTACCCTAACCCTGTTAAGCAGAGGTACTTGTCATAACCTGACTCAACTTTTGTGACAACGCAATCTAATGCCATCTTGGAATTTTCTGCACTTCTCCCATTACACTTCTGCAGATAACTCCAGTGATTATTAATGAAGGGGTCATGTCTTCTATGGAGGATCACATGGTAAATCTAAGGGTTAGTGAGAAGGTTAATTGGGGAAAAAAACAGAAAGAAACTTCTATTGCAAAGTTTTTTGATCTTGCATTGGATTTTCCTTCAGTTTATTGTGAACTACAGACTAACCTTACCTCTGTGGGCCTCTTGAGGTTATTTAACTGAAAGCATATGAGAATTTTAGAGAGGAACTGTGCCTTTGCTGGAAATTAAAACAAGCCATACACAGAGGAAATGTGAAAGCACACAATGATTTTTATAGTAACAAAATAGAGAAGTATTATTATGAACTAGCAGAAATGAGTACAAAAGGACCTCAATATAGTGCGTGAAAACAACGGTTGAAAGCATGCCACTTTGCAACAGCGTTTTTGCAAGTTTCCCACCGTGCAGTTTTCTCCTCTTGTTTTTAAGTGAGTGTTTCTGCAGTCTGTCGTGTTGAGGGAAAAACAGGTTTGTCTGGAAATTGCATCAGCCCTTGTTCGACCCGGGGACAAGGTGACTTTAGCTCTGCCTGCTGTATTTGTAATTTCCTACAAGCTCCTTCCAGATGTTGCTTTAAAAAGCACTCACATCTGGAGACTTGACACCCTCATGGCAACACATGCCTGCTTGGTGTTATTGCCGCACATCCCGAATGACGCAAGCAGCTGTCTGATAATCTTGGAGTAAAGATCAGCCTCTACCTCACCCTCACACACTTGTTCACTTCACTCCTTATTTTCCTCCCCGTGTATGCCTGGAGCTCAAACCTGCTCTGCTGATAGCTGATGATAGTCTTACTCAACACTATCACTATGAAAAACACATGTAAACTGCAGGCACATCAGGGATTTGATGTACCAGCTCCCTGAGGGGATAAAAAATAAGAAATAGAGTGGGAAGAATAATGCTTTGGTGTGTGTTTAGGGGACCAATAAGGTTAAAACCCTGTCTGCAGAGTCCCAGTAAGCCCCAGAGTGAATCTGGGCCACATACAAATATAAAAACAGCCTCTGTAGTCTTTTTTTTGCTTAACATCTTTGGAACGATGCTGCTGATGTTTTTAAAGTAAGATTTGAATAAATAATCCCTCGCCTCTCTGAAAAACATAGTAAAAAGATCGCACCCTAGGGCATAAACAACTTTTAATTTCTTATTGCTCAGGTTGCACTTGAATATTTATTTGACTTTCCACTCAATCTCAATTTCCTCACCAAATATTTGATAGGAGGATGTACTGTAAGACAAGGGTTCTTTGCCAGTAAGGATCATGAAATGGGCCGTTGGGCTGGTTTTGGTGGGCCAAATTAGGATTGTGGACAAGCTAGAACAGCCCAGGTAATATTGCAGGATATGCAAGTGCCAGACAGTCTAGATGTACTCCTCAAAATAATTGTTGTTTAATTGAAAATGTTGTTTTCATTGATAATTCCTCCCCTTTCAAAATATTAAGTGGTATTGCATTTTTTATATTGTTGGAGGGCTGATTAGTCACCTTAACAACGAGGTACAACTTGTTAGGATTGTGCATTCTTTGAATGAATAACAGCGAAATATGATGGCAGCACCCATAGAGAACATGCCAAAATTCTTCTGTTGCCTGGAAGAAAGCCTAAGCTTCCTCAGTGAAGCAAGGGTGAGGAACTAGTTGTCCTGGGGTGCTGTCATCCTGGGCGTCCACTTCACAGTCTGCATTTTGACTTCACCGGTCTCACAGAAGTTGGTCTTCAACACAAGCTTCCAGCTGCAGGGGAATTATTTCAACAACTTCGCCACAAGGCATAAAATTGACTCTACCAACTCAAAACTTGTCTGATCCGAGTACTCTGCCAAAGGGCTGCTTTGATCAGGAATTCTCTGATTCTGCTTGGTTGGTCAGTCAACTAGTCAGAAAGCTAACAAGGGTAAATTAAACAAAGTTTGGATAAGACCCCAAAAACAGTCTTGAGATATCTTTCTCAATGTCAATATTTTTTACTTGAACATCAAGCTTCATGACCTTGACCTTTGAATTTGTCCCTCAGAAGTCTGATCAACCCATCCATGTGTAAAAGTGGGCATTTTATTCCAAGTTCTCACAAACCCCTTAAAGCATTCATGAGATATTGCACTTACAATCAAGGGGTCAACGTGAGACTGCACAACCTCCATCCATTATTCAGAGTGGACATATGTGAAAAAATCTTGAGGCATTTTATGACAAACAAGGGACGAACTTGAAGTAAAATGACCATGCCATGTGACCTCTAAAATTGTATCCCTGATTCAGCATGGAAAGCCGAAGAAAGGCTTTGATAGCATGTTTTTGTACTTATTCATCTTATCATATGTTGACAAAGCTCTTTTTCCATGAAAATGTATTAATTTTTTTTAAAGATCTCTAGAAAACAAACACATACAGCTTCCACAGCAGGTGGAATAAAATAAACTTTGTGTTCATGTTGCCCCAGGGCTTCTGTAATTGTGTGCATTTTTGGACTAGCTTGCTTTGTCCTGTACCTGTGTCTAACTGTTTGTCCTGTCCCTGTGTCTAACTGTATGCATTGCTTTACACTGAAGGTCAAAACTGCAGCATTTTTTTAAAGATTTGAGTGGCTGGATTTTTTTCTTCTAGAATCATGATTGTGACTTCTCATTAAAGAGGTGATGGTAGGACTGAATACAAGCTAGTGGATAACCATTGCTCTCAGTGTGTGTAGAATATGACAGCTTTAATTGCTAAAGTTTGTTTATTATTGGGATATGAAACAAAAACAACAGATGTACCATCAGCGCTTACAGAATACTTGTAGTTCAAACCACAATGTACTTTGGTTTATGCTGGTTTTTGCAGAACACAGGCGCCAGGACAGGAAATTCTTGTTGGTTAGGTTTGCACTTTGGTTTTATGTGCATGTCTAAGAAAGCTTGCACTGTTGTTCTGTTCATAAATGTCAAACCACTAACAACAAGGCAGGGCAAAATATAACACGTTTTTGAGATATACAAGTACACTTTTAATCAATCTCTATTTTTATAACACCCAATCACAACACACTAGTTTTCATTTATTTATTTGATTTCTTCCATTTGAAATGGTGTTTAAAATCCCTCTGGAAAAACCTAAGCAATGTTGAGTTGTTTGATGCAAGGCTTAATATTCAGTAGAAGAGATTTATGATTAGAAACACTCACAGTGAAGCATGTTGTTCATGAAACCATCCATTTGAAATGTTTTGTCTTGATGGGGAATGATGAAAACAAATAGATAACTAGAAGTGCTCAGAGAGCACAAACCTCCGCCAAGGCATTTATAATGTTTCGTTCGCCACCAAAATCTAATCACTTCCCCCTTGTGCCATGACCAATATTCCTTGAAATTTTCATTAAAAAATTTGAGAACTTTCCACATCTTACTACATTAAAAATCAATGAAAAAAATCTGATCTGCATCCAGATAGGAATCCCCACCAAAATTTTAATCACTTCCTCCTTTAGCCACGTCCAGCATTTCATCAAAGTCTGTTCAAACTTTCTGAGTAATCCTGTTGTCAAACTCACAAAGAAACAAACAAAATCTGTCAAAAACATATCCCTCTTGGCGGAGGTAACTGCTTGATACCACTGCAACAAAAACAGAAGTCTTTACCACTAAATTCAGGGCTTTTTCTTGTTTTTAATCATCAAAACTTGCATGAAAACTTCTGCACTCTTGATGCATTAGCAACATTTAGAAAAGTGGACAGAAAAGGCAAAGAGCACGACTTTCGACAGTCTCCACAATTTCCCTCCACTTTTTCAAATGTTGCTCATGTATGTGTACAGTTTAGACAGTGCTCTCTCTTTTGGTTAAAACATGACTGAAGGACATCAAGTCTTTATACGTTTTAATAACAGCAATAGTTAAGATTGAGGAGATTTTATCATTTTGAAACACAGGACGAGGATTACGGAAATATTTGACAACCTCAGTACCCTGAAATGTTACCATTGTTTTGTACTGTTTAATAGTGTGCATTTGTTTGTTTGCAATGTTGTTGTTGACCTGGCATCAAAAGGGTACTAGTATTGTGTGGTTTTGACTAAGGATCAATAAAACTATATAATGATGGTATTGTGACTGTTCTTTCAGAAAATACAATACACACCAATCAGGCAGAACATTATGACCACCTGCCTAATATTGTGTTGGTCCCTTATGCAGCCCCATACCCAACAAACTGGGATACACTATGTATTCTGACACCTTTCTGTCAGAACCAGCGTAAACTCGTCTATTGGATTGGACCACACGGGTCAGTTTTCGTTCCCCACATGCCTCAATGGGCCTAAGCCACCCATGACTCTGTCACCGGTTCACCATTGTTCCTTCCTTGGACCACTTTAGACATACACTGACCACTACAAATCAGAAAGACCCCACTTGCTGCCTAATATATTGCACCCAGAAACAGATGCCACTGTAAAGAGATAATCAGTGTTATTCACTCCACCTGTCAGTGATCATATGTTCTGCCTAACTGATGTTTGTATATACTGTGCATCAAAAGTCAGCTAAAGCATATGGACTCTAGCCCTTGCAGTATCCTCCTCTGTTTTTAAAATGCAGCAAAAAGTTCTTTATTCTTAAACATATATGCTTATAAAGCCCTGTGAGAGCCTCAGACACAGAAGCAGCTTTTGCACAGACATGGGTCTGTTTTAGCAGAGAGGATATAATGGCTTAAATAATCTGCTGTTTTTGTTCAGATCTGAGGACAAACCTTCACAGCAGACGCATACATAAGGGTTGAATAAAAATAGATGATACAAAAAAATACATCAGACATGCTAAAAATAAAATACATCTTTATTATGGTATTAATTCTTCACTTTATCAAAAAATCTATTTACAGGACACTGTAATGGTCAGCAAGTATGAGATGTGCACAGATCATTTTTATATCCAAGTAACAAAAACAGGAAACACTTTAAATTAAGACACTATCAACCATTTGTAGAGCATTGTGAATACTTAACTACTCTATGAATCATCACTATTCATCTATTAATTCAGTTATGTTGTTTATAAACACAGCTTTAAATATTTTATTGATATAACAGTAAAGCAATAGTGACAGTGCCCCCACAGATTCTTAAAAGTAGATTCATTTCTTTTAATTTGAGGCCTTAAAAAGTCCACCACAACCATCTTTGTCAAATCTATTCTGTCACGTTAGCATGGTTTCTTTACAATTCTTCTTCTTGTGCATTTGCTTGATTACTTGACAATTAATACATGTTCTGCTATATTCACAAAAAGGTATCTTTTAAGATGCATCTCCCTTTAATGTAATTTAGAAAAAAAAACAATTTCAATCATTTTGGTTAAAAAAAAAAAAAAACATGCATGCATTTGGATTTTATGTAAGGTTTGTATAACGGGGTGATTTTAAAGACACTTCATCCATCACAGAGCTCTGTCCTTGTCCCATCTACAGGAACATATTATCTGCCCCCTATTTCCACCATTTTAAAGGAGAACAAGTTTGATAAACACACTTCAAGTAAATGTTTGTTCTGAAGTCCTGAAACTGCTATGACTTCTTTTAGGCCTTCAAAGGGCTGATAAGAAAAAAAATGTGTAGATGTGAAAGTAAAACTTAAATAATCTAACACAGTGGTTCCCAAAATGGGAGCTTGAGCTTATCCAAGCTGGCATATGGCAAGACGAGGGGCACATATTCATCCATCTAATTTCCACACAAACTCACAGGTAATTTGGAGTAATCAATTACCCCAGTGCGCCTGATGTTGGTTTGTGGGAAGGGAAACATAGTACCAGGAGGAAACCTATGCATGCATATGGAGAACATGCAAACTCCACAGAAATCCCTGTCCAAATGGGGAGCCAGTCCAGCAACCCTCTTGCTGTGAGGCAACAGCAATACGTGCTGTCCAATGTGCAGTCTGGAGAACTTTGAAAGAGTTTATACGGTACTCGGCTTTTGACTGTTGTGCTTTTTTTACTCTGGGTTATAGACAGAATTGACTGTGGAGAGACAGTGGTTAGACCCAGAAGGGGGACAGAACCCAGGCTGCTTGCACAAGGTGACAGTCTCGATATACGATAAATCCACTTTGCCAGACCGACACCCCATTTGCATTTCTGTGTTGCTTTTATTCCACAGTTATCATTAATATGTAACATAACATAGTAACATAATAAGCTCCAACCATGTCCAGATTTTGGGGGTCCCTAGTCTCTTCTGTTTGAGGGGTTGAAGGGGCAAAAGTTTGGTAACCTTTGCTCCATTGAGCTTTACATCATAATTCATGCTTAATAATGCTTCAGTGATTAATCAGTACAAAATTATTAAAGGGTAGCTGCATCATGTGTGTAGTTAATACACCAGAATATATCAAAATGATTGCATGAAGTGCTAACAACTCCTTATTAACTGGTTCTTAGTTGACCTATCAGTTGTTTAATGTATGTAAATCCATCATCTATACAGTGTGAAAACAGAATCAGACACATTATTGATAAAAATATTAAACTCCAATAACTAGCATAAACAAACATTTCTAGCTTTACTTAGAATTATGACACAAAATACATAATAATGCTTCGTAGCTGATGTGTAAAGTACTGACAAATGCTCTACTAATGCTTTATAGTGTGTAGCTGAGATAAAATTGTTTCCCAAAAAACTTACAATATTAAATTGTGACTGAGAAAATCATAGCAGCAGGTCAAAGGACCTTCAGAGCTCTAAATGCAGTTAGATGCTATAATATCAGAATATATGGAGTGAGACATGAAGGCATGACATTGTGTTCATCTTTATGTAACACAATAACTGGCAAAGTCTAATGGCCATCAATGATTACATGTTGCCTGAGCTGTGAGTGTTTCTAACAGTCCAGAAAGACAGAAAGATGCACATGTTTGACAACAAAAAAGACGTGCAATAACAGGATGTCATGAGCTGCAGTCTGCCCTGATATTTGGCTCCATCATTCTTCTGTAACAAAAGTACTAGTACAAAAATAGATTTAGTTTACATTAGCTTCATTTTTATCTACACTGTTAGCGAGGAATGGAGAGTTTCCCTCAAACTATGGGGGAGAAAACGGTCAATTCCAGTTGAATGTTCGACCCACAAGCTCAAAGAACTTCCTGTTAGGTTCGTGAAAGAACTGGTAAAGTTCTTGAAGGATAGCGGGCGCCACATGAGGGTGAGCCCGGCCTTTTGAGTCATGTAAACACCGCTCCCTCCCGTGGTCCCTCAAACAGTAGAATCCTTTCGTTTTATTGAAGTAAAAGTTTGAAGCGTTAATCTGGGGCTCCAGGTTTAGGAATCTCTCCACTTTCTTCATCTCGGGGAGGGGGTCCCTGATGAGTTCGTCCCCGTCCACTACATGAATGCTCCCCAGTGGGAAGTATTTCAGCCAGTTCTGCATGTGGACGTAATATAGGCTGCGATTAAGAGCCTTGTATTCCAGGTTGATCTTGCCGTCCTTCACTAAAACTGACTCGATTGGCTGGTAGCGCTTGTGCTTTTGGAGGCGGTTGTAAAAAACTTGTGTGTAGTCCGACAGCACCCGCTCCGTGGGGTCCCTAAGGATGAGCAGCAGCTTGATATTGGGGTTCATCTCATGGATGCGTCTGGGGACTTTACTGGAGGTGAAGTAAGCGGGGGTTTTCTCCACTGTTAACTGATCAGGAAAGGCGTAGGGCATCTGGCTGAGGTACCACGGCAAGCCCTTCTGAAAGTGACTCTCCCAGTCGAAGAAGTGCACCTCATTCTGCGCCGCCGCCACCGCGCTGTGCAGACTGAGCATCTCAATCAGGGCTCGCGTCCCTCCCTTCCTCACGCCGATTATAATAATGTGGGGGAGTTGTCTGAGGGTCCCATTTGGGTGGCTGGTGGTGCCGTTGATGTCTGCGATGGAGAATGAGGTGGGAGCCATAGGCGGCCCCTCGTCGGCCACCATGGGCCTCGAAGGAATGGGAGGGGACTGCATGGCAAAAAGCAGCAGCCCGAGGAGCAAGGCTGCCATGAGGGAGGTCCTGACCCTGGAGGATTTCAGCCTGGCGAGAGCAGGAAAACTGTATCCCACATTGAAAGAGCAGCTGCCTGAGGACGAGGGTCCAAGTGAAGAAGAAGCAAAAGACTTGGTGTCCTCTTCTCTACCAGCCGCGGGGACTGTGGGAAGAAATAACAGCTGTGGTTAGAGGTACCTGAACACAGAGCACCTTTAGAGAATACAGGCAAGTAGACAATGAAGCCAACAGGTGAGCAACAGTTCGTCATCAGTGTTATGAGTCAAAATGAGGGGTGCAGCATTTTCACTGCATCACTTATGAGGTGATTCAACTTTATAGCCTTCACTTTCAGGTTACGACATAACCCACATTCATGAGAGAACGTCTTCATCCTTGAGTTAAGCCTTCAGAACAAGAGCATAAAAACTAAGTATGTTAATTTTTATTTTGTTTTAAGTAAATAAGCTGAGTTTAGATGATGTTTAATCTCAAGATCCACTGCTTCAAGACTTTTATTAATTTAATTTTGCAACAACAAAATTTCCTGTACTTTAAACTATGTGTTTGAAAATGACTGTCCATTATTTTAAAGACTTGTGGTATCAAAACGACACATTATGATCCTCAGTCATATTTTTAACTTAGAAGGATTGTAGGGCTGCTGAACCACAGCAGAAATACAAATCAAAATTACTTTAATAGATACCGATATCACGGCTATTCAACACAATCTGATTTATGATTTTGAGTTATCACTTTCAGAACAACCACATAACATGCACTTATCATAAACACTTAATAATGAGACACTTGAAACAATGTGAAAAGCATGAAATAAATGAAAATTATTAAGTGTGAAGAATCAATTACTTTAATTATTAATGTATAAAAACATACGGACAAGCAGCACAACATGCTTCACAATCACTCTAGATTATTTTGATTTCACAACTGGGAGAAAACAAAATTGCCTTTTTAACTGAAACTTGATCAACTTCCCAGCCCTACTAAATTGTGCCAATATACTGAAACATTCCTGCATAATGATGATACTTAATCTTTTCTTTTCTTTTACTTTTCACGTCAAATATTTTATTTTAAGTAATAAAATGTTAAGTGGTTTTAAAAAGTAAAGAAACTAGATGATGCTCAGTCATCATTTCACCGAGAGAGGGAGAGAGAGAGAGAGAGAGAGAGAGAGAGAGAAACAGACAGACAGAAAGAGAGAGAACGAAAGAGGAGTGTCCGCGTTGCTCAAAGATGTTGGCACATTTGAAATTGTAAGTGTGAGGAGGAAGAAGAACTGGTGAGGAAGGAAACTGTCACTTCTCACCCACTACAAGCATTTTTTTATGTATTTATTTATTTCTTTTTACAAATGTTCAAGGTCAAGGTCAGTGTAAACTGTGCTATCCCTGAAGGGCAGTTTGGTTACAGCAGCAGTAAACAAAAAAAGATAACACACACTTTTAGAGACACCATGTCACATGATGCTGCCAACATATCTGTGCAGTTTAGAGATTGTGCAGGCAAAGGTGCAGTTTTAAAAAAAAAACCCAAATAAAACAGCTTTCTCCATAATGGGTTGTTTAGACTTTGATTTTTGTGTCTGGCGTATCGAACTGGTATCAACAGAGTGTTATTTACGCTAAAAATACAAAGGCTCAACAAATGATAATGAAAATAATAATAATAATAGAAATGCATGGTTTTGTTGCTGCCAGTTGATATTTCCAAGATTATTCTTCTGATACCAAAAACAATTTATTGAGTAACTAAAAGAAACATTTCTATTTCTTTTAACTTCCTTAATGTGTTTTTACACAGTGTCTGCCCTTTTCAGAGCTTTACAAAACATCCTGGTGACAGGGAAATTCTCTTGTTTTACGGAGATTATAGTTTCACATTTAGATTTATACCCCTTTTTAACCAAAGGGTTGCAAAACCCCACAAGCTCACTGCTGACATGTATAGATAATACATAGGCTTTAAATCTGCTTACACTGATTATGAACATTTGAAGTGATCATTTGCTGATATTGATGTCATATCGATAACATTGTGCATCCCTAAATAATTAAAAAAAACAATTCATGACTCCCCATTTAGGCTAAGTACTTAAATGTAGTCAGTTAACATATTGCTGAAAAATATTTTTTCCTTAATGTGAAAAATGCTATTATTTACATAAGGCTTAATGCATGTTTGAATTTTGTACTAACTAATCCAATATTAAACTCCCTGGTAATTGAACCATATTGATTTCAAATCACCAAATGAAAATGGATCCAATCTAAGGTTATCAAAAACAATAAAGCAATACTTCAAAACTACATTCCTGATATGATTTGATACCATAACATTTTCCGTTGAATAGCATCAACATTATCTAAGCACAAAAAACAGATCTATAAATCAGATTTTTTTAATGCAGCACTGCAAAGAGTTTGTTCATATAACAGAAAAAAACAATTAAAATCCTATTGGCGAGAATTTTTTTTACTTTTTTTTTTACTTTATTTGAACACAAAACGATGTAACAACCGTCCTGAGCTTATTTGAACATTAAGAGAAAAAAAAGTAATTTTCAAATAAACAATGGATTCCAAAAAAAAGTTAGTTTACAAAATAAGGCAACATTTAAGAATTTACAGCATATGTCCAGAGAAAAAACCCTGAAAAGATGTTTTTACAAAAGTCTATTTATTTATTAATTTATTCTTTGCCAGGGTATTGAAAGAGATATGTAATTTAGAATTTCTTTGCTGGTACTGTTTCGAAGTTTACAATTCTGCTGTTGTGACAACCTTAATCCTACCAATATGTTGAGCTACTTTACATCTCATTTTAATATGGGCTGATTTATCTTAAAAACGGGAAATATCAGCCGGCTTTAATATTTTAAACAGCAGTCTTTATTTCATGTCATTTAAGCCACAGCAGTTTAACTACAGCAAGAAAACACACACACACACACATATATATATATATGTTAGAATAGAGTCAAGAAAATTGGGTTATCATTTTAAAAGACGCCCAACCACGGTTTTTAAGTCCATAAAGATAAAATTATTAGCTGTGAAGCAACTCTATAAATACATGTCAGCCTTAATGAGCACATACTGAAGAGCGATAAAAGAAAATTAGGGCATGAAGCTGTTTACAAGCGCCAAAATAGAAGCAGGTGTTCAAAATTGAAGCTTAAGACAAACCACCAATTATACGGTGTAGCCCGCGCGCATGATTCGCATGTCTAGCGCGTGCTGTCATGTTTCTCGTGTTTACTTTGTCTCGTGCTCTCCCTTTGCTCTGCATCGTCTCACTACCCCCAGAAAAACAGCTGTACCTCTTACCTTTTTCACAATAACCCTCCACTCGAGAAAGATGTCATCTCGCGCAGCTGTGAAGTCTCCCCCTCGTGTCTCCAAATCATCCAAAGTGTTACGCTCGCGCAGGTTTATCCACGCGCGTCAAAAGCTCGTGGTTTCGGTAACTTCAGTGGAGATCCTCCTCTGAGCTGTGCTGCTGAGGTCTGACGGTGCTCCTGGTTTTGGAGTGTCAGCTGTTGACGCCTACGCCTCCGTTACGCCTGTGGGACCACTCCCCCCTCCACCAGCCCCTCCCTCCCCTCTGTGTGTGTGTGTGTGTGCCTCACCTTGTTGTAATGTTATGGTGTTAAGCGGAGATAATCCTGCAGCCATGGCTCAGATGAGGAGAACAAGTGTGGCAGGTAATGCAGATGAAACTGCCTGATATAGTTTATATGTCTTCTTTTGATATGTTCCGCCTGCCCGATGCTTCTTGATTCAGATTTTGTCAGGATTCAGCCTTATTTATGTCTTTAGAGCGCCCGAGAGGGTTGTTAGGTCTTTGTCATTTTGTACATAAAGCTGTTAATAAAGTGTGTTTTACAAATATGTAAGGGTTTAAACTAAAGTCTATCAATGAATCGATTTAAGGAAATAACTAAAAGAAACATTTCTAATTCTTTTAACTTCCTTAATGTGTTTTTAACAGTGACAGTAAAGTCCAGCCTTGTCTGCCCTTTTCAGAGCTTTATAAAACATCCCTGTGACAGGAAAATCCTCTTGTTTTATGGAGATTATACTTTCGAATTTAGATTTATACCCCTTTCTGCTGACACTGATTATGAACATTTGAAGTGATTATTTGCTGATATTGATGTCATATCGATAACATTGTGCATCCCTAAATAATTTTAAAAAACAATTCATGACCCCCATTTAGGCATAACATATTGCTGAAAAATATTTTTTCCTTATTGTGAAAAATGTTGTTATTTACATATGGCTCAATGCATGTTTGAATTTTGTACTTATTAATTCAATATTAAACTCACTGGTAATTGAACCATACTGATTTCAATCACCAAATGAAATTGTATCCAATCTAAGGTTATCAAAAACAATAAAGCAATACTTCAAAACTACATTCCTGACATGATTTGATACCATCACATTTTCCATTGAGTCCATTCAATAGTTTCAACATTATCTTAGTGCAAAAAGATGATCTATAGTCAGATTTTTTAATGCAGCACTGCAAAAAGTTTGTTCATATCACCTAATAATCCTAATGGCAAGAAATTTTTTACTTTATTTGAACACAAAAAATGTAACAACCATCTAAAGTCTATCAGTGAAGTTTTAAACATAATGAATTCCATCTCTGCCAATAAGAACAGAAATGATAAAAATTAAAAAAATTTAATTTCTCATAAAAATGTAAGCGCATCAGATAAACTAATTTAACTGGAAAGGACATGGAGAGCACAAACCTCTGCCAAGGTAGCTCACATATTGCTGTTGCTTCTATAGGTAATGATTTCATGATAAATTTAACATCATAATATGATTCCTTGACCCTGTAAACTCACACCTAGCACTCAGAATCATGTTGATATCATTATCACATTTATTACAGTTATTGAGCAACGTCATTGGCTAATGGCTGTTATCTGGATCACCACCAAAAGCTTGTCATTTTTAAGTTGGGCCATTACCAGAATGTGCCCAGTAGTTTTTGAGTAACTTTGCTAAAAAACAGACAAACAAAAAAACAAACATAAGCTGGCAAAAACATAACCTCCTTGACAGAGGTAATAAAAAACTAAACATATGAGACCAAGTCATTAGAGCAGCCGAAAAGTCTAAAATCAAGGGTCAAGAAAATTACTGAGAAGCAAAAATCATAACTTTGAGATGAGTCATAATTTGGGTGTTAAACGGTAAAATAATGATATGAAGAGCCATCATGATACAACTCAAATTTACAGGTCAAAAAAAAAAACATTTTTTTTTGCTTTAATAGTCATAATTATGATGTCTATCCATCCACTATCTATACCGCTTTCAGGGTCATGGGGGGCTGGAGCTTTTCCCAGCTAATGTGGAGACAATTTAGAGTCACCAATTTACCAGAAAAGCATGTTGTTGAACCTGTGGGAGGAAACAGGTGAGCCCAGAGAGCCCACACATGCATGAGGAGACCAAGCAAACTCCACACAGAAAGGTCCTTACTGGCGAAGGGTTCAAACCAGCAACCTTCTTGCTGTCATGCCCGCGCACTACTTGCTGAGTCACCATGTCACCATATTTATGACAGTAAAATTGTAGAAATTAAGAATCATAGCTACTTGATAAAGAATCAAATCATGAGCTAAAAATCAAACCCTAAGGCATTTCAAACACTGTATGGCATGATGTTGTCAAAAATGTGGAAAACCGCCCTATCTCACACTTTTAACAAATACCTTTATCCATAAACTCCGATCACCGCAAGAGATCGAATAAGTTCTCACTTGTGTCATGACCAGTATTCTCTGAACAATGTCATCAAAATCTGTTGAGAACTTGTTGAGATATTAGTTGAAATATGGTAAAGTGCAGTGCTGACAAACCAGTAAAAAGATTCCTGGATCTGCATCAACAAAATCTAATTGACTAGTTCTTGGTCCATTTCTGACCTATCCTTAATATTTCATCAAATACCGTGCATGCGTTGCTAAGTCATCCATTAAAAAAAACCCTAACAAACCTTGGCAGAGGTAATCATGGGACAAATAGTACAATATAGGATAAAAGATGTAGATATGGCTAACTATATTTTTGGTACTATGGGATTAATAATTCAAAATTATGAGATTAAAAATCAAAGTTATGATAGAAAACAGAAACTGCGAGATTGTCTCAATAAAGACAAGAGTCATTGCTGTGAGATAAAAGCTTAAATTATAAGATTAAAAGTCAGATTAATAAGATAAAAAGTTAAAATTGTGAAATAAAATGTCAGAACAATGAGAAAAAAAGTCTTTATTATAAGATTTAGAGCTATATTATCAGATAAAAGGCATAATTATGATGAAAGAAGGTTTTTACGAGATGGACAGTCCAAACTACTTATTGAAAAGTATGTTTTTTATAACATAAATCTGTAACATTTCAGTTTATTCTGATACTTGTTTAATTAAAAATGCCAAACCCTATCAATGTAAAATATTTGTTTGTGAGAGCAACCAACAGTAATCTTCTTGACCACAGATTATCTCTTGAAATGTTTCGTCTAAATGGGGATGACCTCTGTTTTTCTCTTATTACATATCATTTCTGTTTTATATTTACTTGTCAATATTTTCAAAAATGTGTAGTTTTTAATGTCATTTATACAACTATATGTTCGTTATGCATTGAGTTTTAATTATCTTACCATTCCCATGTTTTTGCTGGTGGGATGCTAGTGTAATGTGCAGTGTGTCCAGTCATATAAAAGATGACTGCATTGGGCGTATATCACATGATATACATCAACAGGAAGCTAAAACCCTAATGATTCATACCCATGTAAACTGAATTAATGTGAAATCACTAAATCAACTACAATTCACTCATCTATCTGACCGCAAACTAACAAATAATCAATAATAAAACTGATTCAATTTAATATTTCAATCTCCACTGTAATCCTTAGAATGTTTTAACAATATCATCATCCTGCATTGACAAGGATACCAACAATCCAAAAAAGAGAAAACATCCAGTCATCGTCAGCTCTCTGCAAAAATGCCTTGATGATGCTAGAGATCAGAGGAGAATGGCCAGATGATCAAAAGGCAACAGTAACTCAAATAACCACACGTTACAACCAAGGTGTGCAGAATACTGTTTCTTAACGTCAAATCTTGAAGCAGATGGGCTACAGCAGCAGAGGACCACACCTAGTGCTACTTCTGCCGGCTAAGAACTGGAAACTGAGGCTACAATTCACACAGGCTCATTGAAATTCAATAAAAGAGCGAAAAATGTTGCCTGGTTTGATGAGTCTCAACTTCTGCTGCAAATTTCTGATAGTAGGTCAAACTTTGGCATAAACATGGGAAAGCATGGGTCCATCCTGCCTTGAGTAACAGTTCAGTCTTGTGGTTGTGGTGTCATGGTGTTTGGGATGTTTATTTAGCACATGTTGGGCCCCATACTTTTAGCACACTTTCAGTACCAGCTGAGTATTGTTTGAAACTCCTAAGCCTAGCTAAGTATTGTTGCTGACCATTTCCACCCCTCTATGACCACAGTCTTCTGATCTGGCTACTTCCAGCAGGATTATGTGCCATGACACAAAGCTCAAATCATCTCAAACTGCTTTTTTGAACATGACAATGAGCTCATTGTTCTCCATTGGCCTCCACAGTCCCCAAACCTCAACCCAATAGATCACTTCTGGGATGTGGTGGAACAGGATGTTTGTTTAATGGATGTTCAGCAGACAAATCTGCAGCAACTTTGTGGTGCTATTATGTCAATATGGACCAAAATCTTTGTGAACTGTCTCCAGCACCTTGTTGAATCTATGCCATGGAGTATTAAGGTGGTTTTAAAAGCATAAGGGGGTCCGACCCAGAACAAGCAAGGTGTACCTAATGAAGAGGTCTGAGAGTGTATTTGGTTCAATATGAAAATGTATTACAGTGTTTGTCATTCAGTTTAGTCACTATAATAAACACTTTAAGCACCTTACAAAGGCCAGTGAATGTTGTCTTATTTTTCACAGTTGCACTAGTTTCTTCCATCATCTGTGTCTTCCAGTCCGAATTCTCACTGTTCTTTCTGCAGTGACACCAGAGTAACTGACATTCAAGACGTGTCTCTTACTCATCATCTGTGAAGTCGCTAAAACTTTCTCACACTGACTGTACAAATGCAGGTGACTCAGAGTGGAATGCTGAAACACAAGCATAAATTAAACATCGGTTTAATCTGCAGCTTAAATCAGAGCAACACTTCTATTCCTGCCCTGCTGTTGCTCAACTGTTCGTGGAAGGATTTAAACATTTCCTATGAGAAAAAAAATAGATATGAAGCTCAACAGGTGGTGAGATTGTGCAACTTGGACTCAGTGACTACCCACAGATGCACTTGCTCTGTGAACAAAGGCGGGGAAGAATGCCAGGGATGAATAACCGCTCTGTCTCTTTCATCGATTTCCTCTGAAAGCAGCGAGCGAAGAGCGGACTCCTAGAGGCTCAACTGAAAAGACCTTTTTTTCCCAATCCAAATCCCGAGAAGGCGCTGGCTCTCAATGGGCAACAAATTTCTATAAAGAGTAACTGAGACTGCTTGATTTGAATATTTTGGGCTCCGTTGTAAATTCTCTGCGATCAAAGTTGTGGCTTATAAAAAGCTCCTTTCATATTTAGCTGTTTTCCGTCTGTATGATACATAACCAAATCACAACATATTCCTGACTGTTTCTCCATGTACACTTTTTAAAGCAACACTGGGATCTTCAGTTTGGTATAATTTAGTTTTGTAAAATCCACAAAGAGCTGTAACCACTAAGGTGGGCTACACGCGACAAGATAATCACCCTGATTTTCAGCCCTTTTCCCCCATCCCAACCAAAGTCAGCAGTGGCCTGATTATGTGATTGTCCTACAGATAACTTACCTGGTTTTCCTGTTATATGACGTGCATAAAGAATGATGTGGAGTCCGCTCAGATGGGGATCAAGGCTAGCTTGATCTGATATTGGAAATATTACATACTCAACATCTGCAAACAGTAATCGTGTTGTGTGCAGAGAACAGTGCATCCTCTGTGTTTTGTCACAAGTCATCAAAAAATAGCCAATTAGGTGGCAAGCTGGCTATAGCAGGAAGTACAGCAAACACAGCAAAGGTGGTGAAAAGTTTGGTGAATGTTGGCAATAGGACCAATTTAATCATATGTGGTTTGTACAACATGTCCAGTAAAACATGCCATGACTGATCTGACAAAGAAAGGACTTGGGCTGAAATTGATACCACAATGGGAGTCCCAGAAAGCTCACAGCTAGCCACACTTAGCATCAATTCTTCTTACTCTTGGTCCGCCATATTTAAAGGAATAGTTTGGGTTTCTGAAATAGGGTTGCTTGAGGCACGTTGCACTTGAAAATATGATTTTTAATAAGGAAGTTTGCAAGTCCGTCCCCCAGAAGAGATTTCCAGGGGCAGACACTAGCCTATACATAGCAGTCAATGGTGCCAACAAAAGCTTCTGGTTTTAGCTTTTCACTAAACTGTTTTAAAATCTTGTCAATCTTTATGCAGAGTCACTAAAAACATATCACTGTCACTACTGCTGATGAAGTGTGTGCTCACCCATCACAACTTATTACCCTATGAACCTGCTCCCCCTGTGGAGTTTCACCCGTGTGTCTATGAGAGCAGAAAAGATGCCTGTATAAGTTACTGTGGAAAGTTCATGAGCAGAAGATGATTTAATAAATAACTGTTTCTGAATTTCTCTGTGAGTTTCAGTGCTTTACCAGTCAGTTACAACTGTGTTTGTCTCAATCTTCCCGCTCGTAAATTGAGACTGTTGCGTTAAGTTGCTACTGCAGTATCCTGTTTGGCTTTTTCATCTTAAAGGTGCTCTGACAAACTAAGGCCTGAAGAACTTTATTGAGAAGAATTAACAGGAAACAGATGTGGACTCGGTTTAACTTGACTCCTGTTAAGCAGAGAACCAGCTTTGTATACTACAGTGAGATACAGTAGACTGACGAAGCAGGCCATTTTCTCTAATATGTTGGGAAAAAGGGACTAAATGTCCTCCCAAACTGGAAGTTATGAAACTGACACAAACATATTGACCCACCTTACTGACAAGTAAAATGGAGTGTATAAATTGTCAAGATGGTGCAAATATGACATGAAATGAATGCTCAGACTTCAAAAACCTACTACTGTACATTAATTATAGTTAGTCAGGTAAAACTATTCTCCTTAAGCTGCATTCACACCAAATGCGACTTTGCGACTGAAATCGCGTCACCCACTGAAGTCATGTTGGTGTCCATAAAGACCTCATTTTGGTCACTATCGCCGTTGCTCAGTGACGTCATGCCCACTTGAGTTTCATCGCGATCATATCATATCATATAATAGGATGTATTAGCTGACATTATTCCAACTGTATCCTTTTCACACACCTACCAACCACAAAACACTGCAGCTGCTGGCCCTGCAGCCCCATCTAGGTGGATTGTCACTCTGTGAACAGGAATGAAAACTGTCTGTCACTGGTACCGTCACACACTCACACTGATTGGCTGTCGCCGCACAGCCACACGCTTCATCGCCCGGAGAGTTCAAACTTTTCAACTTTGGCAACTGAGCAATGAGCGACGTGGTCGCCCAGGACGCCCCACACCACCGGCTGTACATTGACTTTACATGGAGAGTGGTCGCTGAGGTTGCAAAGTCGCGTTCGGTGTGAATGCAGCTTTAGGGAATTTGTCATCAGCCTTTGTCTTTTGAAAAACCTTTTAAAATCAAGAATTTCCTTATAAAACAGACATCCACTGACAAGATTTATTGTTTTTGTTAAAATAAATTTAACCTGTAAAACGGTCTTTAGGTTAAAAATGCACCAGTTCTCCACCTTTAGGGTCCTTTCCCTTTGGAAACTATTGGATCTGTTTATGAACTTTTAAAACAGTCATGGCGTCACCTGTGTTCAGCAAAAAACAAAAAAAACCCCAAAACAAACAACAACAAAAAAAAAAACGCAGAGATGGAGACTGGATTGCTATAAAATAATAAACCCCAGGAAATAAAAAACTGAGCGTTTTAAGGGGCATTGTCTTGAAAGAGACAGTTTAAAAGGAGGTATCAAGTTCTTCTGCCCCCCTCAAACTAAATTAAATGATGAACCTTTGAATATTTTCCACTAGTCCATCTTGGAGAGAACACACAGAAAGTGTTTGGGAATGGGCAGTACCTTTCAAAAGCATATCCTCAGGTGATTGGATGATCATTCCGTCAATCACATTCATTATGGGCCAATCAGATGATGTGGTTGGTGGGCACTACTGCTATGCTGTAAAGGACAGAATGTGAACCACTTCATAAAACCAACTCTCTGTAAATCATGTTGAAAGGGGAGCAAAAATATCTTTTCCGTTGAGAAGTTGGTAGTGTTGTTATTTGTTTTTCATTTAATAAGGGTAATGCAGTCTAGATCTGAGAAAACTGATCTATCTAATTACAGTCATTAAATCAGGCAGGTCAATCTGCACTGTTAGGTTATAACTACATTACAAGCAAAGAATATTGATTTTTGCAGAAAATGACACCTTTAAATGCATGGAATATGGGGCAACATAATCACAAGTCAAGCTTTTAAATGGGGCATTGTGCTGTTATGAAAAGGCAGTGAGTTCATCAAAACAGTATTTCTCTGAAGCTGTTCTACTGTCTTTGTATCTCATAAAACATTGAATTTTTCGTGAAGCTCACACAGTAAGTCCAGGTGAATTCACTTGATCCAAGCTTGTTTTTCTTTTAAATATTCTGATCTCTGTAATTAGATGTACGATGGAGTGGAGCCTGTTTCCCATGCTGATATTCAGCCTAAAGCATGCAAGGCTTAAGGGCTTTGCAGCTGAATATGGATGGATCTGAATTTACTCATGTTTGCTGAATTTTCTGCTGCGTAGGTTATTTAAGTGAAGGCCATCACACATTAAAGCAACTCTCTACATTTACTAGCAGAGGGGTGTGTGGTGCAACATAAAAGGTCGAAACCCACATCTTGCAAACTTCCTTTCCTGTAGGGAGAATGCAAATGCACGTGCTTTACTTATTAGGCGTGTGCATTATAACTGCTGATACGGCCTAGAGTTCCCCCACATTGATTTTTAGATGCAGTTTAATAATCCTCAGATTCTGCCTCCCTGTCTCCGGCAGAAGTGTGAGTTCAGCGGAGCCACACAATGAACTCCTGCTTTGAGGATCATCAGAAGCTTTCGACCACATTACCATGACAATAGAACATTTTCAGGGTCCGTAAATACCCCCACTACAACCTCAGTGACTCTCTCCACCACAACCCTACAATAACAAGAACTTCTCTGTACTGCAAATTTGTAACATGCAAAAAAAAAAAAAAAAAAAAAACAACCAAAAAACGATCAACCACTTTTCCTTGTAAACAGATTTAATGAGGCTACAGATAAATTAAGTGTTACATTTCACCCAAACAAGTCCTCTCACTTCTGATGTAAGTCAGACAAACCTTGCAGGGTTGCTACATGATCAGCATGCCTGAAAATATTTTCTTCAGCACTTGTTCCAACAGTGTGTGGCATTTAAAGCAGGTTTTTTTTCATCAGACTTTGGCAGGCCTAACAGATTCCAAACGGGTACACAGATTGTTATGGGTAAATATATTATGTGTGTGCAAAGTGTGTGTCACAGCTCTAAGTCCAATCTGTCCAACAAAAGCTAAAAAATGTGTGTTTAACCTACTCATGCAATAAAATATTTAATGCATTTGCTGTTGTATGTTTGGCAGGGGATATTTTTAACACCTGCAGCTACATTTCAACTCTTAAATGATAAAGAACTAGAGCCTGATAGTGTTATGCCCACAACCCAATTTTGGGCTAAGAGGAAGGGTTGGGGTAGAGTGATATGTAAAAATCTCAAAAGCAAAGGATGAATGTGAGACCCAACAACCCCTAAGCCAAATATCATATAAATTAACCCTTGAGACAGTGTTGACACAGGTAAAGGTTGAAGACTCTTCAAAATGCCTCTGTGATATAATACTCGCAAATAAGGGATTGCACTGTGACTGATGACTTTTGATCCTTAAAAACTACCCAGTTCATCCTTCAGTCATGGACATATGCACAAAGTTTGAAGCAAATCTGTGGGAGTATTTTTATTGTGCTTACAAGCATGTGAAGAACATGAGGCCCCATAACTTTAAAATACAACTCATGGGCTAAAAAATCTTGCAAAGTCTTTCTTGGGCTAAAATGGACATTTGGGCAACATTTGAGGAGAATTCCTCTGAGGGTTCTTAAGATATCAAGTTTGCAATACAGGATAAACATGACACTCCATTTTGAGGCTCAAAATCTAATAAATTCTTTTTTGAGTTGGAGTAGACATTTAGGTAGAATTTAAAAGGCAAACTCTCAAATTATTCTTAAAATGATGATATTTTTCCTCAACTCTAGCTAATTTAGTTGATTTTAATGACTGCAAGAGCTTGCAAAATTCCCACACATTCAAAAACCTGCTGGTCTTCCTATACTGAGTTCCCCTGATCTGGTTGTAATCTCAGTCTGTCCAAGAAGCTCTCTCAGAGGTCCTGCCACTATTAGGCCCCCTTTACCACAAGGGCACAGTCTGCTTTAATTGGTTTACAGATCAACGCTGTGGTAACTGGTCAGTTAAGCTGAGTACCATGTTGTCAATAACTCTGTATTAATTTCACATTCTCTGTCCTGCATTGGGCATACCTGAGCCAATGGGTTTAAACTACTAACAAAACAATGGCAGGATATAACTCTGGTAGCCTCAAATGGGGGGGGGGGGGGGCGCACTGGGTTTCATGCAGCTACTGGCAGTGTGAAGAGGGGGAGAGGGAGTAGTCCTGATGCCATGGATTTTTTGTCTTGTGCATAGAAGTACCCTATCACATGGAAAACACAACACATATAAAAAACAACATAATCAGTATTCTTTAAAATGTTCACCACAAGCAGGGAATCAACATGTGACACAATGACCTTTGACCTGTGACTTAAAAAACAAATAAGTTTATTCTTAAATGAGAGAATCCCTGAAAGTTTCCTTAAGATACTGCATTCATAAGCAAGAGTTGAACATAATGCCTGATGACCATAACATTTGACCACCAATAAAATAACAGTATCCTTTATTCAGAGCGGACATTTATGCAGAACTGAGGAAAACCGTTGAAGCCTTCTTAAGAGATCAGATTTCATGAGAGAAGGAGAAGAACTGGAGGTCATGAAGGTCATCCTTGA
The DNA here is from genome assembly GCA_037902135.1 of Cetoscarus ocellatus. Lineage (NCBI taxonomy): Eukaryota > Metazoa > Chordata > Actinopteri > Labriformes > Labridae > Cetoscarus > Cetoscarus ocellatus. The sequence goes on from JBAMNC010001020.1 coordinate 553,802, forward strand.
GTTCGGGACATTTAGACATTTGCAAAATTATTAGATAATTACTTTATTCTTGGGATATTGATTTCAAAAGCAAAGAATAAACATTGTTCTCCATGATCTTGACCTTCAAACTCTAACCAATTCATTCTTTCGCAGGAGTGGACATTTTCCAAATGTATAAGCAAATCTCAAAGTGTGAGTTTTTTCTCTCACAAGGCAGGGATGAGCATGTGGCACTATGACCTTTTACCTATTACCTCTCCATGCAACTCAGGTCATCAGAGTGGATACTTTTCAAAATGTAAAAAATCTTTTAAAACATTAATAAGATTTTGTATTTACAATCAAGGGATGATCACAGGGTTGATTGACCTTTGACCCGTGTCCATCAAAATCTGATTAGGTTATCGAAAATCAGAGTGGTCATTTGTGTAAAGTTTGAGAAAATTCATTTTCAGTCTTCTGACCATGACCATAAAGTACAATGACCTTTGACCTCTGTAATCTTATCACTTTATCATTAAGTCGGAGTTTACATCTGTGCAAAGTTGAAAGAAAATCCCTCATAGTTGATGTGCCTATTCATGTAAACACAAGAATGAAAGTGCATATGAATGTAGGGACTGATGGACATCGCCAAAACAAAACGTCTGTGGCTGAAACTGTTTCTCCTCTGTGGAGGAAAACAAAAACCCATTTAACAAAACTGTGTTCATATAAGAGATACATTTATTGCTGTATAACACATTGTTGTACAGAAAAAATACTTTATGCATCCAATTTTCTATTTAGCAAAGTAAAACTGATTATGTTTCTCATGGGTATGGAGTTGGAGATTTATATCCCGCAGGCTCTGCAAATGCTGCAAGTATTGGTTGTTTTTCATTTCACTGTATTGTGTTTCATCCAAACAAATCCTTTCTTATTAGTTTTTGATACAATGCAACAAAATAAGTACACCCCAAGGCCATAAATGCTAATGCTGTTTGGCTCTAAATGAATATTCCTAAGTTGCAAATTATAATTCTGGTGAAGCTTGTTCAGTTATTTCCTCTTTCATTAAGAAGTGGAAATATATACAATATGTTATGTGGATCCGAACACCTGAGGAGGAACAGGCGGCTCCATAGTGACTCAATAGCTATTATTTTCTGTCAGGCTTTAATTGTATGCACTGTGAATCATCACCCACCAAACACCCACCCGTGGCAACCTGCAGGTCATCAAGCTCCTTCTATAGCTTTAGCTTCATTTAATCAACTGTTGTCTATTCAAGTGGGTTTACTGTACGCATCATTACTGTAATTATTCATGCTTATAATGCCATATGACAGCAAATGGCACAAATATTATTGACACAGAATGGAGCTGAAGGCTCATCTTAGATGAGCTACATTTATAGATGAGAGGAACATTTGCAGATTAATGCTACAAATTAAATCACATCCTCTTTGTCATCTGGAGTTTCTTAATAGATTGCTACTTTGTTCTTTTTGTGTCTTGCTGAGACATAAACATGGTTTAAAAGAAAGTTTTCTTTTGTTTGACAGCAGTAGTTGGCAGGCTCAGGTAGAGCTCATTTCCACATCCAGGTGAAACTTTAACCCTGGCTCCTCTCCCAAAAACTGTAGTGTCCATGAACTGAGGATGGTGTAATTGAAAAAGAAAACCAGGAAACTGTCAGGGAGTCAGTAAAAGACCAAGTCTTGTTTTTTCTTTGACAGTTTCCTTAAAAAGAAAAGGATATAAACAAGATTAGATTTTATAACGACTTAAGTCAAGAACTAAACTTGAAAAGAAAATGTGACTGGACCAGAATTTTGTCTAATGTTAAGCTGCATTTCTAGATTTTTCAACAAATGTTTCTAAAAATGGCCCAACAACTATAAAGCACTAACCATACAAATCCCAATTCCAAAGAAGCTGGGACATTTTGTAAAATTTAAAATGCATTACATTTACAAGTGCAACTTAAAACTACCATGCAAAATGAAAGCCATATATCAACAACATGTTTCATGTTATATTTGCACCATATTAACACTGATAAACTCCATTTTACTTGATGTTATTTTGGGTCAATATTCTGTCCGTGTCTGTCATATAAATTACAGTTCTAAGTCCGTTTTTCTCCAACATGAAAGAGAAAACATGCTGCTTTGGTGGCATTCTGCATCTTCTTCTATCATATAATACTGGATGCCTCTCTGCTAAAGGGAAGTCAAGCAAGCTGACGAACACTTTCTGTTTCCTATAAACTCTTCACAGTAAATGTCGTCATGTCTTAGTTTGCTAAAGGGATTATAAAGATGAAACAGCTTAACAGAAAACAAGGATGTTTACAGCAGCAGCAACTGAATAGGACAAAACAGTCTGAACTAAGGAGTGGGAGGCGGAGGCTCAGTTACTCAGCAGTAAGAGCTGAACTCACTGACAGTGCTAACATATCTTCCTCTGGTCTGATGAACTTCACAAACAGGGACTGGCATCTGTCTTTGCTCCCACAGACTCACGGGGTAAATGCTGCAGACTTGAGGGGGAGCAGGTTAAGTATAAGTAGTTAATTTAAAACATGTAAAAAAAAAAAAAGATTCTATGTGCATATAAAAAAACAACTAAAAAAAAAACAAAACAACACATTAAAATTGCATTTACATGCCAAAAAAGGAGTGGGAAGAAGTACAAACTTATTAAATCACACCCATTCTCCATTAGGTATCAAAAGTAAATTATTCTGCTACCTCACTGATATGTAAGTATACAATCATTGCATCTTGTTAAAAGATAATCAAATCAACTTTTATAAAAAATAAGTAACTATTTCAAAAAATCCTTTGTAAAAAATTCTAACTTCCTACGTGGTGTGTCAGAAAAGTTCAAGGACTGGTGTCACAAAAGATTTTTTTAGAATCCAAACTACAAACTACAAGTTTTCCCTTTCGAAGTAATCCCCCTGGGGTCTAATGCACTTTCCCATCCTTCTGTCGTCACGGCCTTTTTGATGACGTCCATGTCTTCAAAACGGGTCCCCTTGATGACCCCCTTGAGCTTGGGGAAGAGGAAAAAATCACATAGCGCCAGGTCGGGTGAGTAGGGAGGTTGCTCCAGCACGGCGATGTTCTTCTCGGCCAGGAAATGTCAGATGCTCAGGGCATTGTGAGCAGGCGCGTTGTCATGGTGAAGCAGCCACGACTTGTCCTGCCACAACTCTCGCCTCTTCTCGCGCACTGAATGAAGCAAACGCCGCAGTATCTCTTTGTAGACATGCTGGGATTACTCTGAAGGGGAAAACTCTTAGTTTGAAGTTTGGGTTTGAAATAAATCTTTTGTGACACCAGTCCTGGAACTTTTCTGACACACCTCGTATATGCAAATCTATTTCAGAATGATTCCATCCTGGAATATTAGTTTGTTTTGAAATACAACGTAATATTTGATCCTTATAAAATCATCACAAACAAGAAAAATAAATACTAAACTCCTGTGATAGTAAGATACCTTATTTGTCCCTGTTCCTTTTGAAAATAGTTTCTTTGTACCTTTTTTTATTTGGTTGATATTTGGACACTCCTTCAGCTCCACATTCAGACTGTTCCATAGCTTCACACCACATTTCTTCATTGAGTGCACCCTCATGACTTTAAAATGATATTGCCCCTTTAAATCATCACCCCTTTCCCTTTCAGTGAACAAATTTGGAATATTTGCAGGTGACAGATTGTTTCCTGCTTTTAATAGGATTTGTGCAGTCTGAAAGTCTGCGAGGTCTTTAAATTTCAATAACTTTGAGTGTAAGAATAGTGGATTTGTGTGATCCCTGTATCCCACCCTGTGACTGGTCTTTATTGCTTTCTTCTGCAGAATGAATAGTGGATATAATGTATTACTGTAATTATTCCCCCAGAATTAAGATATGGAAGAACTATTAAAAAGTTGAGATCTAGAACTCGTTTTTCTCTATTAAATACTGCTATGCTTTCAGAAACTTTGGTTTGAACATGTTTAATACTGTATGTGATTTCCAGCTGATTTGATCGTCTATAGTCACCCCTAAAAATCTAATGCCATTCAGTTTAATGTGTTTTTGTGGATTAGTTCTGCAGTTTCCAAACTGTATGATGCTTGTTTCTCCCCAAGTTGAGTGGTAATTTATGTCTGTCAAATCATAGCTTCATTTTTTGCAGTTCTGTATTGGTCTCCTGTGACAACAACTGAAGATCATTACCAGAACAAAAAACATTGGTGTCATCAGCAGATAAAACCAATTTTAACACATTTGAAACTTTGCATAAGTCATTTATATACAGGATGAATAACTTGGGTCCCAACACTGACCCCTGGGGGACACCACAAGAAATGTCCAAACATGTGGAACAATAGTCACCGAGCTCTAACTTTTTTTTTCTAATATATCCGGATGAATTTGTCAAAAGCCTTTTTCAGGTCTATAAATATTCCAGTTGTGTGCTTTTTTTGGTCTACATAATTTGTTATTCCCTTTATGGAGTCTATTAATGCCAATGATTTTGCTCTGTTTGATCCGGATCCATACAGATTTTTTTCCATGAGTATTTTGTCTTTGTCCACGAACTTATCCCACCAAATGATGAAAAGTTTTTCTTGAATTTTTAAGAACTGTGGTGTGGTGGTTGTTCAGTGGAATGACTTTGGCTGTTTTCCTTTTATTTGTAGATGTACCAGAGCGAAATGATAAATTGTAGATGTAGATAAGTGGTTTCAAAATTCTCCAAACAACCTTTTTTTTTTTTTTTTTTTTTTACAACAGCCATATCAACGTCATCACAATATTTTTAACTTTTGCTCTTATATTTTAAGACCATTTTTATTATTTCTCTCTCTTCCGCAGCAGTAAGGAACGTTGAACTCAGATTTCAATCAGTGAATCTATGATTATACTCATCAGTTTTTCCTGCATCAGGCTTAACACCAACAAATAACTTATTCAAACAACAAGCCACCTCGTTAGTGTTATAATTTTCTCTGTCTTCTGCAATAAAATGTTTAGGGTAACTTACCTGATTAGAACAGTTTTTCAACACATTACTGATTATTTTCTAAATTCCACTTATATTATCTTTGTTATCATCTTATAATGTATTATAGCATTCTTTCTTAGATGTTCTTCAAATATGTGTTAAGTTGTTTTTATAACTTTTGTGTTTTTTGTCTGCCTCTTCAGTTCTCTGTTTTATAAATTCTTTTTACTCTTTTTGCAGGCATTTGGAAATCCCCTTTGTGATTCAAGGATTATCAACATGTTTTAGAATTATGTATATTTTCTTTAGGAGACAGTTTTTATCAGATAATGTTTTCAACATTGTTATGAATTCTTTGTAAGCATCATTTGTATTATTGTTATTTTCCCAGTTCTGTGCAATTAGGTAATTTTTAAGGGCATGCATTGATTCTTCTGTTCTTACTCTTATATATTTCTTTTTTTTTCATGATGATTAGGCTTGACGTTCATACAATGTGAATACAGGTACATGGTCACTGATGTCACTGATTAAAAGGCAGACAAAAAGTGGAGGCATGATAAGTTTTGATGGCAAATACTAAATGAAAAACACAATTTAGTTGCAGCCTGTATGTCTGTGATGACTCTGAGCTTTAGTTTAACATGATTTTAAATATTTAAGGTAAAAACGCGGCCATCTTCAGCAGGGACACACTGTCAGAGATCACTAGCTTACTCTGATTTCCACTGGTTCATATCAGACCAACACTTTATTTCTTGTCTTCAGCCTGTATTTCTCCTCATCCTGATCTGTTTCTGCTCTCTCTGACACCTCACAGGGTTGTTATTAAAGGTCTTTTGACAAATGTAAATGTATAGAAGAAAAAACATTCTCTTCTATCAATGAAACTGTTATTATTATCCACAGTTATTGATGTAAAATATAGGCTAACTCAGAGATGCTCCCTCTTGTGACGTTACAACTAGTTGAATGTTTTAATGTGGAAGTTAACTAATAGGGCTTTAATTTCCTGGCGCAACTCAGGGTGGTGTAGGGTGTCGCACCCCACGCAGTGGTAATTTTATCCTGCGCACCGCTGTGCGCAGCCAATTTGTTCAATTTAGTAGACCGGCTGCGCCGAGATGAGTGTGACGGCGCACTAGGGAGAGGTGTTGAAAGATTCAGCTAGGCGCAGTGACAATTTCGTGCCAAAAAAACATGTGGAAAGTGCGCTGAAAGCTCGCCAGCTCCAACCTGGTCTATTCTCGGCGCAGGCGAGGCGCACTCGGGGCAGTGGTAATTTGGCTGACAGGCGCACAGTGCGCACACGTCACCAAAACCTCACAGGCAGGTATCCAGAGTGTCAGGCACATTTCAATGCAATAAACAATCACAGCAACCACTATTTAATGTAACCGTCTGAACCAGCACATACATTTGTATCTATATTAATTGTCCCGTCACATCTGATTTCAGATCAGAGACGTTTGTCATAACTAACAAGTTCACATCTCTCAGCCAACCACAAACAGCCACATCATCCGATACGGAGTATCCGGCTTCTCTCATCTCATGAAATTCAAAAGAAAAGAAAAAAGAGAGAGACGCTCTCTGAATAAATGTAAGTCACTCGGTGTCTTCAGGATTTACCTGCGATTGCCCATATTTCTCTGCTTTAATCTTTATTCGTAACGTGATCTAAAAAGATGGAGTACATTATTGCAAGGAGGATAAGGAGGAGATATAATTTCACCTAAGGTTCTGCTATTTGGCGATGACAGACCAGGAATGCAGGTGGATCACAAGCATGATGAATGAATTAGCCTGCTGCTGTGTTTAAATGTAATTATCACTTAATTTTGGACCCCTATTATGACACAGGAACAGATTACATCTGTCCCGCGAGGCGGTCCACACGGTGATGCACATCGTGGTCTCCGATGCGCGGCCCGGTGGCCCCTGCGCTCTCCCAGTTGCTGCAAAAGTGACAGCAGCTCTGACCATCTATGCCAACGAGGTGAAATTGTCACTGCGCCTCGCCTGCAGTGCATTTGGAGGTGAGGAGAGGCGTTCATTTGATTGGTGAAGATCACACTCGACTGTGTTAGACCCACTCACGCCTCCTCTCCTCCCTCTCTGCTACTTGCGCCGGTAGGAGGGACGGAGGCGTGGCTGCGCCTCCCTGTGCCAGACTGCGCCGTGCACGAAACTTGCAAAATGCCCTGGACACACCCCATTGGTGTGGCGTGCCGCAGGCGTGGTGCAGGGTAGGTGGGCCCCGCTTGGAGCCCATCGACTCTGGAGCTCACTGTAGGTTTTAACTTAAAAATTAATGAAAAATGTTTTTTTTGTCCTGTTATTCCCCAACATGTTGTTGCATAGTGGTCTCTAACCTGTACATTCCCCTCTTTAAACAAGACAAACAGTCTGCCATGTTAGGACTTTTCCCTCTTCGCATATTTATGGCACCAGTATCTGCTTGAACATCTTGTTCCCTCGCCCCCCACGAATCGACCTACCTGTGTGACATCCTGCCTGGCCTGAGGTAACAAGCCCAGTGCAGAACAGAAATGATAAGAAGAATACAGTTGGTGCCAAGCAGAACTGAACAGTTACCACAGAGTTAACCTGTCGACCATTCAGAGCAGACTGGGCCCACATGAGGAAGTGAGCCCAAAGAGGCAGAGGCTCTTACAGAGTGTTTCAGACAAATACAGCTTAATTAGGGGCACTCTGTATTATGAAAACTGCATTTCCTCATAGTCATCCAATGTGTATTCTAGCCAGAGTTAGAGCAAAATATGGCCCTTAAACTTTAGACTAGTTGGAAAGCACTTAAACTATGACATTTTTTTGTTGAACAGATTTAAACTGCCTTGAAACGTCTCTTCCTCTGATGCACTTACAGTCATCCTTGGTGTAACAGGAATGTAAAATCTGACCACATATAAATGAGCTTTAAAGTGCACTGCAGTCATTCTGAACACACTGCTCTGCTTAATTTTATAGCTTAAATGTCACTTCAGAACTTGAAGATCAAGTTCAGGATTTTAGACAGCTTATGAGTCATGTTATAACAGAAGTTGCTCTGTGTTAACGGTCTGATTAATCTCTATATTGACCTTCTCTGTACCTAAAGAGACTATGCCAAAGTGATGAGTGATTACTGTTAAGGTGCCTTTGGACATCACTCAGAGATTAACACAGAGTCCCTCATGACTGACAGTTTTCTTTGTCTGAATGTCAAATTTAATGGTTTGTTTCACATTTGTATTTAAAGTCTTATCATCTTTAGTCATAAATCTTTCATATGCAATATTTGAATGAGTAACCGGAGAAGAGGAAAAACAGGGAAAGTCTCTAGCTTAGCTGATTTTTTGTTTGGTACTGGAGATTGAGTTGGTAATAAGTGAGAGATAACATGAGAGGTAACGACAGAGTCCATGTTTCTTCCCATTTTAATTGAGAATCAAAAAAAAGGAAAAAACTTGATTAAAATATAAAATGGAAAAATGTGCCACAGGATCAAATTTGATTTTAATATTTAACTTGTCAGATTTATGTAATGCAGAAGTTGTGATGCCAACCACTGTAAAATAATAAGAAGAGGAAGACCTGTCTGGATGTTAGTGTTGGGTAACAGCTTGTTTTTCTCTAGCCGTCACTGTCCATCAGCATCAGCATCAGCCAGTTAAAGTTATGTGTTGTTCAAATGAACAAAACGTCCTTCCTGAAGGAGACTAAACAAAATCAGACAAAATCTCCCGACGCTCATTTCCAAACATAGCCAGAAACCCATCTTCTTCAGCAAACTACAAACATCTAAGTGTGTTATTCCATCTTTGAATGATTCTGTTAATAAATTAGTTTGTTTCTCCAGTGCTGCCGTTTTGTCACCACATGTAATGTTACCTGACAGTAACTTCCAAGTCTTCTTGTATTACAGTGGTTGGGATCCAACCTGGTGCATTACAACTTCTGCATCACATGAGCCTGAACCCGGTAGAGCCCTCAGGTCTTCAGGTAGTGGTCTTTTAATAGTTCCCAAAGTAAAAACCAAAACATACAGTGAAGCTTCATTCCATTGTTATGGCCCCCGTCCGTGGAAAAGCCTACCTGAGAGCAGCACCTACTGTTCATATTTTTAAAAGCAAACTAAAGACCTACCTTTCTGTCTGACTTTTACCTGATTATATTCATTATTAGTTCTTCTTATCTATATATATATATATTAATCCTCTTAATCTGTTTTATTTCTCTGTTTCAGTTCAGATTAATTGTTCGGAATTCTCTGTTAATCAATTTTCTTTTCATTATCCTATCAGATCTGATTATGCATTTGGTGTTAGGCTATCTCATTTTATCATATTTTTATTTCAAATTTTATTTTATTTACTTATTTTCCCTTTTAATTTTTTTTAAAATCTAATTTCTTATCATGATTTTTTATTGTCATTTTAGTCTAAGCTCCTGTGTTTCCTCATTTTCATTCAAAACGGCGTTTCCGCGGTCCTCTCATTCTGTTTTCTGTCAGAATCTCCTCTTAATGTCTTTGTGTTCACATAAGTGAGTGTGTTTGCTGTATGTGGATTGCGAGGGTGGGTGGGGTCTTGTATTTTCATTGTATTCAATTTTCTACTTTTATTTGTTTAAGAAAAAATAAATTATATTACTCATGTAAAGCACTATGCACTACAAAATTTTGTGAAAAATGCTATACAAATAAAGTTTGATTGATTGATTGAATAAAATATTAAAAATACAACTCAACCCTGTGGCCATTTTCTCTATTTCTTATTTTCATCTGAGCCTATAATCCAAATTATGAAAAAGACTTTTTATTATTTTTGTCTTAGATAAAAAAACAAACAAACATAATATCCAGTCACTTTTTGACCTTTTTGACAATGGAAAGAATGGACGATACATGGATTCAATCGAACATTTACTTCAGCAAAAATAAGAGATTCAAATAGCCCATATTATACTTTCCCAATTGTATATTCTTTGCCCTTTGGTGTGCTTTACATGTCTACTTTGTGCACTTCTTATGTGCAAGACAAAAAGTCTGTGGCATCCAGACTTCCTCCGTTTACAGCGCTTGTATCAGCATGAAACACCACCGCCCCCCAACCCAACAGGTCTACTGGTGTGACATCCTTTCATTGTTTCATCAGTTTAGGACCACTGGCTTGGCCCAGTGCAGAGCATAGACTGTAGAATGCATGCAGAGTCACTGGAAACATGGCATTGAGCAGCGCTGAACTGACCAATTACCACAGAGTAGGCTGGTCAACCAACCATTGCAGACTGACCCAGAAGAGGAATGGAGCCCTAAAGTGACAGGATGTCCAACAGAGTGTCTTAGACAGACAGAGACCAGAGGACGATGGGGGGTACTCAGTATGTAAGAACTGGCAGGCTTTTTGAACACGAGCGATGGTGAACATCCTCTGGACGTCATTGAAATCAAGCATACGAACCCCAGTGGAGGATAACATAGGCTCTTTAAATAAAAAAATTGAGAGGGTAACACAGTTTTGCACTATTATAGAAGAGCTGAGGTTGTGAACATGTCACAGTTCAAAGGATTAGTTTTACAGACAACCTGCCAAAACCATCACACACTTTAACCTCAAAACAGAAAGCCCACGACTGTTTCGGTAGTTGGAACCTGTCTACCAAACATGAGGGATGTCTGTAAGACAGTGCCTGAAGGATAAAAGACAAAACTCATCTCAACATCAGTCTGATCACACAGCTCCCTTCTGACAACAAAATCTCAAGGATCCATCTCAAATCTTTAGACTACAGAGGAGGTCTTAATTCTCCTCTGACTGCAAGACTCCAGCATCCAGTCTCTTCCTACTGACATAAAATAGTGTTTTGTTTGGTTTCTAACTTAAGAAGGACAACAGGCTTTACTTTTTAATTTTTTCACAATAAAGCACAGGGATTCACATAAAAGGCTCTTATAAATGAACGACATTGTCTCCTTTTCTCTAATGCTTATATTACTGAGGTTTGTGTGATTTGGTGGTTTAGATTTTGCAGCGAATGTTCCAAATTACTAACTCGTACTGAATTTTGAGGTGACGTTTGAAGTGGTTGTGGGGATCAGTGGAGAAACCTCACAATACAGAAACAATGCTAAAGCTTTCCTGTTAAAATGTGACTCATTGTGCGTCATTGTCTGGCTGGACCCATAAAACTTTTTTTTTAATTATTATTTTTATTCCATTCAGTTGTCAAAGGTAGTAATAAAATACAAAAATAAACTAGAAATGCTCCGAGGGAACAAACCTCCACTAAGGAATTTCCAACATTGTCGGGTGACTTATTGTTAAACCAGCAAAATTCTATCACTTGTTCCTGAAGCCATTACAACATACTAGAAAATGTCTTAAAATCTGTTGAGAACTTAATAAAGTATTAGTGAAAATGTGGAGAACTGCCCTATCTCACAATGTCAACAAATCCTTCAAGAAATTCACGGATCTGTTTCCAGATTTGGATCACCACCAAAGTCTAATCACTTCTTTCTTGTGCCATGAACAAGATTTCCTGAAAATGTCATAAAAATCTGTTCAGAACTTTTGAGTTATCCTGTTCACAAAATACAAATGCCGGCAAAAACATATCCTCCTTGGGGAGGTAAAGAGGAGGAGCAGAAAGAATAATAATGTTATAAGATCTGCCCCTTCACACATTGGACTAGATGCAACAATTCTTAATAAATTAAGCTGTTATGTATGAGGTTTGTGATTCAGTATCCATGTCTAAATTGCTGTATTCTTGTTTTTAAGGGCACACAACTGTCATTCACTGTTGCCCTTTTCTCTCCATGTTCGCACTGAAATTGCACCAAGAAACCACACTACTCCTCTGAAAGGAGAGGCAGTAATATGAACCCTCTCACATGTTATGAGGATCACCTTTGTTTGTATGTGGTTGGAGTAGGGGTAAAGATAGCCAAACCTGAACTCTTATCAATGTGGTTATGGAGCCTCAATGCTATTATCTGTTATTATTATTGTTATTACTATTATCATTATTATTTTCTATACATCAGGTTTTGCAGAGGGGACATGAACTCCAAACACATCAGCACAGTGCATTTAATTGATCTCAACTACACCATGGGTTGGAATCAAAGTTGAAGTCTGCAGGATGACATATAAAAACAAACTGAAAAAGCCGTAATGAGCCCTAATGTGCAGATGTTGAAGGTTATACTATAGTGTGTTCAATGACAGCTCAAAAGAAGATGAGACACATAAGTGAAATGTCAGCATGACGTTTTCAAATATAACATCAAGAAAATCAATTTTTTGACAGAAAACTTTAATAATTACAGTTTTGGACTTCAATTTCAACTACAACTTTATTATCCCCTCAGGGAAGTTTGCTTTGTAGCCAGATTAAAAAAACAACATAAAGACACAGTCAAACCAAATCAGTCACAAGCACAAAAAACATTGAGTATGTCTAAATGGAAGAACATAATCACTGGAGTACATAAACAAAGGAAAACATCAACGGGCAAACCAGGAATGGAGCCATCACCAACAAAAGCAACCAACAGCGACACAGTAATGAAATCACTCGAGCTGGATCAGTTTAACATCCAGTTCAGTAATAGCTTGGAAGATAAAACAGGTTTTTTGGCCTTTGGAAGCCTGAATCTCCTGCTTGAAGGTAGAAGATCAAATTCCGCATGGAGAGGATGGTCAGGATACTGTTTGATGTCCCGAGCCTTGGATTTTACTGTCACAGAAAGTTTCAGACAGTTCAGGTAATTTTACACCCATGATTTTACAGGCAACCTTTACAACATGTTAAGGCTCTCTATATCTGATGATGCAAGGCTTCCAGACCAGGAGATAAAAGTGGTGAGGTGAGAACAGACTCTACCATGAAACCATAAAAGGTTGTCATCAACTTACTACTCACTCCAAAACAGTTAAGTTTTCTGAGGAAGTGCAGCCGCTGTTGAGCTTTTTTAAAAAACTGTGTCTGTGTTATCACCAAATGTCAGCCTGTTGTCAATGATGACACCCAGGTACTCGTGGCTTTGAGTCCTCCCCCTGTCACACCTATTATCGTTAATAATAGTCTTCCTAAAATCAATACACACGTCCTTTGTCTTTGAAATGTTTATAAAAGGAGTCATCGCACCAGTCAGTAGAATCATCCTCCACTGGTCCTGGAGTCATGTCCTACCCTTTAAAAAAAATAAAATTCACCCAAAAAGGCCAGAACACAGGTTAAAAAGAGACAATAATTTATTAGTTAAAGTATTGGGATGGATTGTGTTAAAAGCAGACGAAAAATGTAAAAACAATATATGTGCATTTGTGCCTGGACCTTCAAGATGTTTAAAAAGCAGGTTAAAAAAATTTAAAATCCATCATCCACCTCTCTTTTGCTCCTGCAGGCAAACTGACAAGGATCCAGTGAACTCTCTGCAGACATGATCAACTCTTTCTTAACGAGCTTTTCAAACGCCTTCATAACCATTGAGGTCAGGGCCACGGGTCTTAAATCATTTATACTTTTTGGGGATTTGATTTTTACCGCAGGCACAATTGCAGATTTTTTCCACAAGCCTGGAACCTTTTGCTGCACTACTAAAAAGTTGGTCTGCACAGTGTTTAAGAAAAAACCCCCAGAAATGTCAAGACCAGGGCTCTTGTTAGTTTTTTGTTCTGTAGAGAGTGTTCTTAATACAAAATCAAGCACTGGTGGTGACTCAGTTTTGTTCTGAACTGCTCTTTAAAAACATCTGCATCAAGCCTAATGTGAAAATTGTCAAAACTCCTTATCTAAAATAAAACAATTCAACCTAATATTTGTGTTACCTTCCCTTTGAGTGCCTGTCATGACTGTTATGCCATTCCAGACACATTTTAGATCATTTTTATCAAATTTTTGTTAAATTTTATTTGTAGAATCAAGTTTTGCTTTCCTAATCTCTGAACTTATAAGACTTTTGCCTCGTTGTTCTTCTGAATACTACCCTTCTGAAGAGATTACAGGACTCTACACAGAATTTTATGTAGCTACACACAGTAAAAGTTAGCTCATCAATGTCTGTTGTGCTTGCGACTGAGCCCTCAGAACAATCTGACAGAGTAAAAGCTGACCAATCAGTGCACTCTAAGCTGCCTTTTCTTCAGGTTTAAATGGGCTTTCCCCCCCCTGCACACCTGTGTCTTGAATTTGATGTGTTAAGTACTTCAATTTTTTGACTAGTGATGCACAATATGAAAAATTTCAACTGATACCTATAACCTATAATTTCCTGCTTCTCATGGTCGATACTGATAACCGATAAGTTCATTGTTTTTTTATTATACGTATCTAATCTTTTTGCATGTTAAAATCTTGATCCAACCACTGAGACGTTAAGCTTAGCATGCTGACAGGACAAACGGCAGATATCCATATGTCTGTTGTAAAACTTAAGTGTAGTCTGTTCTTGTTTTGTGTTATATTATTAAGTTATGGATGTGTGTGGCAATGATACCTAAGAAGGCAGGGCTGGACACATCCAGGAAGAAGTGACGACGGTGTAACGTGGCTCCAAATGTGCTATTAACTTGCGAAAATGAGCGCTTGAATTAAATCACTTTGTCGTTAATGGCTTAAGCCTTTTCACTGTCTCTTAAAACGTTTTTACAGTTTTCAAATGCATGCTGAATGGGGACATCCACGCTCCGTGTTGTTGTTTTAGCGTTAGCACTGCTAGCTGCTAACGCGGCTGCTTCATATTCGTTCAAAACCGCTTCGCCGCGATGGCGACTTTTCAGATGAGCTATAAGATCTGTTGTGTTAAAACTTGAAGTCCTCTTTCCTTCTCCCAGAATTCTTACCAGCAAACAGAAATGCTGTCGTTATCTTCTTCCACAGAGACAAACAACCACACTGGTGAAGTCATGTTCACTTTTGGTCTGGCAGAGACGGGGACAGGCTTGGGTCCTTCTAGTAAGGCGCGATAGATGATGTAACCAGCGTGACATGGCTTGTTTAGGGGCTATGCGGCCTGCAAACAATTTCCCCAATTTCATTAATTTATCAGATCTTTTTATCGGATTAAATGTACGTATCGGGTTGATAAAAAATGACGTCCTTTTCCCCCAATATTATATCGGTCCGATAAATATCGTGCATCCCTAATTTTGACAGTTTTAGATTCAATCATATTCCTTCTTTTAAACTGTCTTGTAGATAGGATCCAGATGTACAGTGCTATGATCTGAAGATCCAACAGGGGGCAGACCTGTATGCACATTTAATGGACCCACAACAAAGATCTTATTAAAACAACTTAGGCAAGTGACATTGATAAAAGTGATTCATGGATGACATTAATGTACCATGATTAAAATCACCTTAGATAAAAACTGGAGCATAAGGGGAAAGTGACTGCAGTCTCTCATCGGACTGACAGGTCACATGATTAAAATTTTTGGCGTTGGCTTTGGGGTGAATGTAAACAACTATGATGAAGATCTGAGGGAATTCCCTTGGAAGGTAGATTGAGCGCATTGACACAGCCAATAGCTTGATGTCAGGGGTGAATATGTCTCCCTGATGGTATAGTTGTTGCAACAATGCCTGTTGACGTCAACACAAAGCTCATCTGTTGCAGAATGGAGGGACTTCACGTTCGCCAGGATTATAGTTGGTAGGAGGAGCCGGTTCATTTTCTGTCGCTGTAACCTTAGGCAAACCCCACCCCTTCTGCCCCTCCTCCATGTTTTGTTTCCAGGTTTTGGGCCTGCAAATCCTTTAGTGGTGTTGGTGTATTGTACTTTAGCAGTAAGTCTCTCATGTACTGAAGTCTGATGGAGTGATGAGTGTTTAGACAGGAGTCATTGTCCCCAGTGAGATGGTGATTGTCATCCACCTCACAAGTGTGAAAAACAGCACCATTTTCAGTACATGGTACAGTCCAGAGGTAACACAACTGAAGACACATTAAAAGCCGCAGAGATCGTGGCAGGCAATCATTCAGGACAGAGGAAAAAGGACAAAACATGCTCACACACACTCACCTGCCGCCGGTTGCTATAAAAGCAGTGCCCCCTACAAACTTTGAGGTCAAATTTTATTTGTTTCTCCAGCACCATAAAAAAGATATAACAGATGTTCCATTGAGACATTATTTTCAATGTGTTTATTAATTTTAAAAAATGTATTATGAACTCTTTTCATGCTTACAGGCAAAATCAAGAGCTGGCGTAGGCATGGAAACAGCTTTTCTCCTCAGAATGAAAAAGAATTGGGGAAACAAAGGGGGTTTAAATGTGTGGTTTTTTAAAAACCGAACGGGACCACAAACCTAGTTAAGTACCGAACCGTGGGCTCAGGGTAGTATTATATCCCTTCATTAGACTGTGCTATTTTATTTGGTACCAGTTTAAAACTACTCCATCATTTTGGCCATATTTTTCCACAGTTTCACTCAACTTGTTTTTTGCACTTTTCTGTGAAAAATGTGGCTCACCCTATTTAATTTGTCTTCCCTGTTCCTGCTTGTCCTCACATACCATTGCTGTTTTGGTTACTGTTAAAAATGGGCAATTAACTGAGTTTCAATCCCAATAATAGCCTCCCACAATTATGAAAAGAAGAAAATCAAGATTAAAAAATTACTGTGCTGCATGAGATGTTTATTTGTTTGTCTATAGGCTTGTTTTGTGTGGTATTCGTGTGGTGCAAATGTTCTTTAATTGTGTTTAATAATTGTGATATCATATCAGCCAAAATAATTATGGGTGGGTGCCATAAACAAGGAAGAAGTATGAGAGAATTAAATGAGTTGTAAACACCTGGTCTATGGCTTGTTCTACTGATTAAATATGTGTAACAGTATGCTTTACACTGCAGTAGTGTGACTGGTATAACAACTAGGGATGCTGAAATTCTGAGAGTAATTTTGAATTGTTTGGTATGGCATCTACTGTTAAATACTTGTTTGGTTTTCTGGTAAAACTATCCTTCACTCTGTTTCTCTCTGTGTTGGCTCTCATTTGCTTGTGCTGGTGAGTCAACATGCTGGGATGAGGAAAATTGCAACCACACGTAAATATGCCATCACAGTGGCCCTCATTAATCAATCTAAAGCAAAGTCATGTAAATATTTGGGTGCAGAAATCATCAAACACAAGTTCACATGTGAGATTCATGAAACGTACCTATCCCGGCGCATGCATAGTGGGGAGATGATAAATGTGGCAGCTTAAAACTATCATCATTTAAAAAGAATGACCCTAAATATTTACAGTTTGGCTCCAAAAATACGCCATGGAGATTTGTAATGTGGTAAGTGTTGTAGCTGGAAATGGATACTGTCACAAGAGAGGAAGGAAAGAGTAGAATATTTTTATTAGTCAGCCCCTCGAAGCCTATACCACTAGTTACCTCTGCCAAGGAGGTTATGTTTTCGCCAGGGTCTGTTTGTGTTCTTGTGTGTTTGGTTGTCTATTAGCAAGATAACACAAAAACTACTAGATGGATTTACTTTTAAATTTTACCAGAGGTGTGGTTTGGTCCAAGGAAGAAGCCAATACATTTTGGTGGTGATCCGCATATTTGTCTGGATGCAAAAAAATCCCAACATTTGCAAAAAATTAGATAACTTAACATTAGGCCATATTTTAAAACCTCATATCTCTGACATCACTTGATGGATTCGCCCCAAAATGTACATGATAATATATATAATATAACTCTATCATCAAGGTCAATTTCATCTGGATTTGATCCAATTGATGTCACAAAAAAACGTTGAAGTTTATAATGGCAAATCCCTTTCATTTCTCCTCCGCAGCTCTGAGGGTTTTGCCCCCTATACATCATTATGGGAATTGTAGTTTATTTGCAAACTCACGTCAACGTCTTTAAAGCTTATGTCACTACATTACCCAGCTTCCCTTGCAATGCCAGGACTTCTCCACATAGACAGACATATGGTGACATGGGGATCCAGAATTGTATCTTGGTGGAGGTCTGCGCTCTCCAAGTGCTTTTCTAGTAAATATGACAGCCACTAAAGCATCTGGCTAGCTTTAACCATGAGGGGAAATGACTGGGACTACATCTTACAGTAGGATTCTTTCCAGTGTTTTACCTTTCCTTGACAAAGCCCCCGTGTTGTGAAGCGTTGTGTGTTTAGACATGAGGGTTATGTATCCCTCCACCATCATCCGGTCAGAAGAAACAGCAAACACTAACTTCACAAAAACTGAACTAAAAATGAACAATTTCAGCTCAAGTGACATGAAAATGCCATTAGTTGTGGGCACAAAAGGGAACTGTATCTTTATGAACCAGAGTACACAGAGGAAGAACTTTTACAGGTGGAGTCACAGGTAGAAAATGGGATGGGAGAAGCTGTTGTGGAAACTGAGGACCAGAACAGATCAAGAGTTAACTGACGGGGCAGGATCATGAATAGTGAGCTCATGCCTCATATGCCTATTGCTGTCACAAGTAAGACTTAATACAGCTTCTCCTGGACCTCTCGGCAGTTCTCTTTAATTTTAGATAAGCCTTTAAAACAGCTGCCATATGTTGTAGTGCTGATTGGTAAAGTGAACACTGCAAACATAATGTTCTGTCATTGCAGAGGGGGGAATTCGAAGAATGATCACAGTGAATTTGGAATTTTGACCATTTATTTAGCCTTCTTATACCTCCAGGATAAATACAGCAGTAATTCATCATACCATCCAGAGAATTAGATTTATATCAGATTGTGCAGTGACTGTACCTGGTTGTAGCACTCTCACCTGAACAGCTGATGAGATTAGCTGCTAATGGAAGGATACATAGTTAATATGTTGTATCACAATATAATTCCAAACACAGGGGCATTTTCAAGGAAAAGTAATAATATATATAAAAATCAGTGGTATAATACTTCATTAAAAACTATTAGGAGTGCAAGTTCAATTAAACAGGCTCTTTATTTATAGGCCAATTGGACCAGTGAGTGCACAGAGGGTTACTTCTTAAATGTATTATTTTTTTTTACGTTTCCTGTCAAATTACTACAATTTTTATTTTTTCTGTTGGGATTGTCCTCAATATTTGCTGCGGAAATCTGACTGTTTAGAAAGAAACATTCCTATCTACTTAAAGAAGCCTCTATTTTTTTTCCAATGGTCTGCAGCCCGGTGGCTGGGGACTTTTACATTAAATAACAACAAAAAATCAGCTTGAAGGTTGTGCTGCTCACCACAATTTTCCAAGTTATATTTTCTGCAGGAATTATTAGAGGTGAAGTGTAATATGAAATACATTTAGATGCCATGTCCAACATAAGTATTTAGCTTTAAATCTGTGAACTTGCCTCTCAAGGCACAGCAAGTAATAAAGAAAAAACATCTCCTTTTTCACTGACACTATGCTGCAGCTGAAGTCCACACTAAATTAACTTATCCTATGCCCACTCTCAAATTGATAAGTTGTGTGTGAAAACAATCATACACCAGTTTTTTTGTTTATATGCTCATTTGCTGAGGGCCAATGGCTTCAGTTGTTAAAGATTTCAAATATCACTCTAACATGGTGGAGAATGGTGAACAGGAGTTTTTTTTATACGATGTATGTTATATCTTAAAATACACACAAAGTGTTTATTTAAATAATTATTTGATTAAAAGTAAAATTAAACTATAGTCTTAGGGTACAACGAAATATTTTCTCCATATTAAACACTTGCTTTTCGTGTAAAATTGGCTTGAATGATGGAAAAAGCACTCCATCAGCCAGAATGTCAGAATGAATGATCTGGACCAAAAGCTGTGTCTAAAAAAACAAGACACATCGAACTACGAGCTATGACTGAGCCTCTGTTTTCAACATTGATGTTTATGAAATTGGCCATAGCTAATTTCCAAAATGAGACCAGTTGTAAAGTTGAACTCTGAAATGTTTGTATCGTTTTTCAACCTCAAAAGACTTTGGCAATTAATCTTTAGGAGAAATGTTCAGTATGGATATTATGCAATTAAATTTCCCTCCAAAATGCTTTTGTGTGGTTTCATCTAATCTAAATCCTAATTAGGGGGGCTGTGGCTGCCGACTTAGAGACAGACATTTCTCCACAACTGATTAAAACTGGTCCAAGTCTCTGACGGGTTGGGAAGAGTTCAGGAAAACAAAGTTTACTGAGTAAATCAGTGAGTTATCAGGATAAAGTCATTAAATTTCAATAAGAGTGTAATCCTCAGAGCACGCTGCCTCAGTTCAAATCTGATTTTGTTCACTGACCTCTCTAAATGAAGGCATGGAAGCCCAAAGGTAAATCTTAAACACTGATTAATATTTATGAACTCTTTCCTAAACTTCCAATACAGTTGATGCAAACTGCCAGCTTGCTGATGATTCAGTATGAACTCAATAAAGATTGTTTATCGTAAGACAATAAACACTAAACAACTCAATTCTCAAAGTTCTGCAATGAGTTCATCTCCATGAGGCATCAGTTGGTGCATCAGAAAGTGCAACACTGCAGCTTTTGTAAGATGAAGCAAGACAGAGAGAAGGGGAGGGAATTCTTCTGGACTGTCACGCCTGGACCTGCGCTGTGACGCTCAGTCATGGGAAAGAACAACAGTGATGCAGCATGGGAAACAGGAGTGTTTCATAATGACTCATCTGGGCCTCATACGCACACGTTAAGACCTCCTGTGGGATCAGCTCACAAGCAGGAAGACCTTTTTATGTTCTGTCCAGGAAATGTTCTTGGAGTTTTCCTGGTAATTTCTTCAACATGATTAATATTAACATTTTGTGGAAGAATGGGCCTGTTAGATGATTAAATAAACAAACCAAAATGTCACTGAAGTTTGATGTTAATCATAATAAATTACTGTCTAATTACATATTGAGATTTATATCATTTTGCATTTCAATAAGTACATATTAACATTGTGAGGTAATTCTTCCCAGTTCGTGATTTGGGAAGAAAAAAAAGCAAATAAATGCATTTTATCACTTTGACTTTAAGACTTATTACTCTTCATTTTTATTAGTGCTGCTTTTGATTTGAGACAGGACACAGTTTCACAGGGAATTAAGATGTTTTGAGTACACAAACTCTTTGTGATTTGAATTAGGCTGTTTGTCAATGATATATCAGTGATTTTAAAGCCTCTACTCAACAGATGTGATCTTTCGTGACTTCTTTTGATATAGTAGAGCCCATTTTGAAAACTGCCCTTAAAGAAAGAAAGAGAAAAAAAAAAAAACGTCCTCAGTGCCAGGTGATTTTTATTGGCGTGATCCTCATTGAAATAGTTCAACCTCTGAGTGAGTGATGTGAGCATCAGTGTTACAGGAAGGGACAAGACTTTGGCTGTTTATGCTGCATTCGCACACTGACATTTTGGCCAACTTTAGCTGATGTATAGGGCAACCTGAATTAATGTCAGCTGGGCAACACCGATGTTTGGCAGGTATGTCGACATTTTGTAGGTGTAGCGAAAAATTTCCAATGCTTGATCCAAAGCGCTTGTAAATGACAACAAGAGTTGACCTCCGTTTACCTTCGCTACAATTAGTTATAGCTGTGTTCATCTCTGCTGGCGAACATTGGGGCCTGCCCGCCTGTAGGCTCCTGTTGGACGACTTGAGGCATCCTTTTTGGGACTGCAGTCTTCCATCCGTTGGGCATGGTGACATAATACTGAAACCAGCTGCAGCTCCAATGGTGAAATGCCATGTACAACCCATTAACATGGCGTTTCATCAATTTTGGATTATTTCTGAATGTTGCTTAATTTCAACATATATATGCTGATGTGTGAATGCAGCACAAACAATAATGGCCAAGGTGAAAATGTGCTGCTTGTATTTACACAGGAACTTTTTCCTGGGCTTCAGCTTCTACCAGTGGTAGGACATGATTTCTTGACTCTTTGTTCATGTTTTCTGGGTGATACTTTGATGGATTTTAGAGATTGGAAGCACATGGAGCAAATTCAAATGGCTTTATGGGTGTTACTGAAACACACGGACATCAACTCTTGTTACCTGGCAACATTAAGCATTAGAAGTGCTCTGACTGAGAGCAATTCCAACAGGAAAAAACACTCCCTGTGGAGAACAAGTCGTAAATGCCTGGAAAATACAGCTTACAATAAAGAACCTCACATTTTAACACTTGGTGGCCTGTTAGAAGTGTTTTCCGGAATAAAGTCAGCTTTCAATAAGTGGTGAAAATTGTCATGAAACTCTCATAGATTAACGCTCTCTTTTATTCTATTCAGTGCGCAGTAGCATACTTGGGTCAAATCAAGACACCACAAGACAATGCGTGTTAATGTTGTAGATCTAAATGCCTTAAGATCTAACATAAATGTAAAATGCCTGGACCTGCCTTGGTCTTAAAGGAACACACCAACATTTTTGATGTTGCTCTCCATTTTTTACCTCACTCCCGAGTCAATGACAAGCAGGTAAACACCACTTTCTTCTGTGCATCCAGTTACAAAGAAGAGACAGACAAAGCTCGCCCACTGCTAGTTAGCTTTAGCTTTTAGCTTTAGCTAAAACGCTGGGAGTCAATGGGTAGCGTTACAGTCATCAGGTAAACTCTTCAGCAACTCTAAACGGTCCTGTGTGCTTGTTGTGACTCGTTTTTTACCCCTTTATGCTATGTTATCTTGTACTATCTTCATTTTTTCTTCTTCTCCTAAAAAGAGGCTTTGTTTTATTGACCTACTTCAGCAGTCTAGTGATGTGATGTTTGAAAACGAGTCGAGTCTTTTGAATGGCTCTTTTAAATGAACCGATTCGCAATTATGAGTGAGCGTTTGTTTGCGAGCCATTCTTAAAAGCAAATTTCCTGCAAATTTAAGAATGTTTCGCAAATGAATGGTTCACTCACAACCGCGACTTGGTTCTCATTGTTCACTTAAAAGAGCTGTTCAAATAATTCGACTCGTTCATGAATGTCACATCTCTAGCAAAATAGCGGAAGTAGGTCAATAAAACAAAACTCTGTTTCGGAGTAGAAGAAGAGATGAAGATAGCAGAAGATAATGGAACATAAAGGGGAAAAAAAAAATGAGTCACAAGTACACTGGACTGTGTAGAGTTGTTGCAGAGTTTATCTGATTACTGTTGACAGAGGAAGGCTAGCGCTACCCACTGACTCCCAGTGTTTGAACTAAGCTAACTAGGTGAGCTTTGTCTATCGCTACCTTGTTACTGGACGCACAGAAGGAAGAATGTTGTCTACCTGCTTGTCATGGATTCGAGAGTGAGGCAAGACATGAAAACAACAAAAATGTTGGAGTGTTCCTTTAACACAGACTTCAACATTGGACTAATAATTTTCACCGAAAAGACTGAAAACAAAGTTTTGGGGTTTCCACCATAGTTTATCTTTTGACTTATTTATGAAGCTGTCTGTAGCTTTCTAAAATGAAATGGGATGAAGGTGTAGTGGTGTTCTGTTTTTTAATCTCAGGGGAAGCTGAAAAATGCTAAGTGTTGAAGCCATACTATATTTTGTATTTATCTTTAATTTAAATAATTGTGTTCATGTGTTAGATGCAGTTCCGGGGTTTTACCTAGGGGGAGCACCAGTGTAGAGAGGCATATTGATAAGCTACAGGTGGGGGAAATCAGTTGTGTATTTGTGGGGAAGCAAACGTTTTTTTGACCGTGTCAACCAGGAGCTTGTCAGAATGGCTGGCGTGTAAATTATATGGATTTTGGGACAGTGCTGTAACGTGGTGAGAATATCTTCAACTGTGAAATAAATGGATCAGAAGGATCGGAATATATAGAACGTATTGGACATTATTTTATTGTTTATCTCATAAACAGTTCATTTAATTTTGTTTATGTTTTTTTTTAGGTCACTAAGGTAAGTAGTATCTAGCTGATGTCAGGCTACTTGCAGTGTGGGAAAGTACCGATACACTGAAATTTTACAGTTGTTACTTTATAGCACTGTAGGTTGTTTTATTAATCTATAAATCATAAAAAATAGGGCCATTGTTTAAGTTGTTTTTCAGCCTCTGTCCATTAATTAGCAGCAGCCATTTAGCCATTTAATGTTCCTGCTCCTTCTAACTTCAGGGACAAAAATATTGTAAGAGTACTAGCCTCAAGAACACTGCTAGCTCATATATGCTGCGTAATGCAACGTGTGCTGATCTACATCTCACCACAATGAACATGCCAAAGCAGACAGCTCTGAAGTAAAACCTCGGATTAAATCTTTATCCTTGGAAAGCTTTTTGAATAAACAATCATAACTCGTATTCCCTTCACTCTACCCGTCACCAATTTTGTTTTTCAAAAAATCAAGGATGCCACAAAGCTTTTAGAAACTTTCCTGAGTGTCTTCTCTCTGGTTTATTCAATAGACAGCAGAGCGTCTTCATTATTATTTTTATCGCTTCAGGCAGTTTATTACTAATTAACCGAACACATCATGTATGAGTCGGAACAAATAAGCCTCTTTGTTAGTGACATTTCTGCACAAAGGTGGGAGAAGAGGTTGTTCCAGAACAGTAAACATCATTATCAGGCAGGAGCTGAAGTGCAGCTGCTGCTGTTTTATTTATTTATTTATTTTTAGCAGATTTACAGTTTTGCAACATAACATGGGATTTTTCTATATAAGCCACAGTAAAGGCTAAAGGTAAGAGCAGTATCTGTATCAGTAATTACTGCAGAATTCTGTGTGCATGCCACGTATAAATCCTCAGAAATGGCCTTCATTATGGAGAAGCTCGCAGACTGTGGCTAAGAAGTGAGGATAATGACAGTGTGGGATTAACCCTGCATCCTTCTCTCTTTGCTCCTCTTCCTCACAGTCCTCCCTTAGCAGATGCCCACAGCCAACCCCATCTCTCCCTGTCCCTCATTTCTCCAGAGAGACCCTTCTCAGACAATGTGAAAGCTTGCCGAAGGGGGTTTTGATCATCGTGTGATGCAGTGCTGTGTGACAGACCTCAGACACAGATATTTAGTTCCCCACTCACAGATCCCCCACTCGGGAGATTAGTGCAAAAACTTCTGACACAGCTGCAGCTGAAATATTTCACTGCTCTGCAACCAGCACTTACCTCAATCTGCACCTCAAAAAGAGAGCAGAGCATCCAGTGTGTTTGTATGTGGATGTGAGTGCGTGTGTGTGCCTCTCAAAACTGTTTTTCATCTTCTTTCATTTTTTTCTGTTACTTATGCCCCCTCCCCCCTCTCCCCTCAAAGTCGGGCCAAGGTTTATTATGAGGTCTGAATCAGCCAGCTTTTTCTATTTAAAACGAACTTTTCAAGCACATGAAAGGAGGGATTAGTGGCTATTTGGTGTGAAAAATGTTTTGGAAAATCCACTCAAGTGGATTCTAAAACTCTCCCCAATCACACATACCCAAATGAAATTTCAAATAGCTGGTCTGAAACAGGCCGTTTCAGAGCAATAAAAGCATTTTTAATATTTGTGTTGGACATGTGATGTGTTCATTTGGACAGAAATCCTGCAATTTCATGTCTGTCTGTTGTCTATCTTTGTATTTATTCCTCACGTTTCATGTCTTAGGGTGCATTCGAAAGTCAAGAAAACTCCCCCCTACGTCCTTTACTATCCACTTTACCTTATCCCCGATGGAAAACATCACAGGGTCAAGGAAAGGAGGGAATAAGAGGAAACTACTGTAAAAGAGGAATTCCACTGGTGTCATATTTATGCGACGACGATTTCTTGTAAAGTAGGTAATCCATGACGAACTACAATGTTCCAAAAATAAGAACTACAAGAAGCGTCTTTGTCATCTGCTTTACCTCACACACCGACCTGTTTTGTGTTGGTTTGACCTGTTAACATTAACAATCCATGATCAAATGATTTACTGGTGTTTTGTCCTTTGGTCATGCAGTGTGTGTTTTCTGCTCACAGCTGTGAGGTTAGGTGAGAACATCTGTGAATGTTGACATCTTTGACAGGGCACTGAAAACCTGAAGTCTGCTAATACATGTTACAGAAGCACTATTCTCCCTATTTCATTTGCATATATCATTGTGAATGTTGTTTAAATTTGTTATTATATTTGAAGTATTGTAAAATGCCTCATTTGTCCTCCTTCTGTGGATTGTTTTTTAATAAACGTTATTAGAGACCCCATTGTTCTGTCTTATTATATGATTTACTTCATAAATGAAAGATGGACATGTGGTAATTAATATATAATATTAATATAGGAAACAAGTACCACATTGTAGTTGGTTATGGAGAAAAAGAAATGCTTTAAAGTAAATGCTTTATGTATTATAACATGTTATTGTTTATCTGCCCACCAATTTAAAAATGATTAAAAAATAAATTAACTAAAGGTTATATTTTTGAAAGCACAACCTTTGAAGCACATCTTTTTCTCTATACCTGCCAAAAACGTTTACACTGTATTAAATACATATCTTCATAGTCCCTCAAAACTTGTCGTTTCTCCTTTGTAAGTTTCCGTAAACATTCAGCAGGTGCATTCGGCTGATGACCCCCACAGTTAATATCAAAAAACCCGCCCTATCGCTCAATGTTGACAAATCAGCAAGATTCGTGGACCTGCAATCACTTGTCCTTGTTCTATGATCAACAATCCCTGAAACTTTCACAAAGTTTTCGAGTTATTAGAAAATGTAGAAAACTTCCCTATCTTACAATGTTTATCAACCCTGGATCCAGATTCCCATCATCTCCAAAATCTAATCATTTCCCACTTGTGCCATAACCAACATTGTCAGTAGAAGTCATCGAAATCTACTGAAAACAGCAGAAAAAGCATAACCTCATTGGCTGAGGCAATAACCAGACTCTCTAACATCCATCTGTTCGGATTCACTATTAGGACGGGTTAAATGGGGACTTTTAGCCAACT
Organism: Cetoscarus ocellatus; assembly: GCA_037902135.1. Classification (NCBI taxonomy): domain Eukaryota; kingdom Metazoa; phylum Chordata; class Actinopteri; order Labriformes; family Labridae; genus Cetoscarus; species Cetoscarus ocellatus. The sequence continues at coordinate 580,668 of JBAMNC010001020.1, forward strand.
GCAATCTTTTTAAACTATTTTTGGGGGCATTTTTGCCCTTTATTGATAGTGAAGAGCCTGAAAAGGTTTGGAAAAGAGGAGGGAGAGTAGGGGAAGACATGCAGCAAATGGCCGGAGTCAGATTCAGATCAGGTCAGATTCAAACCCGGGCCACCCCCGCAAGGCAAGAGCCTCAGTATGTGGTAGGTGCACAGTCGCTATCTGCTCCTCCATACCAGCACCCCAGCTAACTGCATTCTGAGATACCGGTGTTACAGCAGCTGCTGAAAACAAAGCCAGAGATATGACTCTGTTTCATGTGTTTTTTTTATTAAATGTAAAAATATGCTCATCAGAAATGTTCACAATAACTCACACCCACGACTGCTGCTGATTCAAGTACATTTCCCTTGATCCACAAAAAGGGGATAGTTGCATTAACTGACAAACGGTGTTGTAAACAGATATACAGGTTTTTGTGGTTGAATCCAGAGCAGATGTTGAACTCATGCAGCAGACATTCAGGCAAAGGTTGGTTGACCGTGAGATACTTGTTAGTGGGGAAAAAATATGCGACACATCAACACCCTATTATTATGAAATAAGAAAGCTTTTTCTTCTGTTCCTGTGACAGACAAAAGTTAGAACAAAAAGTACAGCAGAGTGCAGCCACAACACAGTGATTGAACTGACTGAAAAAACAAAAAGGAATGACATAGTTGTGCTGTTACATGCAAGTTTTAGTCATGCAAAAAAGAATACAAAAAAGTACAATTAAAAACAACAAATTGCATCTTAAATGACAGTATTGTAAAACTGAGCAGACTCAGAGTGAGTGCAGGACAATACTATTTGTATATTTGTAAAGTTTATGTCACTGAGGTATAACAAACAATAATAATCAGTGTTGGGAAGGATTATTCTTAAAATTCACTCATTAAGTTACAAATTTACTGCCATTAAAACGCAAGCTTCTATTTTGATACCTTATATCCTGAAAAAGTAAAATGTAAGAGTGTTTTTAAGCTAAAAAAACCCAAAAAACTATCATGATACAGTTTTAAAATGGCACAAAACCAGTCACACGTTAAGCTTCCACACTTTGACTCCATGGTCACTCTTTAAGTTTGACTTAGATAAAGATGTAAGAACTTCTGTCGCTCTGCAATATTCTCACAGTCCAACAGAGACTGAAGAGAGACATACAGTATCATGCATGGCCATTTAATGAAAACAATAACTGGATATTTACACTTACAATTCATCATAACTTTGTTCTTTTCCCTAAAAATCACATCTCTACACAGCTATCCGGTTTACTCCTTTCAAATAAGATTAGTACATTTACATACATCCAACTTTAAGCAACTTCCTATGTCCAAGTGAGGCTGAAACAAGGCATTGAGTATTATGTGAGCCAATAATGAAAACTCTGCAACATGGGCTTTTGAACATACTTCACTAAAATGTTCTTGATTATTTTTCATACAGCTGTGTTGTTTCTTTACATGTTTCAGTACTATCAGTCACACCCTGTGACTTGTATCACCATTGGCTTTTTTTTTATCAAGTCACTTACTGCTTATTTCTTCAGATAGTTATACTGTTGTCACCTCCATGCTTCATTACCTTGTGCTGCTGTAACACTTGAGTTTCCTGGGAATCACTCGAGGATTAACTCATCTTATCTCATCTTATCCTATCTTAAATACCAGTCGTGTTACAAACAAAGCAGGCAAAATGTGTTTGACCTTCAATTATTTTTTTTATTGTGATAATGGCATTGTTAGAACCTAAATGTGAATTGAAACATTAGGACATGTCATTTTCCTGCATGAAAATAAGACACACAAGCCAGGCAGCTCCTTTTGTGTTATTGTCAATACAATTGTTTTAATTCTTATAGATAAGACTTTTAGACCCTGAGTGCCATTACAGCTAAATAGTAACTAGTTAGAAAAAAACAGTGTATGCAAATCTTTAGCAGTAAAGCCCTGCTTTGTGTTAATCAGTTAGAACTTTACACCCTTTTGAAGGTAAAATTCAAGCACTTCTCAAGGATTGTTAAGGAGCATTTGTAATCTTTTTTTTCAGCATTGTACAGCTGTGGTAAAATTCTATACAAATACACAGAAATCAAAATGTCAGTGTCATAGTTCAGCTAGTTCTGTTTAAGTTAGTATGTGTTTCCTTGTGTTCCCTGTTAAACCTCCAGTTCCTCTTGTTACTTGTATTTCCTGTTTTATTTTGAAGTCCCTCTGTTTCATGTGGTGTTTCCTGCCCTCCCCACTGTGAGCCTTGATAGTGATTCCCTCCACCTGTGCGAATGTCTCACCTGTGTTTGATTATAGCCTGTATTCCCTCTTGTCTTTGTTGGTTCATCCTTCTTTCAAATCACATTCCCAGAGTAAGTCTCCAGTGTCTCTGGTGTTTTCACTGTTTCCCCTTGTTGGTAGTTTGTTTTCTGTTGACCGCTGTAGTGATTTTGATTGGTACTTTGAGTTTTCTTTCTTTGTGGATGGCCTCTTTGATTTGAAACTTTTTTTGTGAGAGTTTGTTATTTTGACATTCATTTGTAAAGGATTTATCTTTGTTTTTCTGAGCCTTTTAGTTTTTATTAAAGGACTTTTCGTTTATCTGCGATTGGTTCCGTCTTCTTGTTTTTTTCTTAGTTTAATTTTAAACTAACCTTGACAGTCACTTTCTTATCATGAAAGAATTGATTATATTTATTTGTGTTAAACAACCCAAATTCTGTTGTCTCTCAGCAGTCTAAGAAAGAAAGACAAGCTACAGTCAAATCAAGTTAAGGCCCCAAAATTATGGACCCCAGAAAGAACAGTTCCAATAGGATCCAACTAGAATACATTTACATAAAAAAAAAAAAAAAAATAGGGCAGTGCACCATGTACATAAAAAACTAGATTAAAATTTTGATTTGATGACTGATAAGAAAAATGAAATATAGTTTTCTTGGTTAATGTTTTTTTCAAGTATTATTCTAAAAGGAGTTTGAGTAGGCTAGATGTCTTAGTTTTTCTATAATAATTTACCAATTAAACAGCTTGATTTTTATGATAGCTTGTTGCTATAATACATTCTTATTTTCAGTCCTTTGTCACTGCCCCCCCATCACAGCAGAAAATACATCACTTATAAATTCTCATTTTGATGCTTTTGTAGTATTTGTCAGTCATCTCTACCTTATAATCATTATAAATGCTAATGCAAATATTTATTACTCTTTTCATGATTATTATTGGTTATCCTTCTATAAAAAACTATCACTACAACCATACAGACATGAGGACCCTCCTGAAACTGAGATGCTACATCTCAAAGAGCTAACCTCAGACGGATATGACGAAGACAGATCTATGATTGGCCCATGGATCTGTCACTAGTTTTAGTTCTTACTCTAGTCCACTTGTCTCTGCCCACCTCCCTTCCTTCGCCCAGGTTTGTGTGGATGGCCGTTCATCATGAGGCTAGGATCCCCATTCAAGATTTCCTACTGGTAAACAGAGGTTTTTTCTTGCCGCCCTGATGGATTCATGTTGGGTTTTGGATGTATGTATGTGTATATACATATATATGTATGTGTATTTTATATATGTATAAATGCATCTATGCATATATGTGTATCCATAAATTGAAGAGTTTGTCTTCAGCCTGCTCTATTGTAAAGTATCTTGAGATAACACTTGTTATGAATTGGGGCTATACAAATAAAGATTGATTGACTGATTGATTGAGATAGTTTTTTAATTTGACTTTAAACGCATTTATTGAAAATCCAATCACTTCTAAAACAGTAGAAAAAGCTCATCAGAATTCCCCCGACAACTTTTTAATGTTATTTCAATATCACTATGCCACAGTGACTGCAGCTGGGTGTGTTTGTATCTGTTTAATTACTAATTATCTACCTACCTACCTGTCTATCTATCTATCTATCTATCTATCTATCTATCTATCTATCTATCTATCTATCTATCTATCTATCTATCTATCTGTCTGTCTGTCTGTGAGGTGGGTGCTTCAGAACTTTAAGTGATGTTATCGTTTTCATGTAATGGAGGACCTTCCTGGCTGTGATGAGACCATCAGTTCAAACTCAGGTGTTGCTACGATGTTTTATGACTTCTAAAACAAAAGTTTTTCTGTCTAAATTTACCGGGCTCTCCTGTTGGCAGCTTCATGTTTCATCTGCTCGAGCTAACAGAGGAAATAACCATGTTTTTCTTTGCTTTGTTCTGCTGCAGTGACTCCCTTTGGTCATGTAGTCTGAGAGTCATGTTGTTGGCCCCCCGTTACTGGAGCTCCAGTCCGACTTTCTTTGTCTTCTGACAACATTTGAAACATTCGTCTCGTCCCTTCCTCTAAGGTAAGAACCTGTTGTCTTTCTTGATACATTTTTTTTACCATCTATTGCTCTGCTCTTAAAACTGTTTTCATGTTATATTTCGAAACAATTTCTCAAAATATATTTTTAGAGACAATCCATGTCTCTCCATTAAACAATCTAATAGATAAAGAAACGTGAATTGTGTCTATTAATCAAATTTCATGTCATTTATTTAATGAGAATTGAAAATAATGATAATCATCACCGTGTTGTTGCATTACATGTCCAGAAAGGAGCAGAAAGAAGAGTAAATCGTCTATTGCCTGCTCCTTTCTTCAACTACATGTGAACAGCTGATGGTAGACAAAGAATCAGATCATAAACCCCCACAACTAGGGATGCAGCTAAAGAGGAATATAAATTAGTAATTTATATGAATCAACATTTGTTTTCTCTTTTAGTCTAACACATACTGTAAGACTAATATATTGTTAGCATTGGGAACCAAGTGTGACTCCTGGCATAGAACAGAGGGCTGTCATATCAGAATATTTTAATGCATGGAAACATTGATATGACAGCTTACTTAAGTATTCTTTGTGTCATAATTACACATCATTTTTGCTTGTACCACTGTTAAATTACTGCTGCAGAGTCATTTCAACATTATTCTGCATCATTTTATCTATATTAATATTTTGGATGTCAGAGCTTCTCCTGTGTACATCAACAAAAAGAGACTAACATTTCTATCACATATTCTAACCACAGAACATAAGCTCCCTAGCTTCTGCACCTTATTGTTTGGGCATCTTTGGTGCAAGTAAAGTTGATTTAGAGAGACAGTCACACTTAAAAATTCAAAGTGCTTTACTTCGTGGTGGACACAGGTTCATCTCTCAGTCTTGTCCAGTGAAAATGGAGTCTGCCTTTGCTGCTCTGTCATAAACATTAATCTCTCATCAGTGTTACTGTTTAACTTGGGGCATTCTCAATCTGAGGAATATTTGATGTGCTAGTGCTAACACAACAGATTGGTAAAAAGGGGCATTTCTTCCTGGTTCAAAGTCTGTTGTAACCATGGCAACCACAGACACAGAATGCACAAAGTCACCAATTAACACAGTCACTCTTTAAACAGTAACACCAGTTCTTGTCAGAAACAATAGGGTAATGTGTGTAAGCAACCATGATTGTACTGTATATCTAAGCATGTATGAAGTTAAGTGGCAATGTTGAGACCAGAATGAGATCAGTTGTGTCTGCCACAACAACACTTAAGAAAACACAAGTGATAATGTCTCAAGGGACATCGAATGAGAAAAATTTACTTATGAACACCAAGATTATTAGGGATGCATGATATCCATTTGATAATGGTAGCGGCCAATATCAGCCTAAAAAGTTAGGTATCAGTATCAGCTGCTACTGAAATTTTTGCAGATATTCACAGCCGATATATAGGCCAAACATATCGGCCATATATCAACTGGAATATCAGCAAATCACACAAATGTAAAGTATTGATGCCCCTTCTCATCACTGCATGGGTACATTTAAATATCAAGGGTTTAATTTTGTTTTCTTGTTTTATCTCTGTTCCACCCTAAAATATACTATGACACTGAAAGAAACAAGTCGTACTTAACAAAGTGCAGAGCTTGTGCTCTTGACTAGAAATATTTGGTATCTGTATCTGCAATAGTGAATTAAAAAATATCAGCATTTCAGATATCGACAAAAAAAAAAACAATATTGTGTGTCCCTAAAGATTATGGAAAAAAAATCTCACTTCCACAAAAATATTTATTATGTATTATTTTACTCGACTATTAGTGCTTATTATGCTACATTTTTAGTATCCGTCTTTTCCTTGTTTGTGAAATCACTTAATATTTGTTCTAAAATAAAATAGAACAAATAACCATTTATTCTTACAACTAATATGAAAATGTTTAAAAAAATTATGAGAAATTATTGCAGACTTTGTGATAGAAAAAGCTTTGTGATCAGATAATTCAGTGCAGTATAATAGAAACATATAAGACTTAATTCTGAGACAAGAGTAAATTGAACATATCTTATAAAATTGACAATTTCTATTAGTCATGATTAATATAACATTGAATTGACATTTTGCTCCAAATAAGACAAATTTCTGTGATAAATGAACTGAGATGTCTTGTAATTAACTGTCACTGTAATTATCTATATTTTATAATTTTTATACTCTTAAACGTAGGGTTACAAAACTCAGTTCTTCATTGTTTTTGCTTTATTTTGTTATTAGAAATTAGGGATGGGCAATGATTTCAATTAAATTGATTAATTTGAATTGGTTTCTGTAGAATATTTAAAAATGACAAATCTAGATTTTTTTCTCAATTTACTCCAATTATAAGTTGTTGCAATGTTTGAAAATTTCAGCACTGAAAATGTACAGTTTTCATGATGTAGGCCTTGTTGGGTTTTGCACAAGTACATGTTTAGACTTGGATTTGTCTCTAAAATCAGATTAAATTTTGATTAAATGGTCCCATGTTACTATACTGTGAAAATAGCTCATCTTTCAGTGTTTATGTAGACAGGTCTGCCTGCATTTGAACTACATAATCAACATTTTATGACATTATTACAGCATGAGGGGAAGTCTGTTAAGTTTTGGAACATATTTTGATAACATAAAGGCAAAACTTAATTGATGCAGTTTTTGTGTCACTTGGAGGGTTTTTCAAGTGAGAGAAACTATCGATTATAATTGCAAATCGAGTTTTGTGGGAAAAAAGTCAGGGATTTAATGTCTAGGTCATGTTGCCCAGCCCTATTAGAAATGATTCAAAGAATTTAAAAACATCTTTAACACAGTCTTATTAACTGAAGTACGATTAATTAAATACAGATCTGCAGTGGTGTAAGTATGCAAGCTCCTGATGTTTTACTAGTGCTTTATGTATTTTTCCTAATATGAATATTCGCTGTTCCTCAACAGACTTTTGCTTGTTGAGGCTCGTTATCTTAGCTTCTTACTTGTGGCTCTTAATCATTATTGGTGATGTGCGCACTCACAGAGGCACACACACATTTACTGGTCTGGAGTTCACAGCACTGTTTACTCATCTATAGTCTATTCTTCTGTCTGACGGACATTTAAGATTTGCAGTGGGGGATATATTGATATTTTTAAATGTCTTTGTTGGAGTTTTTATGAAAGATCTATAAAAGATTTTCATTTTGCAGACATCTCGTTTTTGCAGTGGAAGTGGCTGGGGATCCCCTCATAATTCTTAATCATCATATTAATTCTATCCTGTAAAAGATGAAAGTGGAGATTCTCTGTGGAGCCCGAAAAGACAGCTTGAGCTGAGAAGAGACCAACACAGTGTTCAATAGTCTGTAAGTGACGTTAACAGCTCTACACAAGTGTCACAATAATCTCACAACACAATGAATTGATATAATTAGGACATTACTCTTTTAATTATTGATGGTATCAGTTTTGTTGATTTGTTGGTGCTGCCCTGTTGTATGCCTTTGTTCTTTGTAAGGTTGGAACCACCTCCTTAATTTCGCTCTGCTTTTTCTGCTGCAGCTTCTATGGTAAATTACCGGGTTTAAACAAGATTTGTAGCTTTATGTCTGCCATTTGAGAAGATTGCCTGTCATTACAAATGTTTCATTCTTGCTCACTGTTCCACCAGTTCTCTTTCATTCATGCACTTCTACATCCACTCGTGCATTCTTATATTAATTCAGAAAAATTGCTGCTTCCTACGTTATTGCTGGTTAGATGTAATGTCTTGAAAAATAGAACCACAAAGAAGTTTAAATTACAAAGCCTTACCTTAACTGACCATAAAGATGTGCTTTTACACCATGTGTTTTAAACTTGCATCCTTTTAAGTCCCTCACATTATGGTAATGGCCCAGATCCCACCTTGCTTATTGAATAGTTCCTTTCTTGTGTTTATTCTCCTAAATCTACCAGATGAAAGAACAAAGTGGCAGCAGTAAAGGTGCGCTTACAACAAACTTGACTTGGTTGATCAGTGTCCATGCAAAGTCAATGTACAGCCATGATGGGGCGGGTAGGGTTAGGGTCCAAGCCCTCATGCGATTAGTGATGGGAATTCCGGCTCTTTTTAGAGAACCGGCTCTTTCGGCTCGGCTCACAAAAAAGAGCCGGTTCTTTCGGCTCCCAAACGGCTCTACAGATTTTTTTGTTGCTTTAATCAATATATTACCAATAATAATGTAAAATTATGCACAAAATGAATTAATGATGTAAAAAAGCCTGCATTATACTTTTTATTTATATATGTTTATTATATAAATATGCCTTTATTTTTTCACTCTACAGTGCAACAAAAATATAAATTATAAAATACAAAAACAATCTTTTAACTATTTACAATTGAACTTTTAACAAATTTAAACTTTTTACTTTTTTTCTACTAAAAAATTTAAAGTCAAGCAACACAGAATCCCTGAAAAACACACAACACAACAAAACATAATTTAAAATATTTAATTTATCGCTCCGTGTTGCTCCTTGCGCTCTTTCTCTCTCTCTCCCTGACTCTCTCTGCTCTCTTGACCTGTTCCTGTGCTGCTGCTGTGTGTGTAACTGCCGCCCCTCCCCCCTCTGCTCAGCGCACTAAGCGCAGACACCACACATATTGACCAATCACGTGCAGCTTCAAGAGAAAAAAGAGAGAGAAAAAAACAACAACAAAAAAAGCGGCTCCCACAATCAGGAGCCGGCTCCCGTCGTTCACTTCAAAGAGCCGGCTCTCAGAGCTGTTACGTTTGCGACCGACACATCACTACATGCGATGCGACTTGGTTGTGCTACTGGGTTGCTTTGAACGCATAACCACGTCATGTCGCTCGGTCGCCAAAGTTGAATAATTTGAACTTTTCAGCTGACACTGCATGATTCTGTGCCACGACAGTCAATCAGCGTTGTGTGGACGTGTGACGACACCTGTGACTGTTTTTATTCCAGCCTACATTACAGAGACAATCCATGTCCGTGAGGGAACATTTATTAGTGAATACGTTAGTTCTGCCTTAGACGGGACCTTGAGAACTCCCTACTCGAGGTGCAGCTGACAGATGATGCTGCTGCAGGGCCATCAGCTGCAGTGTTTTAGGGTTGGTAAAAGAGTGAAAAGGATACAGTTGGAATAATGTCAGCTAATACATACAAATATGCGATCTATGATATGATATGATTGCAGTGAAAGTTGAGTGAACGTAACTTCACTGAGCGATGTATGGACAGGCGACCCGACTTGGGTGGGCGACACGATCTCGATTGCCAAGTTGCCAAGTTCAGTGTGAACGCACCTTAAGAATACAGTCTATATTTGCCTTTTGTGAGGTATACGTGTTAACTTTTGTGGCTTCCAGCTTCATCACAGACAGTATGTTGGTATGGCTCAGATTTTCTCTGAGTTTTCTGGCGGATTTATGACTTATTGCCTGAATGAAACTTAAAGGGGTCTCCGTGCTTGAAAGCAGTGTTGCAGGTGCTGCAAAGATGAGTCTAGCCTTGGATTGTCAAACGGATCAGTCAATATGGCAGTTTGATTGAAACATGAAGAAGAATCCTGTAAACAGCTGAAGGTGAGGCCTCCCTGAATGACTTATGCCTCTACGTGTGTCATTTAATGTGTTTGGATGGAGACGGGTTGAGATTTTGGGGGGATAATATCTCTTAAATAAGTTCTGCTTTTAAAACCTGAGTGTAGTTGGTGGAAGCAGACTCGGTAGAATGTAGGTGTAGTACATAAACTTCACACAGAATAGAGGTGCTGGCTTTGCTCTACACCTCGGGGCAACATAGCAGGACTAGAGCCTTAAATTGGCCACGTCATGGAGAAAATAGTGTGGCCACAGAAGGCTGCAGTTAGGAATCCAGTGAGGCCACTTACAGAGGCCAGCTGTCATACAGAGGTGTGGAGAGGAGAGAGAAAATCAATGGCCATAATTGCTCAATAAAAACCCGACGATGGAGGTGAGGAGAGAGGGGACACAGGTCACAGCAGACACTGTGACATGGACTCACTCGATGTAACAGTGCAGTTTGGATTTTTGTACTGTGCAGGGCAGGTATAACACAAGTAGCAAACATCCACTAAAAACACAGCTTCATAGGTTTTCAAAGTCTATATAATAAGGTGATATGTTTCTAGATAGTAGTTTCAATGCATTTCATCTGCTGTAGGTTGTTTTTAGCTGATTTAAGGTCTCCATGGAGAACTCCAGGTAAGGGGCAAAATGCTGATTTTTGTGGTGCTTATGACTGTGCCCTGGTCAAACTAAGAAAAAAAACCACATTGAAGTACCAAGAGTGGTGATTCAGAACAGCTGAGAATTCAAAAACCTCATGAAGATTCAATCGTTGATACTAATAAAAAATCAATGTTAAGCCTGGAGGAAGGGACAGACAATAGAGTGAAGCAGAGATGAGTCCAAAAACGCTGAAGTTTTTTAGTATTTTACGCAAAATTAACCCAGAGACACAGTGTACAGTAATGAAATATAGACACTCACTGTTCAGGTGGTCCTCACACGTATCTTTCCAGTCAGCAGTATGTCAACAAAATTTGCAGAACATTTGATCGCCTGACACATAATAATCATTGGAAAACTGCTCTGCCCTGTACTTGGGAGTTATCTGGGATTTTCGTAGCTTCTTTGCCGACTTAGCCAGTGTCTCAGGAGGCCACTTTGCATTGTTAATGAGGGGAGGAGGAGGAGGAGGAGGAGAGGATAAACCATGCATTGGCCCAATCCTTAGTGACCCCCTCAGAGCATTTTTTACTGAGAGATACATTACTTTTTATTAAAAAAAAAACCTTTTGTGTAAAATGTCGGCCATTTCTGTGATATTCCATGTTTATATTGAATTCCGCTTTTACTGTCCAATTCGATGATTCCATCCGCGATTCTGTCACAGATTTTATAGGGCCATTTTATGCAAGCATTTCTCATCATTTAAATCATCAGTAATTCTTACATCATTGCCACAAAGACAAACTTGAAGAGGTCACTTAATTAAGAGGGAATTCTCAAATGAGAGGTTACAACATGACGTTATTGAAAATACTGGGACTGCTTTTACTTGGAAAGACGATGCTGAAGTTTCATTGTAGCTGAATAATTGTTTTTGCCTGTCACTGATGACATTTAAGCAAAAAAAAAATTGTGAATGTTAGATTTGTTTTTCCGGGGGCTGGTGCATCCTGAGTTCTGTTGATGGTTAAAATAAACTGTTGATCGACAGGAAGGGCAAAAAGTGGACAGGTGTAACCCAGGTGACAGATCCTATTACTGCCCCTATATAATATCCCCAAATCTTGCGGTATTTTCTGTCAATCTTGCAGGACGATCACGTGGTCCAGTTGGCCAGTCGTGGGGAAATTATTATGCCGCTGTGGGTCAGTTTGATTTGAAGCAGAGGGAAGAATGCATGAGCTACATGAGCTACAGGAGCCATCTACCGCGGCAGTAACCCAGAAGAACGAGTTGTGTGTAGATTAAACCGAGGACTGGCCGGGTTCTTAGCCACCAGTGGCGAGAGGAGCATGTCTAGAGCCTACAGATGGACAGATTGTTGAAAAGTTGCACCCCTCCTACCAGGTTGGTAGGGTGCTCTCTGTAGCTCACAACAAAACTCGTACCCTGCTCACTTTGCCCATTGCCACTTCCAACACACACTTCTTCTAACCCTGACCCTAACCGACAAACTTTTCAAACGCTATTCTGTTCACTCTTGACTCAACCTAAACCCAGATATGGGTTGTCCAATGAACTGTGGGCATTTTTTACTGATCTGAAAGGACAGCAGCTTCTACTTGGAGTAACTGTCTGGTTTCAAAGCTATCAATGTCATTCATGCCTTTTGTTTTTTCCATCTTCAGATTATTTTGTCTGTTGCTCACTAGTTAACAGCACGTCACAGCTCTCTCTTAGAAGTCCATGCTTGATTGGCTATTGAAGACATTTCCCACTGCTATGATAATAAACCATGATATAAACTTTTTATTATGTGTTCTTATGAGCCTTGAGTGTGTTGAGTATGTAAAACACTCTTAAAGCTCATTAAGTAGATGTGTGTGTATCTGTGCACCTGCAGTGTGTGCTGCAAAAACGAGCCAACATACAGCGCTCCTGAATTACTGGCCTCTCCCCTCAATTTTAACCAAACACAGCTGTCTGCAGCATAGTTAATGTGTTAAGTTTTATAGCCACAGACTACAACAGGTTGTAACACGGCTGACATTAAGTCCCTGATTGCTGTTATATGAATCAATTGATTCATGCAGATACAGACATGTTGAGGTTAAACAGGTGAAAACAAAACAGCACTTGTCACAAGGTTACCACGCTCAACAAACTCTTTACAAATTGTTGCTGTGTGAAAATTAAAATAAAACTTGCATAATCAATATTCAGAAGGCATAACTGTCCTTCCACTTTTCTGATCTACATGTCTAATTTAGAACAGAAACCCCTCACGGCAACCCATGTCCAGTTTGTACAGTCTAGCATGCCCCCAGAGTGGCAGAGATGCAGCTCCTTTCCATGCATGTGTTGATGAAGCATTGACACTGTGACAGTAGTGTTGAGATGGTTCGATAAAAATATGCATGATGTGAGAAAAACATGCAATGTGCCAGAACATTGTTCAGTGCTGCAGGACTCTCAAGTTTTGATCTCAGGTTAGAGTGAGACTTTTGCTGGCTTGCAGTGTGGGGTGGGGCAACGATGTGCAGGCCTTTGGGTATGATAGTTTATGAAGGATTATAAAGGATTTAAATTTCAAATAAGTCATCAACCATCTATATGCACTTATATTAAAGGTGTAGTGTGTAGAAGTTGGCAGCATTTTGCCGAACAAAACGGTGAATATAGGATATAATGTTTCTATTTGTATGTGAAGTCCTTCAAAATAGGTGGATAATCATCCCCATAAAACTTTCGTTTCTTTTTATTACATCCGCCAAGGAGGTTATGTTTTTGCTGGCATTGGTTAGTTTGTTTGTCTGTTTGTTTGTGTTCAAGATAACTTGAAAAGTTGTGGACGGATTTGGATGAAATTTTCAGGAAATGTGTGGAATGGGATTAGGAAGAAATGATAAGATTTTCGGACCGATCTGGATCACCATCCGGATCCAGGAATTTTTTAAAGGATTCTTTCAAATTGCCAGATAGGACCATTTTCGCCAAAGTGGACTGAAGTTGCTTGGCGGAGGTCTGCGCTCTCTGAGTGCTTTTCTAGCTAAGTTAGAGAAAGCTTTTATATCTATGTACCGCGGGTCTCCCCTTTGTGGAGGCTGACATAACGATCCGCCATGTTGTCTACTGGTGGGTTTTGGGGACAAAAAGAGCGAAATGCAATTTTTGAATACGCTAATGTTTGCTTGTGTTACTAAAAGTTTACAAAACCTATAACCATCATCTCAACTGACCTATAATCTATCAAAATAATAGTTACAAATATGAATGAAAAAACCCTCACCTCGTTACTGTTGTAAATGATGCCCTGTTCACGATCCTTATTGGTCTTCACCGGCTCCTGTCACTTAGTGATGTGATGTTTTAGTAACAGATGGGCTCATTCCAAAATCTGAACGCTGAACGAACTCTGGATGTTGCTAAAATGTCAATTTCTACACACTGCACCTTTAAAATAAACATTGAAAAGTGAATCCCACAGAAGATACCAAAGGACAAGCAACTTCATTCAAATAGGACAAATGATTTACTGAATTTAATGTGTGTCTTTGTGCGTGTTTATGATTGGTGTTGTTTAATATTATACAGACCAAATTGACTAGGACATACAATGAATTTGAATGGCCTTTAGGAATCTGTTCAACTGTTTGAGTCCAGCGTAAGCAACATAGGTGTGTGTGGTGAAGCTGCTGAAATTAGCAAGGGACTGTCTTAGTTAAGGTTCACATACGGTCTTGTAAACTGTTATAAAAGGCTTACATTGCCTGAGATGAGCTCTCGTTGTTTTCCTTTTGTTCAATACGTTATTTCATGATTCAGTAGGCTACAAAATCAAAGTATGAGATTACTTACTGTACTCATGTGATAAGGCACTCCCAGCATGCGTGTGCAGTATGCATCCTCTTCTCGGTAACGTTGCTGAAGTCAGACCGTATCTTTCCCAGATACAGCAGTATGTTATTTTTTGATTGGCTGATGAGAAGTTGATCTTGAGCTCCCGTTGAGCTCTACAATGCTCAGAACATCTTGCTACATGTTCCAGTGCCTATATAGCGGTGTAAATGGGCATTACATAATGAGTTTCCATGCTTTAGAAATACCAGGTTTGGTGTGTGAGAGTGCGAAAAGGTTAAAATGCATGTGTCGCACTGTGAATTTGTGAGACTTCAGAGCCCTGGAACTGATAACAATGTGAATTGTAAAAATTTCAAGATAGGGCATATAAGCTACAACTCGGTGTCTGTATGCTATTATTCCTGTTTCATACAAGATGTCTTGTGAACCTAAAGAAATCCAAGAAAATGTATTTTTTTAATAAACTTGCGCAAATAAATTAAAAGGAAGGCTAAAGACAGTTTAAGCCCAATCTGACTGCCCCAGAAGTGTGAAAGCAAAAGCAAGATTTTGCTTGACCATATTAAAAAGCAGTTTTAGTTCAGACTGCAGTTAAGTATTGAATGTAAAAGGTTATACCATGCTAACAGTAAAACTGTGATTCATTGCACAGCTCTTGTGCACATGCTGCACGTACTGAGGACATTGTCCCCATACAGGTGAATCTAGTCTGGGGCCTCTTTCCTGCCCACTGTCCTCCACTCTTGATCCTCACTTTCCAATCAACTGTCCTGTCCTCCAGAATAAAGACAGAAAAAGCTTAATAGTAAATGTAAAAAAGTGAGAATTGTGGTGCAAGAGTCCCACTCGCAGTAAAAATAAACTAAACCTTAAGATGAGAACTAGGGATGCACATTGGCCACTGTACAATAAATGATAGATGAACAGATGTTTGTTGCAGATGTTAATCTGTTGTGTCAGACCATTATTTAACTAATTATAAAGACATTATTTTGGCCTTTTTGGCTTTATTTATGGTGGGGAGACAGGGGACAGACCAGGAAAAGGATGCAGAGAGCAGAGAAAGACACACAGAAAATGGGACCCAGGTCAGATTCGAACCAGGGCTGCCTGCACAGGCTGAGCCCCAATACCTGGTGGGTGCACGGCTGCCACCTACTCCGCCACACCACCACCCACGTGTCATACCAGTTTAATATGGACATCTGGCACACCCAACTGCTGATTCAGCGAAGTTTTTCTTTTTGGCAAAAGAAAATTGGCCTGTTGGAAAAATTCTTACCAGTTTTGTCACCAAATATATGAGCCTTGTATGAGAGAAAATATTGATTTTGTGACAGAATTAAGCCAAAATAAGTTATTAGGAAATATTTGTATTGGCAATAGTATTAGCTCAGTTGTTAATTAGCCATTTGTATCAGCATCGACGCTGATTTTCTTGGAGAATCACTAGTAGAAGATAATAACATTTCCACCAACAGCCTTGAACTGCTTCCAGTTTAATATGTTTGATTTATCTCTCAGAGACAGTGTGAGCAGAGGGGAACAACAATAACACACAAACAGGTTTGAGATTTCAAATTAGCATCTCATTAAAAAGGTGATATGTCCTGTAAGCTTACATGAGCTTCTTGAATGTCTTTTTTTATTCATTTAAAAGTTTCTCTAACTTTGTTGCTGTAGCTTGTGTTAATTTTCTGGAGCCGTTTGTGCCACCAGTCACCCTGAATTACTCAGGAGCCAGAGGAGCCGGTATCCTAGCAACAGAGGCAGAAATCCTGCTTTGTTTGTTCTGTCACACTAAGTGTGTGCGTGTTTATGTTCATGGTTTGTGCGTGTATGTATGCATTAGTGTTTCAGTGTGTTTCATTTCAGGGACATGTAGTTAGGATGCAAACTGTGGCCCCTCTGTGTCTTTAATGGCTCTGAGTTTATCGGCTTGTGGGAGAGAGCTGTTTACATTGTGCCCTCCACCGTTACCAATGGCCATGATAATGCTGTCAGACAAGGCTTAGTGAGCCCATTCCTCTGTCTCACATCACTTGATAGTGTTTACACACTGACTCTAAAATGTGCTCAGCAGAACTGCACGCCAACTCTGATCCAATCCAACAGCTAACCTGACCTCACTGAGGTCATTGATGGAGGGACGCCTGCTGACCCTTTTCTGGAAAATACAAACAAGTCCCAAAGGGGAAGATTCAAACCCATGGAGCAAGAATTTCAAAAGTGTATTTACAATGACTGGATCTAATAAAGTGTAAAGAAGAATGGATGGAAGGCATCCAGCTGTCCCTGTGAGGGATCCAGTGTGCTTTTCATTCACTCTAATTAAATTACTGATCCACCCTCTGGAACCTCTTCAGATGCCTCAGAGCTGCCCTGTGTTGTACATAAGCTTCTTCAAACATGATTTGGATTTATAGTATTAGTGTTTAACCTCACAGGACTTTTTTTTGAATTGATGCAGACCAGCTCTTTCAGAAGATGTAGAGGTTGATATTATCTTTCACAATAAGGAGACCTCTTGAAGACATAACTCCATTCATGTGGGATGAGGTGCAACAAAGTCAAAACCACAGTCCCAAATGATTAGACTGAAAGAGCACTCCACCTTTGATTGCACCTAAACTTATGCAGGACAAATTGTTGCAACAGGGTCAGTATCTGCCCTTTAAAATCTTTACTTCCTTGTCATTTACACAACATTGTGTCTACATTACCAATAATGTAGCCTTACAGGTAGGGCGGAATAAAATGTTGTTTTTTTTCCCTGCCATTCATCATGGTTAGTGTTTCCCCTAGCCTTTTTGCTTGGGAGGAGGGGTGTAGTCCACCGCTGGGGTTCTTGACCATGTCCCACAGGACCCCATTACCATCATCAATTAAAGCTTGTCATAATTTTCAGCCACATAACATTTCAATCTCACTGACATTTTTTATTATTCGGCTCTTATTCAACATTCTTTTGTATGGAGGTTAACATCCTCTTCTTTATACAGGAGTGAAGGGAGGGGCTCCTGTTATTTATAACTCTGTCTAACAGTCTGTCTAACCTTAATTTTGTCACCAAACAGACGTAGTCAGGCTTTTATTTTAGTTTTATGTTGATCCCCTACAACTTTATTATTGAGAAAACATTAATAGCTACATTAGAAATAAATTCAATTCGTGCTATAAGGATTTCTTTTTGGTGTAAACATCAATTCCCCCTCTTTTTACAGTAAAATTTACATTTGTGTTTAGAGTGAGACAAAATAGTTTGTGTAACTTCTGAATTTAACTTATTTTGGTAGTAGAGTGTGCTTCAGATCCCTCCAGAGTTTAAGGCACAACGAGCCCAAATGAGCAACTGCACTTTTGGAACAAGCTGAAAACGCAACTTACATCTGCCAATATTTACAAGCAACTTTCCATAAAGAAAAAAGAAGCCCAACGTTGCTTAAAATAAGCAGACCTGGCAACTGTGGAGACAGAGGTGTGGATAATACAAACTACCTACTGCACTCGTGTTTGGCTTTATTTTTGGGAGCTGGGAGATAATCGGGGGGATTCACACAGACAGAAAAGCCCATATAAGCAAGCACACGTTACAAAGCAAGCTCAACAAACGCAACTCTCAAAATCTGCAAGTGACTTTAAAGAAAAACAAGCCCAAAATTGCTTATAATAAGAGGACTTGGCAACACTGTGATCTGTCTGCAGCTTCTTACTACGCGTCTCGGTGGGAGGGCTGGAACAGGTGTGTTTAGTCCTAGTTGTGGGGATGTTAACCCGTTGCACGCGCTGTGGTCAGGGCAGGGAAAGATGCTTCATTTACGCTAGCACCTGTTGTTGAGCTAGCTGTGCTTCCCCCCTGGCCACATACGGTTCATTTAAAAAAATTCAGATTTTTGCTTGTGGGGTAATAATTTGTTGGTTTGTTGTTGATTTTTTGTTTTTCTTTTCTACCGTAATGTCGGCAACATGCTCTCTTCTCCGCTCTCTGAGTGTGTGTATGTGTGTGTGTGCTTGTACCTGTGTGAGTGCATGTGTATAAGTTCTGAGAGAAGAGCGAGAGGGCCCTGTCCGTCGCAGAGGAGAGGAGAAATGCATTTTAATGAACGTAATGAAATGACAGCGATGCATTAAGGTGCTCACGGAGTCGAGCAGACTCCGCAGTCATCAGAGCTTCCATAGTCGAGCGCACTGCTGCGTAGTACTTTTTTGTGAAATTACCATGAAACCACAATCCTTGCGCGTCGTTTGCATTTTTCTGTCATGGCGTCCTACACTGAGGAAGAGGAAGAGGAGCTGCTGTGCCTACTGGCTTTGCAAAGCACTAAAATTTAGAAACGGTGGTATATACGGCCATTAAATGCTGCAAGAGATGAGGGAGGGGAGTATGCCATGTTGGTGAGAAACATGCAAAATATTGACGATGAAAAACATTTTCAATACTTCCAAATGTCAAGTGAAAAGTGTGATGATCTGCTTTTGTGCCTAACCCGTTCTTTCTGCAATCTGGGAGTCACCGCTCACCCGTCAACACTGCACAGAAGATGGCTGTCGTAACGGGGTGTCACAATTAATGCGGGTCGCTGTGAAAATACATGCCGAGCAGTGTTTTGTGTGACACCAGTGCACTGAGCAGAGTAAAATTTGAGCTTTGTATGTATGGGCCTTGCGGACATCTGTTTTGAGTCTGCACAGACCTCTGTGGAGTCCGCTCCACATATGTTCTGCCCGAGTATGTTTGGGCCTTAAGACTCTGAAATTTCACAAGTTAGAGTTAGCTTTTTTATTTGATAAGAAGATCGCCTTTTATAGGTCCTTTAGATTAAAATAAAAAAGATAATGAATTTTTTTTTTCAATCTATGACTTGAATTTCTAGGTGCCTCCCAAATAAACTAAAGGGGAAACAC